>CM065714.1:114574981-114759981 GCA_033310375.1 Conus canariensis
ACACACACACACACACACACACACACATACACAACACACATAACACACGAGCGCGCGCGCGCGCAGAGAGAGAGAGAGAGAGGAGAGAGAGAGAGAGAGAGAGAGAGAGAGAGAGAGAGAGAGAGAGAGAAGGAGACGGCCAGACAAACAAAGAAACAGAATTACGGATAGAGACACGAATACCTGTTTGTGTCCACCGATTGTATCCACCAGGCTTTAACAGGGAAACAAGAACCGCTTCCTCAACATCACCCTGTCTTTTACCATAGACCAGCATTATTCTCTTTAAAGTCAGGATCATTACCAAGACAATTCTTTACTGTGGGTAATCTGTTGATTATGTTCAATATTGTTTCACACTCTGGGTTTCCTTCAAGTTGCTCTGATTGATGCACATGCGGTCATTATAAATTTAAAAAGGACAAGATAAGAACAAGATCCTAAAGAAAATAGTAAAGACGGAAGTTACAAATAAGCAAGTTGAGAGAGGAGAGAGAGAGAGAGAGAGAGAGAGAGAGAGAGAGAGAGAGAGAGAGAGAGAGAGAGAGAGAGAGTTCAATATAAAGGAAAAGTTCTTTAATGTGCTGTGTGTTTATGACAGATTTGTTTTAAAAACAAGCACATTACCAGATGGGTTGTGGTATATATGGTTTCCTCCCTCCATCAGCCTCTATTTCATTTTGGTTTCTTTGTCTTTATTTCTCTTTATGTGTGTTCATTCGTTTTTCGCGCGCGCGCGCGTGTGTGTGTGTGTGTGTGTCGCGCGCGCGCGCGCGCGCGCGTGCGCGTGCGTACATGTGCATGTGAGGGAGAGAGAGATAGAGTAGCGTGGCTGGGGGGAGGGTGAAGTCAAGGGGGGAAAGGGGGGGGGGACGTTTTGAGACGTCAATGGTCTGCGCCCATAAGAAACATTTTCAAACTAAGCTGATGAAACACAGATCTCTCTCTTCTCTCTCTCTCTCTCTCTCTCTCTCTCTCTCTCTCTCTCTCTCTCTCTCTCTCTCTCTAAGTACAGACAAGGAAAACAATTAAAAAAGAAACAGAAAGGTGATCAAAAGAAAGAATTGTGAAAAATGAACAACAGAAAGAACATTTACAATTTCATGAAAAGATATTAGAAACAAAACCAAAAAAAAATGATCAAGAAGAAAGGGATAGGGATGGGGAAGGGTTGGAGATACTACATGCTGTGATGCTGTTATTGTGTTGTCACACAGAACCCAGCTAAATATTGTCCATCTTCTTCAACAAAATTTCAGATAAAAAAAAAAGAGTCTCAACAACAACAAAAGCAAAGACAGGGAAAAGGGGATTTTTTTTTTAAGAAACAATCAACTGACAAAACAAACAACCAAAAAAGCACTCACAAACAAAACCGTTCTTTTTTTACGTGCTTAAATTTGAAATAGCGGGCATGAAATCGTCAAAAGACATGTTGTCATCACACCAGGATAACGTCTTGGTCAAGAATTTGCATTAAAAACAAAAGATGTGGGATAGATCTTCTTCGTCAGTTTTGTTGTTATCAAACTATAGTTAGACGTAGGAAGCCAGGTTGAAATGTCAAAAATAGCGGGTTTCTCTCAACAGGAGGTGCAATACTAGTGGCCTTTTGTCTGTTTGCTTAACCTCCGACACCCAGCGTGTGTTCTCACCCACATTATTTGTAGGATGTACAGGGTCGAACTTTAATTAAGGACCACTTATACACAGTCTCACAAAACATAGAAAGAAAAACCGACAAACGACAGAAACTTTATAAATGTTTAATTTCATTATCAGTGAACAACATTTTGTCACTTTCATCGAAAAAATCATTCTTTCTGATTAGACAGGGGAGCCTGAATGAGACTACCCCCCAAAATGACATTCACAAAAAGAGTGTTTCTTTACAGTCTGATCAAAACCGAGTGTGCCCCCCTCGTGCTGCCACACAATCCACACAGCGCTGCCTCATGGTGTTGACTGTTCTTGTAATGAGTGCCTGGGGGAGGTTTGCCCACTCTTGCTGCAGGTAGTGCAGCAGCTCCTGTCGATTTGCCGGAACAGGGTGATTTTCTTGAACTCTCCTCCCAAGCTCGCCCCAGATGTTCTCAATAGGGTTCATGTCCGGGCTGTTTGCCGGGCCATGGCATCCTGGTGATGCCAGCTTGCACCACAAAAGTGTTCACGGCTCGACAACGATGTGGGGTGGCATTATCGTCCATGAACACAGCCTGAGCCCCAATCTGCTGGAGTGCTGGGACAACCAAAGGCCGTAAAATCTCCTGCAGGTAGCGTTGGCCGTTCAGGTTGCCATCCACATGGTACAGGGGAGTCTTGTGGTGACTGCTGATGCCCCCCCCATACCATGACGGAGCCACCACCAAAAGCGACGACCTCCTGGATGACGTCATCTGCCAGCTGCTCCCTAGGACGCCGCCACACCCGAATGCGTCCATCTCGTGGCTTCAACTGGAACTTGGACTCATCGGTGAAAAGCACCATCCGCCACTGAGCCCGAGTCCATGTTCGATGAGCTGTGCACCAGGCCAGGCGACGTGCCCGGTGGGCCGCAGTCAGTTTTGGTTTCCGGACTGGGCGCCTTGCTCGAAGGTTGGCAGCATTGAGGCGCCGCCGTATGGTCATCTCAGACACTGCTGTGTTAGTGGCAGCTTGGAGCCGACACCTGATGGTGTTGGAGGTGGTGGTCCTGGTCCGAAGAGCATGTCTGCGGATGAACCTGTCATCTCTTGCAGTGGTCTTCTTTGGCTGGCCTGGACGGGGTCTCTCTTTGACAGTTCCAGTGGCTTGAAAACGTTCTCTCAGCCGAATGATGACGGAGTGGGACACTTGTAGTCTTCTGGCCACTTCTCGAACGCCAACTCGATCCTGCAGCCATGCAATCGCCTGGGTCCGGTCAAAATCAGACAGCTTGCGTCTTGGAGGCATTTTTGTGTTATGAAGAATTATGCACGTTGGGCTGCTTTTAGGGGCATTCCAGTCAGTAAAATGCTCTGCAATGCATTGGTTTTTGCACGTGCATTTGGAATTTCAGTGCAAAACCGTTTGAAGCAGTGTTCACTCTTGCTTAAAAAACAAGCAATTTTGACAACAATCTGCAACTTTCAACCCCCCCCCCCCCCCCCCCCCCCCCCCCCCCCCCCCCCCCCCCCCCCCCCCCCCCCCCCCCCCCCCCCTCTGCATGCCGCACGTGACAATAAGACAGCTTTCGCAAGCTTTGCGGAATACTCTGTTAACCCCTTAAACCTTTCCCAGTCGAATTCTTCGAAAAAATGCATTGCTTGTATTTTTGGCCAATTTAAAAAGAAAGGGCCTTTTTTCGGGGTGGTCCTTAATTAAAGTTCGACCCTGTACATCCGTCTGTCAGCAAGACAGCGCAAGAACTACCACACTGATCTCAACCAAACTTGGTGAGAAGACGGAAGGTGGGTCAAGAGCAAAGCCCCTGAATTTTGGAGTGGGCTGGGATCCAAGGGCAGATCCAGCAGGACTATTTGTCCTTGACAGTGTTCTGCGCTCTCCCTCGTGCTTCTCTAGGCTGTTCTATTTTCGTTCGCTTGTGTGTTTGTGCTTGTCTTTCTCTCTTTCTTTCTTTTTTCTTTTTTTTCCTTTTTTTTTTGTTTTTTGTTTTTTGTTTTGTTTTTTTTGCTTTTGTTTGGTATTTCTAGGGTATCTTCTGGGATTTCATCCGAAATGGAAACAAACTCATTAGAAGAGCTGCAGGAAGCATGTAAGTCGTGCTGTTTACGGCATAGGAGGTTTAAGAGATGTATAATGTTGTTGGTGTTGAGGTTGTGTGAGACAGGGTGGGACTAGGTGTGGCTATATATGGGGGGTGGGGGTGGGAAGGTGAACTAGGCGGCGTGGGAGTAAAGCTGCTGACAGCGCGCTGAAGAAAAAAATAAAAATAAAAATAAAATTAAAAAAAAAAACGCCCTAAACAATCAATACAGCAGGGGTGAGTGGCAAGGGACAAACCCTCCCCTTCTGTCTTCAACCCTCGTCTCTCTCTCTCTCTCTCTCTCTCTCTCTCTCTCTCTCTCTCTCTCTCTCTCTCTCTCATATACACATACACACGCGCGCGCGCGCGCGCGCACGCACACACACACACACACACACACACACCACACACACACACACCACACACACGGATAAACACCCATGCACAAACACGTGCGCACGGAGAGACAGACAGACAGACAGACGAGCTAGAGACAGACAGAGAGTGTTTAAATTCTATTACCCTACGTTTCCAGCTCCCATAGAGACCACTGTTTCGACTCCCGTTCTGCGTTCATGCCTGTTGCGAGTATATGGATTTATGTCAGTGTTTTCATGTTGAGCAAGCTCATGGGGTCTGTAACTCCGAAGGGATGCCGGTAGAACAACTTGAACTACTATACATGCAGGCAGCACTACCGAGTCACTCCCCTTCGAACATGATTTCTGCCCCTTGTGCTTTCTCTCCGTCTAGAATCAATGTGAATTTAACCAGAAAATATCTTGCTTTCTTTTTATACAAATGCCAAATAAGCACATAGGTTCGCACTTTTAACGTTTCAACGAATTCGATTCTACTATTTCACACACACACAAATTCTGTTTCAAAGGGGAGAAGGGAAGTCGTCTTGTGAGGGTGTGAACAAGGTGCCCGAAGCTGAAAAACCTACTGGATAACGTCTTTTGGTGGTGCTTTGGCTTGGTCGGTGTTTGCAACGCGTTTTGCAGTTTGTTTGTTTGTTTATTTATTTATTTATTTGTTTAAATGTGGTGTTTATGTGTGTATGGTGTTTTGTTGCTTGGTTGGCAGGCTGGCTAAGTGGTTAGCTGGTTGGTTTGGTCTGGTTTGTTTTGGGTTTTGTTTTTGTTTTTGTTTTTTTTTTGTTTGTTTTTTAGATGTACAATGTTTTTACCGCCTTCTGAAAATCTGTGCCAGTGATTTCATCTTTCCAGTCGCTGTCTTTGACTCTGCCATCCTTCTCCTTCTTCTTACAGGAAGGAAATAGAGAAGTAAGGTCCAATAGAGCAGAGAATAAAGAGAGCGGGGAGGAGAGAAAGACTTTCGGCCTACATTCGGTGTCAAAACAAAGTTCAAATCAGATACCTGGGTGGCTGTTTCGGCGTTACCTGTTGTATTCCCTTGAAGAGTCTCACAGGGCAGCCATCATCAATGATGAGAAAAACAAAGAATTTGAAAGTAAAAAGCAAACAAATAAGGAACAAAGAAAAGAACATGAGCTCAAAAGGTAGTTAAAAAAAAGTTTTTCATTAAAAAGAATTCACACACACACGCGCACGCACGCACACACGCACGTACACACGCACGCACGCACACACGCACGCACACACGCACGTACGCACACACGCACGCACGCACGCACGCACGCGCACGCGCGCGTGCACACACAACAACAACAACAACAAAAGCACACGCTGACGGCAGGCAATTTGAATTTCTGGTATGATGACTGTATGTGAAAAACAAAAACAAAGAAACGTTCGTGCAACTGAAGTAAATAATCATAACTGCATATATGAAAAATGAAAAAATGAAAAAAAAAAAGTTCGTGCAACTGGAATAAATAATCACTGTGTAAGCAAATACTTGCGTACAATGTTACATTTTATTTTCATGCATCAATTTTTTTACACCTCTAATCACTGTTTCGTTATTCGTTTGTTTAGTTGTTTCCTCTTTTCTTTATCTATTCATTTATTCCTTTGTGGTTTGTTTGTTGCCTTTGTTCGTTTCCGCTTTTGGTTTTTTTTTCTTTGTTTTTTTTCGGTTTTTTTTTTTTTTTTGGTTTTGTTTTGTTTTGTTTTTTTTGTTTTTTGTTTTTGTTTTTTTGGGGGGAGGCGAAGAGGACGCAGGGGAGGGAGGCGGGGTGTTTATTATTCATTGTATGCATATGTCTATCATCAATATCATTTTGTTGACGCCGTTATTAAGTAACAAAATACGCGATTACAACAAAGACATTATTTGCTCTCAGTGCAACCGTACAAACAGTAATAATACTCACTATGTTTTTTCTTTTCACTAAAATGAATGGGGTACTATAGGTTTCACTGTTCAAGATCACTGTCCTCGTCATCATCACCATCAAGGCAATCGTCGTTGATATTAACGTCCGAACAACAGTAACAATACACACTATATTTTAATATTAACGTCCTAACAACATGTTAACGTCCCAACAACAACATAAACAGCACTCTTCAAAATCAGACAAGGCTGGTTTGATTTAAGCCAACTGCACACGAACTGACCTGGGTAACTGTGGTATGGTTTACTGTTTGTGAATTTGTTTGTTTTATGTTAGCCTTGTGTGTGTGTGTGTGGGGGGGGGGTCATTGTTGTTGTTGTTGTTGCTATGATGCCTAGGTTGAATTTTATGCAGTTCCCGCGCCCAAATGGATGCCAATTGTTCCATTTCCCTGCAGGCAGGACAAACATTGTATTGTCTGTTGTCTCGGCTGTGTGACCACTGAAGCAGTGACAGACAACGATGTCAACGCTCCGCTTCTCCGTTCTGCACGTGAAATCGTACATTTCCCGACATATCCGGAGTGAGAAATTAGGTTTTCTGTTTGGTTTTAGCTTTTAACTCTCTCTCTCTCTCTCTCTCTCTCTCTCTCTCTCTCTCTCTCTCTCTCTTGTGTGTGTGTGTGTGTGTGTGTGTGTGTGTGTGTGTGTGTGTGTGTGTGTGTGTGTGTGTTCATTGTTCTTGCTGTTGTGATTTCTGTTACAATGCTGTTCCTGCTTCTGACATTGCTACGGCTGCTGCTCCTGATCCAGCTGCTGGTCCTCATTCTTTCTTTTCTGTCTAATCAACCATGCTCCCCTTGGTGGCATTACTTGCATGTCACTCATTCCATACACAACCACTCGCAGGCCCATTCCATCTGCCAATAAGACTCCGATTCTAATGGGGTTGCAGTCAAACAGTCGATTCCACCACTAGTAAGAGAGGTTGTGGAGGTAGATATTAATCAGACGTCACACTATCACATTTGATTTGAGAACGCTCCCTAAGGCCGTCCCTGACAGGACACCTTTCACCACTATTTGTCACAGGATTGTCTGTAAACATAGTGCATGTTACCAATAGTTCCGGCTTGTCGTGGCCCTCTGTCTAGCTGCCACCTGATTTTTGTTACTTCCTGTTGAGCAATGGGCAGGCAATGTCAAATTTGCCAGAGCAGGCAATAGTGAGGTCGATTTTGCAGGCGGCACACATTCTTTTTGGGTCAGAACATTCTTCAGTGTCCGATTCCTACTCTCTCACCGTTAAAATGAAAGACAAAAAAAAAAACATACAACCCACTACTGCCTGAACAATTTCCTGAAAGTGGTAGACAGAACAGAATAAGATTTCACAAATGATACACTTTTTACTCATCGGTCAAAGCACTCCATTCTTCTGCACTGGAATGAAACTGTGGTTGCCAAACTCTACAGGTTCCATAAAGAACTGGACAGAGAAGGAGATGGAGGGGAAGACAACTGGAAACAATTGATTAACAACATTTCAGAAGAAACAAGAAGACGTTTGCAGAGACCTTGGCTTTGGCACACTACTGACAGAGCTGGAGGAACCTGGTGAGCTGTTTTTCATCATAGCACTTCAATGACTCCCCACGCCGACAAAGGAAGATGAAGAAGACGAATATATGTCAATCCATTCCGGCATGTCCTGTTTATGACAGAAACCAACGGCTATCATGTTGGGATCTATGCTCTTTACCAAGCATCGGCCATTATCTGGAAATGATAACCCATCTCTCCTCGGATCGTTGTCCCTATACCCTGTGACTTTGGACGGGCAGAGACATTGAACTATCTAGCCGACAACGTGTGCGTTATTTATGTGTTTGGTGAACGGCTGGTTGCCTGCCCAAGCAATCCGTGTTGTACACACTGGCCTGATCATTCTATCTGCTTCGCTGCACGGGTATTCCTTTGATCAGCGTGTGGCCCCTTAGGGGAATGTCAGCCAGCTTCGATAAATGTCCCTTCCTTTGTTTAATGATTTGTTGTGTTTGTCTCCCCTGTCGTCATATTTCAACCTGCTACGTCGCTTTCATCGTTCTTGCTGTTGTTGTTACTCATACCACTGCTGCTGCTGACAAGGTGTATGTTTTTTTTTCTGTCTAATCGACCATGGTCCTAGCAGTGGCATTACCCCCACATCACTCATTCCATACAGAGCCACACGCAAGCCCATTCTGTCTGTCAGCATTCTAATTCTACTCGGGTTGCGGTCAAACAAAATAAACAGTTGATGGCAGAAGTCTGACATCAGGTGTCGCTGTGCGCAAGGAAGCTGGGGGGGGGGGGGGGGGGGGGGAGCGGCGTGACTGGATAGGGACAGTCCACGGGGGAGGTGAAACACCACTGAGTCTAAAAAATTAATGAACATTTGACGCTCAAATTGATTTTCTTTTTCCTTTTTTTTCTTTTTTTCTTTTCTGTTTTCATTGTTTTTCCTCTTTTTTCAGTTTCATAGAAACTAGACGATCCTCAAACACAAACACTGAGACAAATAAACTGCTTTTAAAGAGCAGCACGTGTGCATGAACAGTCGACATGAACACTGCTCATGTTTTATTGCACTTGTTTCAAAGCCACCCACACACGCCAACACGTGTACGTGTGCCTGATTAAGCGACGTTTTCTAGAATCAAATATCAGAAGTGACAGTGTATATATATATTTTCGTAATACGTCTGGTTAGTTCTGATTTTTTTTTTTTTTTTTAACTGAAAGCATCGTACATTTCTATAACCCCATTGTCCCAAACATCCTTGTTGCTCTCTCTCTCTCTCTCTCTCTCTCTCTCTCTCTCTCTCTCTCTCTCGCAAATGGGCCAATGGCCTTACTGAATGAAACTCTCTCTCTCTCTCTCTCTCTCTCTCTCTCTCTCTCTCTCTCTCTCTCTCTCTCTCTCTCTCTGCGTGGTCTATACATTGATTAAAGAGAATTTAATTTCGTGCTTCTTGGTGTCATTTATTGGACATAGTAATATGTGGAATCCGGGTTGGGTTTTTTTTTTCTCCTTTCTTTCTTTCTTTCCATCTTTCCTTCTTTCCTCCTTTCTTTCTTTCTTTCTTTTTAAAAGATAAAGCATTTAAGTTCATACATATTGTGAAATCAGCAGCATTGCAATTCAGGGTCTTATTTTACTGGCTTGACCGTCGATATTTTGACACTTTTGACGTGATCTGTTGCCACATCCCTTTCAAAATTGGGAGGAGGGGGAGGGGGTGGGGGGCTGATGAATCAACCAGTCACTATCTCCATCACACACACACACACACACACACACACACACACACACACACACACACACACACACACACACACACACACACACACACACCACATGCGCGCGCGCGCTTTTTTCTATACTTCGATATCTGCTTGTCTTTTACATGAGATACCTGATCTGAGATTCCGTGTGCAGTATTTACATAGCACGGCTAGATCTGGGTAATTGTGAACGGAGAGAGAAAGGGGGAGGGGGGGGGGGGCGAGTGTGTTAAGATTTGACGTTGATGATACAGGGACCAAAGGAGACAAGCCCTGGTGACAGCCTCTGTATCTGGACAATCCCCCCCCCCCCTTCCTCCACCCCCCTCCCTTTTTTTTCCCCCTTCATCTATCCCTGAAGATGAAGCACATTTGATTTTTTTTTAAATGTGTGTGTGTGTGTGTGTGTGTGTGTGTGTGTGTGTGTGTGTGTGTGTGTGTGTGTGTGTGTGTGTGAGTGTGTGTGAGAGAGAGAGAGGAGAGAGAGAGAGAGAGAGTGCGCGCGAGCGTGCGTGCGTTTATGTGTGTGTGTGTGTGTGTGTGTGTGTGTGTGTGTGTGTGTGTGTGTGTGTGTGCGTGCGTGCGTGCGTGCATACGCGCGTGCGTGCGTGTGTGTGTGTGGAGGGGGAGCAGTACAGTTCTATCCTGGAAAATAAAACCCATTGCACCAGATGATTTTCCTTTTTTAATGGGGGAGTGGGTGTGTGTTCCGGAAATTAGGTGTTCCGCCCACCAGCCCCCACCCCCGCCCCCTCCTATGTCTGGTCCTGCACGATGAACGGAGAGAGAGAGAGAGAGAGGGGGGGGGAAGAGAGGAGAGAGAGAGGAGAGAGAGAGAGAGGGGGGGAGAGAGAGAGGGGGGGAGAAAGAGAGAGGAGAGAGAGAGAGAGGAGAGAGAGAGAGAGAGAGGAGAGAGAGAGAGAGAGAGAGAGAGAGAGAGAAAGAGAGGAGAGAGAGAGAGAGAGAGGAGAGAAAGAGAGAGGAGAGAGAGAGAGGAGAGAGAGAGAGAGAGAGAGAGAAGGAGAGAGAGAGAGAGAGAGAGAGAGAGAGAGAGAGAGAGGAGAGAGAGAGAGAGAGAGAGAGAGAGAGAGAGAGAGAGAAAGGGGGGTAATTCTCTCTTGACGAATAGGCCTATTGTTATCTTTCTTTTTGTGTTTGTCTAGGGTTTTTCCTTCCCCACCCCACCTCCCTCCATTTTAATGAGCAAATGTGCATGCAAGAAGAACCAATAGCATCATGAGTAAAGGACCGCTCACAAGGAGAACAACATCAATATATTTTTACACAGATTCACGCAATGGCGGGAAGAAAGAAAGAAGGCCGAGAAAGGAAAGAAAAAAGAAAGAAAGAAAGAAAGAAAGAGAAAGAAAATAGATAAATAAATTGACAGATGGGAGGACGGACAGACAGAGAGTCAAGCATGTATGCAGGCATGCATGGAGAGAGAGAGAGAGAGAGAGAGAGAGAGAGAGAGAGAGAGAGAGAGAGAGAGAGAGACAAGACAAGACAAGACAAGACAAGACAAAATTCTTTATTTACGAGGATAATAGATAAGCACTGACGTGCTTTTTTACATCCAGTCCTCGCCCTGAGTAGGGACTACAACATGCAGTGAAATCAATTAATGTAGAAAGCAAAGAAGCAAGCAAAGCGGTCATGTAATCATAGAGGAACATCAAATGAAAATAGAAGAGAAATGAAAACAAAACAAAAAATAAGAATAATAATAGACAAACAAAAAAAATGAGAATAACAATAATGAAGAAGAAGGAGAGAGTGGGGGTAGGGAGTGAGGTCGGCTGGGGGAACATATGTAAATGTACTACAACGTACAAGATTAGCATGTATGAAAACAGAGAGTGAAATGAATATGACAAAGTACGTACATATTTTTGAACACACACATACACGCACGCTCGCACGCACAGAGAGAGAGAGAGAGAGAGAGAGAGAGAGAGAGAGAGAGAGAGAGAGAGAGAGAGAGAGGAGAGAGGAGAGAGAGAGAGAGAGAGAGCAAGGCACAACATGGAATCATTTTTCGTAAGGCATGAAAATACGTAGAAGGTATTAAGCAAAGAGAGAGAGAGAGAGAGGGGGGGAGGGGGGGCGAAAAAAAAAGAAAAAAAAAAAAAGAAGAAAGAGAGAGACAGAGGATGGAAGGGAGAGGGGGAACAGCATGAAATGTAATAATTTGAAACGGAAATGTACTACAACGTACAATAATTAGCATGTATAAAATCAGACAATAAAATGAATATGACAAAGTATGTACGGAATTCGGAACACACACACGCTCGCACGCACACACACAGGGGAGAGAGAGAGAGAGAGAGAGAGAGAGAGAGAGAGAGAGAGAGAGAGAGGGAGAGAGAGAGAGAGAGAGAGAGAGAAGGGCACAACATATAATCATTTTTCATAAGATTATATCCATACACACACACACACACACACACACACACACACACACACACACACACACACACACATATATATATATATCCACACACACACACACACACACACACACACACACACACACACACACACACACACATACACACACACACATGCGCATACATACACATACACACACACATACACACACACGCGCATACATACACATACATATACACACATACACACACACACACATACATACATACATACATACATACATACATACATACATAGAAACAAACATACTACATACATACACACACATTGGTGAGAGAGAGAGAGAGAGAGAGAGAGAGAGAGAGAGAGAGAGATCAAAATACTTGATACATGAAAAAAAGAAGAAGAAAAAATTGGTTAAGTACATGAAAATGGGATGATTTATGCTTTTGAGATCACTTGTTGGTATTATGTTGTTGTTTTTTTTGTTTGTTTGTTTTGTTGTTGTTTTTTTCCGCAGAAGATGGGTAAGGTAAGTGTTTTTGAAAGTTGTGGTACAATGGATTTGTTTGATGGATTCTGGAAGGGAGTTCCACAAAGAGGAGCCCGAGTACGTTAGACCTGATTTAAATAGGTCAATTCTGTGGATTGGGATATTGAGTTTGGGGGAGGTTCTCGACGAGACTTTTGAGAATCGGCTCATTAAAGTTGTTGGAGCATTCCCGGTCAGAATCTTGTGCATCATTAGCCCTTTGTTGTATTTGAGTCTCTGGCTGAATGGAAGAATGTGAAGATGTTTATAATCAGAGCTTTCGAGGCTAGTTTTCTTCAGAAGGATTAATTTGAGCGCTCGTTTATGTAGGCTAAACAATGGTTTTAGTGTGTTTGCACTTGCAGAATCCCATATAGTCGATGCGTAATCAACATAAGACTGAATGTGAGCATGGAAAAAAAGTTTTCGTGAATGAAAGTCAAGAAAGTGTTTGATTTTGGTGAGCTGATAGACTTTCTGGGAAAGCCTTTTGCATAGTAAAGTTATGTGGGGATTCCAACTGAGACTATTGTCAATTATTAGTCCTAATACTTTATGATGAGTGACTTGTTCCACAAGTACATTATTGAGGTGTATAGGAGGGAAATCATTGGTGAGCTTTTGTCTTTTTTGCCTAGTTGTAATGTACATCAGTTTTGTTTTTTGAGGGTGAAGTGACATGTGATTTAGTTCGGTCCATTTTACAAGATCGTTGGTACTCTCTTGCAAATGTTTTGAAAGACTGGAAGGATCATTATGGCTGGTGTGAATTGTGGTGTCATCTGCAAAGACGTCGTATGTAGATTTCACATGTAGGGGTAGGTCATTAATGTAGATTGAGAAGAGTAGCGGGCCTAAAATGGAGCCTTGTGGAACGCCATACTTAAGAGAGAGAGAGAGAGAGAGAGAGAGAGAGAGAGAGAGAACGGAGGCGGGGTTTGGGGGGAAGGGATAAAAGAAAAAGAAAGAAAATGAGAAAGAAAGACACAAAAAAAAGGGAAATACGATGTTATCCATAAGAACGTACAGGTTTATGCCTGTCTGAGTTTGTGAAAAGATGGGAGACTGTGCAAGATGACCAATAGTGGTGAAATTAACTTTCATAAAGACATCGCCGGTGAATGTATTTAATACATCTGCCTCGGATGTCATATTTTCACCTGCGTCTTTTGCTTTGTTTTGTTTGTCTGCCAGCAGAATAACCCCAAAACTACAGCGAATCTAGGCCAAACTTCGTCCAAATAATTATGATATGTGCCTAAGGGATAAACCCGTTCAATTGTGGTGCAGATTCGTGCTAAGGATCCGGATCCAGGGGCGGATCCAGGATCCGTTCGGCTAGAGAGACGACGCAAAAATTGTCTAAACTGAACCAGACTTGCTGGAACTATGGAATGTGACCCAAAGATGAATCCCTTAATAAATGTTGTGGTGTGTATCCGGTTCAAACGGTGGACAGAAGATCCTTTCGATCTTGCTGGAGGTCTGCGTTTCCTGAATAGGCCTACCCATCTGGTTTGGATTTGTGTTGATAGTTATGGGTTGACTGGTGTGTGTGTGTGTGTGTGTGTGTGTGTGTGTGTGTGTGTGTGTGTGAATAAATAGAAATGTTAGAATGGTTGTTTCGGATCGAAAGGGGAAATTATCATACCAACGCATTGTGGATCCAAAATCATGCGCTGTTGGTGTAGGTGATTGCGTTGTTGTTGTTGTTGTTGCTGTTGTTGTTGTTGTTGTTGTTGATGATGATGATGATGATGTCGTTGTCGTCGTCGTCGTCGTTGCTGCTGCTGCTGCTGTTTTCCTCCAAGCAAGAAGCAAGAGCGTATGGCAAACATTTTCAAGGGAGTCAAACAACATTTCAGCTGATAGCACTCCTTTATGCTTATAGTTGTTTCCCTTGTTCTCTCTCTCTCTCTCTCTCTCTCTCTCTCTCTCTCTCTCTCTCTCTCTCGTTGGTCTACCTCTTTCACTATTACGTTTGTTTATTCATGAGAGAGAGAGAGAGAGAGAGAGAGAGAGAGAGAGAGAGAGAGAGAGAGAGTGTGTGTGTCTTCAGCCCTGACTAGGTCTGCACAAAAGGAGAGATAAACCACATATAATTTATGCGGTCTGCCTGATACAACAGAATTCGAATCCATTCAAAGGTATACTGAATGAACATGATTGGTCAGCTTTATCAGATATGAATGTAGAGGAAACTTGGAAGTATATAAAAGATGCCATACATGAAGGTATGGAAAAATGTATTCCCAAAATAAGAAAAAACAACAACAAAAGATATACCCCAACTTGGATGAATAAGAAAGCAATGAGAAGTATTAAAAAGAAATATAACTTATATAAAAGGTACCTAACTACTAAATCAGGAATTAATTATAGGAAGTACATATGCGAGAGAAATAAATGTACAAAATTACTGAAAATAACGAAGAAAAGAGAATATGAAAAAATGATTGCAAAGGAGTGCAAGGACAATCCTAAATTATTTTGGAAATATATTCAAAACAAGTTAAAGATAAATACTAATATTGGTGCTCTAAATAATCCTGATGGCTCTTTAGCAACAAGTGATAAAGAAAAAACAGAAACTCTACATAAATTCTTTTCTAGTGTATTTACACGGGAAGACAGGTCTAATATATCAAAATTAGAGGAATGTACATATTCAGATGGTATATCTTTGGCAGAAGTAATAGTTACCCCCAAAGCGGTCAGAGATAAATTAATCAATTTCAACCCAAAAAAGGCGCAAGGACCAGATCAAATTCCTCCAAAAGTCTTAAAAGAACTAAATGTAGAATTATCACTTCCCTTATGTATACTATTTAATAAAACGTTAGAAACGGGTATCTTACCTCAAGACTGGAAATAAGCGGAAGTAACGGCCATATTTAAGAAGGGGTCAAGGGCTGAACCAGGAAACTATAGACCGGTCAGCCTAACGTGTGTCATTTGTAAAGTATTGGAGAGTATAATTAGAGATTCAGTGGTAACTCATTTTACAGATAATAACTTGTATGCAAAATGCCAACATGGATTCCGTAAGAAACGTTCTTGTGTAACACAATTACTTGAGGTAATAGACAACATGACAAAGTTATTACATGATGGTCATAATGTTGATGTTTTGTATCTAGATTTTTAAAAAGCTTTTGATACTGTACCACATGAAAGGTTACTAGTTAAACTGGCTGCTTATGGCATAACAGGCAATCTACTAAAATGGATACAAGGTTTTCTATATGACAGAGTTCAATATGTAAGAGTGGATGAGGAAAGATCAGGTAAAGCTAAGGTTCTAAGTGGTATACCTCAAGGGAGTATCTTAGGCCCAATACTATTTACGGTCTTTATAAATGACATGCCATTATCATTAAATAGTACTTGTAAAATATTTGCTGACGATACGAAACTTTATGACGATACATCCCATTCCGTAGACTTACAAAATGATATTTATAAACTCCAAGACTGGTCAGAAATATGGAATCTGTATTTCAATGTATCAAAATGTGGTGTTCTACACATTGGTAAAAATAATCAAGAGCACACTTACTATATGAGGTATAATGATGGCTTACAGGAAATAACTGCACTAAAAGAAGAAAAAGATTTGGGAGTGACTTTTGATACTATGTTGTCTTTTGACTTACACATAAATAAAATAGTAAACAAGGCAAATCAAATGTTGGGAATAGTTAAAAGAAGTTTCTCCTATTTAGACAAGGAAATATTCTTAAAACTATATAAATCCTTTGTTAGACCTCATTTGGAATATGCAAATGCAATATGGAGTCCACAATTGAAAAGACAGTCTAAACAAATAGAAAGTGTTCAGACGTGCACAAAGTTATTAAAAGAATGCAAAGATATGTCATATGCACAAAGATTGAAATATTTTAATTTACACTCATTGAAAGGTAGAAGGACAAGGGGGGATCTTATCCAAACATATAAGATATTTAATGGTATTGATGACATAAGTATTGACTCACTGTTTATTCCTTCAAGTAACAACATCACAAGGAATACTGAAGGTAAGATTTTTATACAATACTGCCGCACTAACAAAAGGAAAAACATTTACTCACACCGAGTTGCCCCCTTGTGGAATGCACTTCCTACTAACATAAAATTTGCGCAAAATACTAACTATTTCAAGAATTTTTTGGATGAAATACCCAATTTAAAGAATTATTTGTGGATTATGACGACTGAGGCCCATTTGAGGCTAAATATGAGATAAAATGCGCACAACACATTATGAAGTCAAAGAGGGGACGTATATAGGCCGTGAGGCCTAGGCAAATAGCCTGTCCCTATTACTACTACTACTACTACTACTACTACTACTACTACTACTATTTGAGTAATCCAGCATGGGTCACTTGTACACTATGCTTGACAAAAGACTATCAGACTCGTAGTAGTAGTAGTAGTAGTAGTAGTAGTAGTAGTAGTTAGTAGTAGTAGCAGTAGCAGAAGAAGAAGAAGAAATGATGATGATGATGATGATGATGATGATGATGATGATGAAGAAGAAAGAAGAAGAAGAAGAAGAAGAAGATGATGTTGATGATGATGATGATGATGATGATGATGATGATAGAAGTCCAGAGATGTGTGTGTGTGTGTGTGTGTGTGTGTGTGTGTGTGTGTGTTGCCACACGTAATAACATCGTCTAATTTGTGAAAAGACGTCCAACGAAACTGCCGCTGCCACGACTACTTCTACTACTACTATTACTACTTCTACTACTACTACTATTACTACTACTGCTGCTGCTGCTGCTGTTGCTGCTGTGCTGTTGTTGTTGTTGTTGTTGTTATCATTATCACCATCATTATAATCATTTCCGTAATCTAATTCTCAGAAAAAAAAACAAAAAACATTGGTTTATTTTTAGGACGAACACGCATCTTCGTGACATTTCCAATCCAACAATACTACGTTGCGCATGCTCGCTGACCCTCTGAATGCTTTGGAATGTCCGCTCTTTTCCACAGTTTGTGTACAGTGTATCCATGTGTTCCAAGCGCTTCGGAATGTAGACTCGTGTGAATCAGAAGTCGTTATCATTATGGACGGGCCTCGTAAGTTTCAGTTCTTTAAATTCTGAAAAATCTGCGCTTTGTTTTTTTGACAGTATCTTTGTTAATTCTGATAAACAAAACGTGCAAGACGTGTCACGTCTGGAACTTGTGCCGAAGCGCCAGTAGCACAGGCATTGACAGGATTGACAGTGGAGAATCATGATAACAAAGTCGGCTTGTCTTTGATCTTAGATAGAAACTCTGAGAAACAAGTTGTTTAACCCAAAGCTATTAGATTTACATCTTGTGTGCACGAAAAATCTATCATTCAATGGGGTCAAGGAGAATTCTCTTGAACTCAAACTGACAAGAGACCGGATAATCCCACACTGCCAGTGCCACAGATTTGCCAGTGAGATTCGCGATCGAATCGTTCACTGATTCAGAAATCCATCCCTTTTTTTTTTCTTTTCATTTTCCAACATACATTCTGCCGTAAGGTTTTTACTTAAAGTATATTTATACCCATGACAGTTCTCATCTGCAGTACTCGAACGCCTTCAAACATCTGTTGCTGGTGTTCGTTCTGTCAGTTTGTGTATGTGTGTGTGTGTGTGTGTGTGCATAAAAGATTGCATTATATGCTGTTAAAGTTTGCAAACTCTGACATGTGTCACAACCAACATAATATGCAATTATTTACCGTGTGTGGAAGTACACCAACTACAACAAAACCTAGCCCTTTCGAACCATCACTGAACTCTTCAATGGACTGTTGGTAATGATGTATGTTTCAACCATCAGACTTATTTAGATCGTATTTTGACACATCTGAACAACGTTTTCAACACAGAAACTAGATAATTCCTTTTTGGTTGGAATAGTTCTTTCCTTTCTTGGTCATGCTGATAATAGGCACCCAGCACAGGAGATAATTGCTGATCTGCTAGATTTATGATCATTGTCACATGTATTTCAGCATATCAAATGTAAACTAATATCTTGCTGAATTAAAGAGTGAATTCACTGAACTTTGTTTGCTAACTTGATATACAGGTAGGCATCTTCTGCATATCACATCATGGGTTGTGATGGGAGTAGATTGCCGAGTTCAGCAGATGATAAAGTTATTTGTGGGGTTTTGAATTAGAGGACCCAAAAGTCAGGATTGTCTAGTTCTAATTAAGAGAGCATTTGACTTTTTTGTATGTCTTTTTCTGTACAATTATACACTCTCCTAGGTTTAGCTACAAGCTAATGGATGGTCACTCCCTACTTGTGCATGCATACACACACACACATATACATCTACCTAGTTTTAGACCTTAAAACCTGTATGCATGATTAACCTCATTGTTACATTGGCACCACTACCATTGTACCACTAGCAGTTTTTGCTGCTTTTGCAGGGTTCCCACAGGTTGGGAATAGTTGGGAAGGTTTGGGAAAAACGGTGGTCCTTTTCCCGGTTGTGAAAGTTTGGGGAAAATGGCATTTGGTGTCTGTGGGTTGGGAAGGTTTGGGAAAATTGAACAAGCATCTTCAAAAACTCAAACAATAATCTTCAAAACCAAAGAGATAGAAAACCAAACAACAAAGGCACAAACAAATAAATTCTAATTGTCCGAAAATCACCGACATCGCGACTGACAGTTTGCTCTACTTATGGAGTGTAACCATTTGTTGTCAAGAGTTACTGTTCTTGCCAAGAAAATCGCCATTGATTGACATTTGTGCGCATTCTAGCTTTCTGTTCTTCATAAGCCCCATATTACCATATGTGTATGAAATGTAAAATGGTTTAGAAAACCGGTGCTGGGGTTTGGAAAGGTTGGGAAAAGGTCGAGAATTTTGTTTCTCCAAGTCTGTATGAACCCAGTTTTGTTTTTTCCTCATGACTTCTTAGGTCAACACTGTCATTCCTGTATTTCTTTTTGGCATTAAATAGGCTAGACAGTAATTAATCTTATCAATTCAGCGACCCAGTTCTGATAAAGACTTTAGCTTTCTGCTCCAAATCCTGTTTTAGTGTTGCAGTAGATCAAGAATTTGATTGCATTTATTTCTGGCAAGTTTCAATTGGCCACATCTGTGCATGGTATAGGGTCCATCTCTGGTGATATGATATTTGTAGCATTTAGAGATATGATCAAGAGGATGTTATGAATTTGCAAGACTAGAGCTATATTTATACAGCTTCTGATTCACATACAGATGAGCATATTTCAAGCTTTATGAGATGAGCATCCTCTGAACCTTTTGGACTGCATGTCTTTCACCGTTTATCACAAGTCATGTGTTCATCCTTTACAGGGGAGCCTGCAGTCATGTGGTTAGACCGTTTGCCTGCACAGTTGAGGATTGTGAGGTTGAACTACACATTGGGTCAGATTTTGTTTGGCTTTAAAACCCTGTCACTAGTGTCAGTACTCCCAGCAGTGAATGGGTACCTGGTGGGAAGGTTAAA
Source organism: Conus canariensis (assembly GCA_033310375.1). Taxonomy (NCBI): domain Eukaryota; kingdom Metazoa; phylum Mollusca; class Gastropoda; order Neogastropoda; family Conidae; genus Conus; species Conus canariensis. The sequence continues at coordinate 114,594,728 of CM065714.1, forward strand.
GGCAATGGAAGGAGAGGGACAGCCTTCTCATTTCTTTATCTTGCCCTAGACATGGTGAACCTCTTACAGTTCACTGCCCCTAAAGCTGATGGCTACATGAACTTTAACTGTTAATCTAACCATCTTTTATCATCATAAGGTTTGCAAGAACGACTGTAAGTTAATGTAAGAAGGTACTAGAAGTTTGCAAGTCACTTGGATTTTTAACTTTAACCCCCATGGACTTTGCCTGTCCTGGTACCTTACAAGCGGACACACACATTAGATCATAGATGTCTACAGCCTGTATTTCATGACGCCAAAGAGTTTTAATACTAAAGTATTTGATTGGACCATTATGACATTGTCAGAGGTCCCATCCAATGAGAAGCCTTCTTCTTAACTGTGTTGCATGCATTCTTGAAATTGGTAACTCTTTTCCATTTGTCATGGGTCCGACTCTTCACCACCATTAAAAGAAACAAGGGAGCAAAGAAATCTGATGATTCTGCAGAGAGAAAGAGAAGAAAAATGAGGAAGCTGAAGTCACTGCGGTTTTGGACTGCATGGCTTTCCCAATATCATTGCCTGTACATTGAGGATGAGAGCGGTTTGTGTTCTGATGCAAACTTGAAGTTTGTATCAAGGAGTTACAAAACAAAGAGTTCAAAAACTTCCAAAGATCAGCCTTTACTTGTCATGGAAAGTGATGTCCACTGCACACTATTTAGTAAATCACAGTGCAATTAAAATAGTAATTTTTTCTGTTTGGTAGTCATATTTGTGCCACAATTTTATGTCAGTCAGAATGTCTTCATAAAACAGGTCTTAAAAAAAAAATTTACAGTCTTCTGAATCTCTCTCTCTCTCTCCTCCTCTCTCCTCTCTCTCTCTCTCTCTCTCTCTCTCTCTCTGTGGTGTGTGTGTGTGTGTGTTGTGTTGTGTGTGTGTACGTGTTTGAGGAGAAGAGAGACAACTGAATGTGTGTTTGAAAACTGCTTTCAGCCCAACTTCTTAAAGATTGACCTGAAATAGGAGGGGGGAAAAGATGGAAAAGAAAGCTTTTTAAGTATTGCAGGGTATCCTTTAAAAAGTTGAGCTGAGAATGAAAATACCATTTGTGTACTCTCTCTTCTCTCTCTCTCTCTCTCTCTCTCTCTCTCTCTCTCTCCTCTTCTTGCTACCTCCTTCTCTGAAGTATTGCAGGTATCCTTTAAAAAGCTGAGCTGAGAGTGAAAATACCTTTAATCTCTTCTCTTTCTCTCTCTCTCTCTCTCCTCTCTCTCTCTCTCTCTCTCTCTCTCTCTCGTCTGTCTCTAGAGCTCTCTCTCTCTCTCTTGTTTTCATTATCTTCCCCAGTCTTTTCTTGGCATACCCACTTACACACACACCCCATACCCCACTTCTTTCTTACTCACTTTCATCCACAAGAAAAGTCTTCAGAATGATGTAATTTATAAAGCAGTGTTTTGTTTGTTGTTGTTTTTGTGCAGGCTCTACTTCTAAGCACAGAAAAAAGTGGGACCAAGAAAGTCCCAGTGTGGAAATGCCTGTCAGTGTGAGTGCCGTATTTTTCTTTTGTCAGATAAGTTCAAACTTGGATAATAGTAACATGATGATTATTATTAAATGTCTTTAGAACATACTGCATACAAATATTGATATTATTCACCTTTGTATAGTATGAAATTCCTCCATTTTCAGCATAAAATCCGCCAACTTTGGGAGGGGGAGGGTAGGTGGCAGTGGTAGAAAACGATGATGATAGGGAGATGGGATGCGGGAAGTAGTGAGACATTTTAAGAAAGGCCAGAGTGTTGTCCCTGAACAGTCTGGCATTGACACTGAAAAAACTATGTTGAACAGTTAAGTAGTGGGGGAAAACAAGTGCAGAAAAAACTATGTTATGTTACGGACAAAGCCTTCTATCCATCCCAACCGCTCTAGTTTTACAAACGGCATTTGGAAGATGAAACTTGAAAGTCTTTTTTTCCTTTTTTTTTTTTAAAGAAAAAAGTATTTTCTGTCCTCCTCCTCCTCCTTATTTAATTTTATTTTCTTCCCTTTACTGTCTTGTCTCCCCTCCCTTCTATTCCTGTTTCCATTCTCCTCTTGCTTTTTTTCACCTTTTCTCCCTCTCTGTCTCTCTTTCTTTCTCTTTTCTTTCTTTCTTTTTCTTTTTTTTTTTCTTTTTTTTTTGTTGTTGTTGATTGGTTGTTTGTCATTGTACACTTGGTACAGATTAACCCATAATTTACCACTGGAGGCTGTGAAAGTGTATGAGTTTTACCTCGATGATAAAAAGTATCGGGTAGAAGCTACTCCATGTGTTATATCGTATTCTGTAATTTCTGTTGATATGTTAATAAGCAGTTTTAAAAATACACGACTGAAATGTCTTTTGTAATGTTGTGTGGCAACAACAAAAAAATCTGAAAATCATCCACAAAACAAAGAACCTACCTTTGGTAGAGACAAATACTGCATATTGAGAAATGTGGATCATTTGTTTTATTTGTGTGGCAGGCACCAGCAATAAAGCAAGAAGTGTTACCACAGTATGGACTATACCTCAGCTTGCTACAGGAAAAGAACAGGTGACACTTGGTGTTAAAGTCTATTGATTCTATTGTCCCTTCTTCAGTCTTGTCCATTTCTTCCTATTTTTTCTTTTCAATACTTACAGTTGAATTTTTTAAATTCCGGCTCCTATTTCCTAATCCTATTTTTTATATTGTATAATTAAAACTATCCTTTTGTTAATAGTTACAGCAAATCTTTGTAGATTTTTAAAAAAATGATTAATGCAGATGAATATGTTTCCACAGACTGTTGAAGCAGCTGAGACGTAAAGACAAACTGCAAGTGGACCAGGAGAGGAAAGAGAAAGGCTTTTCCATTTATATCAATGGAGCCAATCAAGACTTGCCTATACAAAACTCTGCTCATACTCGCCCGAGAGTCAAAACGGCAACAGGTTTGTTGGCTGAGTTGGCAGACAGGATTTTTCACTTGTTTCTTTCAGTTTTCGTTTACCCACGTAAAGTTGTATGTTCATATGTGTTGATGTTTGTCAAACTTCTTTTTTTTTTTTTTTTTTTTTTTTTTTTAGTAACTTGAAGATGATTTTTGCATGGAAACCGTTTTAAATAGTAGTTCAAGAAATTCTTGGTCCTGTAATTTCTTTTGTGTTGCTCATGATTTGTTCTTGTTTAACTCTATACTAAGGACCGCATATCTGGTCCGTATGTTTACAGTCTTTGTATACTAAGGACCACGTATGCGGTCTAAAGCTTTGGGATTTTTCTCCAAAGTGGGTGAACCTTTTGTACGAAACTAGTTACAGATAACTCCTGCATACTAATTAGAGTGCAGGCATAGTGGTACTTAGGCTTTGCAGGCTGAATGCTCGTGAGCAGATGCTTTTCACACCACGTCACCAGCTCAGTTTCGCTTGATGTGGCAACGTGGCTTTGTCTGCTACACCGTCAAGTGGTGAAAAAAACGCTACAAATTGCTGCTGCAGTGTGACTGAAGCCCTTGAATTGTTGCTAACAGTTGAATAATTTCAGGGCATAAAACCAGTTAACCCGTTCGCTGCTTGAAGCTGCTTGAAAATGTTACAAAGGCTTTCCCAGTGCCAGGGAAATCTAATGATTTGGGGGTAATAATTAACAAAAAATTCTAGCTCAGAAACTACAAAAGATATAACAATGAAATATATATGATTTTTGAAGGAAATTGAATGAAGATTTTGAATCTGGGCTTCTTTTGTTTTAATTTTGATAATAAAAAAGTATTTAGACAATTAGATTTGGATAGATTTTTTTGCACGATCAAAAGCATATGTATTTACCACTACATCTTCACATCCAAACAAGAACACAAAGCAAAAAAGTTGAAAATAAAGTTTGTATTGTCACACTACACCTGTAAATGAAAGTAAAACAGTTTAGAAGTCTATCAAGACGCTCACACTCTATGCAGACAGGTCAGTCCACGACCACGCCCCCCTCTCCCCACCACGCCCCCTTGCTGGACTTCAACCCTCTCTTTCACTGCTCCTCTTCCCCTACCTTTCCCTCTGCCCTGTGCCGCGCCGCGAGCAGGCCGCGCTCCCCTCTCACGCTGACTACCACGTCACTGACCACTGGCACGCAGTGCAGAGTACACACTAGGCGAGCTCGTTCGACGCTGGCAAACCAGTCAGCTGAACACACATTGAGGTCACACAGCCCGACACAATAACTGACGAATACGGTTGGCAATTCCATCACTATCATCATCTCACCTTCATGCTCGAGTGAGTCGTTGAATAAAAGATTATTGTCTTTGTCAAAAATCATTAGCAGAGCCTGCTCAGCTGTGTAAATACGTTGATTTGGTCGCTGCGCTTGTCGAAGGTTGCGCCGCCATCTTTGCAAGCGAGACGAAGTGCTGGCTGGTCATCCAGTCAGTGATGAGAATAAATGGGCTTTCCCCTCACGTGTGGTCATTTACATATCATTTTAATACTACAGACATATAAGGCTTACTACGCACACTCTATTTAAGTCCGTTGATAGAAATAGTAACGAATGAAAATTCAAGAAAAATGCATGACGTCAGTGGACGGCCCATAGGCACTGGGAAAGCATTTTTAATGCGGCGTCAGCTGACGGCTTAAAGGCACTCTACGGGTTAATGTAAATTTTTTGTTCGTAGGGTGTGTATCACCTGTATTTTTTACATGACACGCAAAATCTCATTTTCTTTGTCATGCATGCTGTCTTATCAAATAATTAGAAAAATAACTATGCTATATTGTTTGTGGTTTCTCAGTCATTTATGAACATGACTGGGGAAGTGAGGGGAGATAATAGCTAGTATAGAATGAGTTAATTTTTTTTTTCCCTCCATATTTTATCAGTTCTGTAATCCCCTGCGTCCTACCTTTCTGCTCATCTTTTTGAAAGATTACTTTTTATACCTTGACAATAATTATGTGGGTTTTTTTTTTTTTTTTTTGAGGGGGGGGTTGTTGTTATTTCACTTTTTGTGCCCTGAAGGTGCCTCTTTCTATAATATGTAGCTTGCATAGGAACATTTTTTTACGTAAAAGTCTGCAAGTTTCAAGCTTGCCTGCCTTTCAATTTCATGCTCTGTCAGTGGCGTGACTCCCACCAACTCCATCACACCTAGGCATAGCCACACCTGGGTTCTGTCACAGCCTCATCACCAACAGTCTACATGCACTGCTGTTCTATCTGTTCTAATGGAAAGTGTGCAAGACTACAGCTACTATGATCACTGCTGTTGACCATATTTGCTTATTGGTGGAGCCAAAGTGGGTAAGCTGGTTTAGAGATAGTCCTTATGTCCCTCTAGAGACCCCCATGAAGCTCCCAACTCTGAAGACGTTAACTCAAAAGTCACCACAGGCACTGAAGCAGATGTGGAATCAAGGGTGAAGTAACCATGCAATCAGGGCATGAAAGACCACCATGTCTGATGATGTTGTGAAGATCTGTTTCTGTTTTAGAGTTTGACAGCACTGCACTGTATGCATCTTTTTGTAATACATCCCACCAATCAACCAGGCCTGAGAGAGTTAAGAAAAGGATAACCTGCAGTGTTAATTGCAGAATTTGAGCAGCATCATCAAAGTTACATTCCTGAAGTGGACAAGATCAAATACTTGTGAGATCCCATTTCTTTAAAAAAAAACTCTTTTAGCTCTGAGTTTGAATTGGCCATAGCTGAAAAATCCCACAGTGATGACATAGTGATCATATGTAGGTCTTTGATGAGCTTGTAGCCTGTGACCTCCAGGTCATATGTATATGACATTGATCACTGAGCCATGGTAGCGGTGGTTTTACCTCGGTGGTAAAAAAAAATTACTGGGAATGGTACTGCTCCTCCTGAGTGGCGTTGTTTTGAATGTTTTGTTGTCTTTTGGCAACAGGCTTTGATTGGCATTTGTGGTGTCTTGTCGTCCTAACATAAGTTTTGAATGTTGTGTTTCATATTTTGGTTTCGGTAGACATGGTTAAGTGACCATAAAGGTGATTTGATGGTATTTATTGAATAAAATACCACTTGTGCTATCCATAATGTTCATAAACATAATACATATATTTTTATTCTTTCTTACATTTCTGTTTCTCATGTGCTCTCCTTACCGGATATAAAGACAAAAATAGGTACTGAAGTTTTATCCGTTTTTTTTTGTTTGTTTTCTCCCACCTTTCTCAATTTTTTTTTTAATGGAAATTCATTATATGTGATGTATAAAAACTTTTTTTTTTCTTACCTCAGGAAATGTGTTCGTTACCCCCACCTCACCCCCAGCTTCCATAATTACACATTTAAATGGGATGTGTGTATAGTTAGCTTCTGCGTTATTCAAAAAACGATGATAACAGATAAATGTGTTTTGCCTCTCTCAGAGTCGAGGAACCCTGCAGTCGTCAAACTGCAAGAGCTGCAGAAGAAAGAGGCTGAACAGAATAAGCGACGTGTTAAAACAGCACCAGCCAGAGAACGGCGCAGAAACTGGAACCTGGCGTCTGTTGATATTAACACTACTGAAGGAAGCAAACGCCTTAAAGCACCAGGTAGGGACAGAAATCACCAAAGTCAGACTCGACTAGATTTTTTACCATTATGTATCCATCAGAATAGCAGACCATGATTGTTTCCTAGATATTTACTTCAGCATAATCACCAAAACTGTTTACTTGATATTTAGAAGCATGTTAGATTCTAAAAGCACCAAGATTGTTTACTAAATATTCAAAAATATGGTGTATTCTTAAATCACCAAGATTGCTTAGTAACTGTTCAGAATCATGTTATATTCTGAAATCATGCAAAATGTACATGTGTGTGTCATATGCCAAAAGCTCTATATTGCATCGCCTTTGAAAAGAGATTACAGTACAAGATATGATGTCTATTATTATGATCACAGATTATGAATTTGAATCGGTTCTTGATTGTGAATTAAAGAAAAATACAAACAGTAATTCAAAGTTACCACAGGCATTGAAACAGATAAGAAATACACTTTGGGAGGACTTCATTTAACTTGATGTTTGGGGTTGTATTTTGGGGAGGTCTTCATTCTGTAGTGTTTTGTTTTAATCTGTCATTATCCATCATAGTTATAAATGCCACGTTCATGTCTGATATTTTTAATGAAAAAGATACTCAATGCCAAGAACAAAGTCAAATATTTTCCTTTTGTTTGTCATGCATAATTTTTTTTTTTTCAGAAATTTTAACCGGGAAATACGCAGACGACTTTGAAGAAATAGGACCTGAGGATGATGTAAGATGTTTTGTTTTGTTTTTGTATGAATGCTATGTACATTTTGATGTCTTGATTGGTATATTTACTACGAGTCAGTCTTTCCTCAGTCTAAATAAACAATTTTTATTTCCCAAAAGCAGCAAATGAAACATTTTATGTCTTAAGTTGGTTCCAGGTCTTTCAGTCATAACAGCTTAGTACAATACTTTAAACATTGAATTTTGGGGAAAATGTGTCAGAAGACAGCTGCCTTTATAACGCTCACGGATCTTAGACAAAATGTTATCATTTATTATTTCCATGGAATGATAGCATTTGGAAACTGAAAGATCTGAAGTACCAAAATTTGACTGTAAGATTCACTCTTCCTCCCTCTCCACCCCTCTGGACAGTTAAAAAGCTAGGCAAAATGAAAGTTATGCAGGTAAATTGACTGTTGAGACTTTAAGCTGTTAACTTACGCTCTTCTCAGCTTTCCTGTTGTGACAAATTAGTTTTATACAGAGGGCGTCACTGCTTGTGGACTAGTCCATGTATGGTATACTACTTGCTGAGCCATGTGACCACAGAGAATGGGAGTCACAGTTGGATAAGTGCAGGACTCCTACCTCTCCATTTTACCAAAAACTGAAACTGGAAATCAAGAAAAAATTCTTTTAGTGGGAAAAAAATCAGGAAAAAAAAGAAGCTGCTGTGGAATTTTGGAGTTCTGGTCACTTGTTCAGTAAGCTAGCAATTAACTCAAGTCCAAAAATTTCTTGTCTTTGCTGGAGCAGCCATTGCCATTTTGTCTGCCCACCTGTTAGTAATTATAGAAATGCAGAGCTTCAATACTGTGCGCTGTCAAGTTGCTGCCAAAGTGAAAGAGATGGTTTAAGGCTGTATGCACAAGTGATCCTGGTCATAGCTGGACTGAAAAGTGGATGACTTACTGATTTGTTTGTTTGTTTGTTTTGCCAGCTGGAGAAAGCGTGGAAGGCTTTGTGTTTGCATGGTCATGTTGAAGTAAGATACAGGAGAGGTGGTGTGCTTGCAATTCTGGTCCATGCTGAGGTGGAGAAATGCGAAAGGAGAAGTTAGGTTGCTGCAAATCGTAGGGATCGGGTTTGTTTGTTGCTTTTTTTTTTCTTTTTTTTTTGAGGAGGAGGGAGGATTTTTGCTTTTCCTCAGTGAAAGCCCTGTAAATGAGTAAGCAATGTGTGTGTGTGTGTGTGTGTGTGTGTGTGTGTGTGTGTGTGTAAGATTCGAAAAGAGGGTTTCCTCTTAGCAGATGTCTGACATTTTCCCTGTGCACTGGTATGTTGTAACAGGAAAATAGCACGGTAGAATAGGGCACAAGAAATGAAACAACGATCTGCAATCTACTGCATGTTCTCTTTTGATATGCTCCATGTAGGATGATGACAGTGGCACAGATGAGGTGGGGGACAGCCTGAATAGTTCCACATCATCCCTGTCAACATCACGACGTCAGAAAGTCAGCTATTTAAAACGGAAGGCGGCAGCTAACCGAGAGGTGCAAGAGAACACGGTGACTCTGACGCTGGATGAAGTCCATGTGAGTTTGCGTGTGTACCTCTGCATATGTATCCCCATCCTGTACCATTGGCTAGTCTCTCTCTCTCTCTCTCTCTCTCTCTCTCTCTCTCTCTCTCTCTCTCGCAAGCTCCTTTGTTTCTGTTTATTCTCTCTCTCTCTCTCTCTCTCTCTCTCTCTTCTCTCTCTCTCTCTCTCTTTCTGTAGACACTCAGTGTGTTTACATAGATATTTATTAGTACATCTGTGTGTGTGTGTGTGTGAGAGAGAGAGAGAGAAATCAATGCATGAAGCAAATATTTATTCACAGTTTATTTTCTACCCCAGATTTAAAGGCTGTTTAGCTATAAGGCATTTTTTCTGTAAATGAGACTGGGAGTTGCATCTGTTCATCTGATACTGATTTGGTCCAGGTTATTTTGGGTTACATTTGTGCGTCTTATATTATGTTTGTGTAGATTACTTTACATTGACATAATGCATATTTGTGCTTTTGTTTGTTCTCTGTTGTGTTGTAGAGAAAATATGTATCTTATTCTCTGCGTCATAGAAGTGATATCATTGGAATAGGTTTGCTGGCTGTGTTTCAGAAACTGCGTCAGAGTTTACAGAAGAATGCTGGCATTCGACAAAGCATGTGTCTGGACGTTACCTCAGTGAGTAGTGTCTGATTTCCTTTGTTGTTGTTTGTCTGCAGTGCCAGTGTGAACTCACCAGCTGTAACTTTGTTGGTCAGCTGGCCTGTAAAATGCATGATGTGAGTGAACTCACCCATCAGTTAGTGTAGGGTAATAATGTTATTTAAGGAATTGACAAATTACACGATTTAGTGTACAATCCAAAGTATGCACAAAAAAGGTGTTTTAACAAAACAAAACAAAAATGCATTTATCTACTTTTTGATTGATCAGGAACAAGTTGAATCAGATGATCAGTGCATTTTGTCAATTCAGTTTGATGCTAGTTTGCTTTAGAAACATTACATATGATTTACTTAGGCCAAAAAAATCTCCAAACATTTCAGCTGGGTTGATGAACAATCAAAACAAAAGGAATTGAGGAATTTGCTTTGGCAAGGAATGCCTTTGAAAAAAACAAAAATGATCAGATTATTTGATAAAAGACTTGCAGAGTGAACTATAAAAAGAAAAGCCATGAAATGTTGCACGGAAGATGTAGCAGGATTTTAGTGCTGATGTTGACACACTGGTTGACCGTCACATGTTCTTGGCACAGGTCTCACATGACGGCTATTCCTCAGAACCATTCTGTGACTCTGGCAGCGACCAGAGTGAGGGGAGTGGAGAAGAGATAGAAGAAGTAGATACACTAAAAGCAGAGCAGGTCTGTTCATCCATATTCAGCATGAGTCCTTGTTGTCCTAGCATGGTACACCGGTTCTGTTAACATCCTACTGCATGGAACAAAGTGGCCAGAGCTTATTTGTGGGTGTGGGAACTTTGCGCAGAAAAGTAGATTTCTGTTGTCTGCACAGAGAAAGTACTTGACTCCGGAAGTGTTATTGCTGGGAAAAAGGATGGATAGTGGAGGAATGAAAACGATAATCGTGTCTCTCTCTTTTTGTTGAAAAGGGGGTTCTTGGTTTTGTTTTTTTACTTTTTTTTTTGTTTTTAGAACTAGTATTTTGGTATCGGCTGTGGTGTGTGATCTTGTACTGTCATTGTGTACAGTCTTGTTTTCATGTACAATGCTCATGATTTTATTTAAAAGGTGGTTTTAACGCTGGGCAAGCACATGGTTTTACGCTGGGCAAGCACTGTTAGCAAACTGATGTTTGATGCAGTGTCTCACAGAATTGAAGGCACTGTGTGTTGATAGTGACTGTGTATATCCCTGGGTCATGTTATACATCACAGTGAGATGCTTTGATAAATGGTGTTGGCCTTAGGACATTTCGATCGTGGATTACTAACAATTCTTTCTTTGTCAAAAAAGCAAATCAGCACCTGTTAAGAAAACATGCTTTTAAAGAGGTTATTGAGCTTGATGAAGCACATACTATATCAAAAGGTATTTGCTTATTAATTTGCACCTGTGGGTTAGTGTGTATTAAAAAGAGAGAGAGAGTGAGAAAAATATATTGTGGGTGTATGTGTGCGTCTGCATGTGTGCGCACATGCTTTAATCAGTGGTTCATGTAACAGCATGTCTTACTTTATCTTTCTTGTTATGTGTATTAATGCAAATGAATATATTTTTGTTGTTTGCAGTATAATTGAAGTAATATAACTGATTTTTTTTTTTAGTTAGGATTTATCTTTTCACTTTGCTTTTCCATAGCTTTGCAGTTCGTGATGGATTTTGTAAAGTGCTTACAATGTATATATGTGATTGTGTGTATAGTCACTGGTCAGTGTTCACTGTAAAGAGGTTGGCTCAGAATATGTATGTTTTTGTTTGTAAACTGCTGTATGTTTACTCACAATAGCATGCATGCTGTAACCTACTTATCAAGAACATTTGAACTTTAAATAAGGAACCTTACTCCGAATATTGATGATCAATGAAACAGCTGGGTTGTTCTCTTGTGGTGCATCTGAGATTTTCTTTGACATTTACTTGACCATACTGATGCCATCAATATGCTCTGTGTGCTCATGCCATGGTTACCAAGGAAACGTAAAACATGAAAGGGTGGCTTAGAGCTTCAGATCGTTTTGAGGTATCACAGGTCAGTTAACCAGTTTTTCAGTAAAAAAACTAGGGGTCAGTTTTGAGAACAATGGGTCCAGTACCAGTTATCTCATGGATGAAAGGGGGTGGGGGTTGCCGTTGCTGCTGGGGGTGGGGGCTGCTACTGCTGCTGCTAAACTTAACCTTTGCTTGAACTGTAAAGTTGAATGGAACAGAATTATCTTTGGAGGGGTGGACATAAGGGAAGTTGGTGGGGTGGGGGGTGGGGGTGGGGGCTGCTTAAAACTCAGCCTGGGCCGAAAGTGAAAGGGTTATTGAATGGAAAAGAAGTCACCTTTTTCTGTGGGGAGTATTTGTTTTGTTTCGCAGATTTGAAGAACTGACTTGAAGCCCTTAAACTCGGCTTTCACCGACTAACATTATGCACTGCATTACTTAAGATGGTTAATGCTCTTCATGGTGTACTTTATTTACAGAACTTTGAGGATGAGCTTCGAAATACACACATGCCCATTTTATTACTGTAAGAAGCCTAGTTAGTTTAGAGCAGCTTTATTATCTTGTTAGGAGACATGTTCCAATTGTTTGCGCCACCGTTTGTTGACATGCAAAATCAGTTGCAATTAATTAGAACTTACTACTACCAATGGAAACAAACCATAATAATTGGTTTGATAACTGATTTCTTAGGAGGGGGTTTCCTCCCTTGATGGTGTACTGAAAGCAAAAAATGTGAAAGAAATCCTTGTCATGTGTTGAAGAGAACATAACTCTTAGCTCAGAGTTAGTCTTCAGCTTTGGCATTAGCTCGGAATTAGAGGTGCAGTAACTTAAGTATTCACAGGCTGTCAGCTTTGGATACTGTATACATTCCCTTACCAAGACAAGGTACGTATGTGCTGTTCTCTGGTTAGAACAAAATTGTAATGGTAAAATGGTCAGAGGTGTGTTACGAGGACACCAGGTCAAACTGAGGGGCTGCACGATAAATTGAAATTTCCATTGCGTCTTTCCTAGTCAAAAGTTATGGCATCTGTGTGGTCAGGTAAGTATTATTAAACACATTTTGCTTTAATTTTTGTTAATTTCCTTAAATACTTACTTTCCAGATAATATCTGAAATTCTTTCCAAACTATACTTCCCATTTCATGCAAAGGAGGAGGGGGGGTGGGGGGGGGGGGGGGTGGGGTTTCCAGAAACTGATTCAGATTCACCGTTGAAACAGTCATATGTTAATCAAGGGGGGCAAGTAGGTGTCAGGAAGTTCTCCAAGGAGAATGTTATAGATTCAGATTAACTTTAGAAGTGCACCAAGGAGAATGTTTTAGGTTCAGTTTAACTTTCGAGGTGTACATGGTGACCATGGTGGACCATGTCATGTAAACGTGGGGCAACAGTATGGTCAGATAAGTACTTCGAAAGACTTTCACAAATATGCATGTGCTGGAGAGATAGGGAGAGAGATTTTAAACCCTCTTTCTATTCAGCATTCTGTTGTGACAATCAGGTCGTTTGTTACATTGTAAGATTCATGAACACAGTATCATCAGTTGTCATTTGTATGTTTCTTATTGATATCCGTTTTATTCATAAATACTGTATCTTCAGTGTCATTTTTGGGTTTCATATTCATTGCAGTTTTATTCTCAAAACAGGCAGTAAAGTTGTTCTGTGCCACGGACAGTGAAAACAGTGACAGTGGTGGAGATGACATTGCCGACCAGTGCAGTCTTACCCCAGATAGATCAGACTTCCCTAAGCCTCGTGTCAAATCCAGCTCAGAAGAAGATTCTATTCAAGAAGAATTCAGATCAAACTTCCCTAAGCCATGTGTTGTTTTCAGCTCAGAAGAAGATTCTATTCAAGAAGAATTCAGATCAAACTTCCCTAAGCCATGTGTTGTGTTCAGCTCAGAAGAAGATTCTATTCAAGAAGAGTTTGACTTTCCAGACTTTAAAATGGTCAGACACATTCCCAGCAAAGTCAGTTCTTCCAGTGAGGAAGAAATCGAAGAAGAGTTTGAACTTCCTGCGCTCAAGGTGGACTCCTTCTTCCGACCGATCAGTTGCAGTGAGGATGAAGAGATTGATGAAGAATTGTACCACTCTGAGGTTAGAATCTTGTTGGTGTGTGACCATTCAGCACATGAGTTCTGGCACGATGTTTGCTGCTGGTATCACTGGGCTTGGAATGTTATTTAAAAAAAAAAAAAATCATTTGTTTAACAGTTGTTGTTGTTTTTTTCTCCTGAAAGAAGGTCAGCACCTGTTCTGCTGTTGTGGTTTGGTGATGTGGTTAGTTAAAAGTGCGGTTATTATCAGCTTGATGGAGTAAGGAGGGTTGCTGGTGTTTTGCGCTGGAATGGGACATGCTTTTGTTTTGCTGTTGTTCTGCTTTGCATGTCTGTCAGCCGCATGTTGTTTCAGCATGATGACACAGATTTCATTGCCAAAGTTTCTGTGGAAGACAGCATGTTTGGAGCCTTTGTGTCTGCTGTGTTATTCAGAGACAAAATTCTTTTTGCCCAAATGCGTAAACTGTTGGAAGATCTTCAATCTTAGTTTAGAGGTTAAACATTCTGTGTCTCATTCTGTCTCATTCTAACTTTCTATCATATATGCCCTTGCTCAGTTCATTTATTTATCCCATGCACTTACCATTATTGCGACTAATTGTTTGAATATGTCTTTAACGGAAACATATTTGTAAGGAATTTTGATTTTCAGGAAATGATATTGCATGACCACCGATCTTGGCAATTTTGATGTTGTTAACTACAAGTGTGAAATACTTTATAATGATAAAACAAGAGATTTTCATCTGCTCATGAGCTGATCATAACCCAGATTTAGTCTACTGTTTACTCTCAGATTAAAAGCTCTCTGCAGTGTAAGGGTGGGTGCGATTGTGCTTGATTTCAAGTGATGAAATTATTTTAGCTGTTAGAGAGGGTTCTGGGTGGTTGGGGATAGGGAAGATTATGTGTGAATTTGGCTAAGAATCAAATGTCCATTCCCAAACATGCTTGAACAGTGATGAACACTGATGATATTGTCACATACAGATTCTTTACTTTTGTTTGTTGTCCCGTGCATTTCTTCTCTCACTCTTTCATGTCTTTTCTGAAGCAAGAATCTAATGACAGGACAGACCTGTGTATCCCTATATTTCTGTGATAAGTTTGGAGTATTTGATTGAGGTTATGAAGTGTGACAGTGTTATTATATTTATTTCCATGAATCATGAAGTTTTTGATTGTTTGTTTGATTACCAAGTGGGCATGTGATGTTTTTTGAATGATTATATGTGATTTTTTTAAAGTTAAAAATTGTACAAATGACTTCTTACAATAGTTACAGATTTTTTTTACAGCACATCCTGAAGGATGCATTCTCTCATGAAAGGATGAGTATTCTTGTTTTGAAAACTGTGAACTGCTTGAAACGACAGGATGAGTCAGAGGAGGAGTATGAGGCGCCGATCCAGGAGGAAGACGAGATAGAGGAAGACCTGGTCCCCGCCGTGGACAGCCTCTGTCTGGACAGCAAGGGCAAGAAAGCGCCACTCTTTGCTCCCAATGACACCATTGTGCTCGAGTTTGCTCCACCCGCCAACAGGAAAGGTATACAGCATTATTTCAGTGGAGCCTGTGTTTGGGTTGAGAGGTGGTGTTGTTGCGTTTTGGGGGGGTTTGTTTCTTTGTTTGTTTGTTTTGGGGTTTTTTTTTTGTTTTTTTTTTGTTAAACCAAACAGTTAAGTAAATAAAAATTTCATCTTTATCTTGGGAAAGTCTGTTCAGCTAGGTGTTTCTTGTATGTGTCTGTTGGTGGTGGTGGTTGGTTGGTTGTTTGTTTTTGTAGTTTCCTGATTTGTACTTGGTTCTTACCAGCTTATTTTATCAAACCAACACTGATTACTCTGACCATCAACCCATTTTTTTCCCCTGATTTTTTTATACCAGCTGTTTTTATGTACAGTGGAGAAAAAAGTTCTGATGCTGGCAAGAAAGAAGGAAGCAGACTCGGGCGTTCCAGCCAAGTCGTCAGTGTCATCGTCATCATCATCATCCAAACCTCCAGCTGCCTCTTCATCCATTCGCAAATCTTCCTCCAGTGGTGCAGTGGATCGTGCAAGCCCAGGTGAGAGCCAAGTGAAATGACATCAGTGCACACTTTTGTAGTTGTCTTCCTGCATCCTTCTCCTCTTCCAGCTGCCTCTTTACGCATTTGCAAGTCTTTTCCCAGGGGTGCAGTGGATCGCACAGACCCAAGTTAGAGCCAAGAGAGATGACAGGAATGTGCACTTTTGTAGTCATCTGTATGCCATGTGCGTTTTTTTTTTTAGAATATGTGAAAGTGTATGCAAAAACCAGGTATACTATCACACAGCTTAGTTTAGAGCAGATCCAGAGATCGGTCCACCACCTTTGAAATAACAGTTTTCTAATTAAGCCATAATAAGGTTTGTTTGTTGATCCAAAGCATAAAAGCAAAGTTTGAATGCGCTTTGTTTATTTTATCAATTTTCAGACCCATGTTGGAGAAAAACAATCTAAATTACCTAATTATTTTATTTCAGATATATGCTTGCAAGGCTTCCACATTAGAAATGCGGAGGCACACACACTGTGGCTGTGATTGTTGTAGGGAATCCTGCCCAACTGATTACTTTGAGCATGTTTGCAGCATGCCGGCATGTTGATGGCATTTTCTCTGAGGCCCAAAGTTGCACTGCTACACCTGTGGTCTCTCACTGAAGCCAGTTTATCTCAGACTGACTGATGGAGTATGCCAAGTATGCCAAACTTGAAATAAATGTAACACAAACATAAAACTGATAAAGATATTTGAATTCTGTTTTCTGCATGTTAGCGAGTGATTCTAGTTGCACGTTATGGTTGCAAACCTCTAATTATGTAAGACCCCAATTTTTTTTTCATACACTGTCATATACCTTCGTTTGATTTGCTTGTTTTATCAAGTAGACCGTCTAGTACCAGTGACTGTCTGTTACAGGAACACCAGCACAAGCCAAGTCTCGCTTAACATTATCTGCTGGGCGCCGGAGCTCAGAGTCAAAAGAGGACTCTAAGGCGGAGGCATCAGCAGTGATGAAGGCACTGCAAGAGGAGAACCAGCAAGCTGCTCGTTTTGCTAAAGAATCACGCCCTCTTCCTGAACCCAGAAAGGTAGATGGCCAGCTATATTTCTCTGTGGTGTGTGGGTGTATGCATGTGCACACATGACAGTACACACACAACAATCTGTTTATAAGAATGCGTTAAGTGGTCTGAGGTTTATAATGATCAAACAGTGTGTTTGCATGTGGGTAGGTTGACAGTTTTGTGAAAAAGCTTGTATCATTAACCCGTTCACTGCTTGAAAATGTTACAAACAAAGACTTTCCCAGTGCCAGGGAAATCTAATGATTTGGGGGTAATAATTAACAAAAAATTCTAGCTCAGAAACTACAAAAGATATAACAATGAAATATATACGATTTTTGAAGGAAATTGAATGAAGATTTTGAATCTGGGCTTCTTTTGTTTTAATTTTGATAATAAAAAAATATTTAGGCATTTAGATTTGGATAGATTTTTTTGCACGATCAAAAACATATGTATTTACCACTACAGCTTACATCCAAAAAAGAACACAAAGCAAAAAAGTTGAAAATAAAGTTTGTATTGTCACACTACACATGTAAATGAAAGTAAAACAGTTTAGAAGTCTATCAAGACGCTCGCACTCTATGCAGACAGGTCAGTCCACGACCACGCCCCCCCTCCTCCCACCATGCCCCCTTGCTGGACTTCAACCCTCTCTTTCACTCCTCCTCTTCTCCTCTGCCCCGTGTCACGCCGCGAGCAGGCCACGCTCCCCTCTCGCGCTGACTATCACATCACTGGCCACTGGCACGCAGTGCAGAGTACACACAAGGCGAGCTCGTTCGACGCTGGCAAACCAGTCAGCTGAACACACACTGAGGTCACACAGCCCGACTCAGTAACTGACGAATACGGTCAGCAATTCCATCACAATCATCATCTCACCTTCATGCTCGAGTAAGTTGTTGAATAAAAGATTATTGTCTTTGTCAAAAATGATTAGCAGAGCCTGCTCAGCTGTGTAAATATGTTGATTTGGTCGCTACGCTTGTCGAAGGTTGCGCCGCCATCTTTGCAAGCGAGACGAAGTGCTGGCTGGTCATCCAGTCAGCGATGAGAATAAATGGGCTTTCCCCTCACGTGTGGTCATTTGCATATCATTTTAATACTACAGACATATAAGGCTTACTACGCACACTCTATTTAAGTCCGTTAATAGAAATAGTAACGAATGAAAATTCAAGAAAAATGCATGACGTCAGTGGACGGCCCATAGGCACTGGGAAAGCATTTTTACTTTGGCGTCAGCTGACGGCTTATAGGCACTCTTCGGGTTAATGTCTCAAATATCAGAATAGATTTTCCGTTAGTAGATGTATTCTACAGTCTCTGAAGAGACCATGTTGTCAGCATGTAGTTTTACTATTCTCTTATATGTGTGTGTTTGTGTATATGAGTGTGTGTGTGTGTGTGTGTGTGTGCAAGCATGTTTGGCTATCAAAGAGGGATTAATTGGTACAAATCCTGTCAGGTGCAAGTGAATGGTTCTTGTTGTAGGCTTTTTTTTTCTATAATTAACTAAATAGCGTCCACATGCATGTTAAAGCAAGCGCCATTTGATTTGCAATAACCATTCTTTCCTCGCTTATCAGCTTATTCACATACACTTGCAAAAGCAGTTCTGCATGTTCCAGTATTCATTTAGGTGGGTAAAACAACACATCATTTAACAACTCATTTGTTCATCCGATGTATTATAGCAGTGGGTACATATATACATGAGTGCATCCTTCAGATCAGGCATAGGTTCTGAATCCTTCTTGACCCACAGTTCCAATTCCTTTGTGCTTGATGCAGAGTCGGCCCGGGTCGGGACATTCCCAGGGATCGGTGCCATCACCCAAAGTGTCCTGTCAGGAACCCGAGAGGAGGGAGGAGGAGGACGCCATGACGTCCATTGTTCAGCGAGTCTTGGCCATGGCGCCAAGGTCAGTGGCGCTCACGGTGGTGACAGAGCAGGGGGTTGGGGCTGGGGATGGTCCTCAGTATACATGATTGCATGTGAACCGGTCCTTACAGGCTTCACCTTCTCTGCTAAGCTACGAGGGCAAAGTATACAGGGGGAAAATGAAAAAGTAAATGAAGAAGATTAGGAAGAGTGATTACTGATACTTATCATGAATGTATAAGATAAAATGCATCTGTTTGAATGACATTTTTGAGGAATGGATCACTGAAGTTGAGCATATTAATTAAGTTGGGGGTTATGATGGTGATTTTTCATGCATGTAAATAATGACTGTTTTTGCCATATTTTGTGTACTTTTAAAACAGCTGATGCTGACTTCTCCATTCTGTCAACAATACAGCTAACAAAAGTTAATGTGAAAGCTAGTTCATTTGTTCCTTTTTTGTAAATTCCTTTAATTTTGGCACAGGGAATAACCATGTCACGACATTGCAATATGAAATCAGCTAAGGTAAAATTTGTCTGTGAAAGTTTCAAACTCGCGTGCACTGACAGTTCATTCTACTTTTGCTGAAATTTGGATTTTTTTCTAATGTGAAACCTTCAACCTTAAGTGAAGAAAGTGTCAAGAGCAAAAGATTCCTAAAACACATGATGAATTTACAGGTGAATTCTCCTCTCTTTGATAAGAAATACTCCAACAGCAAATGTAATGTATGCAGGCCTGGCATGGGAATTAACCAAAATAGCTGATGGGTAGACCAGACAAAGACAGAGAAGAGAGCCATGAATATATTACTCTTTTGTCAGTGACTGGGATGGTGTACTTGTGCAGACATCAGCGGGATCTGCTAAAGACATTGTCAAAGATTGATGACTCAGCGTCCAATTCCAATGGACTGGGACTCCCAGGCAACAAGGCTGTCAGTCCAACATCAAACTCTGCCAAGAAAGCATTCACTGAGGTAGGGAGTGAGACAGCATTCTGCGTCTGGTGTTGTTGCTGTTTTGTTTTTTTTCCATTTCATTTTACATATTCTTTAAAAGCTGCCAGATCTTGATCTTTGGAATTTGGTTGTTACAGACATCCATAAAATATCTGGGACACAAGTTGAGAATCATAGAGAAGGTTCGAGTGAGGCGATTATCCTCTAGGTAGAGAAAAAAACTGTCTTTGGCAAGGTGATAATACCAGGTGTTTTGTTGTTATTGCTGTTAGTAGCAGCATCGTTTGGGTAGGCCTAGCTGCAGAATTGGAATACTTGCAATTCAGTCTCAAAGCCAGCATGTACACATCACTTGCAGTATGAATATTTTAGAAAAAAAAATTGCATGGGAAAAATTGCATTACGGAAAACAGTATGACTGAAAAACAGTAGTAGTGGGCTAATGAACAAGACTTGTTGAAGGGATTATGATTGTATTTTATTACATTTACCACTGGTGTAAGTGCCTCACCGTGTAAGCTCATCTGTGTGTTTTTATATGACAGTTTCCTCTGATGGCATTGCATTTAATTGACTTGTGTTTTATATCAGTTAAAAACAGATCTATCCAGTCTTCATAAACATCTTTTCATATTATGTGGTTGTGTTATGATGCCATACAAAATGAAGATCCCCAATGATATTTCACAGCTTGCATCCAATTAGCATTTATCAGTTAGTTCATTTGTTCATTCACTGGTTCCTGTATTGATTCACTTCACCAAAGTTCCTTGATGTTGGAGATAATCCTGTCATTCTTCATGACCATGTCTACAGTCGGACAAGGTGGAGGTGCGAATAGAGATTGTGTCCAACTGGGGCCACAGGTCACGTGTGGGGCTGACAGAGATTCAGCTGGTGAAGAACTCAGGGTCGTTGATGCCAGTGCCCCCCACAGGGGTCACTGTACATGGTGCTCACTCCCCGTCAGGGCCTCCCTCCATCCTTTTTAATGGCAGGGCAAAGGTGAGCATGGGCTTTGGTCTGCGTTTTTTTTGTGTGTGTTAATCAAGATACTTCAGTTACTATTTGATATCGTTCACTTAAACTGTGTTGGTGTGCGTGTATGATGCAAAGCTTTATGTTTATTAAACCATTTACCAGTGAGTTTACATAATGTGTAAGATTATTATTGCTGTTTGCTATGGGTTTGAATGAAAACAAGATTTAGTGGGCCTTCTCAGTAACAATCACTGTAAAAGTCTTTCAGCTGGGTCTTAAATGATGGGGGTCTCAATTAAGAGTTTAAAAAAAGCCCAGAAAATAACAATTATTTACCCCTTTAACAACTATTCTGTATCAAGCAAAATGCACCAGACTACATTTTCTTGTGCAACACACAAAATGGGGTACTAAGTACATGTCCATTTTTTTTTTCTTTTAATCTAGTATTAGGTATAGTTTGAAGTGTACATTGCTGCTGTTTGTGACTGACCATTGCAGTTTCTTACCATCTTGCAGTTTCTTAAATTGCAGTTTCTTACCATCTTGTGAGGATAAATATTGATAACACTTGACTGGGTCTTTTTCAGAACAATTATATAATTTGAAGATATGTGGTAAAGACCGAAACAAAAGGGGGGTCAAATGGAAACAAAAGCAATACACAGTGTTTCGACTCTTAGAGTCTTTTTCAAGTGACATAAAACTGAGGACACAGGAATTGTTTCAACAAATTTGAAGTGACAAGAACTTAAGTTTTTTTTTGAGGTTGACAAAAATTGTTTGCGGTTGTGCATGTATATATCATGTATATGCCTGGACACCCTAAGGTATGTATATCATTATGAGTTGTAAACATGCTTCATCCCCGCTTCCCCCTCCCCCCTCTCTATCTCTCAGCCCCTCTCTATAATGGTATGTGTGTTGGGGTGGGTGATGCCGGGAGGGTGGGGAGCGCGCACATGTGTGTGTGTGTGTGTGTGTGCCTGCATTTGTGCATGCAAGGTTACCTGTTGGGTGTGGTGGTTTGGTGGGGGGGGGGGGGGGGGGGGGGGGGGGAGAGTTTTGTGTGTGTGCATGTTTTCTTTTTTTTTTGGGGGGGGGTTGTTTGTTGTTGGGTTTTTTCCTTTTCCTCTCCTTTCCCCCTCCCTCTTTGCCCCCTCCCTCCCAGCAACAACCATCTACTTTCAAACCCAGATTTCCTCTGATTTCTATTCACTCACCTTTCTTGGCCTGTGTCTACCCAGCCTCCCCCCCCCCCCCCCCCTCCCCTTTTTTTGTGTGTGTGTGTTTTTTGAGTTCTTGTCACTTCCAATTTGTTGAAACAATTCCTGTGTCCTCAGTTTCATGTCACTTGAAAAAGACTCTTAAGAGTCGAAACGTTGTGTATTGCTTTTGTTTCCTTTTGACCCCCCTTTTGTTTCAGTCTTTACCACCTATCTTCAAATTATATAGTATTTCATCTTGTGAGGGTTCAGTTTATCTGTACTGACTCATTTCTGGGTCACCAGGGTTCAACTTATCTGTGCTGACTCAGACCTTGGTCACGTAGGTCAGTGTGACCTAAGTCATATTCATATAATCTACATTAAAGTTTGAGTGGCTGTTGTGGATTTAGCTTCGACCGGGGCCACTAAATCATTCACAGTAATGTTAAATGTGCTGTCCTGTATCACTGTCACCTGCTGTTGTTATTAGTAACACTTGATACAAGGTGGACAAAATATTTTAATCCCACCAGCCGCTGTGGTGAAGTGGTTGGCATTGCAGATTCACAGCTGGGAGGTCATGGGTTCGATTCCCACATCTGTTTCCTTGGTTTGATTCTGTTGGGGTCACCAGTATCGGCAAGTTCATGGGGACTGTTGTTGGTAGGATGTGGTGGCACGCTCTCTCACGCCGGCTCCGTGACAGAATTATTGTCATCAGTAGGGGGCTTAGTAGGTGGTGGCCTGCATATGTTGGATTAGAACAGGCACTGTGTAACACCATTAAAATGACACAGCAGCAGTGCAGTGTCTCCTCCAGTGGGTTGCCTTTTGACAGTGACTGCTGCCTGTGGATTGCCGGTGCCAGGGTTGCAGCGGGCCGGGCCAGGCTGTAGCCATGGACGTGGGTTGGAATGAGTGGTGTGAGTGCAGTGCCACTGAGGTGGTACAGAAGCTGAGACAGCTATACCTCCCCCCCCCCCCCCCCCCCCCCACTCCAAAAGAAAAATTTGAAAAGCATCTCAGCTCGCCCAAAGTCATTGCAAATCGCATCCTCAGGACATAAAGCTATTAGGTCAGAATCTTAGGTCCTTACACACAGAATTTCCCCTAATAACCATCATGGTAATAATCCCCCAAGAAGGACAGGATCGGCAGTAAGTAAACAACTGCAGATGAGCTGATTGATTGTTAAATTAATAGGGAGTGTACTTACTGGAAGGTTTTGCTGTAATTATAGTTTCTTCATGTCGTTTTGGCATACAGCAGTTTAGAATATCAGCCACACACTGCTAGATCTGCATTTATACAAATGCATGTTACATGTTTGCAGACAACGAAGGAACGTAATATGTGGGTGTGCCAGTGGACGGGTCAGCCTGTAGAACTGAGGATTCAGGCCCAGCAGTCTCAGCTGGCTGCCGTCCGCTTGTGGAACTGGAACAAGAGTATCATGGTCAGTTTTAGGAGAATGAAAGAAGAAGGAGGAGGGAGATAAGGAGCAAGAGAGAAAGAGAAGAGGGGAGGATGCAGAGAGAGAGGATCTCGTTTACGCTCCCATCCCTATTAACCTCCTACAACTGTTCAACCTCTCTTTGCCCTGACTCCCCTCACCCCCCCCCCCCCCCCCCCCCCCCCTCCTCGCCCTTATGAGCATTCAGAAACCAAAATTTGAAAAGATCAACTCATTTGATTAAAAAATGACCTCTCTCTCACTTGCTCTCTCTCTCTCCCCTCTCCCCCCCCCCTTTCTCTCTCTCTCTCTCTCTCTCTCTCGTTGAGTTCTGTTCTTTGTCTCTCAAATGGCATCTCTCTCTCTTACTTTTTTTTCCACTGTTCTGCTGTCTTCACATAACCAAAACTTCAAAAAACCTTCAGCATAGACTGACTGACATTGCTACATGTGTCATGCCAGTCAAATGTCTTTGTTTTATGTGTTCACTGTCTTTACTGTCTTCAAGTCTGGGTCAGAGAATTCTATTGGAGTCAAGTGATATTCCATCTGATGAGAAATACGGTCGGTCATAACATGCAACTGAATCACCCATTTTCAGAATTGTCAGATTGGGGAGAAATGGCAGTTGTGTATGTGATGGTATGCACTGGGCAGAAAAATGTTGAAACAGAGACAGTCACATATCAGAAAATATACCTGTGGATAACTGTTTCTAAGCTCTTTACTCAGTGTCAGAATTGGAAATGTTTGATTTCTCTGTGTGGTTATGTATTTGTTTTTGTATTTCATTAAGTGTTTCATTTATGTGCTGGATTATGTAATTTCTTTGAATTTTTCATGTTCCTCTGGGATTATGTATTTCCTGAAAGGTTTCAGTTATCTCAGGGGTTATGATTTTTCTTTTTTTTTCAGTTTTATTTTTCTGGGGTTATGTCTTTCTTTCCTTTCCATCATTTCATTTGCTCATCCTCCATCACTTTTTGTTTGAAGTCACATTCTGCGGTGCCTATTATTCCTGTGAGTATGGAGATGTTCCCTATGTTTTTCAAAACTTTTTTTAATGTATAGCCATAGTTATAAACTGACCCAAACTGATTTATTTCTCAGTATGAAATGATGTACATTTGCTTGCTTTTGTGAAATTTGACATTGTAAAGGTTAATTTGATTTCTGTCGTTTAGCCACGTTTTGATTGACATTCTGATACAGTTTATCCTCATGGGAAGAAGTTTTGACATTATCTGGAATAGCAAAAATTCAATCAGGACAAAAAAAAATTCCTTATTTTTAAAATCATGCATGCTGTCATGTGTATACTTCTAACTTTGCAGTTTTGGCTTGTGCGTTCCATGTTTTGATTTAGAATAATCAGACTGGTTCAGATGCAGATTTTGTGCATGCATGGTTCAGATGCAGATTTTGTGCATGCATATTTCTTTATTTTTACTGTGCGGCTTAAGAATAAAACAAACGTGGTCCTATTGTTTTATACAAAAAAAGTACATATATCATAGCTGCATACACCTTGTACTTCTGACCATTGAAGACAGCATATTTATGAACAAAATAAATAAAACAGATACCGTAATACACAAATGTGGGGTTAAAAACACAGCTTGTAGCTTAAAAAAAATACCTTTAAAAATCAACTGCATGTATTTCATCTCATCTTGTTGCTTTCGGAAGCTGACCAAGTGACTAAACAATAATATGTGTGGTTATCATGTTTTGACCAAGATGTGTGAAGCCAGCCCAGTTTGGTGTTTCCATAAAACAAGGTGTCTAACCAATCACATATGCTTGTGTAAAATGATCAGAGTTCAGAGCCCTGCACAGCTCATCTGTTCTCAAACCATGCATGAGCTTCCATTTTTTCCATATGGAAACATCAAACGGGGCTGTTCTTCAGTGAGAGACACACAATCAATTGGAGATCAGTAAGGTGAAAGATTTGTTCTGCTTATTTATGAACTTGACATCATTTTTTTTTCTGTACACTAGGTCAGCTTTTTTTTCTTCAGAAATATCATTTGCATGTGTTTTTTTTTTAAATCATCAGTATATAGTTTTTACTAAACCAGGCATGTTTTTTTTTTTTAATTTGATGTAAACATTATTAATAAACATTCGTTTTTTTGTGCTCCATAGCTGTTTAATGTTTTTCTGTTAACAGCAAAAATCAGTGTGTTAGGGTCAAAAAAATTCTTAATGGAATTTTTATCAAACTGTAGATTGGAAATTTGTGTTGAGGTTTCAAGCTTTCCAGCAGACGACGCCTGTCAACAGAATTGACATGCATTCATTCTAGCTTCCAGTGAAATGTGACTTCCAGATTGATTGTCAGATTGAATCGCACGTACACAATTTCTATCAGTCTGAGCTTATTTCATCTGTAATGTGTGTTCAGTTTTTAAGACTTAGTGGTTGAATATGAAGAAATGCACGGCTGGCTGTAAAAGGTAAGAAGGCCTAAGACTCTTAAGGGGTTGAATTCTTTGCACATATATTCTCTTTCTTGCATCTGTGTATACATACAAAGAAATGGACTGAAAACCAGTTTATTGTCCAGTTAACCTTTGGCTATACATGCATTTAGCAACAAGATGATAAAATATCAGCAGTTTTGGTTGTGGGGAAAAAATCAGTTTAAAGATGGGTTTAACTCCTTTAGATCCGATAACGTAAGAAAGGACAGCTCTCTCTCTGTCTTGTCCTTCCATCCCTTCATCTAACTCTCTTGTCTGACCTTCCCCCCATCCATTTTCAAGTCTCTCTCTGTCTCGGTCTCTGTCTCTCTGTTTCTCTCTCTCTCTCTCTCTCTCTCTCCTCTCTCTCTCTCGTCTCACCATCGCCTCACCCATTCCTATGTCTCTCTCTCGCTCTCGCTTACTCTCTCTCTCAGTCCTCCCTCATTCTTCTCTCTCTCTCTCTCTCTCTCTCTCTCTCTCTCACAATCTTTTGTCACCCTCTTTCTTTCTTCTTTTCTCTCTCTTTCTCTCTTCTTTCTCTCCTCTTCTCTTTCTCTCCTCCTCACCCTCTTTCTCACTGTCTCTGTCTCTCTGTCTGTCCCTCTTTCTCTCCCTCTTTCTCTCTCTCTCCTCTCTCCTCTTTTCTCCTCTCTCTCTCTCTTCTTCTCTCTCTTCATTCTTCTTCTACTCCTCCCCTTGCCTCCAGCCCATCCTTACCCGCCTCTTTTACTGCTTCGAATGCCAGTGATGTCTGTAGTGAATGCACAGCTGCATCTGCTTTTCCTTTATGATGATAATAGAGGTATTTAAAGAGGTCTGTTTCAAATGAGCTCATACCAGGCTGTCTCAGAAGGTACTAGCCTTTTGGGCAGAGGGATTGGCTCTATCACAAATTCACCATCAGGTTTATCCAGTTCTTGGACCACTTGAGGGGACAAATGAGTGTTTACCGACACCTCTCTTGCCATCTTTCACCGTATCATCAAGATCAGAGGAAATTGGGGATATTTGCAAGCATGCCTTCCCATGAGAATCAATATGGCATCCACTGCATATGCCATGGGATCAGGCACCAGTGATACAAAGGCTGACAACTTTGGTGTTCCACCCAGTGGCAAAAAGGTCCAAGTGAGGTGTGTTGAGGACCTGGCTGTTTGATGTAATACCAAATAGTTTAGCATCCACTCAGAGGAAAGAACCTAGTTCCTTCTGGAGAGAGAGTCAGACAGAAATTCAGCTGTCTAGAAATGTACCTCACCAAAAGAGCCAGCATCAGGGACAGGCAGTACAGGAGAGAGGTGAACAAGTTGATCAGAGACCTAGAATAAGTTTGCCCTTCAGTCTTTTTGTAGGCCGCAGACTTGGAACTGGCTGAGCAACATCATCACTGTCTAACCTCTTAGGACCTCTGACTGAAGTCTGCTCTCACAGCCAATACATTTATGTGGCCTGTCACCTTGTGTGGAGGCCAAACACCACTGACCTCCAGAAACTAAGGGAAGAGATGAACTCTCCTACCAGAACTGCTGGTGTCTGCACGAATCCAGTGTGATGACTGAGGTAGAAGCAGAGGGCCGTCTGACTTTATATAAGCTAGATCCATCCAAGGCTGAAGCATTTGAAAAAAAGCTGCGGGGTCAAAAAAATGGAAATGTCCCATTATGCTGTGGACTGACTACATGTGTCACTTAGAGCCCACAGAAGGGGACACAGATGTAGATGTCCCAAAATAATTAACTCTTTGGTGGCAGAGGCAAGAGCAGTCATGATGTGGACACCACTCAGGGTCGCAAACAGAAAGTGATACATGGACAGGGTGAAAGACGATCAGATCTTTCCTACTCTTGAGTCAGAAGATTCAGATCTGTGCAGAAATGTGTCCCAGATGAGCGAAATCCTGTGAGGGAGTTCCTCTTTTTTTTTCTTTTTTTTTTTTTATGATAATGGTTGATGAGGATAAAGATACCCTCAGCAACTCTGAGTAAGTGCTGGTTGGGGATGAAAAATACCACAGTGATTAGGGGTTGGAGTGCGTTAGAACCTATGACCTCTCAGACAGTAATGCTCAATGGTATATAACAGTGGCTGATGTTACTACAGGTTTTTTTTTTTTCTTGATCACATTGTATTGCTCTTTATCAGGAATTGTGGAAGAACATTCAGTGTATCAGGGTCAGTATTAGAAAAACTTACGCTAGTAAGAGAGAAAATGTCATATGTGTTTTTAGACCAGAAGCATGAAAGTTGTGTGTATATTTAGCCAAACTGGGAGAATGAAATCTGCATTTTTCTGTTGATGTGCATTTGCGAAGACTTCAGTCGTGTGTTTCACTTTTTTTTTTTAATTCTTTCCAAGGTTTGCTTCTGTAATAGTTTTGCAGATAGGATAAACAGCCCTATCTGATATTTCAGTGATTGCATGATTAAGATTTTGTTGTTGTTCTTAAGCCACAGCTTGTTCTTTTTCATTATGGTCTTTCCTTTTGCAGAGACAAGCTGCAGATTGGAAATGGTGATCATTCGAGTCCATGTCAAATATTTATGTATCTTTATACGCATAGATGTTTGGATTTACCAACATTACCATGCATTCATTCATTCTAGTTTGTTGTAAACATAAGAAGACTCTAAGAGTGCTTAATTTGTTTTGTTTTGTCACTGTTGCCTGTCCCATGATTACAGGAGTTGGACATTGGAGTGCGGCACGTCCGTGTGTTTGTGGATAAACAGAAAGTGTTTGATGGCGAAATGGAAAAGGGATGTGGCAACCATGTCTTTGACTACAGCAAAACCATCCCAGTCACAGACAAAAAACTTGTCAGTCCCTCCAAACTGGTCCTTCACTCCCCAACCCACAGCAAGCCCAAGGAAAATGGCAGCCCCTCCAAGGCAGGCAGCCAACCCCCTCACTCCCCATTACCTGCCAACAGTCTTTCTCAACGTGCGTTAGCCTCCCCTTTGAAGGGGGGCAACCCTTCTGTGCCAAATGATGGACATCACCACACATTCAGGAGCATCAGTCGATCGTCGGCGTCGTCAGCATCTTCGTCAGGATCACATCCATCCCGACCGTCGTCACAGAACGAGGAGCGGGGACAGATTCGCAGTGAAACTCGAACGCTTGTGAGGCCCACCTTAGGGAGACAGCAGTCAACTGGGTCAGACCGTTCAAGCCCAGAGGTTGAGACAGGTATGTTTAAAAAAAAAGGAAGGATTGCTACATTTCTTTTTTTGTCATTCTAACAGAATGTCCTGCATATCCAGTGGTACAGTATGTAAACATAGGTGTGTATGTTAGTTGAGAGGGTGTGTTCATGTATGTATTTATTTGAACCTCTGTGTGTGTGTGTGTGTGTGTGTGTGTGTGTGTGTGTGTGTGTGGTGTGTGTACATGTATGTTTGTGTGTGTGTGGGTATGTGTGTGCTGATATTTCTATGTGTGTTCGTCAGATTACAAGTCTGCAGTCTGAGAGTCTAATCATGCTGGTGCATAAATATATGATGTGCATATATATGTGATTTAAGTGTGTGTGTGCTCTTGCCTATAAATGTTTGTATGTATACATGCCTGTGTTATGTGTTCGCCTTTGGCCTGTGCTCAGACATATATCACATCTCCATTCTACTCAGCTGTAATGCATCTACACAATCAAAATTAACGCTTTGTTATTTTCCTACTGCATTGTGAAAAGACTGTCAATTCACAATGTCATCCATCAGCTTCCTTTCAAGCTCTTTCTAACCAAAAATTACACAAGATCTATCAATTCATATTTTCATGGTGAGAAAGGCTTTTTCGCGTTTTGTTTCAACACACTGAAGTTTTGTGCTATACTAGCAAATGTAAATGCCCATGAACCACTCTTCACACTTGAGGAAAAGTAAGAAAAAAAATAATGCGCAATGCAGACAGTAGGGATGATGACTTTGATGCTGAAGATAAAAGTGAAAGAGGTTGCTGCAGATGAGATCATCTTCAGTCCTGATCATGAGGTTATGATGCTGATTTGTAAGAATCTGATGAAGACCATCAAATTCCACAAGTTTACATTGTCGGCTTTGGATGTTCACAGGTGATTTTTTTCTTGTCTTTTTGGTGATGAGTGTGTAGATTTGGTTTGTCAGGACGACATTGGAAACTTTGTTCTTTTTTTTGTCCTTGATATACTTTTATGGTTCTGTTCAGAACTGATTCAGAGCAATGTGGGAAACAAAAGTGTTGGCAT
The DNA here is from genome assembly GCA_033310375.1 of Conus canariensis. Classification (NCBI taxonomy): domain Eukaryota; kingdom Metazoa; phylum Mollusca; class Gastropoda; order Neogastropoda; family Conidae; genus Conus; species Conus canariensis. Next base: position 114,624,558 of record CM065714.1, read on the forward strand.
GGTTTGTTTTTTTACTTTTCTGTACTCTTTGCTTAGCTTACAGAAAAAAATACATCTACAGACTTCAGGTGAATGTACAGGTCAGTTACTTGAAAAAAATTCAAAGCTGCATAAGGGCACTTCATATGTTTCTTTGTATATGTATACTGGAAGTTTGTATGCACTTGTCTGTGTATGATGTGAGCGTGCATGTAGATGTTAAAGCCTTTGCTAACTTCTTTATCTATGTACATGTTGAAATGGTTTTGGTATGATGGAGTTTTAAAGGATGGAGTGTGGGCTCTGTTCAGAGTGTACTAAGGGGCAGAGAATGGCATGATCTTGGTGATGCCTGTTATGCCATTGATTTACTGGAGGAAGGAAATAAAAAGGAAATTCTGAAACTAGTCAAGCTTAGATTATGCATGTCATATTTGTTCTTGGCTGCTTACATGTGCTAGACTTGACATTGTCTGAAGTGTTCAGTCATTAACAAGATAGGCATTTTGGGAGATAGACCTAGAAGATCAAAGAGTTCCAAATATGGCACTGGCACTCCGCCAGCGTAATCTTGAGGCAGGCTGCAGATCATTACCTGCAGAGGCTAGATAATTGACCTCTTAAGTACAGGTTTTGACTTTGACACCATTGTAGGTCTGCCTTGGCCTTGGTGTCACAACATTTCAGAGACCTGTTCTCAGTAAGCCAGGGAACACAAGTTTGGCTTAAGTTGAGCTGGAAGTTGTCCGTGTAATCTCAGTTACTGCCTTCTGTTTAATACAATGAACAAGAAGAGTTCAGCACATGGTCAGTCTTATTTTACACAATATTTCACTTATGATTAGACTAGATCCAGTGTTACTTTAAGAATTGCTTCAGTATGCACTATCATTGCAAAATTGTCCTGTAAAAACAGACAGAACAAAACATTGATTCAGTACATTGAGCTTAGTGTTGAATTTACAGAACTACTTTCAGTATGAGTCTGGAAAAGTGTTGTCTTGTTCTAATATTAGGATATAGAACATTGTAGATAACGTAAATGTTTTTCTGCAGATGTCAGAGTCAACTTTCAAAGATATCCTGTAGCAGAGCATTGTTGAATGCTGCCAGACATTGTAGTGCTTCGAGAGAATTTAGTTTGCGTTGTAGTAATTATGGTTTTTCCATGACAGTAGGTTGTAGGGATGCTGTGATGGATTCTTTGGCAGTCAGAGTTTTCAACTGCCCAGTTCTCGGTGATGCCTGAGAGAATAAAGGAATTGCAACTGTGCCAATCTGTAGGCTGGCCATCCAGGATTTGTCCAGTCTGCTACTGGAACGCCATCCTCGTCTTACTGTGGAGGGTGGTCTTGGATGAAAAGTCATGACAAGACACATGCTCACACCACAGGATGATAAAGCTTTTCATGACTGTTGGCCAAGATTCTTGCCATCTGCTAGCATGCGCACTGACATGCTGTCTGACTTAGGTATATGTCTTATGTTTCTTGTGTGTGACATAGGGAGACTCCATATGAAACTCTTTGAACACATGGAGATCTGCTGTGGGTGTGGAGCTCATGCAGTGGTGCAGTGTGTAATGTGTGATTCATTGCTGGGATTCTGATGACATGGCAGCTGCTCTAGAGGAGCATGTGTCAGGTTTTACTGGGTGATGTGTGTGTAAGGTTGTCGCTGTTGTGTATCTATAAAATCTGGGGTTATTTGGTGTGTTTGCTTGTGTGTGTGTGTGTATTTTAAAAGATCTCTCTCAGAATGTTTTAAAGATCCCTCTCAGAGTCTCTTTTAATTTTTTTGCATGTTCTCTGTCTCTAGCCTTCTTTATGCTTGCTCAGTCTTTAACTCTGTCTCTTTCTTTCTCTCTCTCTTCTCTGTCTCTCTCTCTCTGCTCTCTCTCTCTCTCTCTCTCCTCTCTCTCTCTCTCTCTGATTGTACTGACGCCAAATGCACAACTTTGTCCCTGTCTTTCTCTCTGTGTCTCTGTCACTGTCTATCTCTCTGTCTATCTCTCTGTCTCTGTCTCTCTCTCTCTCTCTCTCTCTGTATTTCTCTGTCTCTCTCTCCCTTCTGTATGTTACTCTGTGTTTCTTAGTTTCATCTTAGTTTCATTCTTTTGATCTCTGTATCTAGCTCCTCTTTCATTTTCTATTTTTAGCCAAAGTTATATCAGTTTGATTGAACAGTTGAAGTAACAGTGGAGCCTTAGCAGAGTCAGGAAAAAAAAAAAAAAAAAAGGAGAAATTGTGTCTGTATTTAAGATTGGATTGAAAAAGCATGCAGTACAAATTTTAAAGAAATCTTGATTAATTTAAATTGTAGAAGTATTTGTTATTGTCATAACAGTGGAAGATGTTTTTTGTGTGTGTGTGGTTTTTTTTTTTTTGGTTTGTTTTGTTTTGCTTTGTTTTCAAATCCAAACTGGTTCATGTCTCTGTGATTCATTTACACGGTTTATGAAGAGAAAAAAAAAGAAAAATGACGATAATGATCATGATGATTGTGGTATTTGTATCACTGTTCAGATGTGGGGAAAGAGAGCATTCCAGAGAAGAAGATCTCAAAAACTCCTCGACTGACAAAGCGCATGGCAGCACGGCTAGACAGAAAGTCATCAGATACAGATACTTCCAGATCTAATACTGATAGGTAGGTTTAACACTTCAGCGAGTCTCTGTGTGTGTGTGTGTGTGTGTGTGTGTGTGTGTGTGTGTGTGTGTGTGTGTGTGGTAAGATAAGATAATGTTGCTTATAGCCCAGCCGACCGCAAGGGGCCACATCAGGGCTGGTGTGTGTGTGTGTGTGTGTGTGTGTTGTGTGTGTGTGTGTTATTAATAGAATTGCATACATTTCTACTTGTTCATGGATAAGAGTTATTTTATGAATATACAAGTTTGTGTGCAAGCAATTGTAACTCTTTAATCAGCAAAATTACTTCAGTTCTCTGAAAGTTGTAATGAATATTTCTGTTTCTTAAGCATGTTTTTGCCAGACGCAGTGAGTTTAATAGCCAATTAGTGACATTGGGTTTTGTCCCATCACCTCAGCATTGAACAGAATTATCTATTGCCCTTTCATAAATCCATCACGTTTACATATTGATCTGATCCGTTGCCCCTTAATGAGTTCATATGTCCTGTTGTTTCTGCATTAATTGAACCTCCTGACAAATCCATGTGTTCTAGTTCAGTGTTAATTGAAGCCTGTATTGTCCATTGATGAATCCTTGCATCTTGCTGTTTGAACATTGGTAGAAGCCTTTATTATTTACCAATGAATCCATATGTCCAGTTGTTTCTGCATTGATTGATGCTTTTATTGCCTTCTGATCAGTCCATGCATTGAAGCCTTCATTGCCGCCTGATAAATCAGTGTACATTCTGCTGTATGTATTTTTAAAAGCCTCCAAATATTGCTGTTTATTTTATTGATTAAAGCCGCTATTGCCCCAGATAAATCCATTGATTAAAGCCTCTATTGCCCCCAGAAAATTCCATGTTGCTGCTGTTTCTGCATTGATTAAAGCCTTCCATTGCCCCCAAATAAATCCATGTATATGGTAAGTGTAATATTGATTGAATCCTTCATTGCCCTCTTGATGATTTCATATGTCTTGTTGTTCCTGGAAGAAATGTAGCCACCATTGCCCCCTAGTAAATCTAGATGTCCTGTTGGTGTAATATTGTTTGAAGACTCCATTACCCTATGTATGTCCATGTGTCTTTCTGTTTCAGGAATGATTGAAGCCTCCTTTGTCTCCTTATCATTCCATGTTTTCTGTTGTTGACGCATTGACTGATTGAAACTGCCATTGCCCCCCGATGAATCCTTGTATCCTGTTGTTTTAGCGTTGAACAGAAGCCTCCGTTGCCTCCTGACAAATCAGTCCAGCGTTCTGGAGACAAGATGGTCAACTCCAGATCCCATGAAAAACTGGCTCCCAAGACATCCCAGGTGCCCCCTGTCAAGTCCCCACGTGCCAGTTCCGCTGTGTCCACTAAATCATCATCCAGTCAGCAGGACAGGTCGAGAGCAGAGGGTGAAGGGGATGCTTCCATCGTCGATAAGCTGAAAGACATGGGCACGAAGTGAGTGGATTGAGACCTTTTGTTAAATGTAAAGGCTTCTAACAAAATGTAGTGGTTAAGGTTGAGGCATTTCAGATTAGTTTTAGTCACGTTGTATTGATGCGGATATGAAAATATGTGTATTTGTATGCGTGCACATTTATTTATTTTGCTCATCCCCAGCATGTGAAGAGGTGTGTATTTGTATGCATGTACATTTCATTTATTTTGCTCATCCACATCACGTGAGTAGGTATGAATTTGTATGCATGTACATTCATTTATTTTGCTCATCTCTTTCATGGGGACTGTGTTGTGAATCAAGGTTTGCCGACATCCTACATGTTTGATTGCCTTCAGTGTTATTGCTGAAACTAACCTCTCTCTCTCTATCTCTGTCTCTGTCTCTCTTTCTCTCTCTCTCTCTCTTTCTTTTCTCCCCTCCCTATCTCTTTCTCTCTCCGATTGTCTTCAGTGTTCATGCTAACACAAATATCAGTGTCCTACTTGTTCATCCTCCCTTCTGGCTCATTCTATGCACGCTAGCTCTCTTTCTCCGTCCCTGGCTCTTCCTGTCTCTCCCTCTCCTTCTCTCTCACTCTGCATGTGTATCTCACTCTCTGTCTCTTGCTTTCTCTATTTTTCTGTACCCTCGCTTTGTTTGTCTTCCTTTCTCTCTCTCTCTCTCTCTCTCTCTCTCTCTCTCTCTCTCTCTCTCTCTCTCTCTCTCTCACCCTCTGTCTCTAATTCTGTCTCTCTGATTGTCTCTCAGTCCTTGTCTCTGTCTCTCTTTCTTTCTCTGTCTCTGTCTCTCTCTCTCTTTGTCTCCCTCTCCTTCCCTCACTCTCCTTCCCTCCCTCTCCTGCCTCCCTCTCTCTCTCTCTCTCTCTCTCTCTCTCTCTGGCAGCTGTTACTTTTCTGTATATATAGTCATATTACGTTATGCTGGTAAACTCTTGGTTTACATAAAATGTGTGAACTTTGCATTCAGGGAGAACAAGAGAAAAAAAGACATTCCCAGATGGCTGTCCTCCGCTGAAGCAGCAGGTAAGCAAGTGTGACAGGTGTAATTTGTGTGTTTTCAGGTAACAATTAACTGTGCTTCCTCATTCCTGTTGCACAAGTGCAGCCCTGATATAGCCCTCTGTGATCGGCTGGGCTATAAGCTAACATGAACTGGATTGAATTGAATGGCACAAGTGCAGCCCTGATATAGCCCTCTGTGATCGGCTGGGCTATAAGCTAACATGAACTGGATTGAATTGAATGGCACAAGTGCAGCCCTGATATAGCCCTCTGTGATCGGCTGGGCTGTAAGCAAACATGAACTGGATTGAATTGAATGGCACAAGTGCAGCCCTGATATAGCCCTCTGTGATCGGCTGGGCTGTAAGCAAACATGAACTGGATTGAATTGAATTGCGCAAGTGTCTTGACATTTGATGAACAGTAGTGTTTTAAAACAAATTTGTTTCTTTATTCAGCAAACATAAGATATTTATTTTGAGAATGTGTGTGTGTGAGGGGATGGAGGGGGGAATATGCAGATAAGGTCAGATGTTTGAAAATGTGGACAGCATAAGTCCAGATCATGACTTAGGAAAATAGGAGATAGGGGGGGATTATAAGTATATATCAGTATGCAGATATTACATGAAGAAAAACTTTTGATTTTGTTAAATAGGCATTGAATATGGACGAATCTGTTTATACTCAAACGAAGGTTACAGTGTTGATTAAGTCTGTGGCTGAAGGTCACAACTGTCAGTCTAATAATCTCTACTAGATCACAAGTTTGCATTTTATTCCCAGTCATGATGACAGTCAGTATGTCGCAACAAAAGCAGTTGGGGAATCAACATTATATCATTGTTTACAGTGTCTTGTGCAGAGAAAGCAAAGAAAATGTTCTCTATGTAAACATGTCACAGTTTTCAATATGGGGATACATTTCAAAGCAGTCATGCTAATTGCAGCACAGATGTATTCATCATCCTGTTCGCCTCCACTGTTATCCCCCTGTATATGTGCTACTGTGGCAGATACTCACTTCAGGGCTGACAGGGAAAATGGGGGGAAGGGATATAGGATGGGAGGGGCCCATTCATAAACACTGCCCTGTGAGCAGCCTGGTTGAGAGCTGTTGATGTGACACTTGTAAAGTTCAAACTGCTTACATCAAGAACCATACCAGGTTTTGTTTTTTTAGTGTAGAAAGCTATGAGGTAATTTGTGCAGCCCACTGTTCCATTCGCTAGGAATGCAGGATAAGATTTTTGCGAACTGGAAAATGGTACTGCAGGAATGAAAGACTAACATCGCAGTTGACATGACACTCATAAAGTTTAAACTGCTTACAACAAGAACTGTACTGGTTTTTTTAACTGCAGAGAGGAAAGCTTTGAGGTAATTTGTGCTGCACACTATTCCTTTCTCCAGGAGTAAAGGATAAGATGTCTGCAAACCAGAAAATGGGACTGCAGGAATGAAAGACTGAAATTTCTATTTTGTAAAGAGAATTTTTCCAATCTTCTGAAGTAAGTTTTTCTAAAACAACCTGACTGTATTTAATTAGAACAGTCCAAATACAAGTGACTCGGTGAAACGGTTAAGCTTTAATTGCTTTCACTTAGATTGATAATGTGCATGTGCCAAGATTTGTGACAGTGAACGTATGTGTCTGTCAAACATGCTGTTCACTTTAGAGTTGAAGGTAAAGTCATCCAGCAAGGACATCACCACCCACCTGGGTAGCAAGAACTCCTTCCAGCAGGAGGATGATGAGGACATCCAGAGCCTGCTGGATGAGGAGCTGGCCATCTTCTCTCAGTCCCAGGCAGGGTCAGTGACATTTTGAGGCTTCGGGTTGTACAGTACTTCTGTATTACTGTTTGTCATAACAAGTTTTGTGTGTGTGAAATTTCGGGTTCTTTCTCTCTCACTCTCTCCCTCTCTCTCTCTCTCTCTCTCTCTCTCTCTCTCTTTCTCCCCCTCTCTCCCTCCCTCCGACCCTGTTCTCTGCTCTCCCTTTTCTTTTTTAATTATCAGGTTTCCTGTGTCTACATTTGTTTTTCTTTCACTTATCCAAATGGACGTTTCTGCAAACTGTTGCCCAAAACAACTCGCTTCTTGCTGCTGCTTCCTTTGTATGCACTAACTGCATTCTGAACACAGGACCTCGGTTTGTCACTCAGTCAAAGAAACACTACTTACTATTTAAGATCAAGTGGAAAAGGGGGCTAGGGGTTGGAGGCAAGGAGGTATGGGCTAGAGAATTCATCCTGTGCGGGACTTGAACTGAAGATGTAGGCCTAGGTGGAAATTATGTGGAGATTATGGTTGATTTAGAGCCTGACAAGTTCCCGTGTGCAGGTTGTGAATAGGCCCATGGAGTCACTATGTACCTATGAAAAGTTTTCAAGATGGAAGTCCATTAATCTGCTCGGCAGGAATCCTGGCCCAGCTGTCTTCTTGCTTTCAAGACAAAAGGATTACCCACTCGGCAACAGATCCACTTTATATTGAAGTGTTTACCATAGTTTTCATCATTTCAAAGTCTTTTCAACCAGCTCCTGAAACCAAGAAGTTCAAGGATAAAGTCAAGCCAAAGGGATTATTTTTGTTTGTGTATGGAAAAGCCAGAATGTGCAGCATGCATTTTGGGGAGGTGCGGTGCTGGCATGGAAGATGAAACAGCAGCAAAAATTTCATAAACTCAAGAAAAAAATTTATAAAAAAATAAAGAAAAATATCAGAATGAATTGTTTTAGTATTTTTATTGGTGGGGGAAGGGTAAAAAACAACAACAACAATGTATCAATATATCCGAATAAATTGTTTTAGTATTTTTATTGGTGGGGGAAGAATGTCCAGAGAAAAGAAGACTGTCTTTTGGGGACCCAGTGGAGAATGTATGGAGACTTTTCTTCATCAAACCCCGAAAGACAGTCTTTTTCTTTAAAAGAGAACCATTAAATCTTAAATAAGGCAAGGTAAGCATCAGTCCTGGTTGGGAGAAAACAGATGTTATAAGATGGATGATCAAGCTTTTTTTTCTTGTTCCTGTTGCAGCTCAGCACCAAGTACACCCAAACCCAGCCTAAGTCCTGAGAAGAACAAGGCTGCGTCAAGTGAAGCAGGCAAGTAAATAAACTAAGTTAGTGCCCCAACTCCCTGCCTTCGCTTTTTTTTTTTTATAATGAACACCCAGAATTATTGATAATAATGACTTGCAAGCATATGCACAAGCCCACATATGCACACATGAGCATGTGTATCTGTGGAGATGTGCTTATAAACTTACACACACAAACTCACACAGACACAGATACACACACAGAGACATTCTCTCTCTCTCTCTCTCTCTCTCTCTCTCTCTCTCTCTCTCTCTCTCTCATTCGTGTAAGTCTCCTTTCTGTTGACATACAGATTTTGGAAAACTTGTAATATTCTATTCAGGAGTCTTTCAGTGTGCATTCAGTAGTGTGTCCCCAATTAGAACATTTATTGCGTGTTAGCTGCTACCTTTTTCAGTTGCAGTCCACATGTACGAATCTGTCTGCCTCGGATGATCCAACATTTTGTTCACATATAGGTAATTTGGGATGCTGTAAGTGCTAGTACACAGTCTTTGAAAGCTGCTGCTAAAGTCAAGAGAACCTTCTTTAGTAAAGTGATATAATTCCAGTGCCCAGAGCTTTAAAATATATCCTAGTCCATGTTGAGTGTGACTGTGAGGGGACTGTCCATTCATCACGCTAGTGGACAGCCTAGCTGCCCTGAGTAGTCACCTACATGTTAGGTTAAAAAACATAAAAGTTAAAAGGTTAATTAAAACTGCAACTTTCTTTCCCTGCTTATTCTCAGTCTGTTATCTTAGAAATATGAATTAGGTAGTTAAATGTATGTTAAGTTAAAAAATTTTAAAAAATTTAAAGGTTGATTATGGTTAACTGCAGCTTTCCTTCCCGGCTTATTCTCTGGTTTGTTTTCAAACTCCTTGGACCAAATCCCCTCATTCCTGTTCTCTCCCTCCCTGCTCCCAACCCTGCCATTGCTATTAAAAGACTTGGGTTGAACTCAGTTTAACTGTCTTCCCTCCCCTTTGTTAAGTTTTTGTGTGTTGATTTTAAAAAGAAAGGTAATAGTTCCGCAAGACAATACAGATAAACAGATCACAGGACAAAACACAATGCATTTTGACCTCTTGGGTCTTCTTCAGGCAAAAACAAACAACATTTAGGACAATGAAAACAAAGAACGAGCAACCACTTATCTTCTCATATTCGGCACAGAAAGGTTGTTGTGTGTGTTAGTTTTCTGTACATTATTGTGGTGGCTGATTTCAGAGGAGGCGAAGGATGAGGTGAGCCCCATGCAGCAGATCGAGAAGAAGCGGTCCAAGTGGCGCACCAAGCGGACCGAGGATCTGGAGGACACCTGGGGCTCCCTGTCCTTCTTCAACAAGTCACACCGCGGCCGGCTGTCCCTCGACATGGCTGGTGAGGGCTTCTGTTCTCTCCCTTTCGTTTAGTATGCGTGTCCGTCTACATGCAAGTTGTATCAGTTCAGAATTTGGGGCGTTGCTCCGAGTTTACTGTTGTAAAGCTAGAAGCATTTTGCTGTGTTTGCAGTCTGTGCAAGGCCTTTTGTTGTACTTTTATAATTGTTCTTGTTGATGAGTATTTGTTCCCTTTTTCCTGGCTTCATCTATTTTCTATGACAAAATCATAGATGCCAATGCATGTGTGTTCTCAGGAAGGAAAGTGTGTGTGTGTGCTATCTGTCTGTCTATCTATCTATCTGTCTATCTATCTGTCTGTCTATCTATCTGTCTATCCATCTATATGTTTGTGTGTGTGAGAGAGAGAGAGTTTGTACAAGTATATGCAGCATGAAAGATTTTTCCATTATTAAAGAAAACAGCATTTTGATTTGCAAGTGAATCTGTTGTGCCATGTTCAGATGACATACTGGATGAGTACCTGGCACCTCCGAAGAAACCTGAGGTGGTGACACAGCTGCCCATCCCAGAGGAAGGATTCTCAGATGAGTAAGTTGCATTGCTGCCTTTCGGGGGTAGATTTTTATGTTTGTTCATATTTTTCTATGACTTTAGCTCGTCCATCAAACCTACCCACAAATGTAGCAATAGAGCTAAAGTTTGGAGGGTTTGGTTCTCTTTCAAACACTATTGTAGTATATTGGAATTCAGATTGTTAAAATCTAGAAGAAAAGCCACAAAAATGATGGAATCATGCAATTGAAGGGATTTCTGAACTTGGAATTGACCGTGTCATCAGTAATAGAGGTATCCAACTTTTAAGTTGGATCAAAATTTCATTGGGGTCTCGGTATCAGTGCCATGTCTCTTCTGGTGGGTTGCCACAGCTCATGATGATCTGATACATAGAGACTCTTACAGCTAGGACTGCAGCAGGATGAACCAGTATGTATATGTCTGTATGTGGGGTGAGGCCGGGGGGCAGAATAGGGGAGCTGGAGTGACTGGCTTGGGAGCATTACAGTTTATAAAGCACAAAACATGAGACGAAAATATGATAATAATAGTAACAACAAATGTACATGTAAAGTATTCATAGTAAGATAATTAACAGTTAAAAAATAACAGAAGTGTTTCACTATGGAAACAAAAGTTGATTTTCTAGATCACCACATGGATGGGAAAAATAAATCTTATTTCAGTTGTTTGTTCCATGTAAAAGCTATTCAACTGGAGGGCTTGTAACCTAGTCAGAATTAATACATTATTAGACCTTAGAATATGGCGCTTAAGTGAAGAGTTGTGCAGGTACTGAAGTGTGAGTTCATGTGTTGTAGCACCTATGTCCTGAAGTCTGATCATGGATTTTCCAGTGATGATAACTTTGTGATCCCTGAGCTGCCCACCGGTCGTGAACTGGTGATCAACATTCAGTCCACGTGGGGAGACCGACATTACGTGGGCCTCACATCTCTGCAGGTGTTCGCCAGCACTGGGGAACCAGTGGTTGTGCAGAAGGTAGGGCAGACTTCATGAGCTGTTCTGTTTGTCAGGTGTGGTGTGACTGACACATGCATCGGAATCAAAACTATTATGTGTGCCTGAAAAAAGAATTTTTTCGTTATTCAGGATTGTATATGTAATTATCATGACTACACAGTTTTTATTTCTAAATATCAAAAATGTTTTTTTTGTGGTTTCAATATAAGCACCCTATAACATCAAAGAAAAGCCGGTGTCATCCATAACACAAAAAGAGCTCTAATTCTGATGCATACAAGACTAAGTCCCTAGTCCTTTATCAGGTTGTCACCAACTTGTCTCCTGCTTTGGGGAGTAGGAGGGCAAAGTTTTTGATTTCTCCATTTTCCAACTATTCATACATTTAGTTTCCATCTCAGGAGTAGTTTTTCAATAGTTTCTTGCTGTGACATTGTTTTAAGTTTGAATTTGCATCCTGTAAACAGCATATGGATTTTGGCACTGTGGTCAGCAAATATCACTATCAGCCACCCTTGGAGATACAATACTGGTAGATGGCAATGTTGCATTTTACATGGGTGATTGAAACTTGCATGTGTTATCTCTCTTGAGCTGAAATGCATGATGATTTGTGCATGGTCTGATATGGATACTGGATGTTGAAAGCTTTGAGCTTTTCTTGGACACACAATGTGAAGTAGATCATACAAGTGGGCCAACACCATGATAGGATGTCAGGATTGTTTTAGTCATACATGGGTCCTTTTGGAGTCATCAGACTAAGTTAGGTTCCAAGAAAACAAAGCAAAAAACTTTTTCTTGCAATCAGAACATTACAATAATTCAGTGATATTGGTGAATGCATAACAAAACATCCCAGATATGAACAGAACTTGAACAAGATATTCTGTAAACATTCCCATCAGTTTTAGACTTGAATGAAAATAACGCATGTCTAGATGATAAATGAAATGAGTAATTCTGCTTTTGTTTCAGATCGCTGGCGAAACCAGAAAATCATATCCAGGAACCTACAGATAACACCTGTACTGAACTATTGTGAGAGGAGATAACAAGTTTTTTTTCATTTTGTTTTTTTGAACAGATAACGGCAGACCCACTCGACATCAACATCTTGCCAGAGTATGACCGCGACCCCAGGGTGGTGGGCAATTTGTTGGATGGGATCAACAGGACACGCGATGACACGCACATGTGGTTGGCTCCCTTTACCCCAGGCAAAAACCACTTCATCTACCTCACCTTCTCCAAACCATACAACATTGCTTTCATTCGCATCTGGGTAAGCCCAAGGGACAGGAATGCATGGGGGTGAATTTTGTTGTTTTTCTAAACCCTTTGATTGCCACACCCCTTTCATGCTCAGGCGTAACTATTTGCCAAGGGGTTACTGATCGTGAGGGGTAATGATTTAAAAAAAATTCTAGCATCCAAACAACTGAAAGAAAGTACATATAAGGCATACTTTTCTGAAAGGAAAATGAACGCACTTTCCAACTGTGACATTTTCACATGAATTTAATTTTTTTGCTGGCAGTGTATCTGGAATGAAATTGAATGTAAATTTGGTGGGTTTTTTTAATTATTTATGTATGTCATGGTAAACATGTACAAACATAAAATTCACACACATTTTGAAAAAAACTTATGAACTAAAAAGACAAATGCATCTACTTACCATATGTGTCCATAAGTACATGAAGATTTCTCCAAACTTTTGATGCTGATTAGGTAACTGGTCACATTTTCACACAGGTTTTGGTTCCCTTTGACACAGAATCATATCTTCACACAGTTTTTTTCTTGGTCTCCTTTTTCAAAGTTGTGGTTTTTGGGTGTAAGCACACCACACTAGAAATACACATACACACACTAAATATATACAACAGCAGTGTAGCACACCTGGGAACAAGTAAACAGAGCCACCTTTGAGGAACACGGTCCACACAGGTAGCTGCTCTCATTTCTTTTGCCCTGCTTGGAACACACTTTGCACCCCCTGCCTAAGGACTGCTTTCCTACAGCCTCTGAGATGCTGACAGGGTTGGACACTGCTAGGACCTGCTCTGCATAATGATTAGTTTCAGTTATGAAGTGAACAGTCACAGTTTGTCTAGAAAAGCCAGTTATAATCTACAGGCCTTTCCCCTTCAACTGGTGTCTTGAAGCCAGGTTCTGTGAAGGCTGATATGTCTGGTTGGGTCATGTTTGGTTGTGCAAGGGGATGATCCAGCACCACACCTCTCCCTCGTCCCCGCAGAACCCCTCTTCCTCAGCCTCTTCCTCTGCTCACACCTGTTGAGATAATGATTGTAAGATATATGGCTGTTTCTTACACACACACACACACACTCACACACACTGTTCATGCACACACGCGCGCGCGCACACACACACACACACACACACACACACACACACACACACACACACACACACACACACACACACACACACACCACAATTGTTCACACACAAAATCATGCACTCTCTCAGACACACAAGCTAATACACGGTTCACTCACTTACACTCACTCACACACACACACACACACACACACACACACACACACTGCCACACCCATTGCCACGCCCACTATCTTCAGTCCAGTCTCTTCCAGGCCCCTGCAACAGTAACAGCGTACACAGTTCAAAACACGGTACAATGACCGTCAGTCTCTCACCTCAACCAGCTTTCTCTCCCTCCACTTGGCTGCCTGCCAGGCCTGCCACTTGCAACACACTCACACTGTAGGCCCAGTCAGCGTTAGCAGATGACAGAAGCTGTGGCAGATCTTTACTTTTCCCCTTTTGTGGTTGAACCACTCAACTGGTCAGCGCCTCACTCAAAATCTGGGTCAGCAAGACACTGATATTTTGCCTCCCCTATGCTCTCTCCTCATTAGCAGACGATGGAAGCTGTGGCAGATCTTTTCTTTTCCCCCTTTTGTGGTCGAACCAGTCAACTGGTCAGCGCCTCACTCAAATTCTGGGTCAGCAACACTTTGATATTTTGCCTCCAGCTACGCTCTCTCCTCTCTGCTGACGTCAAGACGACTAACATGGACAAACATGGACAGTGTCCAAGGCCTGCATCACACCAGTTCTCAGCAACTCAGTTTCATCATGTTCTTCTTCATCATATGAATTGTCTGACAAGTTAGTGTCACAATAAGGACTAAAATCTTCATCCTCAATCAGTCGTAGAATTTCAGCCATGTTGGTGGTCACACAGTCACGAAACTACTTTGATTTATGCTGTCTCTTTACTCTGTTGGGGCTAGGTTGAGGTTCGTCGTCAGCCATGTTGAACTCAACTTCTCACAAGCGTGTCGAGCAAGAGAGGGGGTGGTGATGCAAAGGTGATGAACAGACCATTACATGACATGATTGGAGCTCTCAGCTTATGAATAATTCAAGCAGACATATCAAGCTTTCTGAGTGGGATATGTTGGGACTGCCTGATCTAAAGATGGGACTAGGAAAATTCTAGCTACAACGATGACGGATATTTCCATCATGGGGTGCTATTTCTGCACACAGAAGTATGGCTGAAATCTCCGTTATGGGGGAGTCAGAGGGTTAAGAGATTTGTTTTAGTGACCCTCTGCCTCATTACAGATGAACTGTCTAGATTTTTTTTCTGGTCTGTTTCCTCTCGTTAACATTGAAAGTGTTACATTCATTAGTCATCCTACTGAACAGAATGTGTACCACTTTCAGTCCTATTTCAGGTCATTAATTGAAATTTCATACACTTTTCAGTGAAATTTGAAGAGACAGTTGAAGAGAAGTAGTCTTGATCTCTGTTGCCAACATATGTATTTTTTTTAGTTGAATTATTCTTTATGAATGTATTCTCTTATATCATTATTACATTTTCCTCAGTATTTTTCTTTTTTTTGTAAAGAGTAGAGACAAATTTAAAAAGGAAAGGAGAGTAAAAACTGCACTCTTTGTTCCTGATCAACATGAAATGTAAGTGTGGTTTTGTGCGCTAGGGGATAGTGCCACCATCATCTCAGCAGGGAGAAAATAACTCTCCAGAGTTCTCATGATCTCCCCCTGTGGACACTGATTCTGTGTTCCAGAACGCCATGATGATGGCAGTTTACAATTGTCATACAGACGCACACACTTGCACACCTAAGTTTTGAACAGTAACTATTTGCTTGAAAATCAAAGAATGGGGGATGTATTTGTATATTAAAGTCTGAGTCTGTGAGTTGTGCTTTTGTGTGTGTGCTACAGAACTACAACAAGTCTCGTATTCACTCCTATCGTGGTGCTAAAGACGTGAGCATGACCCTGGATGATGTGGTCATCTTCAGAGGAGAGATCGCTCGAGCCTGTGGCGGTATTGAAGGCGGAACAGAGGCATTTGGTGATGTGAGTTTTTTGTTTGTTTGTTTGTTGGACAGTTCCTGTTGGTTGTTTGTTGTTTTCGGAGTGCGTCTTTGTGTGTGTGTATCAGTATGTGTGAAGCATGGACATAAATACAGAAAAAGAAAGAGAGCAGTCATTTTTTGTTGTTGTTGTTATGTGGTCAGCTCTTTTATCTGAAATTCAGTTTGATTGTTACGAGATGTAATTGAGAATTACACAGACTGACACATTATGAACGCTAAGCAAAATATAAATGAAAACTCAAAAGAAGATGCAGAATAAGGCTTACATAACTTGCAATACTAATCAGACAAGTGAATTTTCAACAAATGTACAGTCAGTTCCTCATTCTTCTCTCATATATATATATATATATATATATCCATGTATATATATATTATAATTTTCATGCCAGCTGAGATTAAGGATGTATTTTTGGAACACTTTCTATATCAGCTGGTTGTGGTATTTGAAAATGATGTATTTGTCGAAAATTCACTTGTTCATTGTTGTGTACCAAACAAGCACTATTTTGCACCTTGAAATGTATTTGGCGTCATATACTTTACCATGTCAGACCATAGCATTCAACGGCAGTTAGCCAGCTCTGTCAGGCCGAATTTTTTCCGTGGCCAATGCAGTCATAAGACAGTCACGTGATGTCACCCCACTTCCGGCCCCGGAAGAAGCCAGTGTCAACTTCCTATAAGTCATTCATCTTCGGCCTGCCGTCAAAGCAAGATAAGTCTTGTGCTCTGTCTCGCCTATACTTGCCTTTGTGTTAACTTTGCTGTGTTTTGTTCTATACTTGATTCAGTTGTGGCTTGCAAATGTGAGGCTCTTGGTGGGAGCGTATTTATCAAAAGATTTGTCTCTTTTACCGGCACTCTCGGGAGCGTATTTATTAAAAGATTTGTCTCTTTTACCGGCACTCCCGCGACTTTGTTACTCGCGATCGTCGGCACCGCTCGCCGGTCGTGTTCCCCCACCATATTGCCGAGCCTCGGGTTCAGCACGCATTTTGTGCTGGTTCCGGCTTGCACTAGACCCTGAGTATTTTTGCCGTGTGAGGCTCTTGGTGGGAGCGTATTTATTAAAAGATTTGTCTCTTTTACCGGCACTCTCGGGAGCGTATTTATTAAAGATTTGTCTCTTTTACCGGCACTCTCGCGACTTTGTTACTCGCGATCGTCGGCACCGCTCGCCGGTCGTGTTCCCCCACCATATTGCCGAGCCTCGGGTTCAGCACGCATTTTGTGCTGGTTCCGCTTATTAAGGTTTAGGGCTCAATAACTATCACACCTGTACTCTTTACCCTTCACAGGTAGAACGTGTTCGAGTAAGGGTGTGTGACACTGATCTGCTTATTAAGATTTAGTGCCCAAGAACTATCACACCTATACACAGTGATACTCCACGTGTAGAGATTGCTATTAATAGCCATACCAGTCACACGACCGGTGGCGTGTACGGGTAGTTCGAGTTTTCAGTCGATCTCTCGAGCACTTTGCACGACACCACACGGACGATCGAGATTAATTGATTTTCTCGATCGGCCACCTTGTCTCCTCTTTGCGGTCGTGTGTTCCGGGTTTGCTCTATCCACCTGTGCCCAACATGGTGAAGGACACCGCCGGGTCGAGCCACTCCACTGCTCGGAGTTCGCTCAATTTCCCGGAGAACCCGCGGGTCGATTCCATCTCGGAGCAATCCGTTCGCACTGATGAACGTACGGTTCGGGTAGACAGAGACGACTTCTCCGCGGAAGGGACGCGTGATCTTCCTCGTCTACCAAACCGACGGACGCACGACCGCGGCGTCCCAAGGCTGATAGGCAAGCGGCCACCATTTCAAAATGCCTTTCATTTGATCTGCCTGCTAGTCTAAGGGCAAAGCTCCCCTCAAGGTGCTGCCCAGAAAGTCTAATGGCAAGGCTCCCCTCAAGGGGCCCGGCCGAGCAAAGACTAGCCAACGGAATTCGCCCTCCCCCACCCCTTCTCCATCGGCCAGCTTGCCCTCTAGCCTACGGACTCGCTCGGAGACTTCTAACTATCATGCTGAGTCACGCGAATCTCGGCCCCCGGGGCACCTTGCCGAGCCGCGGACCAGCACGGGTGACGGATCTGGGATGGAATCACCATCCGTCACTCGCCTTGATGAGTCACGTATCTCTTTTTCCCCCCAAATTGATACGTGCACTCATAGCGCTCGGCCCCACCGGGCACAGGTGCAGCCAACACCTGAGCTCGAGGAGCGCTTCGACTCCGGAAGCAGCCTTATGGTCACCCCGACGCACGACCTCGGTGGTGTCCATAATCCTGGGCGTGCGGGCACGCCGCGCCATGGGCCCGGCCGTGCCCATGCACAAGGACGGTCGACCTACCCCGATCGAACGTCACCTTCTTCCCTAGGGGTATTGGACGTTGGGGAACCGACCTTTCGGATCCCCATTTGGGCAACGTCCGCGGTCCCGCTCCTCCGGGGGGAGGATCTACCAGCGGGACCAAGGGTAACCTGACATATTCCTCCAGGGGGAGGAACACGGGACCGCATCCTGACCAATCCGCACTTTCGCGGGTTGGGGGCTCGACTTCCGCATCCTCCTCCATACCATTATGGCCCTCCCAGGCCCATTCCAAGGACGTGTATGGTGCAGTGCACGGACCTGGACGGGGACGACAGGCCACGGCCTCTCAAGCCCCCCCCCAACAGTGATTCAGGTTACCCGGGTCCCCGGGGACTTTCTGCCTACAAGAAGAAGAGGGTCTCGTGGCTACGACTCGGCGGATGTCTGACCTACGCATTCGCCCAACGCGCTGGTCAGACCTTGAGTGCGGCCTACCTACCATGGTTTTTCCCCAGGGCCGCCACAGCCCGTTTACCTCCCCGGGGACCGGTGGCTCTATGCCCCCGAGAGAGACCAGTGGCTTAACGCCAACACCCAGCACGACCAGCTACATGGTCGAATGTGGCACCCGGCCTCACTTACCTGGGTCGACCTTGGTCTCCCTCCTCGGGCGCTGTCCTATCGGCAGGACGATGTCCCGGCCGCCGATTATAGGGCCACCGGGGACACACTACAGGCACCCCTCGACTTACCTCCTGAAGACGGGTGCTATGAACCCTCTCAGGACCAGTACCTCCCTGAGGCGGACGATGACGAGGAGCTAGCCCCCACCTCATTGTACGATGTCCGCACGATAGAACGGTGGCGACCAGACCTCGTTAGGAGGGAGGCCGCACCCGCTGACGAATTTCTCTCCCTCTCCCCCGGCCCAGAGATCTAGACCAATCTACCCAAGAACCCCTCAGTCGCCTCCTTGTTTACGGACAATCCCGTGACCAGGGAGATGGGCATTTCCCAGTCGGACCGTCGGTTGATCCCCCACCTGCCCCCCCTACTTCCGGCGCCATCTCCTTTAAGAACCTAAAGGAATGGGTCCGAGTAGCCAGGATGGGCATCCTCCACACCACGGCGGGACACACCTACTTGGACATGCCCCTTCAGCGAGCGGAGGCTCTATGGCCGGAGGACGATGGTGCCATCCCAGTACCGGGGGACCCGGGCTCTGAGGCGCACCAAGAGCCTGACCCTCGCTTGTTCAGCGATCCTTTCATGCGACACCTAGTTAACAGGATTTCGCATCACCTTTCGGCTGCGGCGGACAGCGCAGCCAGAAGCCACTTCAACTGCTTGTTGGTCGCGAGAGAGGCCGTGCTGGCGCGGACCTCTCTCTCCCGACGCTTAAGGCAGCCCTGCGATGCATCCCGGGCCAGGTCCAGTCGCTCTTTGGCGACTACTCGGCTGACGTCATAGCACAAGCAGTTGAGGAACGCAAGCAGGCTGTGTCCTTTGCGCCCAGGCCACCGCCACGCCCTGCTAGACCCCCACTTCGTTCCTTCCCCAGGCACAGACCCTATCCCAGACAATCGCCTTCCCGCACCGCACGGCCCGCCAAGCAACCTAATCTTCTCCCAAGGCCTAAGCCAAAACCCCATCAGCAAAATTTTCGGTTAGGCCAACAGTCACGCTCCCGGAGCTGACTAGGGAGACAGCCCGAGGGGGACTTAGATCAGGTAGCACCCCCCCTCGCCCTATCCCCCACCCACCAGCCCAGACCCTCGCCCCCCCTGGCGGGCAGCCTCTCCCG
This sequence comes from Conus canariensis, assembly GCA_033310375.1. Taxonomy (NCBI): domain Eukaryota; kingdom Metazoa; phylum Mollusca; class Gastropoda; order Neogastropoda; family Conidae; genus Conus; species Conus canariensis. Next base: position 114,644,147 of record CM065714.1, read on the forward strand.
GCATGCCCACCAGTGGAGACGCATACGCCTCACCCCTGGATAGTGGCGGTGCTACAGGAAGGGTTTCGCCTTCCTTGGGCCCACGAGCGTCCCCCCCCTCATGCTATCTCCCCCTCCTCCTCCCCAACGAACCCTCCCCCGCCAAAGCAGAAGCTCTTCGCACGGAAGTCCAAGACCTCCTCAAAAGAGGGGCCATCTCGGAGATTTCCCACCCAAACCCCGGCTTCTACTCTTTGTGATCCCAAAAGCCTCGGGAGGATGGAGGCCCATTCTAGATCTTTCGCCCCTCAACAAGTTCCTCAGGCCCACCAAGTTCAAGATGGAGACCCCCACCCAGATCCGAGACTCCATCCATCATCGCGACTGGGCCACATCCGTAGACCTGAAGGACGCCTATTTTTCAGATCCTGATTCACCCGGCCCACAGACGATTCCTACGGTTCGTCTGGCAGACCCCGGAGAGGCCTGCACGCATAGTGGACCTCATCTCCTGCCTGTCACAGGCACCCCACACCTCGGCCAGAACCCTGTCCTCCCTCCTAGGAATGATGGAGTCCCTGTCTCCCCTCATTCCCCTGCGGCGGGTCCCCAAACGCCAACTTCAGAGGGAGTTCCGCCGACGTTTGTCACAGACCTCCGACCGCTGGGACCAGGTCATTCCCCTCGGACACTGGTTCATTTCGGCGACGGAGGAGCGGCTCACTCCAGCCACTCTCTCCACCGGGGTCCCCATCTCCCTCCCAACCCAACCCAACCACTGGAACTTTATACAGACGCCTCCAACTTGGGCTGGGGGGCCCACGTGGAGGACAGTCACGCCTCGGGAGTGGGAGCTGGAAGCGGTCAGGCTAGCCCTTCTCCAACTCCAGCACAAGGTCGCGCACCGACTTGTTCTCCTCCTCACGGACAATACGTCGGTAGCTTGCTATGTCAACAAAGGGGGAGAGGCCCGCTCCATAGGCCTCTCCCTCAGAACAGAGGCCCTCCTTCGCTGGTGTCGCGCAACCATTGGTTTGTGCCCATGATCGACCTGTTTGCCACCAGCTTCAACCATCACCTGCCCCTGTACGTCTCTCCCGTTCCAGATCCCCAGGCGGATGCAGTCGACGCACTATCCCTCCCCGGGACGGGCCTACTGGCGTATGCCTTTCCCCCCTTCCCCATCCTACACAAGGTGATCAGGAAGGCAAGGCTGGAAAGACCCAGGCTGATCCTCGTAACGCCATGGTGGCCGACCCAGTCTTGGTTCCCGGACCCCAAGTCCCTCACCCACGTTCCCCCCCTCCGGCTCAGCCCTCGCTGGGACATGCTGAGACAACCCCGGTCAGGTCTTCCTCACTCCAATCCCAAGATGCTTCGCCTACACGCGTGGCTTCTATGCCAGCCCAACTGCGAACATCTGCATCTACCCCCCACTCGGAGAGACCCCAGTCCGTCCTAGACACACTAGCCGGGGCAGGGGCCTCTCAGGGATTACGGGACTTCGCCTCGGCATCTCGCAGAGCCAGCACCGAATCCCTCTACAACTACCGTTGGGAGAGATGGATAACCTGGTGCTCAGATAACTCTGTTCCCCATTACTGCCCCTCCAACATCCAAATAGGAAATTTCCTCTCCCACCTATCCTCTTCCCTTAAGCTGTCGGCTGGCTCCATTCGGGGCTACAGATCAGCTATCTGCACTACCATTCGTCAACTGGGGGGCCCTTCTTTTGACAATGACTTTCTCCTCAGAGAGGTGTCTAGAGGAGTTGCTCTACGGGAAGCTCAGTCCCCTAGGCGCATTCCCCTCTGGGACCTTTTTACGGTCCTCGATGCCCTCAGAAAAACCCCTTTTGAACCCATTGCTTCTATTCCTTTTGACCTCCTCTCCTTTAAGACCACCTTTCTCCTCGCCCTGGCCTCGGCCAGAAGACGAAGTGAGATTCACGCCCTCAGCGGTGACCCCACAGATATCGCCTTCCACAGGGACGGCTCAGTCTCTCTCAAGTTCCTTCCGGAGTTCTGACATCTTGGGAAAGGGAGAAAAAGATGGAGACATGGACCTTTGCCCCTCCAGGTGTCTCAGGTACTACTGGGAACGCACACGCCCAGGCGCTCCTCCCAGAGACGACTCCTTATCTCCCTCAACCCCAACAATACTAGAGATATCTCGGCGGGAACTATCTCCAGGTGGCTCTCCAAGACGGTGAGATCTACCTACGCTCAGGCGTACAAGGATCTCCCTGTCCTATCACCCAGGGCCCACGAGGTCAGAGCACTGGCCACTTCCACAGCGTTCCAGTACTCTGTCCCCGTGCGCCACCTGCTGGAGGCAGCCTACTGGCGTTCGGAAAATCCCTTCATTATTTTTTACCTGAGGGATATCCGCATGACCAGAGCTGATGGGTCTAAGGGGATTTCCTTTGTGGCGGCCAATGCAGCCATATCGGTCAACCCCAAGAACCACTAGGGCGCTCGCCCTCCTCCGATTCCTTTAAATTCTGCTATGGTCTGACATGGTAAAGTATATGACGCCAAAATGGGGAGTTTGTGTTATACTCCCTGTTTGGCTAGTATACTTACCATGTCAGACTCTAATTCCCTCCCTACCTTCCCCTCTGGCGCCAAGGTTCTCGGGGTCACCATACACCAGGCCTCGCTGAATGACTTATAGGAAGTTGACACTGGCTTCTTCCGGGGCCGGAAGTGGGGTGACATCACGTGACTGTCTTATGACTGCATTGGCCACGGAAAAAATTCGGCCTGACAGAGCTGGCTAACTGCCGTTGAATGCTATGGTCTGACATGGTAAGTATACTAGCCAAACAGGGAGTATAACACAAACTCCCCATTTTTCATTTGTATTTTGCCCTATATGCAATACAATTAAGAAGGCACCTGCTGTAAATAAGAATGAACAGGTCTAGCCTGGATGTGACTGTATATGTGCAGGTTGGAGTAAGCAGCATGGCAGCAGTGCCACTGAGGAAAATGAAACTGAAAAAAAAAAAAAAAGATAAATGGAGATTAAGTAGTGTTCTCATTCAGGTCTCTGTTAAGGATTAGGGAGTGTACACAGCTCAGACAACAGTGCAGACCATCTCACGGCAGAAAGTCCACACTTACACTGTGTTAGCTCAACCAAGTCAAGTCAGACACAGCATTCCGACTCCTCTACTTGCCATTGAGAGCTTGCCAGAGATTTTCTTCTGACAACGGCATCTTTTCTGAATCATATATCAAGAAAATTATCCGCTCCACTGACATCAGGCCTGATTAAGTGTAATCTTCTGTAATCTTCATAGTTTTTTCTTTTCACTGGTATTTACTTTACATATATGTGACCAACTCCCACAAAATGATAGATAAGTCAGATTTTGAACTTATTAAGATATGTATCTCAACAGAAAGAGGACAAAAAGACCTTTCCAATGATATATAAAGAATTTCTGTATGTTAAAAAATAGAAAAGTTATGACCCTTCAAAGTGTCCCATTAACATGGTAGCCATTTTGAGAAAAATGGCTTTAAACTTTCCCTTTCTCCAACAATTTTTCCTTAGCAACCAAGGTTTAATTTTGCTATAAACTCATGAAAATGTGGGAAACCATCAAAATAATCATTGCAAACACTTTAATAATTGAATTTTATCCCCAGTCAGATATATATTGATGTATTTAATGCCTGTTCAGGGTGCTGAAAAATGAAAAATCTGATTTTTTTTTTTTATTTAATAGATACTTTTGTTTTTGATGTTATCTTAGCACAGATACACTAATCACAATTGATTGAATTAATATGTATTTTCTAGTTTCATTTTGCCAGGTGTTTAAAAAAAAAGTGGGATCTTGGACGGAAAAAAGGTAGCTCTCTTGCACTGTGCGTTAACACATACTGGACTCACATTTCATGACATCCTATGATAAAAACAGCATTTACTCATAATTAAGAAACATACCTTATCAGAAACAAATGCTTGTGCATTATTTCTTCTTCCTTTTTTAGTTGCCTGGGTGGAATCTCTCTTGTCCTTTTGCACATGCACACACACACGCACACGCACACACACACACACACACACACACACACACTATATCCCGACGTTCAAACCTGTGCTCCCTCTCCTCTCCACAAACATGCACACACATAATATACTGGCCATCAGCAGCTGGATTGCATTAAATGATCATTTTGATCTGCATGCAGTTACAGGAAAACTGTTCTGCCATGTGTAGATCTGGCAGAGGCTGCCCATTGCAGTTCATATCTGCATCTGTTGTATACTTCGCTGTCACCAAATTTTTGGCATTATCGCGATGGCATTAATCCTGACCGATCTGCACTTTCTTCAATTCGTACAACTGGCTCCTCATTTTCTTTTTCATCTTCGATTTCGAGTCCAACAGGCCGAGACTGACACATGCCGATCGAAGTCGTCTGCTTCGCTGTCAGTTTCTTGGTTGGAATCGAAATCAAATATCCCTTTTCATTGCTATTACTGGTGGCGAAATATTCGTTTATAAGGCCACTAATTCCCTGGCCTTCATAATCGAAAATATTTCCTGATTTTGATGAATTTAACAGCGTTGCAATGTGTCAAACCATGATGATGATTTTTCGAGTGAAGTGACGACAAAGGCAAAACGCAATAGACTCCATTGAGCTGTGGCCAATGAAAGGCAGCGTCTCTGCTGTTAAACAGCTGAGTTACTAAGGCCACTTCAGTATTTGATTGCTGATTGGTTGGAAGGCTTTCTTTTGTATACGACTTTGAATGCCTCCTAAAGGCCTTCTGATTGGTTTATTTTAGAAAATTGTGTGCAGATTCTTAAAATAAACACACTGAGCTTTCAAATGATGTGCGACATGACAGGGGCTCTGACAGGGATGTGCACTCGATTATCTGTTGAAAATGAGTAACTTTTCACAGTCGGTGCTGCTTAAAATCGATGACATGGAGTGAAAAAAAATAATTCAATCACATTTCCAGCTTAATTTAAGTAAAATCAGTGAAACATAATATGCTTTAATGGTTTTCCTAAGTGTTGGTGCAAAAATCTCATTTTACCCCAAAACGACCCTCACCACTCTTTCTTGCCTGTAGCGGCGATTAGCCCTGCGCGACTTATCTATCATTTTGTGGGAGGCCGTCACATACGTGTACAGTTGTTGACTGTGTGCCAGGAGAATTATGGCCCCTTTTACTACAATATGATTGAATTGCAGGAAAGGTGGCTTAGTGGATAATACACTCACACAGAACATTGAAAAACAAATCATGAGTCCATATTTAAGTCTTGCTTGGGGTGATTATTGTTTCTCCCGCTTTTCAGTAGACATGAAGTTGTTACGCAGGTGCTAGTCTTTCAGGTAAGATGAGAAACTAAGGCTGCATGTGCAGCAAGCACGTTGTGGACATGAGGGAGAGGTGGGTAGGGTGGAGGAGGTGGTGAGGAAGGGGGGGGGGGGGGGGGCACTGAATTATGCTGATATACTATCCCTTGGGAGAGCAGCTCCAGTTTGACTCGGAGAAATCTGCTGTGTGACATTTAAGTCATACAGTACAGTCATGTTTCATCATATTGATATACTCGTCTTATTCTGACTGCCCAGTTCATGTTTCTTTTGCAGATAATACTGTTCACAACCGATGCCGAAATTTTGGAAGCAGTGTCCAAAAATGATGACGCCTTTGAAGGAGATATGCTGAGCGACGGGGAGGAGGACGTGCCATTCCAACGACCCAGTACTGCCGATAATGAAGATGACGACAAAGTGAGTGAAACTGATTTATGAAGTTTTGCGTATGAGTCCTGATTCCAGTCTTCTGCTGTTCATTATGCAGTGCTATACCATGTGGGGGCTATCACGTACTCTAAAATAACCTTCATCCTTCTGAAAAACAGATCGTGGTTGCTTTTTGGCGAGTTGCTTTTAGAAATATACGCTTGACTAAGCAGAAGCCTCATTCCTACTCAGTGAGAACATCCCCGTAGAAGAGTCATAGAGTTGTCTCCCCTTTTTTTGTCTTCCTGTTTTTGTTTTTGTTTTTTATGCCGGAAAAAAAATTGGAGATAACTGACCAGCGTAAATGGAAGCAAAGTAAGGAGTAAATAGTGTATATGCATATATGCATGAAGAAAAGATCAAACCTGCTCATAACATGTACATATTTGTGCCACAGATGACAATTGATACTGCTGTTATGGTCATGCCATGTGACACTGTCCAGAATCGTCCATTCACTCGTGCTGCTGGAATGTTGAAGAAAGAAGACGCCAAAGACACGCCCCGCCCTGCCACAGGCATGGTCACCTTTGCTGGGGACTACTTGGTTTACAAGACTCACAGTAAGTGAGGGTACTGGTGGCTGTTTCGCCGGGTATCACTGAGTGATAAGAATGTCCAAAGAATGTGTTTGGTATTCATGAGATGTACTGTATTTACAATTTTGATTTGCACATGTGTAATAAAATATTACTTAGAACACAAGTTAATAAAGAAGAATAAGAAGAAGAGAAAAGCCAATACAAGAAACAGAAATGCATAAGAGCGAACAGGTTTGTTGTTGTGTCTATGTTAACCGCTCTGTGTGTGTGTGTGTGTGTGTGAAATTAGACCCTTCCCAAAAATGCTGATTTGAGAGAAAATAAACCAAACACTGTATGGTATAAAGTGTTCACAGTTGGAGATGAACTTCATGATAACAAAGGGTGACATGCATTATGTAACCCTTTGCCTCTCTTGACTTAACTCTAATTTTTGAAACCTTCCAGTTTGACATGCTGTCTGTCTACAATCCTTTGACATGCTGTCTGTCTACAATCTGTAATGCATTAAGCTTTGATTTGGGTTTACTGAATACTGAATTCAGTTCTTCAAAAATCATACATTAAAATCATTCCTGACATGCATGTGTTCCTGGTTTCCACTGTTTTCCCATTATCCCAGAATTATGGACATGTACACGTCAGGAAAGGCTTATAGGAAAATATATGAGATATCATTACCATGTACAATGTTACTACCTGGGTGGCACATACACTAGGTGTTATTGTGTTGTACAATGTGTTTAGAGTTGGAGCTAAACTTCACTGCAACATGGGGAGACATGCACTACTTGGGGTTGACAGCCCTGGAAGTGGTAGGGAAGGACGGAGAACCTCTTGCCGTCAACATGGGCATGCTCTCGGCAAAGCCTCAGGATATCCGACACCTCAAGGGCCACGAACAGGACGACAGGACTTTAGACAAGTCAGTGACAATGTTTCGTTCACTGTCATTCACTGTTTATATGTTGTGCAGATGTTCTTCTTGATTGTGTGTTTTTATTGGCCACCATCGTTTTTCTGCTCTTCTTCTTTAAGTGGTGATGTGGGTTGACGTAGTTGTTAAGAGGCTCTGTTGGAAATACTGAGAGGTGTAACTGTAGAGAGGTCTCAGTGGTGATGTAGAAGACAAAAGCTTTGGAGAGGTTCTGGCAGTGATCTTGGGAGACATAGCTATGGAGAGGTTCTGATAATAGTAATATGGGAAGACATACTTGTGAAGAGGCTCTGATGATAATATGTGGAGACATTGCTGTGTAGAGGTTCTGTAATGTGGGAAGATAGCTGTGGAGAGGTTTTGGTGATAATGTGGTGAGACATAGCCAAGAGGAAGATCTGTAATGTGGGGAGACATAGCGATAGAAAGTTTCTGATGATGATTTGGAAGACATAGCTATCTAGAGGTTCAGTAATATGGGGAGGGAGCTCTGGAGAGGATCAGATGGTAATAAGGTAATACTTATTCATGTGGAATGGGGAGATCTGGAGAGATTCAGGAATTTAGGAAGATATAGCTATGAAGAGGTTCTGTAATAGCTATGAAAAGGTTCAGTAATGTAGGGAGACATAGCTATGAGGAGGTTCAGTAATGTAGGGAGACATAGCTATGAGGAGGTTCAGTAATGTAGGGAGACATAGCTATGAAGAGGTTCAGTAATGTAGGGAGACATAGCTATGAGGAGGTTCAGTAATGTAGGGAGACATAGCTATGAAGAGGTTCTGTAATGTAGGGAGACATAGCTATGAAAAGGTTCATTAATGTAGGGAGACATAGCTATGAAAAGGTTCAGTAATGTAGGGAGACATAGCTATGAGGAGGTTCAGTAATGTAGGGAGACATAGCTATGAAGAGGTTCAGTAATGTAGGGAGACATAGATATGAGGAGGTTCAGTAATGTAGGGAGACAAAGCTATGTAGAAGTTTTGTAATGAAGGGAGACAGATATGGAGAGGTTCTGTAACATAGGGAGACAAAGCTATGTAGAAGTTTTGTAATGAAGGGAGACAGATATGGAGAGGTTCTGTAACATAGGGAGACAAAGCTGTGTAGAAGTTTTGTAATGAAGGGAGACAGATATAGAGAGGTTCTGTAACATAGGGAGACAAAGCTATGTAGAAGTTTTGTAATGAAGGGAGACAAATATGGAGAGGTTCTGTAACATAGGGAGACAAAGCTATGTAGAAGTTTTGTAATGTAGGGAGACAAATATGGAGAGGTTCTGTAACATAGGAAGACAAAGCTATGTAGAAGTTTTGTTAGGTAGGGAGACAGATATGGAAAGGTTCTGTAACATAGAGAGACAAAGCTATGTAGAAGTTTTGTAAGGTAGGGAGACAGATATGGAGAGGTTCTGTAACATAGAGAGACAAAGCTATGTAGAAGTTTTGTAAGGTAGGGAGACACAGCTGTGGAGAGGTTCTGATAGTTATGTGGAAAGACAGATCTATTGAGAGGTTCTTTCGTAAGGTATGGAGACATAGGTATAATGAAATTCAGATGATAATATGGGGAGACAGAGCTGTGGAGAGGTTCTTGTGGTCATATGGGGAGATATGCTATGGAAAGGTTCTGTTGGTAATGTAGGAAGACATAGCTATGTAGAAATTCTGGTGCACAAGTGAGGAGACATAGCTTATGAACAGGTTCTGATTGTACAGCGGAAAAATGTATCTTTTGGGGGATTCTGATGGTGATATGCCAGATATATGAGGTCTGATGTTCACCATGATGTTACAGTGTGGTGATTGGGTGTTTTCAGGTTGATAGACGGCTCAGTAGTGACCATGTCGGATGAACACATGTGGCTGATACCATTTACGGCAGGACAGAGCCACACTGTCACCGTCACCTTCCCCCAGGAGACATTGGTATCGGGGCTTCGCATCTGGAATTACAACAAAAGTCCCGAGGACACTTACCGTGGGGTAAGTGTGTATTTGTATGCAGGTTTCTGTCTTTTTTATTGCATTGCTTTTTTTTCAGTACAATCAGCACAGACATTCGTCCTGCTCAGTTGCTCCTCTAATACTGTAGTCACAGCAAAGAAATTCCATCAGGGTCACGCGCACGGTTTTGCTGTTTCAAGTAGTTTCCTGTCAAATTCTAAAACTGAAAGTGACTTTATTTTTGCATGGTGATATAGTTATTTTTTGATGATACAAGTTTCAAAATGATTACGTATTTTTGTTTGATGGAGTTGAAAAAATTCTTTGTGGAAAAAAAAATTTGAGGAGTGGAAATACAAACTCTTATTCAAGATGTATAAACTAGACTTTGTTGTCATTATTCATCATCATTTTAATCATTATTGTTCCTTCTGTCATCTGTGCAGGCTCGCATTGTGCACGTGTCAGTGAATGACCGTGTGATATCACCGGCAGAGGGGTTCTTGGTTCGCAAAGGGCCTGGCAACTGCCACTTTGACTTTGCCCAGGAAATCAACTTCATGCCTTCCTCCTCAGGACCTACTGCTCAGGGGTCAGTCTGGTTTGGGGTTTGTTGACTGTTGGGTCTTTTGTCTAGTTCTTGTCCATGGTTTGATTCTTGGGTAGTTTGGGGTTTGTTGATTGGTGGGTCTTGTCTTTAGCTCTTGTTGTCCATGAATTGATTCTTTGGTATTTTTAACTTAGGAGTTAATGTTTTATGCTCAGTTGACATGTTGCAGTGTTGATTTCTCTCTCTCTCTCTCTCTCTCTCTCTCTCTCTCTCTCTCTCTCTTTCGTACACACATATACACACACACAAAGATGTGTGCTTACATGTGTTCGCTCAAACATTGTATGACACTACCCCACACCCCTACTACAAAACATTGGGCGAAGTTGTAAGACAGAAGGTCTCCCTCAAGACACTTTTGCTCAGTAAAGTTCATGAATCAAGTGGTGATTGAGTTGAAGCGTAATCCATCATGTGTTTTCTTTCAGATGTACAAACGGTGCTGATACGGTGCAGATGCCTTGTGGCTGTATCCTTTCAAACTTCATTAAGTCAAACAGACTTTTGATTCCTCTGAAGATGGGGATTTGGCTGCCCGTATGGTGAGGTGATACAGAACGGCTATACAGACGGTCCTCTCACTCAGTGAAATTGACTCAGTGACCCGGCATCTGCATGCGAGGGTCCATGTACTGTGCAACCTCCACAGTGGTCAGATAGGGAATACATGCATACAACTTACTTTTGATGACTTGTTTTTATGTTGTGTTGTGAAAAAGAATATACTGTTTTGAAAATTATCCTGTCCAGCAAATTTAGGATGTAATGTTGTGTCATCAGTATGCATGTATTTCCTAAAAACAAATAAATGCAGACACAAAAACAGAGGGTGTAACTTGTGAAATTAGTTTTGATACATTGGAGTGGATGAGGTATTTATGGTTCTGCAGAAGGTCTGGTCTCTTATAATTTGTAACACTTTTTAATGAAAGTATTTGAGGCAAGCTTTTTTGTTGCTGTTGTATTTGAATTCTTAAGAAACTAGAGCTGTGACTGAGCATGTCTTTACCAGAAAACACGTCCTTAACATGTAATCAGTCATTTACCAGCTGCAGTTGTTTTCCACCTGGGGAGATCCCTATTATGTTGGTCTGAACGGCATTGAATTCTATGACACAGAGTTCAACAAAATCCCCATGACAGAATCAAGTAAGTTCAAAACTTCTAGTAATAATTAGTCATTGTAGTATTTAGGTTAAAAAGTGGTAAAGAGTTAATGCAAAACAAACGTTATGAAGCAAAATCAAGATTTACAGCACCATTCATTTGTACATTGTTGAATTTTAGAATTAAGCAGTTAATCACGTGCATGTGGAAAGAAAACAAAACTTCAAAATCAATTTCTTTTCACCTTTTTTTCTGTATGTTTGTTCGAATTGAACATACTTCAAAGAAGACTGGTTTTCATTTCCAGATATCTCTGCTCATCCCAACAGTGTGAATGTGCTGGAGCAGATACAGAATGATGTGCGCACTCCAGACAAGTTGATAGACGGAGTCAATGACACGATGGATGGACGCCACATGTGGCTGGCCCCTATTTTGCCAGGAATGGTGAGTTTTCAGCAATGTGGTCCTCGCTAGCTGCTGTTGACAGTCATGAAACATCACATTAGTATTTGTTTTGTTCAGTAATTGGTTGGGGGCAGACGAGAGCATGTTGGACAGAGGGAGGTGAGGAGAAAAGTACATTTTCTGCTTATGTTCAAGTCTTCAATCATCCCCTGTACAAATTCCTCAACGGCCAGAAAACAAAAAATCAAACTCCCAGAAGTGCCTGACCAGCTCCATTGATCAGAGGATTGAACTCACATCATATGAATCTAGTTTCTTCACTGTCTGAGAAATAGCATTCACAAGTTCTTTGTGTGTGGCCTTACATGTGACAGAAATCCACCAGAAAAGAGTCTAGGATGATGGGCACAGCACCCAAACTGTGCCTTGGGTTGACATGGTGAATACTGTTTATTTCAAAGCTTCCTGGAATTACCTAGTGGGCTAAAGGTTTCTGATTTTCCAAGTCAACCACATTGCCTTGCACCTCACTCCTTCATCCCTGGATTTCCATCACCATCACCCATATTCTCACGCCACCACCCTGAGGAGTAAACATGATGACAGCTCACTCACGGAAAAGAACAAACTATGAATGTAGTAGATAAGTGTTTCAAAGAGTGGCGGAGCTGACAGTGTACGTGAAGCTGTAAAATTCACATGCTTTAGACTGTAACAGCTAAAAATATGTTAGTACAACTAGTGAAGAAAATTTGTGATGTACACAGAAATATCTAAGACTCCAGGATTGTGATGCAGTTTGCAAAGTTCCAAGTTTTGTTGGTGATGAAAGCAGAAAAAAAAAGCCCAAACAGAAGCTTGTGGCACAACTCAAGCTGTAGAATTTAGAACCAAAGGCTTGCGATGAAACTCCTAAATCCACATGATCCAGGAGAAAGCACAGTGTGAAGACAGAAGCTTGTAAAGTGAGAAATTCACAAGTTACCCCCTGTCTGCATGTAGACATTTCTCTGCCTAATACTTCAGGAAAAGATGTCCAGTTTTCTTTGATTTTGTGTCACCGGCCTAACAATAAACGGCTGTGTGATGTCTGTTTTCTGCTGATACAAGTGTATATGTTCTGTTTTACGTGCTCATGATTGTGTCCATAATGAAAATCTGATTTTTGTTTTCAGCTGAACCGAGTGTATGTTATATTTGACCAGCCCACAACAGTGTCCATGATTAAAATCTGGAATTACAGCAAGACACCTCTTCGGGGTGTCAAAGATTTTGCTGTGAGTTGATGCTTTCATTCGACTGTTTTTCCTTTTTTCTTTTTTTTCTTTTTTATAAACCACAGTAAAATTTGTTTATGGTCATGTTGGTTTTTAACCAGGAATGTTTTGTTGCTTTAATCGTTGGTATGTCGTGTTTCTAGATTCGCCTATAAATGACAATGTAAAAGAAAAAACAGAAGAAGCAAGAGAATGACAACAAATATAAAAACTTCAGCAGTGTAGAAATGAATTTGCACACATGAACATATATATTTCCAAAGTAGAGAAAATTGTGTGTAAAGTGAATGTATACACAATTAGGGGACAACAGAGGAGGAAGGGGAAGTGAGATAAAAAGTACAACTATATACCTTTCCCCCTTCATCATGGTTTATGCAATGCTACACGACTACTGCATTCAGCAGAGGGAAAAAACATTTCGTATGTACATTTTTTTTTCTCAACAAATTTGACACAATGGCATTTAATGAGTACATTTAAACATACCAGAGCAAATCCATTATCCATACATGTTTGCTGTGGTTGTGACAGCTTCTGGTGGATGACCTGTTGGTGTACAACGGCACGCTGCAGGCAGAGAAGGGTGGTGCCCGGGGCATTCTGCCCACTGCCTCTGGCCCTCAGCGCTACCACACCATCCTCTTCACCGACAACACTGAGGTGCTGCACCATGAAAAGAACACCATCATCAAGTAAGGACTGGAGCACAGACATGTTGTTGCTTTAGCTGTTGTGCATTAGTCATCCTGAAGGACATTTTGTGTGCATTTCAGTTTGATTCATATATATATATATTATATATATGTATGTGAACTGGGTGAATACTGCCAATTATTATGCCATTGTCAGCAAGTGTGTGTTTAGACCATTCCTGATCGCATTATGGCATTGTGTGATGTTCCAGTAGCCAGGCAGAAGACCAGGACGTCCAGTTGCTAAACAACAAGAAGATTGTGGCTAAACACGCTGACCCAAACAAAGCCAGCTCCGGCAAACCCGTCAATCAGGGTAAGTCCTGGGACACTGGCAGACCAGTCAATCAGAACAGTTCTTTTACCTCTGACAAAATGGTTTGGACCTCAGGAAAAGCTCCGACCCATTCTCACTACTTGGCATTTGTTAGCAGGTGTGTGTTGTTGATAAGAGGACCAGATTTTAGAAACCATTTCTCCCATTTTTTCCCTCCCAGTTAATCATATGGTTGTGGATGGTGAATAACGATGAAGGGAGTAAAACATATGAGTGTAAAGCCTAAAGACAGTAAAAGTGAAAATCCAAAGGAAAAGCTTGAGAGGACCATGAGGTAAATAAAATCTAAGCTGTTATTGGCCACACCTGCTTGGATTGCTTACGTGTGTATGGACTGTGGAATCATTTTCTTTCCCTTTCATTGATATAAAAATGGTAAATGGTTTACGTTGCAGCATTACGCCCGAAGACTGGTGTCACTGGAATAGTGAAGCGTCAGAGGTGATAACAGCTCTTCCAACAACAGACCCGGATACACAGGCATGCTGAGTTTTTATTGGGATGATGGCAGGCAAGTGCTTGTACTTACTTGTGGAACAAGCCACAAGAGTGAAGTGTTGCAGAGTAAATCCAGTGCATGCTGATATAGTCGCATGTATGTATATATCAGCGACGTGCTTGTTACTCCCATTCAAAAAGAAGGAAAAAAAAGAACACAGTGCGCTTAGGGCATGTGTGGCTTTCTGAGTTGTGTACATGCACTTGTTTTACAACATGTTCATGAGCTTGCTACCATGGACAGATGGGGGATTGGGTAGATTTCAGATTCTTGACTTTCTGTACAGAACGAGATTGACAGATCTGATTGAATGACAGCTGTTCTGTACAGGAGGATTAAGACACAAAGAATTTTATCAATTTCACCATTACTGTGTATTTAAGCATGATTTTTTCCCCAAAGAAACAGTCTAACACATATTCATGACCTACATCTGTCCCTCTTCCCAAGGTGTTTTTTTCCCTTTTTCAAAAGCACTCTTTCATAGGTCCCCATCCCCCTCCCCCCTCCCAAAAAGGGGGGGGGGGAGTAATTTAAGGATATATTGGTTCACCATTCAAATTCAAAGAGGAAAAAAAAAAGACATGTTAGTTTCAACTTGTGACCACTCCATCAAAATGCTTAGGCTGTTGGTTTCTTTTCTTCCTTATGTGAGGAGAAGTGATAAGCGGGCAAGATGATGAATTGGCCATCTCTTTTGGATTCTCTTGATGACGGCAATTTACTATCTGTCCTACAAATGTGAAACTACAAATGTGTTGGTACAAGTTGCTAACCAGTTGATATTGCATCAGTGTGTGTGAACAGTATCTGAATGGATGGGTGCAAACAAGTCACAGAATGGGTGGAAGAAGAAAAAATTTAAAATTGAAACTTCAGTTTGAAATGTCCAGTTTCATTTTACTTTTTCCTTTCCCCTTACATTTGGCAAAACAAAATAGAACTTATTTATTAATTTATTCATTGTACATTATTTCTCATTTGTATGGCATTCTCAACATTTTCTTCTTTGTGGGTTGCTTACAGGCTGTGCTGTAATAGCCTTTATTTCACAAATATGTATTTTTCATTCCAATAATACTTTTAATGTTTGGTTTCTTACCTCAGTCTGTCTGTTGAGGAAAGGATGAATGTATGAGTGGATGGTTATAAAAGTGATTGACACTAAATGACTGTGTTATGTGCACTGGTTCCGATTGCCTTACAGTGATTGTTGTGACTGTCAACCAGTGTTGTGCCTGAAACATGCGAGTCAGCAACCATACATGTTGTGCCTGAATAGTCTGACTTTAGTGGCCAGTCTGTATCAAGTCATTCCATATGGGTTTTTTTGTGATTGGTAGTCATTTTTTTGTTTATTGAAGATCCGTCCATTTTAATATTTTACAGACCTAAGTTATTTGTTTTTAAATTTAGGAGACTAAAGGGTTGGGATTTTTGTTTCTTTGTGTCGACTTAACTATGTTTCCGAGGGCTCAACGCTTGTCTTTGTGACACTTATCTTCAATATTTATGTATTCCATTGTACAGTTGAATTCATTTTTATCTTCTTTCACATAGATCATATTCCTGCTCATAAGTGAACCCTAATCGAGCCTTCTTTCACTTGGTCAAATCAGATTTATATCGCACCCTTTTTCAAACTGCTTAATTGACATCGACATGCCTTTCATATAGTCAGGTTTCATTAACTCAGAACTTACACTGGATATAATTTTTTTTTTCATGTGGGTAAAATCTTGATCCATTGCTTTTTTTTTTTAGATTGGTAGATCGTTGCAGCCGATATGCCTCCTTTCACTTGGTTCAGCCATAATTTGGCCGCCTGATTGGCTGGCCTATAAACATGTAGGGTTGTGAAAATATGTGGAAAGGCATATATATATGCCTTTTCATTTAAAAATTCACACACACATGCACGTGAATTTCTGCTTTGTATTGACAGGACCATTTACAAATGTGAAGGGACAGAAGTTTAGTGCAGTGCAGTCCCCTGCTTTTTGTGAACTTCCTTTTGGTAGGGCAGTTGTCATCAACCCAGTTGCGAGATATTTTGTGGTCTGCTAGGAATAGGAATGTGCATGGTTATGAAGATTTCACATTAAACAATGAATGTTAAAACTGAAGAAATTGGTACAAAATGTCTCAACAAGTTCGACTGGGCCAGCGTGGATGAGGCCTTTACAAGTAGGGTCATGTGGGATAGCAAGTTTGTTTTTTTTCACCAGGCCTTTTTTCACATCCCTGAATACGACTTTCCTTATTATCATATCTTATTCATGCCTGCTTTTACACTATCCAATCTTATTCATGCCTTCTTTCATTTAGGTAGATCTTGCCAATGTCTCATTTCACATGGTCAGATCATAGGTTGTATCCTACCTATGCCTGCTTTCACTAGGTCAGATCTTGGTCATGCTTTCTGTAAGTCGAATCCTATTTATATCTATTGCTTAAATCTTACTTGTATTCTTCAGGACTTCCACTGAAGAAGAGCAAAAATCCCTCAAATTCTAAGGGGGGGGGGGGGGGGAGCTGGATTGCAGATGTGCAAATCCTCACTAGGGAAAAAATATATTAATGTTTTCAAAATGGTGTGATCTGACAAATCTGAGCTTGGAGTGGTGTACCATAAACTTTTTGATCAAACTACAATCAGGACAATTTGTTCATACAGACTCTTCTTTTTTGTTTTTTCTTTTGTTGTTGTTGGTCAATATCACACTTTTGCAACAACTTGCCAATGCACGACATCGGACATTAGCTTGGACCCAAGTCCTAATGATTATGAAAAAAATATTAACAGTTGCTCTCACGAGATCTCAAGATTTCAGTGTCGCCTGCTAGTATTCCGAACATCCGACCAGAACTCCAAGAATTTGATTACCACTTTTTTTTTCCCCCTTCCTCTATCTTTTTTGTTTACAAGTGAAAATTTTTCACCCCAATTTCAAGTTTATTTTCACAGAAATCCACGAATTTGAAGAGAAGTTGGAGCCCTGGTTCATATATATCGTCAGGTTTTATCCATATTTTCTTTCACATATTCACTTTTTTTTTTTAAAACCTTCTCACATGCCTGCTTTCGTGCAAACCTTATTCATACCTCTTGAATTCTTGCACTGAAATCTTTATCAATGTTTTTTTGTATGGTTATACTATGGTCACAAAAGTTATATGCTTATCCCATACTTCAGCCTACTTGCCCAATTAGTGAGCATATTGATTTTTTGTTTCATCGTTTGTTTTTATTTCCGCCTTTAAGAAGTTGGTTTCTTTATGTATTTCAGTCACTAATTTTGAATCATCCAAGATTTATTTGTTGTGGTTTTTAAGACTACTTGTTGTGCACTGGCATAGCTGTAGCAACATGAAATTAACCATTTTTATTTTGAACTAGTCTTCATAATTCTTGCCTATGTGTTTATCATACGAAGCACTGAAAAACAGAATAGAATATATATGTTGTTAAGTCATCTTCCAGATAGCTATCTGTGATATCCTTTATGATAAAAGGTTTTCTGGTTACATATTTAGGTTTGCACTGGAAGGAGGCATGATGTCGACTGTTGTATTTTTTACATGTACATTCCTACGTGACATAATTTATTGCAGATCAGTTGATATCACGTGTAGTTTGTGTTTCATTTTAATACATGGTAAGTTCTGTATGTAGTAACATCTTTATTTATTACTGATTAAAAATGTGAATGTAATTTTGATCATTGATGAATGCATGCAATGCCCTACATTTTCATATTTAATAACTATTGTGAATCTAACTTTCTAGTTATGTTTTGATCAAAAGTACAAAGAGTTAACTTTCTTCAAAGGAGGTTTTCTTTTTCATTTATTCATTTGTCTGTATAACTGACTGACTTTTAACTTTTCAGTCTCCAACTCTGCTGATTTTGACTGAATTCACCATGCACTCTTCAATGCGATTATCAGTGAAAGATTTGGTAATGTGCCATAACGTACACATGACAATTCATAAACAAGCATTGACCTCAATATCAAGTGGACAGCAAAGAGAACAGTATGGTCTGAGGCTTTAAAGTCTGGACAGAAAAGGAGAATCTAGGATGGCTTGCTGTACAACAAAGAAATTGGGTTACATCAAAACGGAAAGTCAGTGTGATAAGTCTGTTTTAATGTCATTTTTTTTCTTCCCACAATTCCAGCTTCAAAGGTTGAAGATTTTTTCTTTAAAAGGAGAATATAAAACAGCTCAATTTCACTTTCAGCATTGTGTTGTCAAATGCATGTTTTTAACTCTTGTGCCAGTCATAGATATTTTGTGACAGTGTGATAAATAGTTCATGTTGACCAATTACATCCTGTTTGTATGCGTGATGAGGATTACGATAGGATGGTGAGAGTTTTGTTACTAATTATGTTGAACAAATGACTGTGGTATTTGGCGTTGAAAGACGTTACTAGATCTTACTTCCCTATGGTTCTTGACCTGAAGACAAGTGATAGCAATAAACAACATGAACTGAATAGACAGTGTTGAACTTAAGAATCATTCATTGTGAACCATTTTCTTTTCCTTTTTTTTTCAGGTTTGTATATTTCAGTGTCCTTTTGTAAGTGAAGAAGCAACACATCTAAAAGAAAAAAAAATGTATGCTCCCTGAGAGCAAAAAAAAAGCACAAGAAAGCATCAGTATGCAAGGGAAAGTCCTCAAGATAAAATTGCAGGTGTTGGCTTCAACATTTGCTCAATTTAAACTCAGAGAGAGATATAGTTAAAGAACTATATTTGTCTAAAAGATTCTGGAATAACTACTTGAAAACGAAAAAATGTTTGGTGCATGGTGCAGTGGACTAACTGATGAGCATGGTTGCCAGGTGCACTTGATGGAAAGCGAGTGCTGAGCATACAAAGTGTCATTGTCAAAAGATTCACTGGTGAATACATGTTTCCAGATCTGGTGAATGTTGTATTTGTATACTGAAAAATAATCTTAATGTGATAATGAAAATTAAGTTGTTCTTATCTTGCTCTGATTAAAATTTTCATCTTCAAGAATGTGTTGGTATCATGTGCGTGTGCCTGCAGAAAGAGATAGTGTGTGTGCCTGCAGAGATTGATTGTATGTGAATCAGAGTGTGTGCCAGTTGGAATCTACACAAGCCAAGCCCACCATCACATGCCAGCAAAGAATCGAAGTACACATTTCATATGAATTTTATTATCTTGTATAACCAAAATTACCTGAGGAACTGTGCAACTGTGCCCCAAGACTAATAGTATACTTAACATCAGTGAACGATAAAAATGCTCACAGCTAAGATCAACTTTCACTCATCATTCGATCGCCAGCAACATTAAAAAGATCACACAGGATGCAAGCAGGATGGTGGAAAAAGTACAATCATATCTTGCCAGCAAAGGTTCCATTCTCCACCTGTTCGTCCCATTTCTCCACCTGTTGACAAAGAAAGAATATCTCAGCCATTTGAGTAGTATTCTTCCAGTTCATGCAATGTATAAAATGGATACTAAATGTCAGCTTTTACAGACATTTGCATTTTTCCCTTTCCATTTCATAAGTTACACTTTTTCCAACCAACTTGGGTCTTTCAAATATGAAAGTGTGTTAAAGTCCTTGGTTCTTACTGAGGCAAGGGAAGGGGAAGGGGGGGGGGGGGGGGGGCATATAGGCCCCCTTAGCTGACACCCATGTGAGGTCATGGGGCAACGCTCTAATCTAGTATTTTCTGGCATTTACCACATGATTCTGACACCACAAATCCACTGCAGTAAAAAGTAAACATTCAACCAAAGGTCAATTGGTGTCCTATACATTTATCATATGTCGTGCACACATACACACACATTCACAAACACATACACCTGCCAACCCCATGTCATATTTTCTGTTTCTTTGATAGCCACTTATAACAAATTGCAAAACAATAATATACAAATGAATACAAAAGAAACCTTTCTTTACCCAGGCATTGGGGCACAGAGACTTGTAGATAGCCACTTATAACAAATTGCAAAACAATAATATACAAATGAATACAAAAGAAACCTTTCTTTACCCAGGCATTGGGGCACAGAGACTTGTAGACACGTTTGAAGTACTCGCAAGGCTCATAGTCCTCTCCTTTGATCTTCTGGCAACGGTGGAAATCTACATAGTTCTGCCAGCAGTTCCTGAAACACACACTGACTTTCATTCATTCTGTCAAGCTTCATATCATAACTACTGCTAGATTTTATGGTACACTGAACAAATCTATCACAATTCACACAAATTATAATCAACAGATTTCAATGGTCTGTCAAATCAATCCTTCTATCACATTCATGCAATTAATCACAAACAGACTGCAAAAGTACACAAAATCTTAACTTTTCTATCCATTTTAGGGTTTACTGACTTGTAACTATTCCATCACATTTCACTGAAGATAAAAAAAATTCTACACTTTCACAACTTGTAACCATTATATTGCATTTCACAGCTGTTACAGATTTTGTTGTAGCATGATAAACTATCTAATGGAATCTTCATTACTGAGCTCTGTAAAACTCACTAATAATTACAGCAATTCAAAAATTTGTGAAGGATCATACTGATACACTGAATCAGTTTGTTAATACAGATTTTGTCATAAAGTAGCGTGACCTTTTCACAGGCTTAAAGTTAAACTACAGTACAATTTTCATTGTTAAGCTCTGCAAACCTCACTCTTCCAATAATCACAGTAATTCAATAATTAACGAAGGATCATGCTCACACACCGAACCACTTTGTTAATACAGATTTTGTTGTGAAGTAGCTTACCATATCATAGCTTTTAACTACAGGGTGACAATAGCATCTTCCTCATTAAGCTCTCTAAAACTAACTCCTCACAATAATTACAGCAACTCAAAAATTAAGATCATGTTGACACAATGAATGAGTTTATTACCTGTATGTTGCACTACCGTTTGTCCTTAATCCTATCTAGTCACTGACCTCCTCAAGGTCCAAAGCAATGTTTAACATTAAAACTGATTGAGGTATGTTCAATCCTGAATTCTTACCTTAAAACAAACTTATTTTCAATTGGGCAAATTTTACAACTCAAAACAGTTTTAAGGTATGTTGAATCCTGAATTCTTATTTTATAACAAACTTATTTTCAATTGGGCAAACTTTACTACTCAAAACAGTTAAGGCAGTTGATGCTAACACTGGTAGATAGTTTTTTTTTCAACTAATGAATTTGAAGGTCCTGACTTCAAGTCCAACCAAAAGCATTTGTATTTCTCATTTTATGGATTTTTTTCTGCACCAGCAAGCTCCAACCCACAGATGAGGAGCTATATGCACTGCAATGAGAAAAAACAAACCGTCTTGTTTATCCACTGAATAGATGCAGTTTTCAGCATCAGTCAAGTTCCCTAAACACCACTGTAGGCATCTCCAATTTTCATGTCTGGCTGACACCAGGATATCTTGATATAGCCTTGTCACAACTCGTATAGTCTAAGGCACCATTTAACACCAATGTGACTTGGCAGCTGTCCCTGTGTTTTCACTCTGTTGTCCAGTGATGACCTGATTTTGATTTCCTCTCTTTGGACTCTAGGGGGTATACAATTGGATAGTCTGCAGACCTGTTTACACTTACAATTTTGCTGTATTCTGTACACATTCAGCAAAGATATGATGAACTGGAAAAATACATCGAAATAAAAAATCTGGAGACAGAATTCTTGAGCGGTAGTGGCACTTGCGGTGTATAACCATTGTGTTTGAGCGCTACAACCTAAGAGTGACAGACAGCTTGCATCTGGATGACATTAAAACAATAGCAGGGACCTCATGCTTTTACAAAATATAACAAATTTGAAAAATGTGAACACACGTTTAGAAAAATATGCACATTTTAATTGTGAAATACACCAATAGCAGCTTTAAGGTAAACAGGTCAGAGTCTGGATGTACTTAGAGGTGAGGGGGAATAAACATGACCATGGAGCATGAAATGGCAGAAGAACCACCAAATAATAAAATTCAGAAAATGTTTAGCCATTCTATCAGACTGTACAGAAGAAATAAACAAATTCCACACTAAACATGTCTACAGATACAAGACATTTAATGACAGACTACTAAAGCACAAGAGTTTGGACAGCAATGATTCCAAGGTGACAACTCAAGACTGACCCCTGACCAGTCATCAACTATCAACCTGCACGTCACCAAAGAACAAGTCACATTACCTTGTTTGGTTCTGATTGGGAAATCGAGCATCAAAGGGAGCTGTTTTCATCTGATAATCACCCTTTTCAGACATGCTTGATGCTGACAATATCTGCACAGTAAAACAGCAGAGATCAAGAGCATGCACACACAAAAAAAGAAGACTAACGTAACAAATTTGGGTCTTAGCATAGCACAATATTATGATGCCAAAAGTACTAATGCTGTTCTTGCATGATTATGACTCTGAGGGTATCTTTTGGCAGTTTCATGCTCTTTGTTTCTACCAATCTACCAATAATGCTGAAGTAATGAGCAATGGATTTTTTTTTTTCAAGCCTTTGATTCCAGACCGCAGATTCAGCCATGTTTAAAGGTCCATTGCATAATCAAGTCTAGCTGATCCCTTGACTACATTCACTTCTTACAAAAGGCAAATGCCCTGCAGACTGTTTGAAGTGAATTTTCAGCTAGTTTTCCCTCAATTTGGATGGCATGCTTTTGTGCATAAGTGTGTGTGTGTGTTTGACTTTCAGTGTGTGTGTGTGTGTGTGTGTGTGTGTGTGTCCATTTTGCAAAATGAAAACTTAATGTGTGAACATGGCTTCCAAGTGGTCTAATGCAATCAAGTTACAGGAATTTGATTTGCAACAGTTCAGCGATTATGAAATTCAACAAACATAAAACAAGGAAATAAATGTTTGAGTGATACTGTTGACCAATCATAGCTCAATTCAGCTACAAGTGATTAATTAATGTGCCAATGCATAGTATCTTCTTATGCACAAGAGCCTGGTTGGTCTAGTATGTAAAGCATCAGATTCTTGTCAAAAGCATCGGATTCTTGTCACAAGAACCATGGTTTGATTCCTTCTTGAGACAGCCAGGTTTGAAGATGATTTCTCTTTTCCAATTCTTTTCTAATCCCTCAGATAACACTTTAAACTGAACTCCTGCATTAAAAAAAAAAATTGCAATCTTTGCATGCATATCAAATCCCATTGCATCTTTTGGAAAATTGCAATCTTTGCATGCATGTTAAATCCCATTCCATCTTTTAGAAATGGAATCAATGACACCACTGTGAATACACACACAATGGTGCAATAAAATCTTTCAAGTTGTTAATCTGGCAGCCTTAACAAAACGTCAAAAGGAAGAAAAAGCACACATAAAATCCCATTCTTCAGAAAACAAGGCTACTGTGTCAGTGTGTGCTAGTGAAAATGGAATGGATAATATTAATAGTATTAATACCACTAGTATAAACATGCACACAATGGTGCAATAAAATCTTTCAAGTTATTAAGCTGGCAGCCCCAACAAAAGGAATAAAAAGCACAATTTTATAAAATCCCATTCTTTGGAAGAATAGGCCCCATGAGCCAACATTATCTGATGTGCACACACAGCATGCATCCCCAAAAATTTAATAGCCTGGGTGTGTGAACCTAACAAAAATAACATTGATATATTTACCATTCCTTGCATGCCCACTGTGCATGTATTTTGCAATGTCGCTCATCATAGTCATAGGTTTCTGCACACCAATTCACATTATGCCTCAGTAAACTTTGTGCAGAGATAACACAATTATTTTAAGTTCCCAAGTGTGCCCTCACCTCAGCTGCTTCAAATCCATAATTGGAATTAATTTAGTCCTTGCTGATATAGGGCTTAGATTTTTCACTTTTATGTCTGTTGAGTTTCATGTGAATTCAATAACTGTGTTTAATAATATAATAATATAAAATTCAGCTGGGTGAGAACTAGGCCATGAGGCCTTCAGCTGATCTTTTGATCAGACACTAAAACTGCTCAACTAAAAAGCTATCCTAATCGATCTTTTGATCGCTCATCCTGATTCTATTACTTGTGACATGTTACTTTCGGCAGTAATTTCTTATGTGGTCTAAGTGGGTGGCTAAGATTGCACGAGTACATTTGTTCCTTGAAGGTGCTGTCTAGATGATTCAGAGTTTCTGCATTCACGATCTTGGTGTCGAGGGAGTTCCACGTGTCAGCTACCCTGTTGACGAAAAAGTTTTGTCTGATGTTGAGTTTACTGTAGTTTTTCATTAGTTTTAAATTGTGACCTCTAGTTGGTCCTTGGGTGTTGAGTATGAAGGGGGAGGCACAAATGTTTGTTCATACCATAATTTTATCCATGCAGTCAGAAGAACTGAGATGGCAGGTAACCACAGAGCAACAGCCATTTACTGGACCTGCTGTCACCCATTTGGGGGGACACCTGACTTTTGCACTCACAGACCTCAAGTGCAATTCAATAACTAGAAAAGATCAAAAGTCATAACTTTCTGAAGTGTTTTCCCTACACTCAAGAGTTTGTTTATATACCTAGCACTTCTGCACTCACACACATGCACTCTACCTTACCTGGTCAGTCCAGACTCTGGCTTGGGGGTTTCGTCAGGATTCTTTCCCAAGCCCTTCACTGGCATGAGCTACCAAGTAAGGTCTGTCACACACAGTCTGCGACGCACTCTGTCCAAGCCGAGCTTGCGTCAGAGGGTCAAGCAGCTGGTACAGTGTCTTTCTGTCAGTGTCCACCTCCGGGCCCAGTAGTGGTACTGTCAAAACCGTCCTAGCCGTTTTAACCGTCTACAGCTGTACTGTCGCAGTGCTAGGGCAAAACTGTCTCCTATAACCTGGAGGCCCTAACACTGGTGTAACACTAGTGTTACTGTCACTGTGGTACGACGTAGCTCCCTAGCTAACTACAAGTTAGCTAGTCCGCTGTCCTCAAGGCCAAGTGTCGAGCTCCCTAGCTAACTACAAGCTAGCTAGTCCGCTCTCTCCTCAAGGCCTAGCGTCACTAAACTAACAACAAGTTAGCAGGACCGCACTCTTCAAGCTCCCCTGTCGTACTGCCGGAGTTCGTCTGCTTGTTTACCTGAGTGTCAGTGAACACTTCTCACGCGAGGTGCACTTCCGTTGAGCTCGCCTAGATGTGCGCAGAAACCGTGCGTCACTACATTTCTTCTAAGATATCTGATTCAGTTATTGAAATATTTTCTACTTTTTTTTTTTATTAGTTATACTCTTTGAGATGGGGGTGATTATTTTCAAATAAAACGATTTTTTTTAACACATCCATTTAATCATTGGTCTACATTAACTCCTGTGAGCATGGGGATGGATGTAACTGGAACTTACTGGAAGAAGGTAAAGAGAGGCACACATGAACGCGAAAACACGCTCACTCACTCTCTCTCTCTCTCTGGTCGTCAGATCTCTCTCGCACGCACATGTATTGAGAGAGTGAAACTGTCACTTTTTCAATGTATCACTATCAAGCTCATCAGTGTATCAAGCAAAAACACAATTCTTAAACACAGTACAGGACTGAGTTAAACTGAGTACATTTGAGAGTCAAAATATCAAGAACACGGTTAAATAGTAAAATAGACACATTACACTGAAGTGAAATCGGAAGTTCTCAAAATCAGAATCTGGAACACGAGCCGGCAGCGGATCGAAAAGGGCTTGAAAAGATGGTCTTGACTTGCCGATGAAACCCCTTGAACTATTAGACACCAAGAGTTCAACAAAAAGTGTATAATTCACCCAAATGATGCGTTACTTTCTGTCAACAATAAGGACAATAATAACATCACCTGTTCTGACCTTCAGCAGGAGCACAAATCCGTGAGCAAAATGGCGTTAAAAATGTTTCGTGATTATCAAGAAAAAAGAGTTACCAAAATGGTCTCCCCTGCTCAGTGGGCTTCACGAGCTTCATTGGGACTCGCGTATTGTCGTTGCAACGTCGTAATGTTCTCAACTTTTCATCACACATCTGTTGTTTTCTCTTTTCTCTTTTCTCTGCGATTGGAAACTTTCAAGCGGAATCAACTTCATGCTTTTGTTCATGGGAACTCACCCGAAATGTCTTACATAAGCTTTTTTTTAAGGAAATGAAATCTATAATAAGGCAGGTAACAGTAAACAGTAAATAATGAACAAGTACGGTTGGTGGAAGGCAAGAAAACAGTTCCTCTGACATGATGATAGTGACTTAACGAAAGTTTTTTTCAAACATTTCTATAAATCTTTTCCAGACTTTTGCACAAAGACATTAAAAGAATAAAAAAAAGAGAGAAAAAAACACACACAAAAAACATACACACACCTACCCACTCCAACTCCCCTCACACATCCATCTCTCTCTCTCTCTCTCTCTCTCTCTCTCTCTCTCTCTCTCTCTCTCTCTTATTTAGTATACTGGGGTGGATTTGTCATGTCCATTTTGCAAAAATGGAAAAGAGGACGAACTAATTCATTTTGTTTTATGCTGCTGTAAATTATCCGGTCTAAGAGCACAATATATACCAACAAAGTTTTCCAAGGATCCCTGTCAGTTTCGGTTAAGCCTGCTAATGGCATCTCGGAAATATAGTTAAAAAAAAAAATTCTCAATGTACTTATTCAAGGCATTTCAGTTTAGATCACTCATGACTTTGTGAGAGAGTAGTCCATCCAGTTTTTCTTGTGTTCTTTATAATTCTTGTATTGTTTAAGACTCAAACAAGTAAAACGCGGTAACGCCGTTGTAAGAAGCAAATTTTCGGTTTATTACAAACCTTCTTCAGGCTAAAAGGTTGGCCAAAAGGTTGTATTGTTGTTATGTTCTTCATACCCCCCTTCATAAGGGGCAATGGCCCTTATATGAAGTAAACCATCTGAGTTCTGAGTTCTCTTATATTAGTTGGATTGTACACCATCAACTCGATGTGAACTCAGACAGTCTGACAACAATTCGTTGGAGCATCAATGTTCATTTCAAGCATCTCTAATCTGACGTTCGCGAACTTTACACACCACTAATGTGAGGCTAACAGGTTTGTAGCTTCAAGGGCCAGTTTTATCGCTTTATATATATATATATATATATATATATATATATATACTACTAAAAACAATTGAAGTACCACCCCTAATTTTTGTATGCAATTTTTAAAAAGCTCTGATAAACCAATTAATATTGATAATTGAATAAACTCTGCTGGATAAGCTTACCCGGTTCTCAAATACTACTCCTCGTGCATTTTTGTTATGTTAAAGTCGGTCAGCAGTTATCTACCGCGTCGCATCTGAGGCAAAAAAATCCCGAGAAATTATCGAACTTGTGTCGCTCCCAGATTTTGACACAGACACAGCAAGAAAAAAAAATGTGATGCACGTGAAAGCAAGGTCTTTTCTGAGCAGAATTGCAATCAGTTAGCACATTTGACGGGTATAAAAAGTCGCGAAATTTAGGAAGATTTAACCATGCCTGCGAGACAACGACTAAGCAACACCGACAGAGGAAGAGCGATAGCATGGTACCAAGAAGGTATTGGGTTGAGGGAGATTGGTCGACGGCTTGGAGTGAGTCACCCAGTCATTCTGAGGCTCAGAGACCGTTGGCTTAACACTGGAAGTGTTGAAGAACAGCAGGGACGTGGACGGACGAGAAGCACCTCCAGACAGCAGGATCGGTTCATTGTTATCGCTTGTCTGAGAGACCGTTCAGCCAGTGCCACAGTACTCCGAGACCAGCTACGACAAGCCAGCAACGTCAACGTCAGTACCCAGACAGTTCGGAACCGGCTCCACGACGCCAACTTGAGGTCAAGGTCCCCAGCAGTGAGATCAATACTGACCCCAGCGCATCGAGCTCATCGTCGGGCCTGGGCAGCATGTCATAGAAGGTGGACAAGAGTTGAATGGGCAACAGTACTCTTCACAGACGAGTCAAGGTTCACCCTCAGGTTCAACGACGGGCGGGTTCGCGTCTGGCGACGTCCTGGAGAACGCTACGTTGACGCTGCCGTCAGGGAGCATGACCGCTATGGAGGTGGGTCCGTGATGGTGTGGGGTGGGTTCAGCCTACGTCACAGGACCCCCCTACATCGTGTTGAAGGCCGCCTGACCGGTGCCACCTACCGCGACACCATCATCCGCCCCCTTGTGATGCCCGCCCTGAGGGCAGTTGGCCAGGGCGCCCAGTTCCAGGACGACAACGCGCCGTGCCACCGCGCCGCCATCGTGAATCAGTTCCTACAAGGGCAGCAGGTGACAAGAATGGACTGGCCTGCCAGGTCACCAGATTTGAACCCCATAGAGCATCTGTGGGACGTGCTGGGGAGGCGAGTGCGGGCCCACAACCCTCCAGCAGACACCGTGGACCAGCTGTTTCAGTTGCTGGAGCAGGAGTGGCAGGCGATCCCCCAGGACACTCTCCGCCGCCTGGTGCACTCCATGAGACGTCGATGTGACGCTTGTTTGAACGCGAACGGTGGTCATACCCGTTATTAACATCATGACATCTACCATAGACTCTTGTTACTTTTCATTTGGGGGGTATGCCTCTTTAATCAAGTGTAAAACAAAGATAATTTTTTGTCACGGTGTTTGAATAAATTTGAATGGATTGAGGAATAATAAAAATAAAATATTCAATCATTAAATTATGTTCAGCTTTGTTTTCTTTCGAATGACAGCAGTTTTCCTAAGTGGTACTTCAATTGTTTTGAGTAGTGTATATATATATATAGGTAGAATGATCTACCACTGCAGATATGTATGCTTATCATCCCCTATTTCTTCAATCTAAGACATAAGAGCAAGCTTTGTTTATAATTGAATATATATATATATATATATAGATAGATAGATAGATAGATAGATAGATAGATAGATAGATAGATAGATAGATAGATATATGTGTGTGTGTGTGTGTGTGTGTGTGTGTGTGTGTGTGTGTGTGTGTGTGTGTGTGTGTGTAAGATAATGGTAGTGAGTACCAACAAAGATTTTTTAAAAATGCTCAACCGTACTGGGAGCAACATTTGTTAAAAGGTAAGGTTTAAAATTCTATCTACAGCGCTGTTTCATGCGGTTGCAATCGTCAGGATCCGATTGACGATTGCAACCGCATGAAACAGCGCTGTAGATAGAATTTTAAACCTTACCTTTTAACATATATATATATATATATATATATATAGATAGATAGATAGATAAATAGATAGATAGATAGATAGATAATGGTAGTAAGTACCAACAAAGATTTAAAAATGCTCAACCGTACTGGGAGCAACATTTGTTAAAAGGTAAGGCTTAAAATTCTATCTACAGCGCTGTTTCATGCGATTGCAATCGTCATATATATACTACTCAAAACAATTGAAGTACCACCCCTAATTTTTGTATGCAATTTTTAAAAAGCTCTGATAAACCAATTAATATTGATAATTGAATAAACTCTGCTGGATAAGCTTACCCGGTTCTCAAATACTACTCCTCGTGCATTTTTGTTATGTTAAAGTCGGTCAGCAGTTATCTACCGCGTCGCATCTGAGGCAAAAAAATCCCGAGAAATTATCGAACTTGTGTCGCTCCCAGATTTTGACACAGACACAGCAAGAAAAAAAAATGTGATGCACGTGAAAGCAAGGTCTTTTCTGAGCAGAATTGCAATCAGTTAGCACATTTGACGGGTATAAAAAGTCGCGAAATTTAGGAAGATTTAACCATGCCTGCGAGACAACGACTAAGCAACACCGACAGAGGAAGAGCGATAGCATGGTACCAAGAAGGTATTGGGTTGAGGGAGATTGGTCGACGGCTTGGAGTGAGTCACCCAGTCATTCTGAGGCTCAGAGACCGTTGGCTTAACACTGGAAGTGTTGAAGAACAGCAGGGACGTGGACGGACGAGAAGCACCTCCAGACAGCAGGATCGGTTCATTGTTATCGCTTGTCTGAGAGACCGTTCAGCCAGTGCCACAGTACTCCGAGACCAGCTACGACAAGCCAGCAACGTCAACGTCAGTACCCAGACAGTTCGGAACCGGCTCCACGACGCCAACTTGAGGTCAAGGTCCCCAGCAGTGAGATCAATACTGACCCCAGCGCATCGAGCTCATCGTCGGGCCTGGGCAGCATGTCATAGAAGGTGGACAAGAGCTGAATGGGCAACAGTACTCTTCACAGACGAGTCAAGGTTCACCCTCAGGTTCAACGACGGGCGGGTTCGCGTCTGGCGACGTCCTGGAGAACGCTACGTTGACGCTGCCGTCAGGGAGCATGACCGCTATGGAGGTGGGTCCGTGATGTGTGTGGGGTGGGTTCAGCCTACGTCACAGGACCCCCCTACACCGTGTTGAAGGCCGCCTGACCGGTGCCACCTACCGCGACACCATCATCCGCCCCCTTGTGATGCCCGCCCTGAGGGCAGTTGGCCAGGGCGCCCAGTTCCAGGACGACAACGCGCTGTGCCACCGCGCCGCCATCGTGAATCAGTTCCTACAAGGGCAGCAGGTGACAAGAATGGACTGGCCTGCCAGGTCACCAGATTTGAACCCCATGGAGCATCTGTGGGACGTGCTGGGGAGGCGAGTGCGGGCCCACAACCCTCCAGCAGACACCGTGGACCAGCTGTTTCAGTTGCTGGAGCAGGAGTGGCAGGCGATCCCCCAGGACACTCTCCGCCGCCTGGTGCACTCCATGAGACGTCGATGTGACGCTTGTTTGAACGCGAACGGTGGTCATACCCGTTATTAACATCATGACATCTACCATAGACTCTTGTTACTTTTCATTTTGGGGGTATGCCTCTTTAATCAAGTGTAAAACAAAGATAATTTTTTGTCACGGTGTTTGAATAAATTTGAATGGATTGAGGAATAATGAAAATAAAATATTCAATCATTAAATTATGTTCAGCTTTGTTTTCTTTCGAATGACAGCAGTTTTCCTAAGTGGTACTTCAATTGTTTTGAGTAGTGTATATATTGGCTTGACTTCAGCTTGCCTCCAACTGTTGGAAATTTTGCCTTCTTTGATTGATTCATCAAATGTAATTTTCAAGGCAAAAGTCTGACATGTTTCAATTCTTTTTTCATAGGATCATAGGATGATTGTAATGGGGACCAGCTGACTTTGTGATGTTTAGTTTAGTTAATTTCATAAATGTCCATTTCAGTAACATTTACAGTTGAAATTATCCTGTTTTGGGAAGAGAGAAGGTTACTAGAATCGATAGTAGCAAAAACTCTCGAGAAAAACAATTATGAAGCATCCCAGCCTTTTCTTTGTCAGTCTGAACTAATGCGTCAACAGGCTTGATAAGACTGATAATGCCATCTCGGGGTTTCATCTGTCATGAAGTATATGCGTGAAAATTTACTGTCGTTTTTCATATTCCTTGCAACTTTATATTCTTTTGTTTGGTAGCTTTTTCTAAAGATCCATTTCAGCTGATAAAATATTCCCGAAGATGGAGTATGGCTGCCTTTAATGGCGGGATATAAAAAAAAAAAAAACAGTCATACACACAAAACTCCACTGCCTGTCTAGACAGGGAGTATCAGCCTGCGTACGCAGAAAGAGAGAAAAGCTGATGAAATGTATGCGTAGAAAGTTTAAGTGCCATTCCTTAATTTTCTTGCAAGTTTACATTTTTTATTTTTTAAACTTTTTTCTTAAAGTCTATTTAAGCCGATTCTTTTCTTTTAAGTTTCTTATAAATTTAAAGGCTCGATCTGCGTGTGGCTCTGATCTCATCCAGCACTGTGCATGGGACCTGCTTCTTCTGATGCGCATATCTGGGCTCAAAATATCGGAAAGGTAGCCTACGAATCTCTCTTCCATCGCATAGTTTTTATGATTTTTCCCCAGCACTCATTCACCTCCAAACTGTCCTCAAGTGGATCATTCTAATGAATGTCATCGAAAAACTATCTCACTCCATTATAATTACCTCTGCTCAAAGGCAACGTGGTGGAGAATGTCGAAACTCATGGTGACTTTCACTTAATGGTGGAAAGCAGGGTAGATTAAAGATGTCAAGACTGTTTTGACACTGAATTGTATCAAAGATATTTGCTTGTTGAAGACATCTGAAGTGTGTTGGCTCTATAAATCATTCGAAGCAGATAAAGATTTTTTACTGTTTCTGAAAATAAAATTGATGGATATTCAGAATTTTCAGAGTACATTTAATTCTGTTCTGCCAGTTGATTTCGGGTAATAATTATTTCGTCAAAAATAGATTATTAATTACACAAGGTTTTGAGAATGCTGTTCAGTGCTATATTCTCAAGTTCAGAGGCATTTGGTAATCTGTAGGCTAATGAAATAAGTGGTTCACTGCCTCCCAGAATTTCAAACAACACAGAAGGGTGAAAAAGTTCTAATTCTGGTTTTCTTTGCATATTTGAATGAAAGAATTGTAGGTATATGCCATAGACCCTATCTTCCCTTTTCGCCTTGGCTTAAGGCTGTGTCAGGCCAACTGACAGGTTAGAACACCAAGGCTACATCAAAATGTTGTTATGCCCTGCATAGTTATGCGAGGATTGTCTTCAGTTGTGACAAGCTCCTTGCATAACATTATCAGTCTCCAAAATCCCCCGAAGTCGGAGTATGGCTGCCCATGTGGCGGGGTAATCAAAAACGGTCACGCATGTAATGTTCTCATCCCCTGATGCATTTGTACCATAGTGTTCAAGTAGGCTACTTCGGCTGTTCGGATTATCCCTGGAGTCTTTTAGCCAGGGTACGATAACAACAACAACAACACCTCCCCTTTTCAGTAGAGTTGGTTAGAGGTTCAAAATCCTCAAGCACTATGCGCCAGTCACCATCATTTCTGGATAACTGAGTTTCAGTGAGCAGAATAATGTCGAGTTTCATTTCTGCAATCAGACGTTCTAATCATTCACTTAGATTGATAAGGAATCGACATTTGTGCAAATGTATTTCAAATATTTACCTCTTGAATTGTCTTCAATATTCAAAGACACAGAAGAATGAATTAAACATTCACAGATTTAACATCAGTCGCATTATCTACAGCTGAATTCAGTTTCTTCAAATGGATTCCATCAGTGTTGCTGGATGAATGGTGATCGGCTGTTTCTCTCTTTGTGCAAGTGATTACTTTGACACCACCTGCCTTAGGCATATTACCACTTCTCCCCCTTTCTCACTTTTTATTCTTCTCTCCTAAAGTTGTGTGTGTGTGTGTGTGTGTGTGTGTGTGTGTGTGTGTGTGTGTGTGTGTGTGTGTGTGTGTGCATGCGTGAATGCGTGCGTGCGTGCGTGCGTGTGCGTGTGTGTGTGTGTGTGTGTGTGTGTGTGTGTGTGTGTGTGTGTGTGGTCTGCTTCTCTTTCCTTTAAGAGTTTGATCTACAGAAACCCAAATTTCGTTCACTTTGCAGAGCTTTGCCTTTTCATGGAAAGGTATTTTTGCTCTTATTCAGTTCTATAACAACAATGCTCACAACTCCTACCCAGTATGCTATTTCCTAGACCACATATCAGTGTATGTGCACATATGCGATTGTGCATCGGATATGAGGACACGTGATCGACATGCCCGTATGAAAGAAACTCCAGAAAGATTTTTACAGCAAAGGGTCTTCAGAGAAGAGGGGGAGGGGGCATCCGGGGCATGTTTCCAAGTTGCCCTTCCGCTGAAATATTTCTGGCGCTGACGGGATTCGAACTTTTTGATCGATGTCTTAACTACATATTGCGGTCGGACACCTGATAAATAAGT
This sequence comes from Conus canariensis, assembly GCA_033310375.1. NCBI lineage: Eukaryota > Metazoa > Mollusca > Gastropoda > Neogastropoda > Conidae > Conus > Conus canariensis. The sequence continues at coordinate 114,678,066 of CM065714.1, forward strand.
CGAGGAATTCAAACCTTAATAAAGTTCACTCTCGTTCCTCCCCTACTTGTTCCGGCTGGAACTCTTTTCTGCTGCCACTGCCATTGCTTTGGCAGAAATCGACAGCTTTTTCAAGAGATCATAGACTGGTGAACCGACAAACCTCGATTCTAAGCTCCAACTTCTACGGTCAGGACTTTGGCTTGTAAGCCAGATTCCGTCAAAGTGCTAGCCATATAGGTATACTTCTTAGTCTAGTAGTTTGTTCCTTTCTGCTTTCATAGACCTATATCCCAAGGTGTTCAGTTGGAAACATTTGTTGCGAAGAACTTGAGTGGAGTACTATATCCGTTTACATGCCACTCTTACTGATGATCTCTGGATGATTTTCACATTCCGGAAGGGTTGCTATACACTGCCTGATATTCATTCAGTCCGTCCAGAAAACTCGGCTTCCATGTTCTTGATGTTACAGCTGTTCCGGACCACGATTTGTGGTCTCCTGCTATGTAGAACGTCGTTGCTGGAGCTACTGGTGACGACGTACGTGTTTCCTCTGGTAGTGCCACTGATATGTGTTCATGTTTACATTCACTGCTTTAGCGCTACGTTGCATGCACTCAGGACACGCTTCACAATTTGTTTGCTCTGACAGAACAGAAATGCAAGATCATCTGATTTCCCTCACTTCACCAGCTTTTAATTCGACAGCAGGTCAATTATACAGAACTGAGGGCGAATCTGATCTAAAGAGGAATCATATGCCATGTTTTATTCTAGCTGAGACTTCTTTCGAATGGTTTTTTCCCACGTAGTCCGTTGTCCCTATTGACCTTGCTGGACTGGCTTCTGGATTCTCTTGATATTCTCTCCTCTTCTTTCTCTCTTTCTTTCTTTTCGTCTGTCTCATCCTCCGTGCCACCTCAATGGCACTGCACCCACGCCGCTCATTCCAAACCCCCGTTCACAGTCGCAGTCCGGCCTGGCCCGCCGTAGCCCCGGCACCGGCAATCCACAGGAAGCGATCAATGTCAAGTCATCAAGAGGCAACCACTAGAGGAGACACTGCACTGCTGCTAAGTCATTTCGGTGGTGTTCAGTAGCGCTTGTTCTGATCCAACGCACGCAGGACACCACCTACTAAGGACAATACTGACGACAATAATTGCTTAGTCGCGGAGCTGGCGTCAGCGAGCTCTCCCTCCAGAGGGCACCATCTTGTCCGTCCAACAATAGCTCCCATGAACTTGCCGATACTGGTGATGAATCAAACCAAGACCACAGACATGGAGAGGACATCGAAACTGGTGTCACCAAGAGAGCAGAACATGAAGAGCCACAAAATTTGGTACTTTTTTTTTTTTTTTTTTTTTTAATGAAGATTGGTGAGAATGAGGATGATGAAGATGATACAACGGATTTCCATTCTGGTCTGAGACGGCATGACAGGGCTGTACGCCTACTGTACGCTTTCTTTCATAATATATCCCGGCGTCAACCAGGCCCGAGAAATACTAGCACCTGTACTGCCGTGTTGGTCAGGAAATTCAAGCAACACTCTCAGAGACGCATGCATTAAGAGGATGAAACTCGACTGTGTGGTCCCAGTCTTCCCAGTTGAGTCCATAGCAAACTGAACCTTGGGTAGGAGCTGGTCAGGACAGAAAAATCCCACATGGCTGTGATGTGAATCGAACCCACGACCTCCCAACCGGGAGTATGCGATGCTAACCACTTCGCCACGGCGGCTGGTTTTCTCTTCTTTCTTCCAAGTTCTGTTCCTTTAACATCTCTCTCTTTGCTTTTCTTTTGCCTTCGTACCCTGTAGTACATGTCCTATATACGTTTAATCATGTATGTCCACCGAGCTTTGTATCCTTACCCCAAGCACATTTTATCCATATCTACCATACTTTTAGGTCCATGTCTTACCTTGTATCCATAGACACCATACTTTGTGTGAATGTCCACCGATATTTGTGTGCATGCCCACCATACATTGAGTCCATGTTCACCATACCCTGTGTCCATGTCTAACGCCGTGTCCGTGTTATACCTTTTATTCCTGACCACCATACTTTGTGTGCATGTCCATAGTACTTTGTGTCCACGTCCACCATACTTTGTGTCCTTGTATCCCGTCCACCAGACTCTGTGCCCATGTTCACCATATCCTGAATCCTTGTCCTCATACCCTGTGTCCATGTTCACCATAATATCATTATTCTGCACCCACGTCATACCCGGTGTCCATGTCATACCCTGCGTCCATGTCATATCCTGTATCTTTGACATACCTTGTGTCCATGTCCACTGTATGTTGTATCCATAGGCCCTGTGTCAACAATAGGGGTCCAAGGAATAAGCAAATTGAAGCCGAAACAACTGAGCTCAAGCGATATCATATAGCTAGGCAGCTTAACGATATGATGGGGACCGACTGGACAAAAGTGTCAAACTTTGTGAGGCACTTCTGTAGGCCCTGCCCATTACCTTTTTGCTAGGCCCCATCAAATTTGACCAATGGGGCCTAGTCACGTGACGTTATAAACTTTTCCATAGCAATAACAGAGGAAAATACTGTATGTACGTGTCTAAGCAAGAAGTTTTCAAAATTTAAAGGCAATGTGATCAGTTAAATGAATAAGATCAGAAGAGGATACATTTCCAAACATTTTTTTTTAATCAGTACACATTCATTTTTTGTGGGATATTTGTTTATGGTTACGACAAAACCCAAAAATAAGACCAAAAAAATCGCGTCGCGACATGGGATGGAACTTGTTTCCAGAGATCAGTAAACATGAGAATTAGACATTAATTTATTTCCACAGACATGAGTGTTTATAACTGCTTGTTCAGCTTCATAATGCTTTCTGTCACCATTACATTTTCAGGATTCTGCCAAACATCATTACTGGTAATTCTTGCATGTACATCGGCTACCGCAGCTGGTCTGTGCATGTCCATTTGTCTGTTTGTCACAGCTGCACTTGCACCGTCTTGTGCATGGCCATCCGCCTTTCTTGCAACCACAGCTGCTGCCACATCCTCTTGCACCCTTGCATGCACATTTGACCAGTTCTCTGCAAGCTGCAGATGCTATCGGCAGTGTCGTCCAAAAAGGCAACCAAGCCTTGCTGTCCTTGTCCAGAGTCCAGCCCCATCCCTCTGGAGACGGTGCTTGCTGCTGGGGCTGGTCAGCTGTAGTCCAAATGCTTGCCTGGTAGACAGCACGGTTTGAATGCTGTAATAATGCTCCTCGTGTGGGAGGAAGGGCTTCCATCATCATCTTGTCTCTGTGGCAAAACAGCTCTCTACGGGCCTCATCAACAGAGCTCAGCTGGCTGGTTTTATCATACAGGACAACTGTGTAGCGTTCCAGCAATCTGAAGTGGTGGCTGTTAGCATCCAGGGCAATGAAGGGATTTTCTGCAATGAACTTGAAGGCCTCCGTCACTGCAGGATAACATCTCCATGCAGCCCATGCAGACAGTTTTCCTTTGCCGAAAAAGGCAGACACTGTGTCACAGCCCGTGAAGCTGTGGAAAGTGGGGAGGGCTGTAGACTTTTCCTCTCCAAGGGCATGAGTGATAGCATTGATGTGAAAGTAGGTGAAATTCTTCCCTGTGCCGAAAGCAACCCAAACGTCTGCTGCTGGACACAATGCCTGAAGCTGGCGGAACATTCCGGTGATGATGACGATAACATCAGTGTCTACAGTGCGAACTATGCAGGTATAGGAGCCAGTCTGCAGTGCATGCTGCAGGTGTAGCAGTATCTTTGTGTCTGCTTCCTCGTGATCATTGTCTGGCATGCTGTGATCCGCTCCTCTGATCAAAACTTTCTGGCCTGTTGTAATGACAACTCCTTTTCCATTAGGAAACTGAGCTGTGGCAACTTTCTCTGACAGGAAGGCAGAGAGTTCTTGTTTGTTGTCAGTCTCTGAGAAACTCTTGCCACTTTCCAGGGATCTTGTTTGTCCAACTGCACCACCAGACCCTTTCACAATGTCATTGTTGTTTTCATGGGCCTGGTCGATCTGGATCGCTGAGAATCTGTTTGTGGTCTTGAACACAACCCAGTATCCATGCTGTTCAAATTCTTCTTTGATCATAGGAGGCAGATTTTCCACGTCCCTTATGTGTACAGAGATCCAGCGAGCATAATTGTGGTGATCCATACTGAAGAACCGAACTAAGGGACCAAGGCTTTCAGTGAGTCCATATACAAGTGGAAGTTGGCTTCTCGATGAGCTCGGATGAAGAGCAGAACCAGGAGCTCAAAGTGCAGGACAGTGTCCCAAAACTGAAACATTGGGCTCCGGCTGATCATGTCCTGTCTCCAGGTCTCTTTTGCCTCTTCATTATCAGGTTTACCTGTTGACAAGAACGCATCTTCCTGAAGCTTGGCCAAGGTCATAGCACTGACTTGATGTGCTCTTCGTGTTCTTGTCAGATGGCAACAGCGAAGAAAGGAGTCTGCAGTTCCAGAGGAAGCAATACCTGCTTGGGTGAGTGCAGCAGTCCAACCTGAATTGGACAGGTAGTCTCCGATGATCTTCCACACAGCCATCTCGATGTGGAGACCACCAAACATGATGACATACTGGTCCTTCGTAAGTCTGTGGCCATTTCCACTGGATGTACTTTGCCAGGGCATAAAGTGGAGCATCAATGGCCAGGGCGGGAACTTGCCCAGGGTTCAGAAATAATATGGCCTGACGACTGACATCCATGCTGTGCTTGATCATGGCAGCTGTTGCTGCCTTCTCACAGAAGAGTGGCAAGAATTGTGTCAGACCTGCTTGCTTGTCATTTAGGAGTGAGTCATCTTGCAGTGCTGCATGGTAGACTGACCACGCCATGGCATCACCCTTTTCCAGTTTCTCCTTCTTGAGAAGTTCCTGCGCCTGCCTCAGCCACAGTTTTTCTTCATGTATTCCTGCAGCCACAGTATCTGGTCTAGACTGAGCAGCACTGGCGAGCTTTGGCACTTTTGCAGTACCTTCCTTGAGCGCAACTGCTGGCACTATAGTGAGTCTTTCTGGGAGTGCATGGCATTGCTTTGTATCTGGAGCAGGGAGTTTGATTGCTTCTCTGGGCTGTCCCATGTTTGTCTTTGTTGGAGACTGGAACAGACTAATGCCTGTTCCATGCAAAGAACCTGCGGCTGTTGTGCTGGAGGGGTTGTGGTCGAGGTTATCTACAGCGCCCACTGTGAAGAAACCAAGATGAAGCTGGGGTGGGCATACAAGACCTTCTTTCTTAGTGTGCAAGCAGACTGCGGTTGCCAGCTGATTTTCCATGTCCCTTATGTGTACAGAGATCCAGCGAGCATAATTGTGGTGATCCATACCGAAGAACCAAGGGACCAAGGCCAGCTGATTTTCCATGTCCCTTATGTGTACAGAGATCCAGCGAGCACAATTGTGGTGATCCATACTGAAGAACCAAGGGACCAAGGCTTTCGGTGAGTCCACATACAAGAGATGTGAGATATGCCTTTGGCAATATATTCAGAGTCACTATTTCAACACAGAAATGTAAAATAATCATTGTCTATCATAAATCAGATACTGTATACCAACAGAGTGCCAGCTTACTACTTTTTAATTCATCATTTCCATCTAACGGCGATTTTTCCAAATTTTCGGAGTGCGAAACATGAAAAATTGCATTTTGGCACGTACATGCTGTCAATATGACCTGTGCACATGGGGCTTAGCAAAAATTGAAAGTATTTTGCATGTAGACAGCTAGGAAAAAATGTCATACCTTTGTCCGGTTTGTCTCCATTTATTCAAAAAATCGCCTTAAGCTGCCTAGCTAATATAGATGTGCAACACAAGACGACTTAATCAATCGTGCGAAGACTGAAAACTGAGGGAGGAAAACACTGTGCTTTAAACGAGAGGATCAGTGCAGACATTAAGCTGGATCCAGCAAAAGTGTGAGGCCATTGAAAAAACACCGGACAACAACGACACAAAGAAACTTTTTAAGATTATCTGGACTAATTCGTTTACCATGAGGGCATCTATCCCCAAGTTTCCCGTTGTAAAAGTAACCAAACTAGTTCCTGCAATGTATTGATGGATCTTGTTTTTCTATCGCTGGTTTCAAAGTGAGATGACTGCAAGCAATAATTGAAACAAGATTTAAAAAAAAAAAAAAAAAGCAACCAAACAACAACAACAAAGAATGAATGTACCGGCATCCAACAGAATAAACAAATTACACCACAGGGCCAAGTAATTTTGTAATTTCTTTGTCATTTCGTTTGGCGGCACAGTTATTCCTTGTTGTTGCTGTTGCTGTTGTTGTTGTTGATGTTGTAGTTAATTTTGTTTTTCACTGTTCACGTCTTATTTAATATTCATGAAAATCGGACAGGAAACAAATGCACATGACTGAATATTAACAGTTTTTGAAGTTGTTTCCAGCCTTATGGATTCACGTAACTACACTTTATAATACGTCCAAGAGAAAGAACTATTGGCTATAGATAGAGTTAGCACTGGCAGTTCCTCCCCTTTGCAATACAGGTAAACACGATCGACAGGTGTCGCAGGTAAATCGGCGAACTCTTCCGGTACTTGAGTGTTCGGATGGCGATTTGAACCAAATCAACCCTACAGACTTGACTGACCGAAGAATGGCTTCGTTTATGATCACTCAACCTTACAGGGCGTTCACCGTTTGTGCTCTTCTTGTGTGCCATGCTCTGGCAGGTAAACGAAATGAAATTATTTTCTTATTTCAACTGTCATTGTCGGTGTAAAAGACACTGATCGTATGTCTACACAGAAGTGAGTAACGAGAGACAGCGAAAGCACTTGACTCATTTCACACAACACACATGAAATAGACACTGGCGATAATTTGGTAATACATGTATAAATATTTGACAGAATTCATAATTGTGATCACAGTGAACTGCGCTCACTCTCGGATAACCCGACAGAATTGTGTGATCCTGCTCATCTTCTCGAAGATCAAACCCAGCCTTCATTCAGTCTCACTCTCAACTCAGTAAAGTACTCATTCCATGTGATGAAATCATCAAATGTCTGGACACATGTTACATCATTTGATCTGAAACTTGGAAAAGCTGCCAGCAAATGCTTGGGCACTTATTTGTGTGAACCGCTGAAATAAATGGAAGGGGAGCACTAACATCAAGTTTCAACTTTTACCATTAACTGATATCAAGTGATTGTGTGTGTGTATGTACTGTAAAGTGAGTTATGTAAACATTATTGAAGTGTAACATTGTTACTAGTATGAAATGTGCATTATGTTAGTGTGACATTGTTGCCAGCATAAAATGTTCTGTATAATGAATACAAGAGAATGTGTGTGTGTGTTGTGAATGGCAAGCACTGTTGCTAACTAGTGTAACTCAACACCGTGAATAATGACAGTGTGTGTGTGTGTGTGTGTGTGTTTGTGTGTGTGTGTGTGTGTGTGTGTAAGAGAGAGAGAGATAGTGACTGCTCTCATATGGTCTTTGTCTGTCAGCCATGCAATAATTGAATACAACATGTGAATTGTAACTAATGAAAGTGTGTGTGTGTGTGTGTGTGTGTGTGTGTGTGTTGTGCAGTGAATGGCAAGCACTGCTACCAGTGTAACTCAACACTGGACAACAACTGTCAAGAGAAATGGGACGAGAGCCTCAGCACCAACCAGCAGAAATACAAAGAGTGTAACTTATGGGATGCCAAGTTCTGCGTCAAGGTCACCGGCCTGTGGGGAGGTAGCTCTATTTATACAATATAAACTTCATGACTCAGTGCAAAGTCATGTGAAAACAAATATCATCGTGCTTTCCTGCTTAAGTCAGTGTCATCTAGTTGTCTTGAACTAAAAAGGGAAGTACCTAATAGATGGGAGGAAGTTAATGCCCAAAGAGAACATCCAGTAACCATTCAATCAGAATGATGTCATAGGCGTTTGAAACGTATCATATTGCCACATGCTGGGCATGATTATATCATCTGATTATGGTATGCCCTTTTACATGAAATTGGTGATAGGCCTTCTAGTAGAACCTTGGGGTGGAACATACAGAGGAGTTGTTAACTGAGATTCAAGTGTATTTGTTGAAATGTTTCCTTGTTGCTTGCATTGAGTGTTTGCAGACTGTTCGAAAATAAGTGGATCTGCTGTGCTTCTGCTATATATATACATGTGTTCTTGGTGGCTGATCATGTATTACCGAAAATAGAAAAACAGCAGCAGAATAACAGACACTGATGTTGCTGTTTTTCAGGTGTTGTAGGAACCCACCGGTTCTGTAGTTCCAGAGACATGGGGGACCAGTGCCAAGATATTTGGTTTCCGGACCATGACCGCATGTATCGCGCCTGTGTCTACACCTGTTCAGGAGATGGGTGTAACTCCGCGTCACTGCCTTCCTCCAAAGTGGCTGTGTGTCTGTCCGTCTTATGGCTGGCAGCGCATGTGTGGAGGAGAATAGGCACATGAAGGATGAATGCTGAGGATGGGCAGTACAACAGGGAATTTTAAAGAAATCAGAGAGAGGAAGAGAGAGAGAGAGAGATGATGATGATGGATGAATAAAAGAGTGAAAAAGTGTCAAATCATTTCTATAACATGGAACCAGTTGTAGGTGGTGGTACAACGTTAAAAAAAAAAAGAAGAAAAATGCAAAAGAGAGTTGAAAAGGCCATGTCAGTTACCCAAAACCAGTTGTCTGGGTGATAGTCTTTCCTTTTTTTTTTTCCTTTTTTTTTGGTGATAGCCTATAATAATGTGCAAGTATTCATTAAGCTTTACTCTTTTTATGGAATCAGAAAAGCCTGGGTCTTCTGGTTTGCTTTGAACTGAAGTCATTCTTTCTTCTGCCCCCCCCCCCCCCCCCCAACTTTTTTTTCTTTTTTTTTTTGTTAATCGAGGCGGTTCCTGAGGTTTGGATTTCTTTTTTTTTTTTTACTTATAACTATGAAAGTTGACTGATATATTGTATATTATTATTGTACATTGACAAAAGAGTCTGACAGTTATGAGTGGGTGTGTTTTGTCTTGATATCAGGACAATAAATTTCCTGTAAAGTGGTTATAATCTTCGGCATATGATCTACTTTTTTTTTCTTCCTAAATGTGTTTTCTGTGCATACAGTAGTAACAATTGACTGATGGCATACACTGTGTGACAACAGAAATGTCAGAAGAAAAAAGAATCTGTTTCTTTTTCGATTATCTCCTGGATAAAGTTTTATGCAAAATCTTAATATATCTTTGGCATATGATTTGCTTTTCATTTTGCCACAGACATTAAAGTTAGGTTTCATACTATACCATGCAAAATGATGCTACTCTTTGGCATATATTTTATCACCATTTACCTTTCAATTAAAGTGACTTCAAGTTAAAACAAAAACACAAAAGACCACACAATCAAATGTGCATTTCTCATAGTGAAACAAAAAGTTATAAAGATCAGGCCTGTCAGGACATGCAATAGATTTTTTTTCTACTTTTTGGTTTGATCGTTTACTGCATGTCTAAGAGTATGTGGGAGTGTATATGACTATGTATGCCTGTGTGTGGTCACTACTCATGGTCATCGAAAGTATGTGGGAGTGTATATGACTGTATGTATGCCTGTGTGTGGTCACTACTCATGGTCGTCGCAAGTATGTGGGAGTGTATGACTGTATGTATGCCTGTGTGTGGTCACCACTCATGGTCGTCGAAAGTATGTGGGAGTGTATATGACTGTATGTATGCCTGTGTGTGGTCACTACTCAAGGTCATCGAAAGTATGTGGGAGTGTATGACTGTATGTATGCCTGTGTGTGGTCACCACTCGTGGTCGTCGAAAGTATGTGGGAGTGTATATGACTGTATGTATGCCTGCGTGTGGTCACCACTCATGGTCAACGGAAGTATGTGGGAGTGTATATGACTGTATGTATGCCTGCGTGTGGTCACCACTCATGGTCATCGAAAGTATGTGGGAGTGTATATGACTGTATGTATGCCTGTGTGTGGTACTACTCATGGTCATCGAAAGTATGTGGGAGTGTATATGACTGTATGTATGCCTGTGTGTGGTCACCACTCATGGTCACCGAAAGTATGTGGATGGGAGATGCATGTATTTGATTCACATGAAAGTTTTGTCAAATATGTAAACATGTCATTCGGCATATTGAAGTCATGTTTGTAAATAACAAAAGAGAAAGTTCCAAGATAACTTGAACTTCATTTAACATGTATTCATCAGCTTTGAAAAAGAGAAAACTGCCTTATAATTTAAAAAACGGGCCTATATATTTTGTGTTGTTGTATACATTCCATGTTTTTATGGTCCTCCCGCTTGTAATGCAGTCTGTTCTAAATGTAACATGTCACTCCATTCTGAATGTAACATGTCACTCCATTCTGAATGTAACATGTCACTCCATTCTGAATGTAACATGTCACTCCATTCTGAATGTAACATGTCACTCCATTCTGAATGTAACATATCGTGAAATGAAGGTTCTGATTATCTGTATATACTTTTACCAGTGAAATAAATTTGTATATGCTTTTACCAGTGAAATAAATTTGTTTTTCAAAATTTATTTCTTTATTTGTGCGCACTGTATCCATTATAATTTGTATTGTAGGTACAGATAGCCAAGATCACTTGATGTTGACAACTGCACGCACACACACACACACACACACACAGAGAAATTAAAACATTTTTTGCACACAGTAAATTTATTTCGTGTATGAAAAAGCAGAAAAAGAGCATAAATCCAAGTTAAAGCAAAACCTGCCAATTATGCAATTAAAAAATTGAAGGGGAAAAAAAGTAAGATTATTTTTTCTCAAAGCCAGCTAATATATAGAAACATGCCTATTAACTTAAAGCAAAAGGAATTAAAAACCAATACGGGCATTATTTTAAATACTCAGTCTGTTGCATTGAAAGTTTTTACATTAATTAGATCTTACTTCACTATATGTTGAAATGTGATATGAAACAAAAAATACATTTGCTGCTTTCAACTCTTTGGCAAGTCTACAATATCTAAGACAGGAATTAACAAACTAAACCTTTTATCTGCATTGTTGCATTAAACTGACACACAAAATTAATAAAAGAAATTAAAGAACCCACCCATTCATCTACACTAAACTGTCATACGACTTAACAGGAATTAATGAATTCATCCTTTCAACTGCACTGACTGACTAGTTTCTTGGACATGTATTTTGGAAGACCGAATATCAATGTGTAAATTCAACTGGTTTGTTTTAGACGCTATGATGTAAAGTCTCACACATACCTATTTCCTGGAAACTTTCTGGCAACTGCCAGTATGACAACCCCAGTATCATTTGAAGGTATAACCAAAAATGTCTGGCTTACCCAAGTTCGTCTTTATTATCTATCGCAGTTCAGTTTGGTTATAGTTTTAATGGTTTGCCATGCCAATAGAACAGTCAAAACAAACAAGGAAGCCCAAGTTGAAGCTTGCAGGAATAGTTCATAACAGAAGTTTGCATAAACTATGGGCACAATTGTTTGCAGCAAGCGAAGTAAGCAGTATTTCAGTAAACTAAATTATTTAAAGTCAGATGATGAGTATCTCAAGTAACTACTGGTTGCCAGTACATGCTTAGCAATCAACAAAGTTCATTCTAAATTGGATATGGGTGAATCAGTTTGTGTTATTTAACGGTTTAGAACTGTGATTTAACTCTTAACAAGAACATATACAATTCATAGAAAAGGCAGTTTAAAAGTTTGAATCAGTTTATCTTTATAAATAATTCAACTGCCAGAGAGAGCAAAAAAAAAGAGATAGTAGTGGAAATTGTTTTTGTTTTTTTTTTTTTTTTTTTTTTTTTTTTTTTTTTTTTTTTTTTTTTTTTTTTTTTTTTTTTTTTTTGGCAGATGAGGACAGTGTGAAGCACCAAAAAATGAAGAACTGGATTTTGGCCTTAGGAGGAAAAAAAAAAAAAAAAGGAAAAAACAAAAAGTCACCTCCTTAGGTGATCCGATAACTGATGCCACAAAAAAACCCAAAAAAAACCCTGCCAGAAAGGTACAGAATAAATGTAGCAATGTTTTATTTTTAGCTTACATCCAGTATTTACATTTGGTCATTCATAAAAAAAATATTCCAGCATTTTTTTTCTTTTTAAAGAATTAAACATGCTATATTATGTATTATATGTACATTATATGGAAGAAGTATCGTATTAACTTTATCGTACAATAAACGAAAAGTTACAGCTATTTTTGCTTAAAAATGTTAAGAGAACACACTTCATACAGGACTTTGCAATAACCATACAGTCATGGAAAAGTGTTGACAACAGCTGTCAGATTTATAAAAAATAAAAAAAGGAATGCAGACTTCAAATAAGCAACAATAAAGAAACACAAAAGATTTCATATTCAGGTTTGTGTCTTCAATAATTTGAAAATACACAAAATCTGAAATGGCACCATTCCTGTGGTAATAGAGATTACCTCTTGTCTGAAAAGTAAAATGGGTCCTAATTTAAAGCAACTTTCCCATAAAATAATTCTTGTGCAGCATACAAACAGCATATGACCCCAACAATCATCAAAGGGATAACAAATACAAAAGACACATTTGAAAGTCTGTATCACTTCGCCAATCATGTCAAAGGCGTCTCCAAAAATCAAGCGTTTAATGGATCATGCTTGTTAATGACTCCATCTTGCCACCATACACAGGATTTATTGGATCATCTTGCAAATTCCTCCTTTATCTTTTATTCCTTCTGAAATAATTCTTCTGTTGCAGCAAATGAGCAGTCTACACCTGAAATAATTCTTCTGCTGCAGCATATGAGCAGTCTAAATCATGACAAATGATCCAACAATTGTCAGGGGGATAAAGAATACAAAAAAAACATTTCATTTCATATTGTCAAACAAAAATGTACATGCTGTTTTGCTTATCACATTAAAGGCTACTTAACAAACAAATTTAGCAGTAAATGAATCACGCTTGTAAATGCATCCATCTCTTCTCACCGTATGCATGCAGAGAACTTCCCGCATCATCTCGCAAGATTCATGTCGTTCAGAACATGAAATTAACTCATAAATGATCAACATTCAGATTCCCTCAAATGATGTGATGATCTTGGCCATTAAAACGCAAACAAACTGGATATAGCATGTTCAGCATCATGCCATGTTTTTGCTTTTCAAGTTTAACACCACACATGCGCACACAAAATGATATGAAATAAATAAAAGCTCTAGAGAACAATCCACATTATTTTGGTCTGCAGCATACAAAACAAACGACCCACAGGATTATTCTCTACAAAGCAAGAGAAGAGGTCCATGTGAGCATTTATCACAGAGTCCAGGTCAAACTGAAAGGAGTGAGGAGGTCGATGCTGAGCTCGCTCACTGTCAACACCTGAAACATGCACAGTCAATTCTGTAATGTTCTATTTGTAGGTCAAATCCTTGCACAGACAATCAAGCACTAATGAAACTGCTGATGCATTTAACATACACACACACTTACAGAGACACACACATGCAACTTCCAAACAGTGAAATGCATGCTTATCTGTTATCAACATATGTGTCTGCTAACAATGGTAAAACATTAAAATGCTTTGTAACCCCAAAAAAGATGGTGAGATATACATGATCAATTGTCACCTTGTACTGTTACAATTTACCTTAAATACACAGACTACAAAATAAAAAATTACCCTGTATAATTCAACTCAATAGTACTTCAAGTGTCCAATGTAGGCTGAAAAAAAAAAATCCAGACCTATTAACGATTTGACAAAACCACTTTACTTACACATGCTGCAGCATCATTCATTCATCTGTCTACCATCAGTGTGACCAGCCAGCGTTTCAGCTTCTGCTGATTTTTAGAGTATAATACATCGCAAAAATGGTCAATCATTCAGCTGTTATGTAAAACCCCATTTTTCTTTTGGTAAGCTGTTGTTTGTTTTTGAGTGTGTCTGTCTGCAATGTCTTTGATTACCCATGTATATACCTACCTTGGTGGAATCATCATAGGAGAACTTGACAGACTTCCCATTCACAGTAACAGACTGCGGCTGGTGTGCAACCCCCAGCACATTCACTGTGTCCATCTTCATATTGGGGTAGTTGCCCGCAACAACAGTGTTCTTCAGTGTGGTCTGCCAAAGACAGCAGGACTACTGGCTAGACAACATGTGAATCATGTGAATTCCAACCACTAAAAAGTCATGTGAATTCTAACCACTAAACAAGACTGTCACAATAATTATCAGACTGACTGAAAACTGCTTGGAGACAAATCTGAAGTCTTGAAGCCAAGGTTTGATTGTGCGCTGCAGTGTAGCAGAGCACTAACACTCGTCACTGATGCTCAAGCATTTATCAATGCTTCACTAGCAGAAAAAGTACAGCTGAATTACAGCAAAGGAGCAGACAATACTTCATGCTCAATACCAAACCCACACAGAAAGTTCGCCAGTGGTGTGGCAGATGGTCTGAGAAGGAACAAAGTTCTTTTTTTTTTTAGTACAGGGGGAAGGGGAGGGAGCGGGGGAATGGGGTTACAGTCAAGGTGGAAGCGGAAAAAAAAAAATTGCCATCCCCTTTAACTCTTGAGAAATGTTGCTAGCTCTACCTGTTTTCTGACTGTTTAGCTAACGGTCAATGCAAGCTCCTGGGCTTGCAGTTTCCTCACCCTTGCACACAAAAACGCCATCTAGCACAATGTGCATAGAACAAAGGTATGGCCTATGATAAGCAGTCGTAAAAGTCGTCATTATTCATTAATGCCTTAAAGAAATGCTGTTTTCTTGAAGTATTAACACTTTCTGGATGTCTTAAGCTTCAACCTCTTCATCATCGGTTTAATAATTTCATTTTTGATCAGGATTCATTGCAGAACACACAATAATGGTCAATGAATAGCTGACAACATGGCACATGAATTAAATATTTTTAACAGCTTATGGCTACAACATCTCAAGGGAAGCAACTCTAAGGGTAAATGATCAGCCAATCTCCATATATTTCCAAAGCTGAGAGCATGATAGTGATATCAAATCAATTCATGTTGCTGATATCCCAGCTAACTGCTAAGGGCCACATACATCAGGGCTGTCCAAAATTCACAATCTGAATTGCATACAAATATGACCAGCGTATGGTAGACAGGTCTGTTGTACCAATCATTTTCCATAGCTGGAAATCTCCTTGGGTGTCAGGAGTTGTGGTGAAAGCCAGCTGTGTCACACTGTGCCCTGTTTTCTCTTTCAGTGATGGCAGAGCAGGAAAACAACTTTGAATGCAACCACAATATAAACAAACTTACCCCCATTAGAGTGAAGTTAACCAGGGAATACTTGTTCATTTCAATCGAATCTGGTTTGGAGAGAAAAAAAAATGGTTACAAAATGACCATGGATTAAACAGTCACAATAAATTCAATACAATGCATGCCTATATGCTTTAACATGCTACTGCTTAATACATGCCGACACAACACAAATTTCTCGTTCTCATCACTTAATCACAATGAACACTCTAGTGGTAACAGTTCTGCTGAATTATTTGCAGTTTCTATTGCAAGAAACGGCGCTGGTATTGCCTCTTCATACACAGCAGCTCTTGCTACATCTCTAACACAAAGGACAGCCGGGAGAACACGGAGCTCTGTTACAGTCCAACAGATCCCGGATCCGCTCTGATCTAAATTGGTCATACGGATCTGCATCCAAATTTTCACAGGTTTGTCTTCAGTGAACATCTCTATCTTTCCATTAAACTGATTAGTTCAGTTTAGTAATTTTGTGTTCTCTTACTGACATCTAGACAATCAAACAAGCATAAAACATGCCCTCCTTGCTGGAGGTAGGTATGGACAATGATTATAATGGGGGCCAGGTATCCAAAATCTAATCAGAGTTTGTAGCCATTGTGAACTTCCTGTTCAGATGTGTTGTCGGGAATGACGCATTTCACTGCCCTAAACAAAATGAGCAGCGATGAGGCACAGGATGCATGGACTGCATTTCATATGGACTTTGAAATGACATGCAAAAGGATGCATTTGGCATGGTTCAGACCCTGGAAAACAGACTTGAAACAGTACAAATTATTGAACTGATGAAGCACAGTCTCTTTTCAGGAACTGCACATATTCTCCAGCAGTAAAGTATAAGGATATTTGGAACATGATTTCCAAGATGTTAGACAGAGGGAGGAGAGTAAAAGATGGGTCAGCAGAGATGCTGGTAGAAGGGAGGTAATTTTTCTGACGTTTGGAAGTTGGGCTAGTCATGTCATTTTCAAAAATCAAATCTCTCTTTATTCTGATTTAAAAGCGCTCAAAATTGTTGAAATTGAAAAATTACTGGACTAAAGCAATGGAAAAGATTTAACTTGTCCACTATCCTGTTTAAAAAAATTAATTTAAAAGCATGCAACCTCAAAATTTAAAATTCAGAACCTTTAAAAAAAAAAAAAAGGATCTACATATAAGCTTTGTAAAAATTTCTGTGTAAATTTGAAGCAAGAAACAATAGAAAAAAAAAACAACAAACAAGAAAATCATATCTGCATGTAACAGAGCAGCTGTGTAAAATTACAGATGCTAGTCTCAAGTGATAAAGATGTAATCATGTAAAATTGGCTACTGGTCCAAATTTGCAAAATGGTTCAAAGTGGGCATATCCCAAAATGTACAATTTTAATTGTAATTTTTTAAAGAACCATGATTTGTTGTTGTTCTGAAATTCTTTCTTATGAACAACAAACAGACTTCTGCATGGGTACTTGTACATCTAATCACTTATGAGCAATAGAAGTGGCCTCTTAACATTCATTACTACTTCCAATACTTAACTTGTAACATCAATAATAATAATAATATTTGCCATTTATCATTGTCATCATTATCATTAATTCATCATCATCATCATCAACACTTAAAGAAAAGTGCTAACCCCCCATCCCTCCAACCTCCTTCTCCATCAGACAGCTTTCAGGCTCAATGCACTGTCCGAATATAGAAACACAAATGAAGGAAACCAACAAAAATGAACAATTACAATGAAAACAAAAACAACAAAGACATCCTAACCTATCTCTTTTTACACACACACTCATACACACACACATATACATGCACCACACACACACACGCATCTGTCATTTTACACATTTCACAAACATGATAATTGACCCTCACCTAAGGATTCTCCGTCATCCCAGTACAGCATACCACGCGCAAGGACTGCTGGTCAGGAGCCACCATCAAGGTGAAGGGTTTGGTCCTCCTGCCACACAGAACAATAGAATTCAGTCACCGGCACTAGACAAACAGCGCCGCTAACTGCACTAATCAAAGGTATAATAAATGAAAAAGGCCAAAACAGTCTTGGGTTTGAATCATCACTTGCAACCAAGGCATTTTCACTGCAGTTTACCTTATGGAAAGCTAAAACATACCTGTGATCAGGGCGCTTCAAATACTGTTCTATTTGATTTGCACAAAATAGGAACAGGTGTATATATTATGTAATTATGCTCTTAAGGAAATTTAGTGAACAGCCGCAAAAGCTATCAAAATACATATTTCTAAACCAGCTACATCATTTCAACACTAAACTTTGTACATCAAAGACATTGTGCAATTACTGATGTAGAAACATGGATATGTATTACATAATTCTGCTCTTTGACAAATTTTTGTGAACAGATGCAAAAACCTGTCAAAATACATATTTCTAAATCAGCTGCATAGTTCAAACACTAAACTTTGTACATCAAAGACATTCTGCAATCACTGATGTGAGGACAGAGCAGCATGTCAACACTTTTTGCTATATATCTATTAGGTTACGTTCTCTCTCTCTCTCTTCCTTCGTTTACTAGAACTCCCAAGGTTCACACATGAATGGAAATGTTGCATATACAGCCATCTTTAACCCCACCATTAAGGTGGCCATATTCTGTCTTCGTAGATGATGTCTGAGCATGACATCAGTATTCATTTGTTTAATTTTCATGTTTAATTTTCATGCAAGGCTTTTTGTGTATGCGTTCATGGGAACATGGTTTACTCTAACTGGGAGGGGACTGGAGTCTGTACAGACATTAACTCTGTACAGATCTCTTCCAACCTGGCACATGGGAATTCCTTGGAACATGAATCAGACACTTTATTCACCTGGCCAGTCAAGCCCAAGATTAGGTTTATAGTGACTCATACATTGTGGGTTTAACAGATCATCAAGCTAAGTAGCAGGAAAAACAAACAAACTGACAGGTGATCATGAAAATGTATCCTTACATTTCATTGGTGGTAACGGCTGGAGGGAGGCGAGGAATGATGGAACCACCTCGAACGTGAGCGTTGATGGTTCTGAGGGGAGCATCCAGAACCAGCGTCTCTTCCCCGACGGTTGGTAGTAAGGAGCCGTTGTGCAGATCATACCACAGGCCTGCTGGGAAATAGGCATCCACTTCGGCCACGCCCTGAAATGGGCCACACTTGTGTTAGCTGGCTCAGCGAAATTCAGCATGTAACATCTGTCATACAGACTGATCTGTGAAAGATCAACAGAAACATAGCTAACTCTTCTTAGAAATTTAACTGAAAATAAAACAGAAATATCAAAAGGAAAAAATTACCTCCTTTTCTACACACACACACACACACACACACACACACACACACACACACACACGCACACACACGCGCGCACAGATAAAGAGAAAGAAATGTTTGACCGAGACACAAAGAAACGTTTGACCGGCACAATTTTGAAATTAAAAACATTTCAAAAGTTCTAAAATCACTTCACCACACTGGATCAGTGGAAAGCCAACATCAAAACTCTGGCTGTGGTTCTAGATCTAAAATCAGTAAATGCATTAATCAATCACTTTCAAGGCTGGTTGTAGTCGATCAAAGAAACACTCAAAGAGACTGGTGAATTTAACACTGTGGCTAGTCTTACAAAGAAACACTCTAAGAGAATGGTGAATTGAACACTGTGACTAGTGTTAACTGTTCCTGCAAGATCGTGCAAAGGAAACTTCAATTGAGGGATTTCAAAAAACTATGAAAAAGAAAATTGTAATAGGTAAAAGAACAAATCGCTCTGGAAAAACTGGTGTCTGGAAGGCTGAATTGGACTGTGGTTGATCATTGGAAGTACATTCTGTTCAGTGATGAAAATGATGACTGATCTCAAAACGATGGCAGAATAACAGTGAGGCGAAAGTCATCTGAAAAATGGTGACCAGAATGCAAAGGTGCAGTGTAAGAAACCCCAGCTTGTGTAAGTGTAGGGCTGTGTTTCATACTTCAGTGTGCGCGCTCTTGTCTTTGAGGAAGGTACAATGAAAATAAACAAGGAGAAGTCCACTCAGGCACTACATGACGGTCTCCACTCATCTGTTCAGTGATTATTTCATGGGAGGCTACACCTCTTAGAAGAACATGCCTTTTTTTCAAGAACTCTATGGAGGCAACAGCAATCCATTCATACCACCGTTATGATCAATACAGTAACCTGGGCTCAGCCTGACTCAAAAGTTCTGGGCAGTTTTGAAAGAAAAAACACACAAAAAAAACACACAAGTTGCATACATTGCACTGCCGCTTCAGTGGACATGAATTATTAACCCAACAGGGGTGTATAATAAGCTGCCCGTTAGATATCTTCAAAACCCTTTTTTACTCTCCACATGATGTGCACAGTTTGTTTCAAGTTATAAACGGCACCTATCCCAGTATTAATGCATCAGAACTTCAATCAAAGTAAGTGGAAACAGCTTAATTTTTCAATGGGTAAATCTCAGTAATGTGGCCATTTTGAAACTTTGACCTTGATTTGGCATGAGGCTGCACTAGCGGACAAACTTTCACAGAATCTCATGACACTTACCTGTTCCAGAACAGGTGAAATCAGCAGCGATTCACCCCACATGTACTGCTTGTCTATTGTCTCTGTGTTTGGGAATCTGTTTTCACACACACACACACACACACACACACACACACACACACACACACACACACACCACACACATACACACACTGAGAACTTAAGAAAAATGCCACATCTCAAGCTGGGAGAGGGATAGTCCATGATGAAAATCAAAAAGATAGAAAGAAAATATGCATTTCCCCTTGAAAACCCTCTTAACATCTTTGTATCTAAACTGAAAAGAGGACAACAGTTACTCATCCACTCTCTGGTAAATAATTCACAAAATTATTAGTAGTACAGATTTATTACTCTTAATAAATGTACTACATTTTTCTCAGTTGTATTTGTTTATTATTCATTCATTCATATTTGTGTTGTTTCTTTGATCGATGATTTAAAAGAAAGGCAGAGCCTGTTTGCTTATTTATTCATGCATTTATTTATTCTCTTATCATCTTTGGTAATGACTTTGCTCAAACAACTCAAAGGCTCAGCAATGCCCTAACTGAAGCTTGATGTCATTGCCAGATGACAGCTACCCTTTACTACACTTGATAAAATCACACAAAGCTCTACACATAAAGAAAATGGTGGTATGTTATCTTTGTATGAACAATGATGATCGTGTTCACTCTAAATGACATAAAATCTGATGGTAGACGACAATAGCATCATCTGATTGTGTTTTTTGAACAGTGTCCACACCTGACAAACAGATCTAACTTGCCTACAACTGACCATAATGTATTTGATTTACGCGTCTCATTTCTCTACTTTTCTCTGTTACTAACAAAGCACTTTACAGCTCTGAAGCTATATTATATAACAGTTCACACAAAAAAGACTCTGACCTCACTATTTTGTAAGTTTTGTGTGAAAAGCACAGAGTTGCCCCTAGGCCTCTCCCTGTCTGATCTCAATGCTTTTCAACAATGCTACCAAGTTTTCCAAAAGGGAGAACTCAACAATGTGAGGAGGAAGAGACATGGGAACCTAAGAAGAAGCAGGGCTGATTTCTCACCATTTCCATTAATGCCCTTGGACTGATTGAGGTGGAAAAGCCAATAAGGACACCAGACAAGGACCAGGCACAGAACACGGACAGAAATAGTGGCGATAAAATGGCAAAGATTGAAATGAATTGAAGGTTACAAAGGTTAAGATCCCAATACAGGGGTCTGTGTAAGCCACTGACCTGAAGAAAAAGCACAGCAGTGCACTGCAAAGCCAAAATGGTGTTAGACAAGAAAGCAAACACCTGAAGTAGCCTTGTCTAGTGTTCGGTCACAGTATGTGAAGAAAGCTGGCAAAGATACTGTAACTCTCAAGACTTGAACAATGTACAATGACAAATTTCTTAATAAAATATCTGTGATTCTATTTTAACCCGTTCGCTGCTTGAAAATGTTACAAACAAGGCTTTCCCAGTGCCAGGGAAATCTAATGATTTGGGGGTAATAATTAACAAAAAATTCTAGCTCAGAAACTACAAAAGATATAACAATGAAATATATATGATTTTTGAAGGAAATTGAATGAAGATTTTGAATCTGGGCTTCTTTTGTTTTAATTTTGATAATAAAAAAATATTTAGGCATTTAGATTTGGATAGATTTTTTTGCACGATCAAAAACATATGTATTTACCACTACAGCTTCACATCCAAAAAAGAACACAAAGCAAAAAAGTTGAAAATAAAGTTTGTATTGTCACACTACACACGTAAATGAAAGTAAAACAGTTTAGAAGTCTGTCAAGACGCTCGCACTCTATGCAGACAGGTCAGTCCACGACCACGCCCCCCTCCCCCCACCACGCCCCCTTGCTGGACTTCAACCCTCTCTTTCACTCCTCCTCTTCTCTTCTGCCCCATGTCACGCCGCGAGCAGGCCACGCTCCCCTCTCGCGCTGACTATCACATCACTGGCCACTGGCACACAGTGCAGAGTACACACAAGGCGAGCTCGTTCGACGCTGGCAAACCAGTCAGCTGAACACACACAGAGGTCACACAGCCCGACTCAGTAACTGACGAATACGGTCAGCAATTCCATCACAATCATCATCTCACCTTCATGCTCGAGTAAGTTGTTGAATAAAAGATTATTGTCTTTGTCAAAAATGATTAGCAGAGCCTGCTCAGCTGAGTAAATACGTTGATTTGGTCGCTACCCTTGTCGAAGGTTGCGCCACCATCTTTGCAAGCGAGACGAAGTGCTGGCTGGTCATCCAGTCAGTGATGAGAATAAATGGGCTTTCCCCTCACATGTGGTCACTTGCATATCATTTTAATACTACAGACATATAAGGCTTACTACGCACACTCTATTTAAGTCCGTTAATAGAAATAGTAACGAATGAAAATTCAAAAAAATGCATGACGTCAGTGGACGGCCCATAGGCACTGGGAAAGCATTTTTACTTTGGCGTCAGCTGACGGCTTATAGGCACTCTTCGGGTTAAACAACGCAAATTACTTTCAGTTTGGATGATCAGTTCCACAACTCCACCCTGTCAAGATACTTTCTATTTTTTAAAAATTGTGTGCCAGTTTTTCAGCTGTCCTCAAAACAGTTTCCATGGAACGTGGTTAAAGAATATTATTTGATGATTAAGATCAAGCCCACCAGCCATATCTTCATCAACAGCATTGTTAGGAATGATGACATAAATCATATGCCCCTTCTTCATGCTCTGGTACAAACCAAACTGATCACAGGTAGCTATCATTATATTTCATGGTGGAGCATCACAAACTATATTTTAACATAATCTAATATTTTATATTTTCATGTATGCAACTACAAGATCAAATTAATTTTCTAGAACGTAATGCTAATTTTTAAAACTGCGAAACAGTAAAAAGAAAAAACAAAAATACTAAACAAGTCCGAACTGCATCAAAACTTGTACAAAAATCTCTTTGCCAGTGCAGTTTGGTGTTCACATATCTGTGTATTGTAGCAGAAAATCACGAATTCATCCATGCAACAATTACAACTCGTCACCTCACCTCTTGGTCACCTCACACATGCCACTCAAGTCGCCACTGATTTCAAACACACCCACACATTCTACATTGCTTTCTGGACCATCCTGTACACTTCAGCTGTGGCACAGCAGGTAAATAGCCTACAACCATGTTAATTCTGGTAAAGCCCTACATCCAAATGCTGTTCAGGCCCACTCAACATCATTCACAGCCTGTGCTTAAACAGCATTACAGCAAAGTACATATTTACTCACACTGCTTTATCAGCATTCAAACATAAAGTTCTAAGAAAGGGAAGAACTTGCTCCTTCCTCATACACATGGAAAATTTGGCCGAGGAATTCAAACGATTAGTGTTGTTGTTTTTTTTTAATGCTTACATTCAATCAGGTAGTTATACAAAGAATAAAATTATGTTTGAGTTGTTGAAGACTGAACAATCTGACAACATATTACATTGCATGACATTTTGAAATGGTGATACAAAATCATTCTGCAATAACCTGGGGCTGAAAGGGTTTAACAGTCTTCTATCACTTTCTCTCACTGTCAGAGTCAAATATACTGAAGCTTTTTTTGGGCTTTAATCAAAGTGTACTGTAAAGAGGATCCACTAGTGTTACAGTAGACATCCAAAAACTGAGCATCTTGATGCTCAATCTCACCCAAATAACCCATATAAGAACAAAATGTCACCTTAGACTGACAGATTTGGGGCGGATTCTTAATCAACTGGTAACAGCCGATACAGGATCAACAGGTCAAAGGTTACAGGGTGCCAGGATGGTTCTTTGGTAATGCACCCAGTATGCAGTCAGATGCTTCAAGTTCAAAACCCGCTGGAACCTGACATAAAAGCGAACATGTTCACCGCCCATCTTATCATGAGTGCCCTTCTGGTGGTATCAGTGTGCTGTTAAAGAGATCCGAAACTCCTGCTCACCTGGCCTGGCGGTAGCCATACCTGAAATGGGTGTTGACAATAGATCTGATTGGAATGAAGTAGCTCATGGTAGTGAAGGCCAACACAACACAGGCATCGTCAATGCTTACAGCATGAAGAGTGGTCTGATGACTGGGGTGCCAGTGGTGTTGCTCAGAAAGAACCAGGTGTACATGAAGGGCAGCAGGCTGTACCGAGTTTCAAGAGCTGTTCGCATGATGTCCACCGCTGCAGTGTCAAAGCTGGCTGGATCTTGTGGCTAAAAGCAAAGATGAAACAAATGTCAACATACATGCGTGTATGCAAGCATCATTCCCTATGCATCAGAAAACAAATGAGAAATACTTTTAACACAACTGTATAACTATACAATTTTACCTAAAATTTTCATCCACAAAAATTCAGATCACACCCCTCATTTTTTATTGAAAAAAAAATCTATATTTTCTACCAAAGTTGACATTCCAGGAATGATTTTTACAACAGGAATATTCCTGAAAACTTTGGAGAGACTGGCCGCTAGAAATAAGAAAAATTAGACACATCAGAAGTGCACCACTATTACCATGGCACAATTTGGCTATCATGACAATCAGATTCTTATTTCAATTAACAAAATTAAGTTAAACAGACAGACAGGTATACAGCCAAATACAGAATAAGTTTTCCTAACACCAAGCTGTCTTCACCATCTTGTAAACTGAAGCATAACTTCTCATGACCAAAAAATAAAGATCTACATGCACACATATATACCTACACACAGACTGACAGAGGGATAAATGGGTAGAGACAGAGAAAGAGATCATAACATTTATCAATGCCAAGCTGCCTTCATCTTTTCACAGAATCAAATACCTACACATACACCGACAGATAGATAAATGGGCAGACACAGGGAAAGAGAGAAGAACATTTCTCAACCCCAAGCTACCTTCATCTTTCCATAGAATCGTGATTTCTTATGACTGAAAAAATATACAGCTAGAGACACACACACAGCAACAGTCTGGTAGAGACATAATGACGACAAAATGAACATTTATTCAACAGACAGCTGCCTTTACCATCTCATGGATAGTGTCATGATTTCTCATGAATGGATAGAAAGAGCCAAGCTGCATCCAGCGGATGCACAGCTCAGGGCTTGTTCTCCCTCCAAAGCCACAAATATCAGCCCCCACCATGGGCACTCCAAACAGGTTGAAATTCAAGATGCCTGCGACACAGATCACACAACTTGCACGATCAAGCAGCATTTCACCGCCTTGGCTTGCGCTTCTATGTGGCAGCCAAATTATGAAAAATGCATGCAGGCTTTTGATGCACATCCACTGCAGCTTCTCACTGAATGTCAGGAAACACCACAGAATGTATCCAGCACATGGGCAGGTCCTTGAGTTACATCTCAGATGATTTCATACAAAGTTCAAACTGGCTGTATGGAAGTTAACTGGTGTGAAAAAAAAAAAAATCAGTCTGTTGTAACCATATTTTGTTGCAGCTATAATTTGTAATAACAAGAACTCATTCTCCCTTACTTCCTGCCCTCTATCTTATGCATCTCATTCCGTATTTTTACCTTTTCATAACCCGCGTCTCGTGTAAATTTGTGCAACTGCAGGTGTGGTGTACGTCTGAGGTGGGGGGGAGGTGGGTGGACAGGTGGGGGTGGGGGGAGGGGGATGTTGGGAAGGCTGTGCATATCATTTTTTTTCTGAGCTTGTATACCTGGCTATGGAGGAGTCAGAATAAAATGGGAATGAGCATGATGACCATATGTAGTTTACCTGACTGCAGATGTTTCAATGTGTGCTTCATTATTGTAAAATGCTTTGCGGTGTCCGAAATCCTTTCATAAATGTCCAAAAGTTATAACATCTTACAAAAGGTTTTCAACACCATCAACTTCAATACAGCCAGTTTTTACAGGATGGTCTCTATTCCTCTAAAACTGCTTCAGACATGCCAAGTTTCGAAGTGTCCATAGCAACAGAGCATGCAACTGTCCATCAGCGGAGGTGTGAAGCAAAACAGCAGTCTGCTGTCAGCAACGCTGAAATGCTGCTTCAAGTGAACCAAGAGTGCCTGAAAACATCAGTGACATGCTCAGTACATCAATGTTTTTTCTCATACAACAATGAAATGATTGGAAACAGGAACAATCCATTCAGATTATGAAGACCTATTGCCAGGGAAACACGAAAACTGAATATTAATTACAACTATTGCAATCATGTCACCCGGAGTCAACTTGTGCAAAACGTTTGACAGGGTACACATATGATGACAAAATGTAGAACCTTGCAACTGATCATGCACCCATATGAAAACTAAAAGAACAGACAAACCTGGCAAACAAACTGCTAAGAAGAGATTTTCTCTTTTTTCTTTTTTTACCTTGCTACGCAAAGAGTCATGATTTCTCATAAATGGGTAAAATGAAGCCAGCTGCATCCAGCGAATACACAGCTCACGAGAGGTTTCACCCCCAAAGCCACACGTGTCCACTCCCACCAGGGGTATCCCAAACATGTTGAAATTCAAAATCGCTGTGGAGAGAAAAAAAATATCAATATAAATCAGTAAATCTCATTTTCAGTTCTTGATGAAGTGCAGCACCTTCACAGTGGTTTTGTTAGTATTGTTATAATAGCCAAGCTGACCTGCACATGACCCTTTCGGGGCTGGCAACACAAAGAGACTAAAAGGTCCCAGCCTGAAAAAGCAAGCAAAGGCAACATCTATCAATATACAGCAGTTAATAACAAGGCATCTAAACACTGACATCCGTAAGGCAGGTAAAACTATGAAAAGCAGCTTATCAAGTTCTACAACAAAGAGCATTAATCTTTGTAAAATATACAGACTCAAAATCAACCTCTCTTCATTCATATCAGTGTGCAGCAAAAGAAATGGATCTTGGTACAACTTACCTCTGTTAAGCTGTAAAAAATGGTTCAGGTAAAGAAGGACCTGTTTTCATTATTAAGCTCTATTGCAAAGAATATTCCTTTGGGATAAGAGTAATCTCAGTCTTGTTTTTTTTTTTTAGATTTACAGCAAAGGGTTTGACCATATAAAATCAGAGTGCATCAAGTTCTGCAGCAAAAGATACGAGTTTGGGTCAAATACAGCCTGTATCCTTTAAGTTCAACAGCTAGTGAGAAGGGGTTTGCTAAAGACTCTAATGCAGTAATCTTCTTTAAGTTGCACAACAAAGAATTTGAGTTTGGTTTTTATGATTCCACATTTCACACAGGTTGTGTTAAATCTGAAGCAACAGAAGAATGTTTACACTGTATACCTCGATCTGCTGCCATAATCTTCATTGTCCTTCCATGAGATATTATCATATCACTTGTTACAATATAAACATACTTCATCTGTCCTTGCATTTTGATTTTTCAAGTTGTTTTTTACCTCTCCTCATTTCAGAATAAATTCAATCATATAGAACCAGAAAAGCAAAGCTGATGACAATTTGTTTATGATGAATCTCAAACATGCACAACAAGTCAGTGCATGTATGTTTCAATGAAATACTTTTGTATGAAGACTTCTGGCGCATGATGAATCTCAAACATGTACAACAAGTCAGTGTATGCATGTTTCAATGAAATACTTTTGAATGAAGACTTTTGGTGCATCCTACCTTTCCTAGCAGACAAAATTATAGTACCTTAAAAAACTACACCACATATATGTTGGTACAGATATGCAGTTTTCTTTAATTTAATGGCACTACTTCTAAGCAAGACACTGTGCAATAAAAACAAATCAGAAATCTGGCTGACCTCCGGAGGGAGAGCTCACTCACGCCGGCTCCGCGACTAAGCAATTATTGTCGTCAGTAGGGGGCTTAGTAGGTGGTGTCCTGCATATGTTAGATCAGAACAGGCGCCACTGAACACCACCGAAGTGACTCGGCAGCAGTGCAGCGTCTCCTCCGGTGGGTTGCCTCTTGATGACTTGACATTGACTGCTCCCTGTGGATTGCCGGTGCCGAAGCTGCGGCAGGGCCGACCGGGCTGTGGCTGTGGACGGGATGTCAGAATGAGCGGCATGGGTGCACTGCCTCTGAGGTGGCACAGAGGTTGGGACAGCAAAAAAAAAAAAAAAAAAAAAAAAAAAGAAATCTGGCTGACGTCTGCAAAATTTTAAAAACATTATTCAACAATACACACTCATGTTGGTCTTTGCTGAAGTGAAGAACTGAATAAATTACAGCACAATATGTCTTGCACTGTTAAGAGATAATAGGAATATAATTACCGAGCAAAAAGTTATCTTAATATATTTACGAATGGTATATAGGTAACTAGGAAAAAAACTATACTTCGTCACATTGTTTGATGCAAACAGAAAGTCAATTCAAATTTGTTTACAGACAGAACAGCCACGATTCTTATGTGCAAACACCAGTCAGAAAAAGAGATCGTGCGTGACTGCAACAACAAAAACAAACAAACAAAAAGCTAACGAAACAGGCTGATAAATATACAGCTTAGTTAAAGAGACCTAACTACAAAAAGCCAACAAACTTGTTCTCAATTCCGAATTTAAATTTCCTATTTCAGTTATGATTACAATAAACAATAAACAAATTCTGATAAATTTCATTGTTGCATCCCATATGATTGTTTATCACATTAGAATTTGCTCTGAATATTTTTCAAGTACAAGTGGAAATCAAACTTTCTTTGAACAACCAATGCCCTGGTTTTGCAGTGCTGTGAATAACATGAAATATTCTGTCTCGAACTTGGCGTGAAACCATATCTCTATGCCCAACCCTTTTTTTTTCCAACACATTACAACAATCAGGCTACACTCTACAAGGAATACAGTTTCACACCCCTAGTAGCAATGACAACATATGAAGGTGAAGGAGAATGTCAGCTGCAACAGAGCAACAGGAAACAAAAAGCAGTGTTCATACTATGTTAGTGCTGAATCTGAAACCAGAAACGCTACCAGACTGCAGATAGCCTACATACTAAGCCAACAAAGGGTTTACACCACAAAATCAAAATCATGAACAGAACTGAGCTGACAGGGCATTTAGAGAGGTCATGTCAAAAAAACACTGCAGAAACAAAACAAAATTCTTTTTTGGTTGCTGTTGTTGTTCCATAACAGCAGGTCATAGGGTGCTGCGACACACACATGGGCAGCCAGGGATCCCCATATTCCTCTGTCCTCAGTCACATGCGACATGGTAGAGGTCTTGTCTTGTAACCAACCCAGTCCTTTGTTTTGTCCAATCAGAAATGTCCACCCTCCAGTGTACTCTGTAGAACTGTCTTGTCCAGGGAGTCAATGGCATGACACTTATCAGTATGGATAAAGTTTATGCGCTTGGTAACTGCAGAGATGTCCTTGTTGGGCTGCGTATGTGTTGCTTCGCTACATGACTTACGTTCCTTGTGTGTGGCACTCAAAATCTGACAGAAGCATTTATTTCTAAACACTTTTTTCTTTCTTTTCAATTGAGATCTCTTCTCAGTATCCAGATCTGGCATCCATTCGGAAAGATGGACATCACCAGCGACTCGTTGATATTTCTTTTTGCTGACTGACACAGGCTTTTCACATGACCACAAGAACTTCATTTAAAAAAAAAAGATACACAAACATCCATGTGCATGCATGCAGAGGACACACACACACACACACACACACACATTTTTTAAGCAATCATTGTTTATGTTGTTTATGTTCACTAATTTAAGCTTTATTCTTAATTATGTTTTCATTTGTATAATAATATCAATGTCATCTTGATGTATATCATTTACAAATATCACAATTGTCTAAAAACACACCATGTGAAAAGACGTAAAACTAAACACACACACACACACACACACACACACACACACACACACACACACACACACACACACACACACTCACACACATATTACAATAATTATCACTTAAAAAATGAACTACTTACATACACTACTGGAATATAATTCATGAGAAGAATTCATTTCCTTTGAACATGCATCTGGCTGATTGGTCATACTTTGTTTTCAATACCAAGTTCAGGAAGTGATGACCTGCATGTGCTGAATGAGGCCAGACAGCTCTGCACACTGAAGACCTTCTTCTTCTTCTGTGTACTAAGGCTGATACTCCTGCGGACACTCCCTGTATGGACAGGCAAGTATTAATCCAATCTACCCTACAAAGGGAGTGGAGTTTTGTGTGCATGGCTGTTTTTTTATCCCGCCTCACACTGAAGACCAATCCACATTAAGCTCAGTCTGCAGTACAGGCCGTTTGTCCCAATCCACGTGGTATGCTTGATAGCTTCCTCTGGAGCTTGCTAACTCATAAAGCAAAACTGAAGCTCAGGTCTGACTGGCTGTTGGAACCAGACCACAGACACTGACTGATGAGGGCTCTGACCGCACCATAGGCATGCACCTAGCCAGCCCATCAGTAGAACTGTGCTGTTGAGTCAGAAACAGCAAACTTTACAAACTAAGCACGTGCTTGGGCTAGGACGCACAGGGCTATACTGAACACCATCAGAATGACTCAACAGCAAGCCAGGGTCTCCTGTGGAAGGTATTCCTATGAACACCTAAAACTGACAGTTCGCAGAGAACATGAGGTAAAGCAATCCTGAATGCTGTTGTTTACTGGGAATCATTATGAGCAATGCAAGAGTTCATACTGTTACATGAGAACAGAGACAATGAAAACAATCCCTACCTGGAATGGAAAGGTAAAGGTCTCCCCATCCAGACCTGTTGTCTCCAGTCCAGTGAGCACCGTAACGCCCTGAACCCACGAAGCTGGAGCGTGACAAAATGAAACTCCTCTTTCCCAACAGGCTGCTCAGGCCTCTGGAAAACATACAAACCTCCGCTTTTTACTGCAGACTCTTCGCACTGAAGATTTAATTTTCTTTTAGGTCTTTAATATTTTTTTATAAATAGCTTTTTAAACTAGGCAAACGTCTAAGGACCAGTATCATTGGAGTTGGAGGGAAGAAAAAAAAGGGACATGTACCTTTTGGTGGAACGCATTTCACTCCAGCCGTACATGTTGTGCATGTTGTAATTGGTGGACACAGCTTGCTTAGCTGAGGGGCAAATGGTCTTGGAGTACAGCGTTTTCCCATTGATTTCTGCATGGAAAGACAAACATACTGAAGACAACATATATCCCCAAAACAGACTATGGCTACTTATTTATTGGTGGGATTGAAAAGAGTCACATTCACGAAAATCTCATCACCAATGATGAACCTCAAGATTGAAGCCACATCATGAAAGTGATAATCATCATAATAAATAATTATGATGATGATGACAGATAACGCCTTTGTTATTATCAGAATATGAATACTACCAATGTATCACTGCTACTAACATCTGGAGTAAAAAGAAATGAACAAGTGAATAAATACATAAGCAAACAAACAAACAAATACAAGAACAAATAATTTACAACTAGTTTTGCTCGGTTTGAAAGATCAATACATTTATAATCACATCTTCAGTCCCCTTCCAACAATACTGCCAACCACCTCCTCTCCCTCCCTCAATCCATCCTTCAAAGGTCAAGTGGGTTATAAACAAAATGAACTGACTTACTACTCCAAATTACTGCACTCCTACGGCCACAAGCATAAAAAAAAGACAAGAAAAAAGAAATAGATTTCAAAAAGAAAAAAGAAATAGATTTCAGTTTATTCTAGTTATCAAAGAGTAAACATCTCTTCAACAGGAAATTTAGTATCAACGCTTATTTCAAAAAATGAAATCAAATCAAATTTTGTCATAATAACATTCATCACAAAGTTATTTCATAACATCATCAGTGACACTTTCTTTACGCAACTCGTATTAAAAATGGCCAGACAGGTGAACGAAATGAACATGCATAATTAAATCAGACAGACTGGAGACAGACACTTACTAGGTGGCACATAGGGAGGCTTGTCTAAAGGCCCATTGGTGCAGCCACGGACTGAACCATCCACAAAGTTGGACATTTCATTCATGTCCTGCGTGCAGACAAAACCATCAGCTTGAACCTGAATCAACTGTGATCCAGCAGGTCCTAGAGGTGTCTTGCCAGACACATGATCCCTAATGTCGTTCCTGTTTGAGTGTATGTTCATCATGGCATTTCTGTGGACAACAGGGAATGTATGGCACTGGCAGTCTCCTCTCCAAGTATCCTGGTGCATTCTTTTTTGATTGGTTTGTTTGTGTCTTTAACTTGACGAATGCTGAAATGGACTGGTAGATCTTTTTAACAAGCTATATGATCTTTTGTATGTGTATGCAGATAAAATGAGTTTTATGTCTCTGAGACATACAAAACATTGATCACAACAAAAGCTCTATGTGAGGTAGATTCTGAACATCTTTCCAGCACATTGGGTTTAGAGAACACTGATAGTATCTGCTGTTTCTTATGTGGTGTGATCATTGTCCATGCTGTGTGTTTAGTCTTGGCAATCTGAATTGGGCGAGTGCGATAATCAAGTGGTAAAAACTCCAGTCTCTCTATCTGAAGGTCGTATGTTCAAGTCCCAGCAAAGCATGACTGGTGAAGTGTGGAGTGAAATAGTCCTATTTGTAGCTGAACCTTCGTTATTTGCATACACACACAGAAGCTGATCTTACAGCTTGAATTGCAAGTACTGACACATTGAATGTAGTTGTGAGCATAAAAATTATCCCAAAGAAAAAACCAAAAGATGATAAACAAAACCAAAACTACACATACACATGCTTTTGTAAGTGTGTGCACATACATGCCTGAATATCTCAGAAAGAGACAGACAGAACATATGCGTGTGTGTGCACACGCATGCGCTTAAGAATGTAAGCATACATGCATAGGGGTGTGAGTGCATGCATGCTTGCATGAATGCCTTTATATGCCTGTGGACATGTGTTTATAGATGTGCGTCAATGACAGCATAAAAGTATATGTAAGAGCATACACATACAAAAGATATGAACTTAAAAAGTCACAGAATAATGAAAATCTATCAAAACTTTCAACAAGCATTTTGAAAATATTTCTACAGCAGTTCAAAACCTACTTCAAAGGAAATGACCCCTCTGCTCTACCTTTCTGCCCCCAAACCGCACCATCTTAACAACATTGCTATCATTATTAATAATACTTGTCTCCAGCTGGCAAAGGTCATGTTTCAGTGATGATGCTCATACAACAACAAATAGCATTAGAAACCATAAAACAGTACAAAACACTTATCACTTTGCATTACACTGCAACTGAACAGAGTGTAACAACAGATTGCAAACTACCTGCAATGTACATCAGAGTGTAACAACACAATACAAACCACCTGCTGTATACATTAGCGGTAACAACAGGACACAAGCAGCTGCTACAAACATTACATTAATACAAGTAACAACAAAGTACAAACCTGCTGCATATACATCAGAGTAAAACAACAGAAAATAAACCTGCCGCTGTATATCAGAGTGTAGTAACAGAATGCAAACTATATTACTATGCTAAATACATCAAAGTGTAACAACAGAATAGAAGCCTGTTGCTAAACACACCAAAATGTAACAGCAGAATGCAAACCAGCTGCTACTCACAACAGAGTGTAACAACAGAATACCAGCTGCCATGTACATCAGAGTGTAACAAAAATGCAAACCAGCAATAACATAAGTCAGGGTGTGTAACAACTAAATATGAACCAGCTGCTATATACATCAGAGAGTAATAATAAAATATTAACTAGCTGCAGAAATAAACATCACAGAATAACAACAGATGGAATGCTAACCAGTTGCTATACATATATATTAGAGAACAATGACAGAATACCTACCAGCTGCTGTACACATAACGACAGAATGCTAACCAGTTGCTTTGTACACAAGATTAAAATGACAGAATACCAGCCGGCTGCTGTATACATAATGACAGAATGCTAGCCAGTTGCTTTGTACACAAGAGTAAAATGACAGAATACCAACCAGCTGCTGTACACATAACGACAGAATGCTAACCAGTTGCTTTGTACACGAGAGTAAAATGACAGAATACCAACCGGCTGCTGTACACATAATGACAGAATGCTAACCAGTTGCTTTGTACACAAGAGTAAAATGACAGAATACCAACCAGCCAAATTCCATCAAAACTGATCTGATCGTGGTAGCGTTTCATCTGGTTAAACCAGTACTGGTCAGCGTTGGGGTGGAAGAAGTCTGGGAAGGCCGTCAGGCCCGGCCACACCTGTCCAATTAATGAACACTGTCAGCACATACCCTGACACCCTCACTGTACACTCCTGTCAAAGCACAGACAGTGCCTACAACAGCTGATTCTTTTAATTTTAAGTACCATTAAAAAAAAGTTCTGTATCAAAATCTTTAAGCATATACCAAGCACCACTTTTAAAAACTGTTTTGTATCACAGCTAAAACGAGGTTAATCGAGTCATCTTTCACTTTTTATTATCTGTGTTTCATACCATATTCCACAACAATCATTTTAACTTGATGGTAGGTAAGTATGCTGAAAGTGCAGGTTTACTGTTGACACATGGCTGTGCTTCACTGTCACATGGTGGAAGGGGGTGGGGGGGGGATGGTTTCCAGCAATGTAAGGAACACCAGCTTTCAAACCATGTACAGCTGGTTATATATCATTTATTCTTGTGTTTGTTTGTTTGTTGACTTACGTCTTCATTTGTTTGGCATTTTTTCTTATCCCCACACACTTTTAATACCACTAAAGTTCAGTCTCTGAAACTTTACCCAAGTCTTGCTGTGCTAGTTCAAGAGCTATGGCCCGAGCTGTGTTAATACCCACGATCTCCTGTTCACACTGAAAATGAAATGTCCAAAGCCAGATGGGGAGGGAAGGAGGAAGGATGGTGGTGGGTGGGTGGGGGGAGGGAAAGGAGGTGGGACGCAGTACTGTTGGATGGGGACTGAACATTTGATTATCATTATATCGGTCTTTCAAACCATGTACAACTGGTTATATATCATTTATTCTTGTGTTTGTTTGTTTGTTGACTTACGTCTTTATTTGTTTGGCATTTTTTCTTATTCCAGATGTTAGTAGTTGTGATACATTGGTAGTATTCATGTTCTAATAATCATGATGGCGTTATTTATCATCATCATTATTATCATGGTGGCCTTTCTGTCTTCAAAGTAACCAATGAAACAGCATTCTTCAAAGTAACCCATGAAATGGTGCACTACCAAAGAACTACTCATGTGATTTGATGAAGAAAAGATGGAATGTGTATAATGGGATCCTCACTTTGAGAATTTTGTGATATCCATGCGGAGATGTTTTTAGAAAGTATGTCGCAAACTTTCATATGTGTTCTGGCTGCTGCAAACAAACACATGCAGTGTGCAAAGCAGCAGTGTAACACCTGTTATGATAATACACAAGGTGTGTAGCAAACAAAAGAAGTATTTGTCTTGCTCAACAAGATAATGAAGTCACATTTACTCCCTTGTTAGAAGGGACTGGAATGAAAAACTGTAAACAATCAAAAAGAAAGTGTCGCTCAACTGAAATGGAGGTAAAAACAGCACCTTATCTGACGATTTCTTTTTCACTCAGCAAACTGTAACTTTTACATCTTCCTTCTGCTGCTAACTCTTCTGATTCCTCATAAAACGCCAACGAGTCAAAACAGATTTATTTACACACACACACACACACATGTACACACACACACACATGTACACACACGTACACATATTCAAAAATATTTCATTTCCACTAAGTTCATACACTTCTTTCTAGCGTATTCACAAGGACCTTTCAACACCATCACTTTCTTCTGTTCAGAAAGGTGAGAAAAAAAAAATCTTATTTTACAATTAAAACACAAAAAATACTTTCCACAACTTCCATAATCCTACCTTTCCAATCAAAACCTGTCCCGTGGCATTTTTAATAAAAACGTCCATCTGCATGCCTTCATCGAAGGGCGGGTAGGTTCCAGGCTTCTGGGTGCTGCTGATTCCAGGATCCTGGCATCACAGTACAGTGTTAGCTTGTGTGTCCACAGCATACACCATTATCGACAATTGCTGTCAGTGCCAAGATGTAAAATCAAAGACCACCACCTTAAATGGTTAGTTGCAAAAACTGGGGCAAAGAGACTAAAAAGATGAACTATATAAACAATGAAGGAAAGAAACAAAGGAGATCTTCCCTTCCCCTCCACCAGATCCCCCCTTGCCCCATCTCTGCTGTTTTAACAGATGTCATCCTCACTGTAATTACTACTATGATCTTAAATGATGATTCAACCATCATCTTCACATCTATCGTCATATTCATTGTAAACTCTACCATCACTTTTATAGTTGCCTTTACCATCAGCTCCGCTGTACCCTTTCCCATCATCATCATAATCTGTACTGTTATCTTCACTGTCACGTCATCATCTTTGTGGTCCTCTCCACCATCATTGTCGTTTCTACCATCATCTTCATTATCATGTCTACATTCACTGATGTCTCAATGCAACCACTGGTGTCTCAGCCATCATTGTCACTGACACTGCAGCCATTTATTTTTTTTTTGCTGTCGCATCTTCTGTGCCACTTCAGAGGCACTGCATCCATGCTGCTCATTCTAGTTCTCTGTCCACAGCCACAGCCTGGCTTGTTCCACCACAGCCCCGGCACCAACAACCCAAAAGGAACAGTCAATGTCAAGTGATTATTTAGGGCAACCTATTGCAGGAAGCACTGCTGCTGAGTCACTTTGGTGGTGTTCATTGGTGCCTGTTCTGATCAAACATATGCAAGACACCATCTACTAAAGCTCCTACTGACGACAGTGACTCCTTGGTCAAGGGGCCAGAGCCAGCATGCTCTCCCTCCAGAGGGAGCCACTGGGCCTATCCAACAACAGTCCCCATGAATTTGCCAATACTGGTGACCCTAACAGAACCTCACCAAGGGCATAGACATGGAGCGGAAACTGAAACTGAGGTCACCATGAGAGAACGGCATGAAAGGCCAAAGAATTTGAGACTTTCTCTCAGAGTTCATCGATGAAAAGGAGGATGATGAAGATGATGCTACGGATTTCCATACTGGTCTGAGACTGCATGGCAGGGCTGTACTCCACACTTACTTTCATAATGTATCCCGATGTCAATGTGGTCCGAGAAATACAAGTACCTGCATTGTTGGACAGGAAATTTGAGCAACATTCTTGGAGATGCATCCATCAGATGTATGAAACTTGACTGTATGGTTCCAGTCTTCCTCACTGAGCCCGTAGTAAACTCAGCTCTGGACAGAAGCCAGTCAGGGCTTAAAAATCCCACAAATAAACAGCTCTGATGGGAATTGATCCCACTACCTCCCAGCTGAGAGTCTGTGATGTTAATCATTTTGCCACGGCAGTGCAACCATCATTTCCATTATTGAAGGCAATCCTCATCTTCACTGTCAACAACTATCATCTTCATTCTTGTCATCTCTAGCATCATCTTCAATGTCAACTCATCCATCAATTTCATTGTTGCCCCTTTCTCACCATCATCCCTGTCAACTCTACCATCATCCTCAATTCTATCCCTACCATCATCGTCATTTTCTCTTCTATCATCTCCACAGTTATCATCATCATCATCATCTCTGCCATCATCCCCATTTCTAAAGAGAGGGTCACACAGGAGCCAGCCTGACGTACAATGATCATGATGTAGCGCTGGTTGTGCTGATGAAGGTCGTCCACCAGTAAGTTCAGACCAGCGTAACTGCCGTTGGAGTCATAGGTCCAGTCCTTCTTGGCCTGCATGTAGTCAATGTCATTCCACTGCACATCCTGCACACAAAACACACACATCACCACTCACACTGTTTTCATGGAGCAAAAGACATGAAATACCACCAACGTAGTTTTCATGGAGTAAAACACACACACCACCACTCACACTGTTTTCATGGAGCAAAAGACATGAAATACCACCAACGTAGTTTTCATGGAGTAAAACACACAGACACCACCACCCACATGGTGTCAACAGAGCAAAACACACAAATGCATATTATCTGTACAGCAAAACACGTTTTACACCATTTATACAGTTTACATGGAAAAAGACCCACATAACCACCGCACTGTTTTCTTGGACTAAAAATATACAATATAGTCAACATAATTTACATGGAGCAAATGTTCACATATTGCCACCTTAAGTCTTCAAAGCAAAACACAAACAACACTGCCCATGTAGTTTACATGATGCAAAACACGCATAGCTACCCACACAGTTTCGATAGTGCTAAAAATATACAACACTTCTAAGTAGTCTATATGGAACACAACACATTTCACCATGCACATAGTGGTCCTAATACAAACTGCGTGCAAAACATATGCATCACTCATATAGTTTGATGGTGGAACACACACACACACACACACACACACACACACACGCACACACACACACACACACACACACACACACACATTATATTCAAAATCTGTGAAAATGTCATAAAATGATGACAATGATCAATCAAAACATCCACGTACATATGGTATTTTGGCGGCTCGGTTTCTCTGAATCACTTCAGTCAGGTTCTTGGTGCTGAAGTAACCGTACTTGCACAGGTGGAAACCTAGAGACCAAAATGAGGGCATGGCGGGTCGGCCGATCAACGAGACGTATTGCTCCACCACCTGCACGGGTGAAGGGCCGGTGAACACGAAGAAATCCAGAATCCCTCCCAGAGCACGATACGTCACACTGCCCTCTCCTCCACCGTAGGGCTGCAACGCCACCTCTGGAAGGGGAACAATGAAGACAGATGTACTGTTAGCTTTCTTGATTCCTATCAAAGCATTTGTGGCCTACTTACTAAGCCTATACGAGTAACCAACAACTGTGTAGTATAGTGGCTTTGTGGAAAAAAAACAACTAGAAATGTCCAGGTCTTTGACGCTCCCCATCTCCACTACACCTTTGGTGTTGGTAAGGATGTTAGCGTTTCAGAAGAGTTGATGAAGTAAGGTCCCATGAGTAGTGTGAAGTCAGTGAGGGCTGTTCATTTTAGAATGAGACTGGTATTGACTGGTCATTTGTTTTTAATCTATGCAAGTTTACTTCACCCCGGCTTTTCAAAGTGGTCTTCCTACAATGCTATGAATCTGGAAAGTCTTTTTTGTTTTGCTTGTTTGGAAACCCTCTCTGTCCACCCAGCTGTAATTGGATATCCAATTCAGTTCAGGAAAGGTTAAGTTGGCCAAATGAGCAGAATGGGCTCCACCTTCCATCATGCCATGCCCTTGACACGGTGAACCTCCGAAAGTTCACTCCTCCCCTCCCCCCCTCCCATTATCCCCCCAGCTTATAGACTTTGGGAACTTCAACCTTTTTCAAGTCTGTTCCATGACACATAGTGTAAGATGTCAACAAGATGATGGAGTGTATCAGCCGAATTCATTTGCTCACTGCACCGTGAAAGGGTGAACACTTTGTGTCAATCGTGTGTGGAAGGTGTGAAGAGACAGAAAAAAGGATGACGGGAAGCTTGAAATGAGTGCGACAAGTGCTTTAGAACTCTATATTCATGGATCTAAGTTGATACAGGCGTACAGGAACAGCACTCTATAATGCATTATGCATAGAAAGTGACACTGAAATGGGCAGTTCCCTACTGTTTATGAAGCAAAAATAAATGTTCATGTGCTCAGGGACTGCCATATTAATTCATTCATCAACTCTCCTTCCCCGCGCACACACCCTTCTGCATCTCCTGCTCCCCTTTCCATTTTTTCTTTGTGCATAAACTAAGTATTAACTATCAACTGAATGAAGAATTTATACTCCTCCCATGGAATCCTTTTTCTCTGTGCTAAACTGAGTATAAAATTTTGACTGAGTGATGAATTGTTCTACTGTTTCTGAAATCTTTATCTTTCATGCGTTCCCCCTCCATATTCATCAGTGTGTTTCTGCATATTTTTCTGGATAATCCACTGAACAGTCTGCAACATCTTTTCACAATCCAAACGTTACATCCTTTGTGACAGTCAGGCAACGTTTTTAATGGTTTCATTTCTGACATCATATTCTGTACACATGAAATATGTGTCTGTGTTATTTTGACTCCAACAAAAGTACATAGTGTCTGCAGGGATAAGCTGAAACGCACCTTTTCAAGATGTCAACACTCATTTTAGTTTACAGGTGCATTCTTTCCTATTTCATTCCAAAGCATGAACTGCGTCTGAAAATTGTCCTCACCATACTTGGTGTCAACGTATTATCTAATTCAAAACCTTTCACATGCATGATATTACAATACGACACACTCTGTTTTGAAAGCAGATGGTTTATCCTTTGTATGACAAGAGCTGATTGTACAATGCCAGCCCCGATGAGCAAGACCATGTGTTCACCTTGCCCACGTTTGGCAAGCACCAGAACAGTTTAAATGCTGTACAAGAAAGAGAGACAGGCAGCTATCGCTAATGTACATACCTGTGCTGTGCTTGCTGTTACTAGGTTGCCGTCCACTTATGAACTTAGCTGCTGAGAGGCACACACAGAAAGGGGATGGTGGGGATAGGGGAGAAAGTATAAACCCTCTCAGGTCTGATTTGTGGAAAACCCTGCCCCGAGGCAAGTGACAGACAGATGTGTCTTACCCAGGGCATTGCTGCTGAAGAGGAAGACACCATGGGCACTGCCTTCTGGTTCCAGATTCAGGTAAAAAGGGTGAGCACCGTACAGATTGCTCCCACCCTGTTAAAATGTCAAAAGATAAAAAAACCGCAATGAAATTGTTTGCTTTTTGTTAACACATGCTCGCTCGCTCTCTCTCTCTCTCTCTCTCATCCCTGTATTTCTCATCACATGTGCGCATACAGGCACACATACACAGTCTTTGAATATGTTTCCATGTATGTATACATGCGTAGTTACGAAAAAATAGAGAGTGAAGAGAAAAATGAATTCAAAACAAAGACATACTGCTTCCGATATTTCAACTGTATGTCTTAAATCATATTAAAAGAAAAAAAGCATATGCTTTGTTCAAAACACAGTTTGATATCAAAAGTTCTGCAAAAGAACATAAGAGCAGTACATGATAATAATGATCTCATTTTACTAAACTGCTCACTGAAAGATTTAATTGTGCTTAAATCTTGCAATGACTTTATGATTTGGGTGTTTTGTTTTAAATATAACATATACTTTGTGCATTGGAACTTATCATTTATTATCTGTTCATAAGAAATTAAAAAATTTCACAAGCAAACAACACTTTGTTTCGATTTGATAAAAAAATGTCAAAAAAAAAAAAAATTATGATAACAAACTGAATATAAAAGAATCATAAGGAATGTAACAGAATCACACATGTATATCTGCACACATTAACACAAAGCAAATATGTCTCCTACCGTTATCCACATTATAAAGAATCCCACAAAAATCTCTTATTTTCTAACCACAGAAATGAATACACAGAAAAGACTTTGCCACCTTTAATAATTAACCCCCTATCCTAGTTGGGTACATACATCAGGTGGTTCATCTCTGTTCCAGATGACCAGTTGGTTCCAGTTGGTGTCCAGTCTCAGGGGTCCCTGGTGCTCTCCCAGACCATAGAGGTTGGGGCTGGACAGTCTGGTGCCTATCTGCAGGAACTGATCTGCATACACCAGTGGGGCCATGTTGCTGGAGTCAAATCTAGGCAGAGAAACCTTCTGCTGAGGAACAACTGGGGGGTTACATGCTACAGTTTTGGACACACCTGTCAGAAATACACCTTACATCAAGATTTTCTGTCTTAGTATCACCATTCACATCATTTGTAACTCAAATCATTACAGTCATGATCATCTATTACTATTGTAAAAAATTTCAGAATTTCCATCTCAGTATCACCATTCATGTCATTAGTATACATATCATTACTATCATGATGATACATCACTAACACAAATTTTCCTTTTAAAAATGGCTCCACTACTCTGTTTGGCAATCCAAGTGCCAGCAGGTCTTCTCTAGACAGCGCATGTTACACAGTAAATCATCCTCATCATCAACATTAGGTATATTGACTAAAAAAGTATCATCATTAAGATCCTTACAGAATGACTCCGGTGCTGCGTCTGGTGATCTGGATGCCAAAGGGGCTGCTCTGAATGTCCACTTTGTAGTCTGCACTCTCAGGAGGGATGCTGTTTGAGCTGGTGTTCAGATCCATTGGTACTTCATACCGCTTATTCTTGGGGTCAAAGATCTGAAGACAAAGTCTGACCAGTTTTATGACTTACTTTTTCTCATCTTTGTGTAGCACCAACTATTTCTCTCTCATGTTAAATGAGATGGAAGCAAAAGCTGGGAAGATATGTGTCTGTGGGTTTTATTTTCTTCTCAATTGGTGTGTGCGTGTGTGTGTGTATGTGTGTGTGTGTGTGTGTGTGTATGTGTGTGTGTGTGTGTGTATGTGTGGTGTTGTGTGTGTGTGTAGTGTGTGTGTGTGTGTGTGTGTGTGTGTGTGTGTGTGTGTGTGTGTGTGTGTGTGTGTGTGTGTGTTAGTGTGTGTGTATGTGTGTGTAGTGTGTATGTGCATGTGTGTATGTGTGTGTGTCTCAGTGTGTTTGCATACATACATCCAATGTACATGAGTTTGTTAAGCGTGATTTTGTGTGCGCGCGTGCATGTGTGTGTGTGTGTGTGTGTGTGTGTGTGTGTGTGTGTGTGTGTGTGTGTGTGTGTGTGTGTGTGAGAGTGTGTGTGTACAGGGAAGATACTCAGACAGTTCTCCTCTTAGGTACGGTGTGCCTCAGGGTTCTGTACTGGGGCCAGTCCTTTTTGTGCTGTATGCTAGTCCTGTGTCTGACGTCATCAGTGGTCACACCATGTCGCATGAGAGCTTTGCTGACGATACTCAGCTTCATCAGTCGGCTCCCATTGCTGAAATTGACTCACTGATTTCTCGGACACGGGGCTGCATTGCAGACCTGAAGGACTGGATGACAACCAACAAACTACAACTAAACGACGACAAGACGGAACTCATGTTCGTGACAAAACAGCCTAACCATCCTTCTCTACCTTCAACTGTCACTATTAATGACTGTACTGTCTCTGTCTCCACCTCTGTCCGCAGT
Source organism: Conus canariensis (assembly GCA_033310375.1). Lineage (NCBI taxonomy): Eukaryota > Metazoa > Mollusca > Gastropoda > Neogastropoda > Conidae > Conus > Conus canariensis. The sequence continues at coordinate 114,721,135 of CM065714.1, forward strand.
CTAGGGGTCATACTTGACCAATCCCTCTCCTTTGAGAAACAGGTTTCAAATATTTGCAAGATTGCCTATTTAGAACTAAGAAGAATCAGCTCTGTACGTCACCTTCTCTCTACAGATGCTACAAAAACTCTCATTTGTGCATTTGTCTTATCTAGAATAGATTACTGCAACTCACTTTTGGCAAAATACCTGATAGAAAGATTACAGTGAATCCAAAATCATGCAGCCCGAGTCGACTGTAGAGCAGGAAAATATGATCACATTTCGCCTCTACTCCACTCTCTTCACTGGCTATTTGTCTCAAACCGTATCTCATACAAAATCTCAACTCTCACTTTCTCTGCTCTCTTTGAAAATGGACCTTATTATCTCTCAGATCTCCTTAAAATCTACACCCCCTTTCGACAACTACGCTCCTGTGCTTCTGCGAATGACTCGCTTCAGGACTACTACTGGTGAAAGATCTTTCTCTTTTCAAGCTCCAGCGACGTGGAACAGACTGCCAGACTCTCTCAGACATTCAGATTCTATCTCTTCTTTCAAGTCTAAACTTAAAACCCATCTATTTTCTCATAATTAGTCAATGCTGGGGGGGGGGGGGGGGGGGGGGGGGGGTACAACCTAACTCATAGTCGTCTGGGCCTCTTCAAATGTAGCGTATGTAGCGTATGTGTATGTTCTCTATTATATGTATTTGTTGTATGATTGAACATTATAGGATTAAGTTTTTGTAGTGATATTTGAAAAATAAGTGAATGTCACATTCGTAGGATTAGGATTTGTTAGTTATTGTAGTAATAGTATTTGTAGTTGGGTGTGGTGTATTATTGTATATGAGAACGGTGAATGTAGTATGGCTTTGTAAAGTGCTTTGAGAAATTCGTTTGATTAAGCGCTATATAAGAAACCATTATTATTATTATTATTATGTGTATACAGTGTGCGTGTGGATATGTGTGTGTGTTTGTGAGACAGAGAGAGAGAGAGAGAGAGAGAGAGAGAGAGGAGAGAGAGAGAGAGAAAGAAAGAGAGAGAGAGAGAGCATGTGTATATGCGTACACCAATAATATGAATCCTCAAAATATGTGCGTAACATCAAATTTTTATATCATCATCAGGACCACATCTCACATGTTGAAATGCATTCATATTTATAAATCAATGTTTGCACTAGACAGTTGAATCAGAGAGGCAGACACTAGCCACATCGAATGCCATATTCTCAGAGGTCTTTAAGGCTCTCACGGAAATTCTTTCACATCAGAGAATGCTGAATGGGCATCAAACTGAACTTAAATGTTAATGTATGGCTGGATGTTGCGGAAATTTTGGGAACTAAGTAGCTATTGAATAAGTGAAGAGGGAGCTGGGGTCGGGGTGGGGATGGGATGGGTAATAGAGAAAAAAGGGGAGGAAAGAGTGTGGGGTTATGGAAAGTTGTTGGTGGAAGAACGAAAAGAGCAAGATTTAGCTGGGAGGGAAGAGAGCTGATGGTAAAAAGGATACATCACTCACAGCAGGCATGGGTGACAAATGTATTTACAGAAAAAAAAGAAAGAAAGGCAAGATGGGCAGGAAGAGGTGAAAATCCAAGGAACAGGAGCAAAGTTTGAAGGTGAAGGAAGAAAAAGTTGGTGGGCATAGTATACTTGAGGGGAGAGAGATAAACTGACAGAGAGACAGACAGACAGAGACAGACAGATAGATAGACAGACAGAGACAGAAAGGAAAGGGAGGGGGGGGAGAAAGAAAAGGGGCGTGGGGGAAGACGATAACCTAAATACGGGTAAAGGGACTGGTTATAGATGGAGATGAAGGGGGGGGGGGGGGGGGGGGGGGGAAGGAGGGGGGGAGGGGGGGAAGGAGAGGGGGGAGGGGGGGAAGGAGGGGGGGGGGGGTTAGCATGCATAATATGATAATGCATGTTACAGAAATCACTGCAATCCAGTAGAATCTCCAAATTCTCCAAAGAGGAACTTTAGTAGGAATCTGGGGCTTTCTCTTATCATGACCATTCTTCATTGCTAGGATTTTAAACTTTCTAAGTTTCTACTGCCAGGTGAAACTTGAATCAGAATGTCCACCTATTTTCCTTTGAAAATAACAAGTATAATAATCCAAGAAGTAACATCCACAATTTGAGTTTGTCTAGAGCTGCAGAAAGTCCAAATGGTTTTCATCCAAGCACAACACTTAATTTCATTGCATAAACAGCATGTCATTCTGACAGTATTCTTTTGAAAATAAATGTGTGTGTGTGTGTGTGTGTGTGTGTGTGTGTGTGTGTGTGTGTGTGTGTGTGTGTGCATGCATGTTGTGTGTGTGTGTGTGTGTGTGTGTGTGTGTGTGTGTGTGTGTGTGTGTGTGTGCATGCATGTGTGTGTGTGTGTGTGTGTGTGTGTGTGTGTGTGTGTGTGTGCATGCATGTTGTGTGTGTGTGTGTGTGTGTGTGTGTGTGTGTGTGTGTGTGTGTGTGTGTGTACTGATGTGTGTTGCATGCATGTATTATCTGAAAAGTTATTGGGTGCTACCATTTCCATCCAACAACAGTTCCCATGAATTTGCCAATACCAGCAGCTTCAACAAAAATTGACTAAGGGCATAGAAATGGAAAGGAAATCAAAACTGATGTCACTATGAGATCATGGTATGGGAAACCACAGAATCTGAGACTTTTTTTTTTTTTTTGGTAACGTGGAATGATGAAGGCAAGGATGATGATATTGCTATGGAGTTTATTCTTGTCTGAGACTGCATGACAGGGCTGAGCCGAATAAGCATTGTGGGGATAATGCTACTGGAGTGGCATATTAGAAAGAAAGTAGAAAGTAAAAAAAAGAAAAAAAAAAGAGGACCAGAGTCTAAAAGATAATGGGAGATGCAGCTAAATTAGAGTTCCAGCTGAGGATGAACAAACGTGAATTTCATCAGGCTTACATTTCTGACTTAGAACAAGAGTCCAATTCAATTGGTTCAAATCATGGCAGGGCCAAAAACACGTTTGACATCAGAAGGGTGTTATTATACTCATAACCTGAATGATGTCTGCCTGCCTTAGAATGGAATAAGAGTCCAAAACACCTGTATGAAGGAGCTTTCTTGAACTTGAACTTGAACTTGAGGTGTTTGAGGCCTGTTCACCTTCGAGATTAGTAGATGTAAGTCTACACCTATGAACTTTCTTGTCTGAAAACCTTCTGCTGTCAAGCTCTCCCCTGAGATTCTTCCATCTTACTACATCATTGTCAATGTATGTATTTGAATGTCCTGGGGACTCAGTGTCAAAACCTCTACAAATATTCAAAAACTGAACAATGTATGACTTCCAAAAATTCACTGACGTGTCTGTAGAATATTGGTAAACTTTCTTACCCGAAAGCGCACTGTATTTTCTGTTTGATAAATGATGTCGACCTGAAGTTCCATCACATCATTGGGATAGGGAGATGCTGTTTTCCTGGTCAGTGTGACAGTCATTCCCTTGTCTGATGATGAAAATGATGAAACAGAGTAACTAATGTAATTCTCAGGGTAGTAACAATACGGTACACCATTTGGCACCGAGGGATTCCAGCAACAGCCTCTCGCTTCACACGTCTGCTGCGATGCCGACACGAATTCTGGCCAGCAGTCAAATCGGTCTGATACTGTTGCAGCGCAGGACCTTCCATATGGTTGGTTTCTTGATTTTTGCTCAACGCGGCTGTTATTTCTATGGCTGGCTTTGACATAATTTGGCTGATCAGTTTCTACCCATTTTCCGTCGTTTGATTGATCAAGTTCAACCCACTCGTCTTGTGGCGATGGTTCGCGCCAGATGCTTCCTCCTTGATCTTCGAGTTCGTCAGATGAGGTGAAGAAGTCGTAATTTACCGTGGGGTATTGGGGTCCGCACATCAATAACAGAAGAACTGACATGCTGATCAAAATGCCAGCTAACAGACCAAGAATGAAAACCCTGCGTCCTCTCCGCATCTGATGATTTCTGAGCTGTACAACAGACGCCAGCAATTTCTCGACATTGTCGCTTGCATCGTGTGGATCGTCTCTTGATACAAGAGGCTCTTTCTCTTGTTTCATTTTGGTGTTTCGGTCAGACTTTTCCTCCTCCAAGCACTTTACTCTCAGAGAAATTGCAGCACTTGGTGTCTACCCTCAACCTTGGCCAAGCAGGAAAACCAAAGGTTATGTGCATGTGATGTTGTCAAGTCACATGCAGAATTAAGGGAGATAATGCTCGTGGTCTTATCTGAAAGATTTCAAAGTAACGTTCCCATCAAACATGGCCGAGACCGCGTCAAGGTGAGTTTCAAAGTTGAAAATGCTGTTGATCGATATTATTGCTTTTACTTATCAGTTCAGGTCCCTAATTTACTGTATTGAAAAATGTTGTCCTCTTCTTCTTTATTTCCAGTTCTTGCTTTGTTTTTGTTTTCTTTTCCCTGGAGCCATTTTTTTTCGGGGACTCTATCTGAGTGAATCGACTTCCAGCTATGTTATTTGTTTTTTAATCCCCTAGATTTCACTAGATCTAAAACAGAACACCACCATCAGAAAGAGCACCAAACAAGTGCAACCTAATGATGCAGAAAGTATCTTAATCGGATATCTGATAAGAAAGTTATTACTTTTTTATTGATTAAATTTTGGCTCATTAATACTTCTTGAAATGCAGTGTGCAAAAGGGATTTCAAGACCCCAAAAAACAAACGTCACAGCTGATGACGCAAGGACACAGCAGGCCGAGTTACACCCAGGTTCGCCATTTCAGTGTTTCAAACTTTACTGATTAGATTAAAATCAGTAAAAGGTATGACGAAACAGTTTATTTACATGAGACTCTGTAGATCAAAAGTAGAAAATCAACATGTTATTAACATGTTCGAAGGCCAACAAGACCCTCGGCTTCCTTCGCCCAAACCTTCGAATCGGTGCCATCCAGCTGAAAGAAACGGCGTACAAGTCCTTCGTGAGGCCCATACTGGAGTATGCCTGCACAGTGTGGGATCCACACACGAAACAAAATATCAGCAGGATTGAGGCAGTACAGAGTAGAGCAGCCCGGTTTGTTCTCAGAAGATATCACAACACTTCAAGTTTAAAAGCTATGATAGACAAACTGGGCTGGGATCCACTCCAGCAATGCAGGAAGACCTCCCGCCTCGCCATGTTGTACAAAATCTTGCATGAGGAGGTCTGTGTGGACGCTGCCAAACTGAAACCTGCACCACCAAGACAAAGAAGAGGAAACTCCCAGCAACTGACCCAGATCCATTGCCGCACCCAATACCGACAACAGGCATTCTTTCCCAATACCATCAGGGACTGGAATGACCTGACTGAGGCAGCAGTATCAGCCAAAACCCTCGACACATTCGTGTCAAGGGTCTGATCATATTAGAGTAGGAACCAGAGTAGGGATATAGGGATAGGGTTTTTTTTGTTTGTTTTTTGGGGGTTTTTTTTTGTGCGCTTGGCTGCACCTTATGTGTAGTCAGAGCTGGCTTACCCCCGAGGGGGGACAGGGTGACCGTGGTAGCCTGCCAGCAGATCCACGCATAGCTAGTTAGCTTTATTCAATTTACTGTGATGTGTAGTGAGAGTGTGAATGAGTTGGGTTTTTTTTTTTTTTTTTTTTTTTTTTGCGTCAACCCTAAAGCGGCAGAGTAATCAACCTGATGATTGTGGCCCCTCAACGGATGATGATGATGATGATGAACAAGGACTAGCTCACTAAGTCAGCTCTGATTAAATTTAGATTTAAGGCAGCCCAAGTGAAGGCATACCTGGGAACATACAGTAAGTGAGTAACTGTGTTAGCTCCACACAAAATTTGCCTGAGTTAATTGGCATGCTGAAACTTCTTTATATTATGCTGCCATATTTGGCAGGGCATCAGGAATAATTCATGAGTGGTGACTCATTGTCAGGCCCAGATCACAGTGGACAGCGGACATTTCAGTCAAATGAGCAGAAGGCCAACAAAGAGTTGTATGAATGCAAGATTTACACATACTTATTTCTGACAATAGCAACACTGCATCAGGTCAGGAACTTGACCAAATGAAAATCTTAGTTTAACCAGATGAAGGAAAGAATAAACGCCACCATCAGAAAAGGGGAGAAAAATGCAAAGACATGATACAAAAGTATCTCAACTGAGCATCTGAAAAGAAAGTTAAGATTTTTTCACAGTTTCAGTGAATAAATTTTGACTTGAAAAACAAGTTGAAATCTACATGATAAGGTAAAAGTTGTGCAAAACCAGGTCAGGTTGCTTCCAAAACAAAAGTCACAGCAGGTGACAACAGGTTGATTACTATGACTGTTCCATCCAATTTACTCACCATACACTGATACAGCTCTTCAAACCTTCCAGGGAAGAGAAAGGTATGACTGAATGTTTTGTTTATTTCATGAAACTACAGACAGTCGAAAAAGTGAAAAATCCAGGATGGACCTTTTTAAATTACATGGACTAGTCAGGGTTCCAAATTGATATGTCAAGCTATTGAGGTGAATGTACTTGAGAAGTGAAAATGATTATGGTGGTCTCACATAATATATACTCAAGTCAATCAGCTCTTAAAGTCTAAGGAACATCTGTACACCAGGGCCAGGCTACCATATGTGGTTTGGAATAATGAATAATTCATGAGAAAAATCTCACTTTTCAGCATTGCCCAAGGGAGGAAGCAAAAAGGCAGCTCACATACTTTTGCACCCAGTGAGGTGACAGTACCAGTGAGATTATCAGACATTTATGTCAAGAAGATGAGCACATGCATCATGCAGTTATAATAAGAAATATAAATTAAAGAAAAAACACCACTGCCAGAAAAAGAGAGAGACAGATAAAGACAGAGAGAGAAAGAGAAAGAATCCCAAGTTGTATATGATGCAAAATTTTAGTCGGACATCTGAGGAGAAAGTTATGATTTTCTTCTTTTTTCTTTAAATCAAATTTTCTTCTTCTTGATGTTAGGCAGCCAATTTCATCAGGATGAAAATCCTGCTGCACTTGGGGATAGCCAAGTGTAAGTCTTGTGCAAAGGGAAGAGAGAGACAGAGACACAGGGACTGAGGGAAAAAATGTTTAGGAGTGGGAGGGAAATGGTGGCTGTTGTTACCAGGCATAATGTATGTTCCTTCTTCAAGAGATAAGGTGGAATTCTGTGTAATACAGGATCAGGTCTCCACAAACTTGGAAGGTGACTATACTAAGCTCATAGGACATCTGATAGAGTGTGAGGTGGAGGGGTTGGAAGGGTGGGGCAGTAGGGAAGACAGATTTGATAGTTTAAGAGTGTATGGGCATGCAGTCTTCCTTTGAAGGAGCCCAACAAATGTGCTTTGACAACCTCCACATGTAGATGGTTCCAATGAGGTATCTTGCATGGAAAGGTGGACTTCTTGTACTGAATGCAGTGGCAGGGTACAGCATAAGTAAGGGAGTTACACTGGCGGTGGATCTTCTGATGGCAGCTGGTTGGAATATGGCTGGAGTCGATCTGTAGCTTACCATGATGATATAACATATACATTGTGGCAAGGTGAGCCTTCATGGACAAGGTCTCCAATAAGGGCCATTTTACCTGTAACAGCAAATCCTCAGATCTTGTGGTCAGACAGTAGTTCTGCCATACACATCTTGCAGCACATTTGGAGTTTTTCTATGGAGTCAATTCTGATGTTAGTGTGGGGATCTTAGACTGGTCTTTCGTATTCCAACAATGCACACACACTATTTTAGCATTTACCTTTCCTGTTGCATTGTTGCACATAATTTTCTTTGCAAGAACCCCAGAGTCTTGTTGGCATTGCATTCCATTGTTGTTGTGGGCCTCACACTTCAGGTCAGCAGTGATGTTGACGCAGAGACCATACCTCGCCCATATGCTGTCTACAGTTGATATACATTCAGGGTATCTTCTCTACCTTGTCATATTCTGGGTGTTATATTCACCAAGGTGGAATGATATTTTCCACTTCTGTTCCCAGGATTTAAGTTTCTTCAAGTCTTCTTGAAGCTTATTCTGATCCTGAGTTGTTGATGTTGCTGTGGCACATCATATCATCCAGAAAGAGGCGGACCATGGACTTCAGACCAGATGGCAGGTCACTGATGTAGAGCAGGAAGAGGAATGGGTCAGTTAAGGAACACCTGACTGGATAAGTGCAGGTTGAGACTTCACACCTCCAACAGTTACAGCCTATTATCAGTCTGTGGTGAAATTTTTAATCCACAAGATCATCTTCAATGGAAATCTGACTTTGTTACTGACATCAGACCTGTAATGTGTGCCAACCAGGAGGTTTCAGTTGTTGTTGTTTTTTTTAATTTGACTTGGACCCATTAAAATTCACCTGTTTCTATGTGAAGTGAATCATAAGGCAGTGAACTTCACAGATTATGCAATTAAGAAGAGTTTTATTGCAAGGTTTAGACCCAGTACATGTATCTTCAGATGACCTGAGCTGTTGATGTATCGTACATCTTCTCACAGTGACTGAACAGTGAATAAAACTGAACAATGAATCTGAAATATTTTTGTTTTACGTATATTTCAGATCGCAGAACAACAACAATGAACGAAAAGGGCTGCATGACTGCACCATCATCCGTGAAATCTACGAACATGAGTCATCCCAAGAAGAGTTTGAAGTGGAACTGGACCGTGCCCTGGACTCGGGTGTCAAGACCATCGTCATCGAACCCTCCAAGCTGGGTGATGAGGCAGCCAAGTGGATCATGTGCGGCAACTGTCTTCACAAGACAGCTGTTCTGTCAGGTCTAGGGTCTTTATGCGTGGCGGGGGTGTGGCCTTCACATGTGGAGGTATCCCTGCCTTTGGGGTTTCTGAGTGTAGTGTGTGCTGGTGTGTATGCCATCTCCTGGCAGTTTGATCCGTGCTGTAAATACCAGATAGAGACCAACATGAGCAAAGTTCCCAAGCTCCCTCTCCATTCCCTTACGACCACCACGCCAGTCATTCTTGTGCGCAAAGATGACTCTCGACGCAAACTTCTGCACAATTTTGTGTCGCTGGTGGCCGGGGGGTTGTGTGCCTACAAGGTTTACAAACTATACTATGCAGCATAGATGTGATCGTGATCCTGAACTGTGCCTCAATCCACTATGACTATCTGTTGTACAACAGTGCCTTTACTCAGTTACCGGTCATTGTGAGACATTTTTTAGTGACTGAACAAAGCACCAACCAGTGTTCAATGTTGCCATCTTTTGTTCATCTTTTAAAAGGAGTTAATATCAACTTTTATTGCCTTTGCTTCTGTGTAAATAGTGTACCAAATTTTTTTTAATCTGAAATTGGATTTTTTTTTTTCTTTTTGTGTGTCACAATATTTTATGTTAATTAGGGACCTTTTCTGTTAAATCGTTCACCAGGTTGGTAAAATCTCCATACTGCTTGATAAGAATTAAACAGTTCTTGCAAAGCAGTGAGCACTCTCTCTTTGTATCTTGTATATTCCTGGTTCAGTGGTTGATAGAGGATATATTTGATATTGTCTTCTGTAACTTAAGTGTATACATTGTAATTTTCTAATGTGCAATTATTTAGAAGCGAAATGATATTGACAGGCATTACTTGAATTCATAGTCATTTAGAATTCTACTCTCATGAATGTAAAACTTGGAAGAAAAGGAATTGGTGACTTGGTGCGTGTCAGGTTTAAAAAAAGTGTGGATGCTACAGCCACATCACCCAAATTGTTCTTATAGCTACATTGAAAATACATCAAGTCCCATGTAAAATATTCATGGATTCATAAATGCCTATAAGAGTGTAGAGTCTTTTCATATCATAGATTAAACTTTATCAACTCAGACACCACACGGCATGGTATCTGTTTTATTTTTGATATTGATTAAAATATAGAGAATGTATGCATGCATATGCATTACTTGCTTTACAAGTTTGAGCTGAACGTGTACGTGCATGAGTGCCCATGTGTTGTGCATGCCTCATATGGTGACCAATTTTGTGTTTGTATGTTTTATTGTAGTTATTTGTCCAAAAAAGTAGTATAATTTTCTTTTCCTCTGTCTGAACAATGGCATTTCGAAAGGAGGAAACCAGTTAGTGCCAACATTTTAGTAAGGAATTACATGCATGGTTTTTTTCAATATGGGACCATCAAAGTACTGTATACATGATGCTATTACCTCCTTTGTCAGTCGTTCCAGAATGAAAACTGATCCAGACTTAGTTGCATGACATGTCTGTGGGTATTAGTACATGTGTGTATATATACATGTATCAGTGTATTTGTTCGTTAAAAGTATTAATGTTGATAAAAACCCAAACATTTTTATATATGAAATGGTGATTTTTTTTTTTTTTTCTAAATGAAAACATGGCCATGAAAAGATACCACAAAATTCATTCCAGTTTGTTCATCCAATGATCAGTATAATTGTTGAACATGTAATATATCATAGCATTTTAATCACTTGGAGTTCACTGATGGCAAACTTGTTCACAGCTGTAGAAATAATGTTGCTGTTGCTACTTGCCTACTGCCAAGGGATTTTCAGTAAAAATGGGAGTCATTTTTGCCTAAAAAATTTTCAAGGCTTAATTCATAGTTCTCATTAGTGAAAACTATTTTGATTTTTATTGTTTGTTTGTTGAGATTTTCTTTATAAAAAAAATTGTTGAGATTTTCTTTATAAAAAAATCGTTGGAGTCTCAAGTCTTCCACTGAATCTGTTTTAAAAGCTGTAGGCTGTACGGTTTGACGCCTGTTCTTTAGTTCTGTATAGTCTGCTCCATTTTGAATGAGCTCCTGTCTCGGTAACAGCATCATCTGTTCTCAGCGAGGCAAATTTTATTATATTACACTGGTAGCATGTCCAGTAGAAACAGGGTTAGGTAGTCAGATTTTTTAGTTTAGTTTGGTTACTTACGGCTTATGTTGTACAACACTTATTCCAGGTGATATGCCCAGTGCAGAGAAGCCCGCACAATTTTGAGCAATGAGTAATTTAAACCTGTCTCTGTTAAGATTTGTAAGGCAACTAAAACGCCCATGGCAAAATGCCATACGTCTGACTTTGAGTTGCAGTCAGTGCTGCTGGACTGGATCACAGTATTAAAAACTATTTATCAGTGAGATCCTCCTCTCTATTTTTTTATACCTGCATCTTTCAGTCTGTAGGATAATTGGCAGTGAAATATTCAATGCAAAACACTTTTTTCATTATCTTATTAGGAAGTTGAAGAGGGCCTTTCCTGGTCTGATCTGCTATTTGAATGACAAATGAGGCATAGTCATATCTCAAGATACAAAAGAATGTCGGATGCAAACTCAGGAAGTGTTGTGCTGCACGCTTATTTTGAAAAGATATTGTGTTTCGCTACTCTGTGTAGCATAGTCCTTCCGTTGGCAAATGCTTGCTGTACTCTACTTGCACTTTTCATGACCATTTTGATACTGGAGAGTGCTTTTCCATGAGACTGAAGTATTTCTGTGATCAGCTTTGTTAGTCCACCACAACTTCATGTGTGTGTGTGTGTGTGTGTGTGTGTGTGTGTGTTTTCTCATTCCAGCAGCAAAATTAAAGTTTAGGGTCCACAATAAGATGTACGGATGGTTGGGTGATCAGAAAACAATAAACTTTCTTGGCTTTCTTTTCTTTCTTCTTTTTTTTCTCCTTTTGTTTTGTTTTGTTGTTTGTGTTTGTTTGTTTTCTTTTACATGAGACCTATGACCCACAAACATAAGAAATAGGAGATACTGTGCACAACCATCAATCAAGTACAAAAGAGGAAACAAATTCTGATTTCTTTTTATATTCAGAAATGCATCTTTAATTCTGAAATATGTGGGATTGAAAATTTTCCTTTTTTTGTTTTGTTTTGGTTTTTTCCTATCGGAGTCCCATGCCTGATGGTGTGATGCATATGTGGTTATTGGTGGAAAGGTATTATGAAGTGTTCAGCTTTGTATGCCGACTGTGCATGGCTTTTTTTTTTCTTAATCTTGCCAGGCTTAGGTGGTTAATCCATTCACAAGCATCTGCAAAGTTTTGTTTGTATTTCAAGGTTATAGCATAGACACTATTATACAGTTATACAGGGTTGGTCAAAGTCTGGGGGACAGGGTGAGGATGTGTGATGCATGTTGTTTTTACTGGATTCACATACATGTATAGCAAGGACATTGTTATTTCTGATGATTATTGCATCAGATCTTGCCAGTTGTAGTTACTGTGAATAAAGCAAAAGTTGGCTTTTTATCTCATGACCTTTGGTGTTTCAGCATGTATGCAAGGGTCAAATGGAGAATGGGTTTGATTTGAACTTAATTTTACTTCACTCTGTTAGTCTGATTTTCTGTCTGTCTGTCTGTTTCTGACTTTCACTCAGTGTTGATGTCCGTCTCTGTCTGTCCATCCCTCTCTCTCTCTTTCTGTCACTCACATTCTCTCTCCATCTCTTTCTCTCTCTGTTTGAAATTATTATCTCAATGCCTTCCCCTCTGTGCCCCTATCTCATTGCCTCCTCCTATGAACCACTTTTGCTGAGTGAATATTTTTTTAACTCATCAACGTATCTTGTTTGTTTCCCTCCTATCAATTGATTACATTGAAGGTAAAGTACATGTATCGATAAAATTCTTAATGCTTGCATTGGTTGCAAATAGCTTGTTATTCTTCAAGAAGAACAAGCAGTTTGTAACCATGAGTTTAACATGCTTGTGGACATGGCATAACCTTGAGCACAATTTATGTGAAACAAGTTCACTGCGCATGACTCTGCCATATTAAACATGCGATGGCTTGCTTTGGGCATATAATGATCCCAGAGGAAACAACCTGTTGATTTCAGTCTCGGAATGCTTGATAAGTAAATGGTGATTTCAGTTTCTTGACAGATGAGAATCATGTGCCTCACAAAAGGGATTCCTGTTGTTCAGATAGAGGTGAAATGAACTGTTGTGTATTGAGGGTGGACTAACAGAATATTTCAAATTAAAATGAAATTGTTTTGCATGAGATGTATAAGAGAGAGAGAGAGGTAAACGACAGACTGATGCCATGAAAGAGACATGTAAGTAGACAGATAGCTGACAGACAAGAGACTGAAAATAAGAGAGATACACACTTCCTTTCAATTCATGTCATTCGCTTCCCAGCCCAGCCAAAAGCACCATATGGAAGCTGAAGAGAGATTGACAGAAAGAAAAACCCACCTATTCACCCATGCACACAGACACACACTCGCATGCATATAGGTTTATGGGCAGACAAATACATACCAAACTCAAAGATGAGACGGATAGACACAAAAAGTGAAAGATTGAGTGTCATGGACTCGGCCCCAGACATACTGATCACTTATTCCGGACCCACAACCATAATAAAACACCATAGGCAAGAAGTAAGGAACCAAAACACTTTTATTTACAACTTCCACACAACTCTAAAGATTGTTAAAGACACATACACATTTCAACAATCACTGAAACGTGATTGTAAATAACCTTTCCTTGGACCCCAAACGATTAACAAAACTGAGGTTAGTGATTTATTAGCACTTTCATTTCTGGTCATGCAGTACAATCATAATTCTTTTCACAAATGAGTATGCGCTTATACCACGTCGATTCTCCCAAATAATCATACTGCAATCGCAAGAAAAAAACAACAACAAACAAACAAAAAACAATGAAACAAACAATAAGCACAGCCCAAGACCCCACAAAGGCAGACCTTACAACCTGAAGACACTTAATGTGCTGGTTAGGAAAATGAGAAATCATCATGGCAGTGATAATCCGATTAACTAACACTAAGCAAACCTCAACTATCCTTTATCAGCAGCACTTCCGGAAGGAGATGTTCCAGTCCCACAACAAAGGTCACCTCGGGTCATCCTGCCCGCCACTGCAGTCACAGTGGAACAAAGACACTAAGGGAGTACTCACTGCAGAAAGATCACTTCTCGTGCTCCCTTCCCTTAAACGTAAGTCTGTTTTTCTGACTTACGCATTTTTACTACGGCAGATTTTGAAGTTTGCTCCACTCCCGGTACGACAATTAAAGGCATCTGGACCCGGTGTCCCAGCTGAAACTATCCCCTGCCCATAATGACTCCCGGGCAGCATACACTAGCCTACACTGTCCCCACCCCCGAGTTCCTTTAAGTCCAGACTGCTCCCTGCTCCCCTCGCCACCCACCCTCTCCCCCCTGCCCAGATAGAGCTGGCCCCTCCCCTCCCCAACTCAAAGTATCCCTCCTGCCCCCACTTTCCTTTTCTTGGAAAATATGTTGAGTACACACACAACCACACACACACACACACACACACACACACACACACACACACACATACATACATACACGATGCTGACCTTTTTTTTCAAATAAGGTGAGTGTATTCTTGAAAAACTAATGGTACACAGCTGTACGACTGGCCATAGAACTGTGTGCGCGCGCGCGCGCGTGTGTGTATGTGTGTGTGTGTGTGTGTGTGTGCGTGTGCGTGACTGTGTGTGTGTGACTGTGTGTGTGTGTGTGTGTGTGTTTGGGTGGATTGTGAGGGAGAGAAGTTAGCGAAATCATTGATGACTTGTTTACTGTTCCCTGCCTCATTTTATTTTCAACTTGTTACCACAAGTTAATGATTGAATATCTGGCTCCACTTTTGTCATTGAATTCCCCTCAGGAAGTCCTGACGAAGGTCAAAATATTTGGACTTTGGGTGTCCCCCCCCCCCCCCCCCCCCCCCCAAATTTCCTGTAAGTTTTCACTCACACACATACACACACGCGCGCGCGCACGCACACATTTTTAGAAAACCGCAGGACACCGCTTCACAAGCTTGAATTGGTCATAGGTTGATGCAGGACATGCGAAAAGTTGAAAAATTTGATTAAAACCCGGAGTCGCAGCCGAAACTGTACGTCGGACCCAACCTGTCCCCCAGGAAAGTATGGGCTAAGCAATACTGACCCCCCCCCCCCCCCCCCCACCCCCGGATAGTACAGGCTAGCCCACGCTGTCCCCCTGTCGCCTGAGGTGCTTCCTTCCCCTTTTTCTGCGTGGCAGTACTCCCTCCCCCCACCCCCTCCTGCATTGTCTCCCCTCTGAATCCGATCCCATGTCATGCTTTTATGTGGATTTGATATACTCTGATTCTTTTATGTAATTTCACTTTCTTTGTTCTTCCTCTGCGTACCCGCCTTCTCATGTTTGTTAGATCACTCACCAACCCAACTAATGTCTCACATATGCGAGCTTACATGTATTCGTGCAGTCTGTTAAAGATTACGCATTTAAGAATGCGTGTGAAAAATGTCTGAAACAGCAGTACTCGCACACAGGACTGAATTGCCATTGAAAAATAAATAAAGAAAAGAAAATAAAGATATTCGGACCAAAGACCAAACAAGCTGATGGAATGTCCTCTGCCTTGACTCTTGATCGACTCTATGAGACCTTTACTGTTATGGACTTAATATATCACTTTTTTTTTCGTGTGTGTATGTTTTGTAGTGGAACTGGAAATATTTTCATTGCTTGCACAGCGGACGTCCACATCTCATCTTCCAACACAATTGTTACAGACAATGAATGTTCAATGCTGTAACTATGCTCTATATTAGTTTAACACGCGAGAAGATGGCATTCTAATCTTGATGAGCAGAATTACTGCGAAATAAGCTAACTGCGCACAACTATGCGTGTTACATAAAACTCGCTTGATGAGTGAATAGCGGTTTCAGTTTGTTGCCAAATGAGAATCGTATTCCGCACAAAAGGGATTCCTGCTGTTCAGACAGACGTGAAACGAACAGTGCTAGTTTCAAACAGTTGTATATTGACAGTGGATTAACAACAACAACAACAAAAGCTAATAGAAAAGAATATTAAAAAAAAAATGTTTTGAGAGAGAGAGAGAGAGAGAGTTTGCTATGTCGGGCACTCCGCTCGGTTCCAATGGGCAGGAGTGATAAGTGATATTTAAATCCAACCTGCACAAGACTTTGATTAGTAACTACACAAGCAGTTAACAGTCATCGCAATATGGAATCCAGACTTACAGGCAAGCCCCTTCCCGCGACCCTGCACATTCACTGCTATAGGAAGCTCTGCCACGGGTCTGAGTCCCTTGGATTTCCATCCACGCCAGTAATCTCGAACGGCCTTCTTGGAACGTTAATGTAGTCCGTTCGTCGTTCTTCTGACTGTTAACCTAAGATGGCCATAACTTCATGCAAAATGTCACTTGTCATTCTAAGTCTGCCGTGTGACGCAGACTGAACGAGGACTTTCGACATTTTGAACAAGAGTTGTGTTCCCTTGTGTTCTGTGGCTGGTGAAAGACTTGGCAGAATCTACACCACCAGAAGGCGATTCAAGGAAGTTCCTTCTTCTTCCTCAACGCCAGTGGTAGTGTGATAGCCTGTCGTCCCGTCTTGCAGAGACAGTGTGACATCACCGTGCTGCATTGTCACTGATGTGTCACTCGCTGTGTTAATTAAGGAGGTGGCCGTCAGGCCGCGTCGCCCTCTGTTCTCTCTGCAGCAGTGTGACAGTCCGTCCCATCTTGCACGGTCAGCTCACTGGGTATTGTCTTTACGATAGATCAGTGTCAATCACAGTGTTCAGAGGCCGGCCATCAGGTCTTGTCTTCCGTGTATTGTCTGCGTCAAAGCGCGGACTGTCCATGGGGGCTGTCACCTTTGGATTGTTCCTGTGCATTAGCATTAATTTGAAACGAGAGAGAGAGAGAGAGAGAGAGAGAGAGAGAGAGAGAGAGAGAGAGAGAGTTTTATGGTCTTTTTTTATAACCTCAGGATAGCGTTTAACATACGCATGGGCATTATTTTTCTACACGTTACTCTCGCCATTTAAAACAAGTGTGTTGTTTTCATCTTTATTATGACTCGAGTACACCATAAACAGCAAGCAAGCATATTTCAACAGAGAATTTCGAATGCTCCCTCCCTCCTCTTCCCTAAAAATAATTCGATTTCTCAATAAAGTTTTTTTTTTTCTTTTTCGAGCAATAAATAATTGTATCATCTTTACTTCAGATTAATAACTTCCTATCAATTATTATTTTCATACTACTGTGTGGTTATGCTAAACGGATTTTCTTCCAGCTTGAAGCTAAAAGAAAGGTAAAAAAAAGAAAAAAGAAAAAGAAAAATCAATGTGAAAGGCTGAAAAAAAACAATCAAAATCAAAACCAGAAAAAAATCACACACACACACACACACACACACACACACACACACACACACACACACACACACACACACACACGCCAGTGCAAAATTTTCAAACTAGTGAACGAACTTAAAAGAACAAGCAAAACCTGGACAGTCTTGAAAAATATCACGACTGATTTCTCATGCTGACCTGTCATATAATAAGCATTACTTTGAAAGTGTGTTTCCAAACAGCTGTTCACATGGCATCTGTTTTCTTTCAGACCCATCCATTCACCAGGATACTCTGGCAGGTGTTATTCTATTTCACATCTTGAGGAAGATCTATTGTGTTAGGTGTGAACTTTTCAAATTTGTAATCGTAAATATACAGGTTACCATGGAGCATAAAAATCGAATACATGGTCCGTTTAATTGTTTTTAATAAATCTTCAAGACTTTTCCAACGCTTTATCTAAAGTTTCTTCGAGTGAAAATCAACCACCATCGAAACAGTTCATGAAATCTCGAGTACCGGTAACCACAAACTGGTTTTCTGGTACAAAGATAACATTCTCTTGTTTAGCACGGTTGGTGTCCTTTCGAGACCATTGTAAACTGTTGATTTTGTGTGTAAGCGCCATGATGCAAATTCTGACTTCATTTAGGCCCATGTAATATTCCGAAGAAGATGCACCCACATGCTCAATTGTTATTGTTGCGTACGACAAATATCCCTTAAAATGTACCAAGGATAGTGTTTTTCGCTGCTGTACAAAAACAAATGTGAGTACATTTGGTCAACATCAACTATAACAGCCAGCGAAAGTATCCTTGTGCATATTTCTGTTACAGTCGGATACAGCTTTACACCGAAGAATGTTGTGCCACATGTACTTTCCTGGTTGTTCACCACCTTTTATGACGGTTCTGGGTTCACTGCGTGTTTGTTTTCCTTCTCAGCAGGTTTGAGAGGTATAAAGATATTGTCACTGCTAAGAATGGTATAAGTTAGCTTGGATCTCCGTAGTGATGCAGTCCCTCACTGGCTGACTAAACCATTATATGCACAACTAAGCTGTGACTTCGAATAGAAAGGATTGAAACATCCCCACCCCCGTTCTTCCTCCCCCTTCTTTCCCAACTCCCCAAATGTGCGTGTCTGTGTCCCTTCATGCCCTGGTCTCATGGTGAGCTCAGTTTCGATGTCCTCTCCACATCTCCGCCATTGGTGAGTTTGTTGAGGTCGTCGGTTTTGACATGCTCTCGGGGACTGTCATCAGCCGGACATGATGGCACCCTCTGGAGGTGGGAGAGGGGGGGGGGGGGGGGGGGGGGGGGGGGGGTCTCACTTACGTTGGGTCCTCGACTAAGCAATTATTATCACTACTATGGGGCTTCGTAGGTGATGTTCACTACTATGGGGCTTCGTAGGTGATGTCATGCGTATGTGGGATCAAAACAGGTTTCGCTGAACACATCCGGAGTGATTCGGCAGCAGTGCAGTGTCTCTTCTGGTGGCTTGCCTCATGACGACTTGCGAGTTCGACTTCCATGTGGATTGGAGGTGTCGGAGCTGAGACAGAAGAAGCCAGGGATGACTGTAAACGGAGAGCTGGAATGAGCGCTGCGGGGGTAATGCCAATGAAACGGCACAGAAGATGAGACAGTGGGCGGTGGGTGGGTGGCTGGTGGGGTATGAACGAGGGAGTTGTGAAGAAGAAAATGAATCATTTAGCCTGCAATCGAATTTTTTTTTTTTTTTTTTTTTGCTGTCCCAGCCTCTGCGCCACCTCAGAGGCAGTGCACCCACGCCGCTCATTCTGACACCCCGTCCACAGCCACAGCCCGGTCGGTCCCGCCGCAGCCCCGGCACCGGCAATCCACAGGGAGCAGTCAATGTCAAGTCGTCAAGAGGCAACCCACCGGAGGAGACACTGCACTGCTGCCGAGTCACTTCGGTGGTGTTCAGTGGCGCCTGTACTGATCTAACATACGCAGGACACCACCTACTAAGCCCCCTACTGACGACAATAATTGCTTAGTCGCGGAGCCGGCATGAGTGAGCTCTCCCGCCGGTCTCCCTCCAACGACAGCCCCCATGGACTCGCCGATACCGGTGACCCCGACGGAACCAAACCAAGACCACAGACGTGGAGAGGACATCGAAACTGAGGTCACCATGAGAGCAGGGCATGAAGGGCCAAAGAAATTGAGACATTTTTTTCATGCTGATCGATGAGAATGAGGATGATGAAGATGATGCTATGGATTTCCATTTCGGTCTGAGACTACATGACAGGGCTGTACTCTACGCTTCCTTTCATAATATATCCCGGCCTCAACCAGGCCCGAGAGATACAGGCACCTGCAGTGTTGGTCAGGAAATTTGAGCAACACTCTCAGAAACGCATCCATTAAGTGGATGAAACTCGACTGTGTGGTCCCAGTCTTCCCAACTGAGTCCGCAGCAAACTCAACTCTGGGTAGGAGCCGGTCGGGGCAGAAAAACCCACAGCACTCTGATGGGATTCGAACCCACGACCTCCAAGCCGGGAGTTCGCGACGCTAACCACTTCGCCACGGCGGCTGGTCTGCAATCGAATTATTAATCATTATTATTATTATTAATTCTAGTAGTAGTAGTAGTAGTAGTAGTAGTAGTATCATTAATTCTATTATTATTATCACAAACATTCTCATTGGTATCATTACTATTATTATATTACTGTTATAATTACTATAATATTTATTATTATCATTATTATCATTATTGTTATTACTATTATTATCGTTATTATTAATATTATTATTATTATCATTATTACTATTATCATTTTTGTGATGATGAAGATAATGATAATTTTTTCCATCACTTATTATTATTATTGTTATCATTATTATTATTGTTCTTGTTCTTCTTCTTATTATTATCATTATTATTATCCATTATCACTATCATTTTTATATCATTAATATTATCATTTAATTAAATGTATTGTTATATTCGGATATTCGATGAAAGAGCACACACACACACACACACACACACACACACACACACACATACACACACACACACACACACACACACACACACACACACACACACACACACACTTTTCTTTCCTAACGGCCTCTGGACGCTGACATCTGCATGGTCGGGGTCGTCACAAAATCCGAATCCGTTCCCTCGGTCGGTCTGACCTGCGCAACTGTGCCGAAACAGCGTGCACATTTCAGAACTTCCAGGAGCCTTATCGTTCCAAACCGGAAGTTCCGGTTGTAGGCCACGTACAGGACGAAGTTGTGGGCAGTGCTGAAGGCCATGAAAAAGATCTTCAACTTGTTGGGTACTCTGTTCACGTGATCGTCGTGAGCGACGCTCATTATTTTCTGTGTCAGAAATCATCATTATCATCATCATCATCATCATCATCATCACCATCACCACCACCACCACCACCACCACCACCATCATCATCATCATCATCACTATCATCATCATCACTATCATCATTATCATCATCACCAACATCATCTTCATCATCGTCTTCATCACCACCACCATCATCATCATCATCATCATCACCATCATCATCATCACCATCATCATCATCATCATCATCATCATTACATATCAATTTTATTCCTTCAGTAACGTCTCCCAGGTCTGCTTGATGAGTTTGACGGCAGTCTGTGTAGGCTATTAACTGCACCAGCCCTGTCCCTTCCACACGATCCCTGATCCATTGGTGACCCTTGTTTCTATATATGAACGTCAATTCTAGATGGACTCAAACAAACGATTCTGTTAAAAGTACTGAACTCAGTGGTTCCCATGGCCGTCAATGAAGGATTTAATATTACAATTATAGTTTCAAAACGGAGTGACTGAGGGCGGAAAATGAAACAAAATTTTGAAAGAGAGGGGGTTAGTTACCGCCAAGGACATAGACAAACAAAGTACAGGACAAGACACAATGCATTTTGACCTCCTGGGTCTTCTTCAGGCAAAAACAAATAACATTTAGGACAGTGTAAACGAAGAACGAGAAACCACTTCTCTTGTCATATTCGCGCGAATATGAGAAGAGAAGTGGTTTCTCGTTCTTCGTTTACACTGTCCTAAATGTTATTTGTTTTTGCCTGAAGAAGACCCAGGAGGTCAAAATGCATTGTGTCTTGTCCTGTACTTTGTTTGTCTATGTCCTTGGCGGTAACTAACCTCCTCTCTTTCTAAATATTACAATTATAGTTTTACTTCTCCCTCTTCATACTATCTCTCCTCCTTCCCTGCTTCTGTGAAAAGAAAAAGAGTGTTAAAGAAAATGTACATCGTTTTGAGCCTGATCTGGAACTGTGGACTTCGACCTGAACTGCCTGCGTCACGTCCTTAACACGAATCTGTGACGGCAAAAGAAACAAACTGCAGCGTTACTGGAACACGACAAAAAAGCAGAAGAGCACACAAAACAAAGTGTGAAGTAACGCAGTTTTAATGCACGACACAAAACAGGACAAGAAATTTTCGGCAATATGCCTTCCTCAGCGACAAAAAAATACAGACATAAACATGCACAATACTCCCCTTGTGAAGCCAAAGTGGTGAATGAAGTAGACAGAGGGACAGTGGGAGAGAGGGTGAGTAGAGTTCGAGGAATAGGGCACGAGGAAAGAGGGTAGAGTAAAGTGAGGAGGAGGGAAAGGAGAGAGAGAGAGAGAGAGAGGGGGGGGGGGGGGCGGAGGGGAGAAAGAGAGGGGAGAGACAGAGAGAGAATGGAAGTAGAGGAAGAGTGGAGAATGAGAGAGAAGAGGAGGGGAAGGAGAGGGAGTGAGTGGAGGGGGAGGGTGTGATGGTATGTAGTGGGTGTGTTGCATATGAATGAAATGAACAAGAGAAAACACAATAAATAAAATACAATATGCTCAAAAAAGCATTTTAAATGACAAGGGGAGGGGGAGAGAGAGAGAAGTGGGTCAGCCGCCTAAAGCACCCGACCCGAGTCTGACCCAAGGGTAGGTTGCCCTACCCAAGCACCAAGGGGTGAGAGGGAAAACGGGAGAACCCCGAGAAAAAACCCACTAGCCAGACGCAGCTAAGAGTTGCAAGGCTCACCCCCTCCACACACACAAACACACACACACACACACACAAAAAGCACTTGCCCGCGGGCACAACCACACACACACACACAAACACACACACACACAACCACACACACGCATACATACAAGTGCGCGCGCGCGCGTGAACAACCACGCACGCACACATACACACGCCAATAAGCACACACACACAACCACACATATACCTAAAAAAAAAAAAAAAAAAAAAAAAAAGGGATGGGGCGGTGGGTGGGTGGGTGGGTTACAATGGGGAATAAATGGGTAAATGTACAAACAAGACATACATTAAGACATTTGGGTATAGCATAGGGAGGTAGGTGGTGCTATGGTGGCGCAACAGAAAAAAGGGCAAAAATAAGAGCATTAAAATCAGGTGGACAATGACTTATCATTCCCCTTTAGTACTTACCTGCACATGGTTGGTCTGCATCAGTGGCCTCTTCGTGACCGTAGAGCCTAGCGCCTACTGGAATGATCGTTTGAGAGCCTATATCTTTTGCCAGGAGTTTCTGAGTAGGGTTAGCTCCCCAGTCTCCTGTCTTTTTTTTTTTTTTTTTTTTCTATTTTCTTTTATTTTATTTATTCATTTATTTTTCTTTTCACTTACATTTGTATCTATCCCTCTCCTTCCTACTTTCCTTTGCCCCCTTCTCTCCCCCCCCCTCCCCCTCCCCTCCTCTTTTTTTTCCCTCCCCCTTTCACCCCCCCCCCCTTCTACCCCTCCCTACCCCCTCTTCCCCTTTCCCTTCTGCTCCCTCTCCTCCTCCATCCTTGTTCCTTTTCTGTCGTCCTCTTAAGGGCTCCTTCCCCCTTTCCTTCCTTATCTTTACTTTCCCTCTTACTTCCTTTCTCTCTACTTTTGACCTCAACTATTCTCCTCTCTCACACCCCCACCCTCCTCCCTCTCGCACTCCCACATACCTCCACCCTTGCTTTAGGTCCTTCTTTTCTTCTCTTTATGTCTCTCCTTCTTTCCCCCCGCCCCCTCCCCTTTCCCCTTCCTCCCCCCCCTTTTTTTTCCCTTTATTTATCTATCTGTATATATATATATATGTATATATTTATATATATATGTGTGTGTATATATGTATAGATAATTTTTTTTTTTTGGTGGTCATTGGGAGCGCCTCTCATCATGACTTCATATCTATCTTTTACTTTAATGCTTATTTTTGCCCTTTTTTCTGTTGCGCCACCACAGCACCACCTACCTCCCTATGCTATACCCAAATGTCTTAATGTATGCCTTGTTTGTACATTTACCCATTTATTCCCCATTGTAACCCACCCACCCACCCACCTCCCCATACCTTTTTATTTATTTATTTTTTTTTTTTAGGTATATGTGTGGTTGTGTGTGTGTGCTTGTTGGCGTGTGTATGTGTGCGTGCGTGGTTGTTCACGCGCGCGCGCGCACTTGTATGTGTGCGTTGTGTGGTTGTGTGTGTGTGTGTTTGTGTGTGTGTGTGTGGTTGTGCCCGTGGGCAAGTGCTTTGTGTGTGTGTGTGGTGTGTGTGTGTGTGTGTGTGTGTGTGTGTGTGTGTGTGTGTGTGTGTGTGGAGGGGGTGAACCTTGCAACTCTTAGCTGCGTCTGGCTAGTGGGTTTTTTCTCGGGGTTCTCCCGTTTTCCCTCTCACCCCTTGGTGCTTGGGTAGGGCAACCTACCCTTGGGTCAGACTCGGGTCGGGTGCTTTAGGCGGCTGACCCACTTCTCTCTCTCTCCCCCCTCCCCTTGTCATTTAAAATGCTTTTTTGAGCATATTGTATTTTATTTATTGTGTTTTCTCTTGTTCATTTCATTCATATGCAACACACCCACTACATACCATCACACCCTCCCCCTCCACTCACTCTCCTTCCCCTCCTCTTCTCTCTCTCATTCTCCACTCTTCCTCTACTTCCATTCTCTCTCTGTCTCTCCCCTCTCTTCCTCCCCTCCGCCCAACCCCCCCCCCTCTCTCTCTCTCTCTCTCTCTCTCTCCTTTCCCTCCTCCTCACTTTACTCTACCCTCTTTCCTCGTGCCCTATTCCTCGAACTCTACTCACCCTCTCTCCACTGTCCCTCTGTCTACTTCATTCACCACTTTGGCTTCACAAGGGGAGTATTGTGCATGTTTATGTCTGTATTTTTTTGTCGCTGAGGAAGGCATATTGCCGAAAATTTCTTGTCCTGTTTTGTGTCGTGCATTAAAACTGCGTTACTTCACACTTTGTTTTGTGTGCTCTTCTGCTTTTTTGATGAATCTGTGACTTTATCAGCTGACATTCATAAAACAAACAAAACAAAGAAGAAGAAGAAGAAGAAGTAAACACTGCCTTTCCTTTCATTTTAATCTGTCTGCCTGGAACCACCTAATATGTACGTTCACGGACATTTGAAAGAGAAGAAGGGGAATCAGTTTTTAGACACAATTCATAGCACAATATAATTGTGTCTGTCTATAAACAGTCGATTCTAAGCAGTCTTGGTGCTTTGATAATTTCTTGGTGTCCAAATAGTGTTGTTTATAAGCTATTTCCATCACATAAAAACAAAAACAGAACTGAATTTAAGCTGGTTGGTAGGAATGAATGAATAAACGAATGAACGAATGATGAATGAATGAATGAATGAATGAATGAATGAATGAATGAATGAATGAATGAATGAATGAATGACACTGACTTCAAGCTAAAGCATAAGCAGGAAAATATATTTCAGGTTCAGTTCCTGTGGCCTTGTTAACAAAGTTGGCGTCTACTTGCACTCGCTGTAACATCTAGGCAGAGCGTTCTCCTTCTACAAGGCTGGCAGCCGTAATCTGATGCCAGTTCATCTCTTAGTGACTGCTTACCTTCACGGTTGCTGTTGCTGGGTGACGGTCACTACCGAGTAATAATAATAATAATAACAATGGTAATAATAATAACAATGATAATAATAATAATGATGATGATAATAGTAATAATAATAACAACAATTTTGGTAACAACTATAATGAACAATAATGATAATGATGATGATGATGATGATGATGATAAAGATAATAATATGAAAATAATTATGATAATAACAATAATAATTATAATAATAATAACAATAATAATGATGATTGTGATGATAATAATATTAATGATAACAATAACAATGAATACACAACAACAACAATGATAATAACAATATAACAATAATGAGAATGATGATGATGATACGATGATAGTGACGCTCAATCCAGCTGGCTCTGTCGCAATGCAGTTTTTGGTGTCATCAGTACGGGGCTTAAAAGTTGGTGTTTGTTATCTTTAAAGCAGAAGAGCACTGATGCCAGTATGCCAAACATTGTTTTCCGTCCCCAAGTGAAAGAGCGAAAAGATGACATTTTGGCATTTCCCAAAGCACCTCTGAAAATCTAAGACATTATTGACTCAAACGTTTCGAAGACCATGAAAAGCAGACACGTCTCACCCCCAAAGAAGATAATAGACTTTTCAGACCTTAAGCAAAAGAGCAAAGCTAACACACATTTCTCTCCCACCCGTACCCATACGGTACTCCTCATCTATTCCACCACCCTCCTCCCCTCCTCCCTAAGCTCCAAGAGAGCAAAGACAGCAGATTCTTACCTCCCAAAGCAGAAAACCGAAGTACGGAGCCCAGCAGAGAGCAAAGATGGCGGTTACGAGGATGAGCATTTTCACCACTGTGATCCGCGTCTTGAACAAGGCTTGGAACACTTCCCTTTTCTGCGCAGCGAGCTTGCCGAACATCCCTTTCATCCTGTCCATGGATATGACAGAGAGTATAATCTAACATTTCTTTTTAATCACCATGACCTCTATCATCACTACTATCCACTACCACCACCACCACCACCTTCGCCACCACCACCACCACCATCAGCAGCAGCAGCATAACGTCTATCATTATCATCATGTGACTCATCATTATTGTCCACGCCATTCTTACCATCATCCGTTTTTAAGTCGCTGTAGTAACAGTCGCTATTATCTTCTTTGTTGTCATTGTCTCTCTCTGTTGATGGTTCAGATTCCAGAAAGTATGTTGGCTGATATTTAACAATCATGTAAATATTTTAAAAAATCGTAAAATAAAGAACCACTGTGGAAAACAACAACAACTACATATGAGAAAACACCATTGTTCTTTTCTAAAGATCATCATTCTACAACCTTTTATTTTGATATTTGTCTGTAAGTTAAGAGCTGAGAAAGTTCTGAATGCATTATATTCTGACAGATACTACACAGCCTTCCTCCTTTGTTGTTATTAATTTCTGCAGCAGTAGCAGTAGCCACAGACATCGTGGTAGCACCATCGTCATCAGCGGCTACATCAACAGTAAATATGACGCCCAAGTCATTTCGAGCGGCAGCATTTTTGTTATGACTGTTCCCAAACCATTGTCATCATTGCCGGTCTGATTCGCTCACATCCCTACCTTGCCTCCCCCTTGCCCCCCCCCCCCCCTCTCTCTCTCTCTCTCTTTCTCTCTCTGTGTCACCGATCTCATTCGCACACATACCTAATCTCCCTCATCTTGCCCCCCCCCCCCCCTCTCTCTCTCTCTCTCTCTCTGTGTCACCAGTCTGATTTGCACATATTTCTACCCCCTCTCTCTCTCTCTCTCTCTCTCTCTGTCTGTCTCTTTCTACGTACAATATTCAACCAAGCTTTCCTTCTGAAAAACAAGAGTTCTCAGTCTAACCCCCACCCTCTTCCACAACCCACCTGAAAAAGAGCAGGATCCTCTGATAGTTGTAAATCAGAACCGCCGAAGGTATTATGTAGGCCAAGAGTACCAACATGGCCCCGTTCACCACTTGGTAAACATAGGACACATCATGACTCGCACACTCCATCGTCGTGGTGTTGTCATCCTTCAGCTCGGAGTACTCGAGAGCCGTGGGCAGAGAGAGGAGGATGGCCATGAACCATATAAGAACCACATAGCCGACTGCGGCGCGGAAGGTGAATTTCTTGGCTTTGACCAGCATGATGGCTTGGGCGCGCTCAAAAGAGATGGCCACCATCGTGTAGATTGAGACCATGGCGCAGAGAAGGGGAAAGGTGTACACCATCCGGCAAAGAAAGTCACCTGCAATGTATACATCACAAGAAGCACATCCATAGAAGAAAACAGCGAACATCAACTTAAACTTACTTCTGGATTTAACACACAGACGCGGTCAATGGTATCATAGGCTGTCTGTTTTTTGATGTCTTCGTTGTTGGTGCTGTTGTCGTTGTTGTTGTTGTTTGTTTTTTGTTGTTGTTGCTGGTCGTTGTTGTTGTTGTTGTCCTGGTGTCTATGACTTTATCTATTCCCTATGTACGCAAACGTTTGCTCTTGTTGTTGATTCGTATGCTGCGAGTGGTTATATTTGTTTGTTTTTTATGTTCTGGGGTCAATGGGATTAATCTATTTACTTATTCATTGTTTTGTCTTGGGTGGCACCAAGACTGCAGACTGAAGAAGAAGAAGAGACAGGTGTTGTTGTTACAGAATCTGTTATGGGAAGATAGTGCAGCAATGTCTTTGGACATGCCAGCATTACTTAATCTTATCACAATTTGTAGTTTGACTTGGGTCATCATATTTTAGAGTCTGCAGTGCATTCATGTGTCCATAATACCAGCCTGTCAACTTGAGCATGAGAAGCCACGTAACGAAGCTATGTATTATCAGCAAAACTTCCATGCGACAATACACGGCCAAGAACATCAACACACATACAACACAAAAAGAATGGGTCGCAGGATTTCTGAAGAACACCATTTGAGAGGGCTCTGAGCTCTGTGTGCCTGCCGCAGATGTAGATAGTCTGGGTGCAGTCGGTCAAGTAAGATCTTCACCAGGAAAGAGCAAGGTCTTGAATCCCAAGGAAATGCTGGAGTTATGGAAGTAGGCGCGGCATACAGCCCTGTCATACAGACTCAAACCGCAAGGGAACTCTGCAGCATAATCTTCATCATCCCCGTCGTCCTCATCGATCAGCACACAGAAAAGGCACAAATTTAGTGGCCCCTCTTGCCCTGCTCTCATGGTGACCTCAGTTTTGAACTCCTGTCCATGTCTATGCTCTTGGTGAGTTCGCATAGAGGTTGGCGGTATTGACAAATTCGTGAGAACTGTCTCTGGACAGACGTGGTGGTGTCCTCCGGAGGGGGACTCCCAATCATGGTGGCTCCGCAACTAACAGTTATTGTTGTCTGTAGTAGGCTTAACAGGTGGTGTACTGCATATTCTGGATCACAACAGGCACCGCTGAACACCACCAAAGTGACTATGCAACAGTGCAGTGTCTCCTCTAGTGGGTTGCCCCATGATGACTTAACATTGATTCTCCCTCGGGATTGCCTGTGCCGGAGCTCCCACCCAGGGTATGGTTGTGGACGGAAAGCTGGAATGAGGGCGTGGGGGATAACGCCACTGAAGTGGCTAAGAAAATGAAACAGCAGGGGAAAAAAGTTAATGTTGCTTGCTGTACCTTTTAAACTAGCACACATGCACATAAGAATTTTTTTTTTAAGGAAAAAACTCA
Source organism: Conus canariensis (assembly GCA_033310375.1). Classification (NCBI taxonomy): domain Eukaryota; kingdom Metazoa; phylum Mollusca; class Gastropoda; order Neogastropoda; family Conidae; genus Conus; species Conus canariensis. Next base: position 114,749,996 of record CM065714.1, read on the forward strand.
CGCTCTCCACTCTTCGCTCTTCACTCTCCCGCCTTCTAGGCAACACACACACACACACACACACACACACACACACACACACACACACACACACACACACACACACGCACACACACACACACACACACACACACACACTGACCTTCATAGTAGTTGACTTTCGAGCGGGATATGTCGTGCAGATTCTGGGGCAGCACCAGGGAGACCAAGATCAGGTCACTGACCGCCAGGTTGCAGATCAGCAGGTGGATAGGGGTCCTCAGGAAGGGGGTCGTCACCACCACTACTATCACCAGAATGTTAGACACCACGGAGAAAGCCAGGATGGCCCCGACGATGCTGGTGAAAACCAGCTGGCCCGCTGTTAGGCCGGACTCGCTGGCCATGTTTGTTGTGGTGGACTAGGTGATTTTGATGTCCTAATTCATCTCAATCCTTAAATCTGATTTCATTCAGCGTCTCTACGTTTTGGCAGATGAAGTGAACTGGGGAACTATGGAGTCATAGTCAGGTCATGACACCATTTGGAGAGAACGTGGCCCTGAATTTCATGGATGAAGTTTTTGTGTAAGCTGTACGTCTTTTGAAAGCTCTTTCCAATATGTTTGTTCGTTTGCTTCCTTTGAGTTTGTTTTGGCAAATACTGATTCATTTGAATGTGCATGGACATTACAACCGAGCACAATCATGGTTTATACAAATATACAACAGATCTGGTGTCCTGTTCATTCACTAAAGGAATATTGCTTCTTTTACACAATAATACAATAAATCTTATGTCATGTTCATTCATCAGAGCAATGTCATTTCTTTTACAACTCTGGACTGGCAGAAATGGAGAATGGAAACACAAATGTCAGATTCACGCTGTTGCATTTTGTACAGATGTCGAATTCACTGGAACTGTGTTTCGTGTTTTGAGCTCATTAGAGTCCATCCATGAAAATATAAATCAAATTGATAAGTTCAGACTGTCCTTCAGTAAAACCCTAATGATGTATCCCAAAACGTTACTCACCGATTACGAAATCAGCAAATTATTGTGTTCGACACCGCCCGATCAAAAAGTATGCTGTTGCAAATCTCTTAAACGTTCCATGGTTCCAAGGATTTCTGTCAACATAGAACAACCGTTGGGACGTCACACACACACACACACACACACACACACACACACACACACACACACACACACACACACACACACATCATATCATGGCCATACTATTCAGGACCGAATTCATCTTTGGGGTTTGGCCATCAATGTCATTTTTATACCCTCGAAATGTTCCAGGTTACAGACTCCATGAGAGGTCTCCGTTTGGGAATACCGGGGATACAAGGATGGACGCACTGCGTGTCGCACATACATATATGCATACATGCATACATAAATACATACACACATACATACATACATACATACATACATACATACATACATACATACATACATACGTACATACATACATACATACATACACGAACTAAAGGTCCATTCAAAAGCTAAAAATATCACGACGTTCATCCCACTGCAATCCTATCCCCATTCTCCATAAACAAAATCATCCGATGTATGCATATGCACGTCAACCAATTGTATGTTTAAGCATTTGAGTAACCACTTTCACCTGAAGCATATCAAACGTTTCTTTCATTTGCTTACACTTTCACCTATTCGAATAGGACCAAGAATGAAGACGACGTATGACTTGCTTTCGACTGCGTTGGATTATTTTTGTTTTCAGGCTGATATTCTTATCTTCATTATCAATTCGAACACGACCCTTAGCGCATCGCATGTTGTTTGTTGTTTCCATAGAAACACCGAATTTATCATTCTGTCGTTCTGTCTCTGCTCGGTTTAACTGACAGGAACAGAGTATGCAGCCTATGAAAAGATTGAAAGCGTCCATTTGTTTTCCTTCTTTTTCTGTTTTCATGTGTGCTTTTGTTCACGTGCTCAGTACTCAGATGCATGTCAGCATTTTCTGCCGCCGTGAACTTGTAGAAGAGTAAGGCGAGGAGGAGGAGGAGGAGGAGGAGGAGGAGAGAAGAAGAAGAAGGAGGAGGAGAAGGACGGATGCACCACCACCAGCAGCAACGGCAGTGATAGCAGTAACAATAATAGACACTTGCAATAATATGCAATGGACTTTAAACTGGTTATCAGTTCTTTGTGACATGATCAACTTAACTGTGGACCTTGTGACTTTTATCTAATGCTATCGTGAAATACAATAAATACTGATCACCAGATCGTCGTTATGTGTGTGTGTGTGTGTGTGTGTGTGTGTGTGTGTGTGTGTGTGTGTGTGTGTGTGTGTGTAAGGTAAGATAATCTTGCTTATAGTCCAGCCGACCGCAAAGGGTCATATCAGGGCTAACACCACGTTGATGTCAACTCACAAGTCATCAAAAATAAATAAATGAATGAATAAATAAATAAAAAGATGAAAAAAAAAACACCATTCACACATCTCTTTAAATACACCTTCTAAAAACGTACCAGAAACTTCCGTAAAATCTTAGATCAGATGAAAAATGTTAATCTCCCTCAGAAATTCAAAGACCACATCCCTCAGAAATTCAAAGACCACAAGGAGTCTGCTGTAAAGTGTTCATGTCTCACATCGTGCAAGTCCCAACATTCTAAAAGAATATGTCTCACTGTGAGTGGAGCATGACATGGAATGCACCACGGAGCTTCTTCACCTTTTAAAAGATAAGAATGGGTGAAAAACGAGTGGCCTGTATGCGAACGGCACAAGACTGTTTCGTCTTTACGGCCACCTTGGGAACATGGTACAAACTCTTTCAGCTTTGGACGGATTTTGTACAATTTTTTATCCATCTGCGAGTTCCATTCCTCTTACAAGAGGTCTTTGACATGAGCCTGTGTTTTGGGTTTCAGATCAGTGTGAGGGATAAACAACCTGCTCAACTTTTCCTTTGTGGCACTCATGGCAAGTTGGTCAACCACTTCGTTGCCCCGAATGCCCACATGGCTGGGAACTCAAACAAAAACTATGTTGTATCCATCTGATTTCAAATGTTGTATCCATCTGATTTCAAAGAGGTGTACAGTTCGAAAACTTTCAGCAGCTGAGGGTGTTTGAGATTACAGCCGGCAATGGCCTCCACAGCAGAAAGGGAGTCTGACAAAATGAGGAAATTTTCATGCTTGGATGTCCAGACCGTTTTAAAGAGAGAGAGAGAGAGAGAGAGAGAGAGTGTGTGTGTGTGTGTTGTGCTGTTGTCTTGTTGTTGTCTATGTATGTGTGTGTGAGCTCGCGCACGTGCCTAGCGCTCGCGCGGGTGTGTGTATGTATGTGCTATGGAATCCTCCTTGACAACATAAACTCTTTAACGTAGCCGTTCAGTTTGTTTGACACTATGTCGCAAAACACATTCAGAACGGAGTTTATGAAGCCATTTACTGGATTAAACCTGTTACAAACGTTCTCATACCTGAATCAAGAGATTGGTTTAAAGACATGCAAAGCATTCTCCGTGAAAAATCGAATGAGTGACTGACATTCGATTGAATGATACTGAAACGAATTATTAGCGCCAACAGGAACCCAATGTGTGAACGAGAGTGTTGATTGTTGTTATTTTCATCATCATTATTATTATCATCCTTATTATCATTATTACTATTGAGTATAGTGCTCATTTGCGGCTAGAGGCCAAACTTGAGCGCTTTACAATCCACGCTTTCATTTACACGAGTTGTCTCCCTGGATAGAGCCTGCTGGCGCTACATTCAGTCCTTTCCCCAGTGTCATGCAGATCCGAGTCCACGGTCTGATACACGATCTGTTCAGGAAGACCACTGCAGTTTGTCCACTGTACTGACGTGACCGTTGACCAGTCCATCAGCATCTATACAGTCACATATTTCAATGGAATCTTAAAAGAAAAAAAATCCAATGACGTAAACGTCGACATTTCATACTTTTCATCCCCTTAAAAAAATTTTCTTTTAACCTTCATGGGAAGTAAATCTAATGCTCGGTCCCGACTATTAACTTTCCCTGCCGGGGAAAACTTTTCGCTCGCGGACTGTCTTGCTCAAAGACGTTTGAAAGACGGGCGCACACACACAAACATACGCTAAAAGCAACTAAAGTCAGCTTACGAAACCCTTTTCCTCTCATGTTACCGAAGAAACACCTTTTCTCTCCCACTTACATCCTGGTATGGATCCGGATAATCAAACAGTGGAATCCAGAACTGCTTCATCTTGGTAGACGTCTGCATTCCTCCTAGTGTTCGTCTAAGTTTAAATTGAGTGATTTAAAAAAGAAAAATAAAGAAGAAGAGAGGGGAAAAAAAGGAAAAAAGGAAAACGAAGATTAAAAAAGAAAAAAAAAGGAAAGAAAAGTACAGAAAAAAAAGAACAACTACGCGCAGACGCAGTCGAGCCAATTTACTCCACTGCTATTTATAAGCAAACCGAAGAGACTTTTAAATGTATTGGTGTGCGTTATTCACAAAATTAGCCGCCGTCCCTCTAGGCCATGGCTGGACGCTGAGGTCATTTCTCTCTTTCCATCACTGCACCTCTCCCCTGACAGCACATGCACTGGACACTGCGGGGCGGCCTAAATTGATTGCGCGTCCGCCTGAAAATCACTCGGCTTAGACACTGATCATCAATCACAATAACGGTTAGTCACAACTTTGCCCACGCCACCCCTATACACCCTCCCGCCTCCTCCATTCACCCCTCACCCTGCCTGCTGTGTGTGTGTGTGTGTGTGTGTGTGTGTGTGTGTGTGTGTGTGTGTGTGTTGCTTGTTCCCGTCATTACAGTGCATCAGGAAACACTTTTCGTAATATTCGCGCACCAAACACCAAAATGGCGCGCTGAGACACGCATTTTCAGTAGAGAGGTCGGCGTCCACAAAATGGCCAAATCAAAGAGTTGTTTAACCACCAGAAAGTCCAGGATAACAGTCACACATACAGGCTGCATGCGTTGAGAACCAACAAAGAGTCGCTGAACAACAAACTCCTCAGCAGAACTGAAAAAGCAACTCGAGAAAAAGGTACGACAGTTCATGGGGAAAAAATCGTCGCCGCCCGAACAGCTGTCGGCAGCAAGCAAGATGCACAGCCAATATCACATCACGGAGCAGTCGTCTTGGCGATGCGGTTAGCATCGAGGATACGTCGCGGGTTCGATTCTCATCAGATCCATTTATTGGAGGGATTTTTCTGCCCCGATCGGTTCCTACCCTGAGTTCACTCTAAGTGGGTTTTATCCACTTAAGGGATGCGCCTTTGAGATCGCTGCTCAAATTTCGTGACCGACACTGCAGGTGTCTGTATATCTTGGGCCTGGTTGAAACCGGGGATATATTATGAAAGTAAACGAAGAGTTCAGGCCTGTCAATCAGTCTCAGACAGGAATGGAACTCCACAGTATCACCTATATCATCCTCATCCCCATCGATCAGCATTTAAAAAAAAAAAAAAAAAAAAAAAACCACTCAAATTATGTGTCCCTTCATGCCCTGCTCTCATGTTGACCTACGTTTGGAATTCCTCTTCACATCCATGCTCTTGGTGAGTTTGTGTCGAGGTCGCCAGTATTGGCAAGTTCATGAGGCCTGTCGTTGGATGGATGGATGGTAGCGCCCCCAAAAGAGGGACACTCGCTGACGCTGACTGTGTGACTAAGCTATTACTGTCGTCAGTAGGGAAGTTAGAAGGTGGCATCCTGCGTAAGTTGGATGAAAACAGACACCACTGTTCACAACTGAAGTGACTCAGCAAAAGTGCAGCATCTTCTCTGACGGGTTGCCTCATGACGACCTAACATTGACTGCTCCCTTTTTAAGTTGCTAGTGCCGCAGCGGCTGGACAAGCCAGGTTGTGGCTGTGGACGGAGAGCCAGTATGAGTGGCGTGGGGATGATGCCAATGAAATGGCATGGAAGATTGGACAGAAAAAAAGCCAATCAAATATATATATGATTACCAAAAAAAAAAGAGAATAAAAATGAAATATGAAAAAATACATGTTAAAAAAATCACGTCACTTTTTTTTCCTGCTAAAAGACACTCGCTGAAATCGACCAACTCAAAGATCTGATCCAGATGATAAATATCAAAACGAGGACTGCGTGTGACGAACTGTCTTCCAGCTGAGGCAATTGCTTTCATCAGCCTCTGAGGAAGGCTTCAAATTCCGGTTCTAATACCCACCCACCCGCACACCCTCGTTCCCTTTCTATCCCAAGTCCCTACCAGCCCCCACTCTAGTCTCTCCCTTCCCCCCTCTGCCTTGTCTACCACGTCCTCTGGCCAATTATGCTGATCATCCAGGTTCTATTTCCAACTTACCGCCGGACCCCGCCTCTACCCCCTCCCTTCCCCCAATACTTCTTAAGGAGCATCTTAACGATGTTGGTGGGGTCATCCGATGTCGTATGACAGAGGAAGAAGTATTTCTGAAAGAACTTAAAACAACTCCTGATGGATATCGCCTTTAAGCTATCACCTGACCCCCCACAACAGGATTCAGAAAGGTCGTTCTTGAACGTCTTAATCGTTTCATATACGTTTTAGCCATGTTATTAACCCAACAAGAAGAAGACCAGGGCAAAATCCAACACTCGATGACTTGGTTTTGGTAAACGATGACAGACTTATTTCAGAGATTGTCCATCTTGATCCAGTCGGAAAAAGCGACCATGATGTCTTGTCATTCCATCTGAATTTAGATAAACAGAAAACTAAAGATCAAACAGTATATTGTTTCAATCTGAATAAAGGAAATTATTCAAAATTCAAAGGTATACTGAATGAACATGATTGGTCAGCTTTATCAGATATGAATGTAGAGGAAACTTGGAAGTATATAAAAGATGCCATACATGAAGGTATGGAGAAATGTATTCCCAAAACAAGAAAAAACAACAACAAAAGATATACCCCAACTTGGATGAATAAGAAAGCAATGAGAAGTATTAAAAAGAAATATAACTTATATAAAAGGTACCTAACTACTAAATCAGGAATTAATTATAGGAAGTACATATGTGAGAGAAATAAATGTACAAAATTACTGAAAATAACGAAAAGAGAATATGAAAAAATGATTGCAAAGGAGTGCAAGGACAATCCTAAATTATTTTGGAAATATATTCAAAACAAGTTAAAGATAAATACTAATATTGGTGCTCTAAATAATCCTGATGGCTCTTTAGCAACAAGTGATAAAGAAAAAACAGAAACTCTAAATAAATTCTTTTCTAGTGTATTTACACGGGAAGACAGGTCTAATATACCAAAATTAGAGGAATGTACATATTCAGATGGTATATCTTTGGCAGAAGTAATAGTAACCCCCAAAGCGGTCAGAGATAAATTAATCAATTTGAACCCAAAAAAGGCGCAAGGACCAGATCAAATTCCTCCAAAAGTCTTAAAAGAACTAAATATAGAATTATCACTTCCCCTATGTATACTATTTAATAAAACGTTAGAGACGGGTATCTTACCTCAGGACTGGAAATTAGCGGAAGTAACAGCCATATTTAAGAAGGGGTCAAGGGCTGAACCAGGAAACTATAGACCGGTCAGCCTAACGTGTGTCACTTGTAAAGTATTGGAGAGTATAATTAGAGATCAAGTGGTAACTCATTTTACAGATAATAACTTGTATGCAAAATGCCAACATGGATTCCGTAAGAAACGTTCTTGTGTAACACAATTACTTGAGGTAATAGACAACATGACAAAGTTATTAGATGATGGTCATAATGTTGATGTTTTGTATCTAGATTTTAAAAAAGCTTTTGATACTGTACCACATGAAAGGTTACTAGTTAAACTGGCTGCTTATGGCATAACAGGAAATCTACTAAAATGGATACAAGGTTTTCTATATGACAGAGTTCAATATTTAAGAGTGGGTGAGGAAAGATCAGGTAAAGTTAAGGTTCTAAGTGGTATACCTCAAGGGAGTATCTTAGGCCCAATACTATTTACGGTCTTTATAAATGACATGCCATTATCATTAAATAGTACTTGTAAAATATTTGCTGACGATACGAAACTTTATGACGATACATCCCATTCCGTAGATTTACAAAATGATATTTATAAACTCCAAGACTGGTCAGAAGTATGGAATCTGTATTTTAATGTATCAAAATGTGGTGTTCTACACATTGGTAAAAATAATCAAGAGCACACTTACTATATGAGGTATAATGATGGCTTACAGGAAATAACTGCACTAAAAGAAGAAAAAGATTTGGGAGTGACTTTTGATACTATGTTGTCTTTTGACTTACACATAAATAAAATAGTAAACAAGGCAAATCAAATGTTGGGAATAGTTAAAAGAAGTTTCTCCTATTTAGACAAGGAAATATTCTTAAAACTATATAAATCCTTTGTTAGACCTCATTTGGAATATGCAAATGCAATATGGAGTCCTCAATTGAAAAGACAGTCTAAACAAATAGAAAGTGTTCAAAGACGTGCAACAAAGCTATTAAAAGAATGCAAAGATATGTCATATGCACAAAGATTGAAATATTTGAATTTATACTCTTTGAAAGGTAGAAGGACAAGGGGGGATCTTATCCAGACATATAAGATATTTAATGGTATTGATGACATAAGCATTGACTCATTGTTTATTCCTTCAAGAAACAACAACACAAGGAATACTGAAGGCAAGATTTTTATACAATACTGCCGCACTAACAAAAGGAAAAACATTTACTCACACCGAGTTGCCCCCTTGTGGAATGCACTTCGTACTAACATAAAATTTGCACAAAATACTAACTATTTCAAGAATTTTTTGGATGAAATACCCAAATTTAAAGAATTATTTGTGGATTATGACGACTGAGGCCCATTTGAAGCTAAATATGAGATAAAATGCGCACAACACATTATGATGTCAAAGAGGGGATGTATATAGGCCGTGAGGCCTAGGCAAATAGCCTGTCCCTATTACTACTACTACTACTACTACTACTACATGTATTTAACCTTGTTATTTTGCCTTTGTAAGTCCAGCACTTTTTCTCTGCATTGCTTGCGGATTCTGTATTTAGCTTACAGAGAAGCACTGTTCGCGGGGTTGTCTGTGTAAGTGTGTTGGGTTGTGTCAAGAAATAGAAGACATCGCATTCGCCGCTGATTGGGACAACCCCATACATAGTTTGCGGGTTCGTGCAGCAAACTTTGATTTGCTGTGTTATACAAAATGCAGAATACTACAAGGTCGACTCAAGTGACTGTTAAAGTACAATTTTAAAGGATCAATTGATACCCGAAACATTTTTAATGGGAATGTTGTGCGTCGTCATGACGCGCGTCAACGGGTGCCCAAGAAATAGATCCAGATCTACATTGCAGGAGGAATGCTTGACTTCGAACCAGCAACATGAAGAAAGGAACACAGCGCTTACCATCATGCTGGCCACCACAATGTCACTAACATTGATAACGACATCTTTTCACTGTGGCCGCATTTTCATTCTTCGGCGAAAGTGGGCTATATGAAGGCTCCTCCCCATGAAAAAATTCGATTCTCACGTGGAAAACACAGTACCACAATCAAACGACGTCAAACAAAAATGTGACGTCATGTGCAATTTAAAAAAAAAGTCAACAAGGTTCCCAGTTCCAGACACCACGAGTTCTTCCGCTCCGTGATTCTGTGAGGAAACAAAGTGCACAGAAAACTAGGATTCTCATAGCGCCTTCAAACTGGAAAGCAAAAACAAAACAAAACAAATCGCCACTATCATACTAAAGAAGAGAGCAGTGCTGCGGTACCAGAACTTCAAGAAGTCTACTTTTTCAGTAGGCCTATCGCAGGCCGACATTATTCAGTCGATGAAAGTAAAAGACGACAGTTAAGATTGGACAATGTTTCAAATGAAGAAAAATTCAAAGAAACCCGCACGTTTGAGCCAGCATACAATCAGTGTGTTGCCTTACACG
>CM065714.1:114764981-114804981 GCA_033310375.1 Conus canariensis
AGGCTGCGCTGTTAAGGCTTATACTCCTGTTTATTCCATGCTGGAAAAGAATGGAAAATTTGGATGTATTTGTATTCGAAATTGTCTGCTGACTTCCAAACATGCACAGTTAAGTTGCAGCAGGAGTGCGGTCGAAGAAGTGGTTGGCAAATTCCTGGACGTAGACCTACAATATAAAAAGACGATTGAAACAGACTGCTTACATCATCACACCCTCACTGCGAGGTGGTATAGCAATGATTACCGATGGAAAGGTTGCACAACTCTCTCGAACGGTGTTGATGTGACAGTTCAACGTCGGGCGGCGTAGCCAGCCTCCCATCCACCATAGCTGACGGTGGGTCTGGCCTATGTCGACGGAGGACGGCTCCTAGAGATGTGAGGCGGTCGGCAATGGAGCGCTGCTTGACTGCGATAACCATGGCCTGGCAAATCATGTTTCGGGTCGGAATAGTGGGCACGGTGAGGACCATAGAAGGGAATCGTCCAGCGCTCCAGCGACATCCGTCCTGCTCCTTATTTGAGGTGCCCTCGCTCGGCACAGGGCCATCGCCACCCAAGCATGAAGGCCGCTCGGTAGCCCTGAAAATAGATTTTTGTGAAGGGATGGGGAGGGAGTGAGGGTGGAGGGGGGGGGGGAGGCGAAGAGTAATGACACCCAAAGTCGGCTGACCAACGCCACAGAATGGACTTCAGTTCACAAGGAACTGGAACCAAATGCTGGACACCAGTTAGACAGGAAGAAAGAAGAGGACCCAGACTCCAGTCTGGGACCAAAATCAAAACAAGACAGGACAGCCCCTGTCCGGAACCAAGCCCAAGATTCTTGCTAACGACCAGACATCTCGTCACCAAAACTACAGACTTCGGTCTAGGACACCATATCCTTAAGGGCCTCAGGCCAGAAGGATGTTAAACTCCCTTCTTCAGCTTCAGACTGCTCGTACTTTCAAGAAGCCAAAATACAAGTAAACGCACACCATGTGAAAGCACTATACAAAACAGAGCAGGCAAGTACAAAGTGAATTTCGTAATATTTGAAGAAGACACAATTGTAGAAAGCTAATCTGTTGTCTTGAGTATTAAATTTTTGAATTCTGTTTTGTCTGGTTATTTGTATTTTAGCTCGTACAACATAGACAGAATACAGAAGCGTTGAATTCGTAGATGAGAGACAGCGACTGTGTCCTCAGGAAAGTGAGGGAACAGTGTCTCTTTCTGACATCTTTACAAGAATGTTGATTTCACTTTGGTGTCAAAAAATTTGGAAAATAATGCTAACAGCCAAAGTTTGGAATGGAGTCGTTGAGTTAAATGGCACGGCTGTGCATCATCTTCATCATACTCATTAATTTTTCATCGATCAGCATAAAAAAAAAGTCTCAAATGTTGTGGCCGTTCATGCCCTGCTCTCATGGTGACCTCAGTTTCGATGTCCTGTCCACGTTTGTGGCCTTGGTTTGGTTCCGTCGGGGTCACCGGTATCGGCGAGTCCATGGGGGCTGTCGTTGGACGGACGTGGTGGCACCCTCTGGAGAGAGAGCTCACTCACGCCGGCTCCGCGACTAAGCAATTATCGTCAGTAGGAGACTTTGTAGGTGGTGTCCTGCATATGTGGATCAGGCGCCACTGAACACCACCGAAGTGACTCGGCAGCAGTGCGGTGTCTCCTCCGGTGGGTTGCCATTTGACGACTTGACATTGACTGCTCCCTGTGCATTGCAGGTGCCAGGGCTGCGGCGGGGCTGACCGCGCTGCGGCTGTGGACGGGGTGTTGGAATGAACGGCGTGGGTGCACTGCCACTGAGGTGGCTCAGAAGATGGGACAGCAAAAAAAAAAAAAAAAAAAAAAAAAAAGAACCCAACAACAACGAAAAAAAGGCCCGGATGTGGCAGCTTTGCATTACAAATTGTCTACGTAACAAGATCAGATCAAAGCAATTATTTATTAAAAAAAAAAAAAAAAAAAAGACAAAAGCAAAAAACCCTAAGTAGTTATAATTAGCTTCTGAAATTTGCATTAATGCATTGAACTCCCCTCCTCCCCCTCTCCGTTACCGCTCCTCCCTCCCTCCACTCCTGTTATTTTCTCTTCCCCAAATCCATCGAAAACATCTTACTTTTGTCCTCATTAATTCAGAAATCACATTTACTACAGCACTTTTCAAGGCAGTTGGCTTTCTTTTGAAAGTCAGCACCAGAATCGGAGACTGAAATGATGTCATCAGCCCAAAGAACAGAAACACGCCAAGCTGATCTACCAGTACGTTAATGCTTCGAGCACAACAGGACTTTGGTCTGAGTTCAGTACGAGTTCAAAAAGAAAGATGGAGAACAATGCACTTCAAATACATCCTGCTTTTTCGTCGTTGCCCAGTCTGATAGCTCCTCTCTCTCTCTCTCTCTCTCTCTCTCTCTCTCTCTCTCTCTCTCTCTCTCTCTCTCTCCTCTCTCTCTCTCTCATCTTTTACTCGTTTTGCCATGTTGAAAATACTTTTACATGAAGTCCTCTCTGCCATATCAATTTAATTTCCCTGCCTGTAAACTCGAAGGCTGTCGAGAAAGCCACAGAGACAGAGTAAATACGATTTCTATTTCGTGAGGTACTTTTGGATAAGTAGCCCTCCTTGAAGAGAACTGCATTATCTGTTGTGCAGAAATTTTTACGAAGACCAACCGCATCTCCAAAATGGAATCATTTCCGTACAAACGTGAAGAAATTTTTCATGTAAGGTGAAGCTGTGCACTTAACTAACAATATGCGACAGAGAAATTCCCGAACAATTATCAGCATTTGCAGTCCATCTTTTTTCTTTTTTTTCTTTCTTTCTTTCTTTTTTTTAAATTTTGTTATTTTTTTATTTTTTACATATGGGAAAATCAATTCTTCGATGCGCCTACTTGGTTTCCTGATAAGGAAAATGGTACTAAACTGGAGAAGGAAAAATTGTATATGAACATCACAGATATGCACGAATAAGTCCGAAATTACCCAACAGAACCTCGGCCATTGGTCATTTTTCATCGAACGCAATACTCTGCGAATTCCTGCGTCTGCTATGTTGTGTATCTAGCTGTGTATTTGCGCACATTTTGCAGTGACTTCGATCAAGTGCACCAAGAGTTCTTTGGATATGTTCAGCAAATCCCAAACTCATCTGATGCACATATCTGTCAGAGAGAGAGAGAGAGAGAAGAGAGAGAGAGAGAGAGAGAGAGAGAGGAGAGAGAGAGCAATTATCACAGCAACAGATTCCTTATTTTCAGAAAACACTGTTGTAAAAGGAATGTCATTTCTTTCCCCATACATCAAAATCACGGTCTTATCACGATTTGCCTATTCCCGATTTACCTATTCCTGTTTCCCCGACTCCTGATTCACCTCCCTGTAAATTGGTGATCCCGATGAACCTAATCCCGAAGCGCCTATGTGCTCGAAAAGACACCACTTGCTTCCGAATAGAAAAAGACTGCGAGAAATAAGTGGATGACAGTGAAAAGCACTCGACAGTAGATTGCATCTTGTATGCACACACGAACGCATTCTGTTCACTTCATATACCATCCTCCTGTGGTGATGTTCCAGGCTTGGAAATCCGAGGGCTACGAGACATTCTGGAAAGGCAGTCAGCTTGGTGGCTATATGTTGATCATTCCCTGTGTCGCTTCAAACAAGGCTGCCAGACAAAATACCCATACTCAAAGAATAGACTAATCAGCAAGTTGTATAGTCACAGTTGCATACTGATCCTTTCTTTCACGTGGTCGGAAAAAACGTCTGAAGATTCCAAGGATGCAAATGACCTTGTCAGTTTTATATGCTATATTGTTTTTAAATGATAGGTGATCGTCAGTCTATCATGACTCCTGCATCGCTTCCAGCATGAGTAAATGTCAAAGAATAAACACAAGGTTGCCCCTGGTAGTTTCTGTCTTCCATCTAACAGATTCCTTAGTTCAAGCCGACCAAGCCTCATCGCAGAGTACTTCGAACCAACGAAAGCCAGTCCGACTACTAAATTACAGATAAAGCCTGTTTAGTTAAATCTCCCCCTCTTGGATGGTTCTTCTTGGCGTCGTTTCAGCCAAGGACCATAATACGGTCCCAGTTTCGGCTGAATAGCTTCATGCCATCGGCAGAAAATCTCACTTGGTTCTATATATATAGCATTAGTGATCGTTGATGGAGAGGACAAAAGGAAGGGTCCAAGCACGCTGCCTTGAGGAATACCGCTGGTCAATAGGGCTTCGTCAGATTTGACTGACGCTTTTGACAATCACTCGCTCTGTTCCCAGTTTAACAAAAAGTCCTCACAATCCAGCAGAATGTTTTGCCACAGACACCATGGGCCTCACCCTTTCACGAGCCTGCGATGGTGGATCACGTCAAAAGCTTTGCGACAGTCCATATAGATTGCCTCAGCTGAACTTCCCTAAACTAAAACTTCCGTCTCAGCAGCCAAGTGCATCTACGGCAGGAACTGAGTTCCGTATGAGCGATTAGGGGTAAATCTTTGTTGCTGTCGTCAGGTCAGATTGTTGCTTGCAAGTGGCCGGGCATCTAATCATTGAGTGCCTCCATTACCTTGTACACTGGAACGCCGGTCACTCGGTGACTGACTGGGTGGTATTCAAGACAAGTGTAACCATGGTCTTCTTCCAGTCCAACGAGATGCACTTTTCTATCATTATTTGACCAGAGAGAGAGAGAGAGAGAGAGAGAGAGAGGAGATGTGATTGGGCACGACAGAATGTTTATAGTGTGACAGAGGACTTTTCCTTCCTTTCTTCTTTTTGTACTCCCAGTTCTTATAGAACAGGGAGTACTTTACAATGGGAACGAAGAAATGCTGTGTGTGTGTGTGTGTGTGTGTGTGTGTGTGTGTGTGTGTGTGTGTGTGTGTGTGTGTGTGTGTCCGTCCGTCCGTCCGTCCGTGGTCAAAATGTGTTCCACTCGCTCCAGACAAAACTACTGGGCCGATCTTTCTGAAAATTTGTAGCTATGTTCATTATGGGTCACGGATGATGCCCGATTGTTATTTTACCGTTATGGCCGTTACTAACGGCTGTAACGGTTTTCGCTCTTTATGGAATATCTCAGAAAGTACTTGGCCGATCTCTCTGAAAATTTGTAGGCATGTTCAACATGGGTCATGGATGAGGCCCGATGTTTTAGCTTACCGTTATATCCGTTACTAACGGCTATAACGGCCCATAACGGTTTTTCTTCTTTATGGAATATCTCAGAAAGTACTTGGCCGATCTTTCTGAAAATTTGTAGGTATGTTCATTATGGGTCATGGATGATGCCCGATGTGTTATTTTACCGTTATAGCCGTCACTAACGGCCGTAACGGCCCATAACGGTTTTCCTTCTTTATGGAATATCTCAGAGAGTACTTGGCCGATCTTTCTGAAAATTTGTAGGTATGTTCATTATGGGCCATGGATGATGCCTGATGTGTTATTTTACCGGTATGGCCGTTACTAACGGCTATAATGGCCCATAACAGTTTTCTTCCTTATGGGAATATCTCAGAAAGTACTTGACCGATCTTTGTGAAAATTTGTAGGTATGTCCATTATGGGTCACGGATCATTCCCGATGTTTGGTTTACCGTTATAGCCGTTACTAACGGCTATAACGGCCCATAACGGTTTTTCTTATTTATAGAATATCTCAGAAAGTACTTGGCCGATCTTTCTGAAAATTTGTAGGTATGTTCATTATGGATCACGGATGATGCCCGATGTGTTATTTTACTGTTATAGCCGTCACTTACGGCCCATAACGGTTTTCCTTCTTTATGGAATATCTCAGAGAGTACTTTTCCGATCTTTCTGAAAATTTGTAGGCATGTTCATTATGGGCCATGGATGATGCCCGATGTGTTATTTTACCGTTATAGGCGTTAGTAACGGCTATAACGGCCCATAACAGTTTTCTTCTTTATGGAAAATCTCAGAAAGTACTTGGCCGATCTTTCTGAAAAATTGTAGGTATGTTCATTATGAGTCACGGATCATGCTCGATGTTTTATTTTACTGTAATAGCTGTTACTAACGAAAATTTGTAGGTATGTTCATTGTGGATCACAGATGATGGCCGATGTTTACCAGAATAGCCGTTACTGACGGCTATAACGGCCTAAAACGGTTTTTCCTCTTTATGGGATATCTCACGCGTATTCAAGATAAACTGGGAGTACGTTTATATGCAATGCATCTTGTTCTTCTTCTTGTTTGTTTTGTATTGTTTCGTTTTGTTTTTAATTTATTCGTTTTGCCTTGTATTGCCTTTAGTTTCGGAGAAAAGATGCACGAAATATACACATATCCAGGGGAAACAACGCGCGTTGAAAGAAATTGTGTTACTTGACCAAACTGAGGTCAACGTCTGATGCAAACTACACGAACGGCCTGACAGCACCAAGGAACTGAGGAGAGACAAGCCTTAGTGCAAAGATTTCCAGAATCTTTCATCGGCAGTTGGTAGATGATAGATATTTCGGTTTAAGAGGAAGTTATAAGCTATTTTGAAGGTAAAGATGATCGACTATGCACTTCAGTTCGTTGACTTGAAGTACCGTCGCTCACTCACTTACTAAAGTTATTTGCATAATCACCACCTCCGTTTTACGCATTTTGTTTGGTTTCATTTCATTTTTGTTTGTTTTGTATGGTCTTTTGTGTTGTTGTTGACGCGTTTGATAGTTTAATTTTTGACATTAGACAATTTGTTTTTAAAAACTCTTAGAGTGCGATAAAATGTTACACAAGATAGAAACTTTACATGGCTATTAGTACTAAACTTTACATGGCTATTAGTACTTCTGTGCACAAACTACATGCTATATAGTTTAAGCCAGTAGATCTAATACTAGAGATGAAATTAAATAAACTGTTTGTAAAACTAACCTTTATGCATGTGAAAAATTAAAACTAACAGGATTATTAACATTTGGAACTCTTTACTTTAACTGCAGGAACACTCACAAGCTTGAAAGATGAATTGGGGAGAACATTGCTGTCAAATAATGTTTTAAGATTATGTAATGAGAAGAGTCAGCTATTCTATGCTGCTGTGCACCCTCAAGTTATGGAATTGGTTTTTCTTTCTTCTCTCTCTCTCTCTCTCTCTCTCTCTCTCTCTCTCTCTCTCTCTCTTTAATTTAAAAAAAAAGATTTTATTAAACCAATATCCAGATAGAGCAGGCACATAATGTTAATTTACAATCAGAGCAAATTTAAGAAACATGAAACTTCTGTAAGTAAGTTGTTACTTGTAGATGTTTCTATTGTTATTATCTATTTATAACTTTACACATTTAGAAACATGAAAGTTCTATAAGTAATATGTTACTTATAAATGTATCTATTATTATTATGATTCATAAATAAAAACATTTATATACCTAATCAATTGAGTGTCTTAGGCGTTTGGAATAAGCAAGAACACACATCAAATTGCCAGCTAAATGATTTAGAACAACAGGCAAAACACACACACAAAAAAACAAAACCACATCTCGCAGTCACAAGCTCACTCCAAATCCACACGTACCCTTGTTCAGCTTTGTCTGCTGACAGTGTTTCTTCACCCATCATCTACCTATCAAACAAAAGCAGTTACTATTTGATGAGTGAATACAGGTATCCATACAAATGGAATACTCAGGAAAACAGTTCCATCACATACTCATATATATCAGTGAGTTGAAAAAATAAAAGTGTTCAAGTTTGATTTAAAACAATAAAAGAGGCCAGAGAGCTGATGTGGGAGATTGTTTCAAATGAAAGGGCCGTATAAGTGCAGAAGCTGATGAAATGTTTCAACAAAATCCTATTTGAGCAGCCCTGCCCCTCCCCCTCCCCCCTTCTCTTTTTTGTTTTAAATTGTTATTCACTTCTGGGTGACAGTTCTTTTCTACTTGTTTGAAAACACTCTTAAATTGAGAAGTGAAGAAAAGTGAAGAAAAGAAAGAGGGATGGGGGGAGGGGGGGACTGCTTACACAGGACTTTGCTAACATTTACTTCTGTCCTCCATGCTCCTCCCTGTAGTATTCTTGGGTATATTTTGTCAGCTTTGTAAGATTTTGATGGCTTGTTTTACCAGTCTTTCAGTTAATCTGTTCTAGAGTTCCTTTGGTATATTTGTCATAGTATATAAGGTTAAGAGTTGTTTCCCTTATAAATGCTGTCTGCTAGATCAAAGCAACATTTTATGATTGATTCTACAACTTCCTTTTTCTTAATTGCTACTGTTTATCACCCACAGTTGTGCAGTAAGCCTTGGGTTTTGTGAAGGAATAGTACCTTACCATACACCTGACAGGTGTACAGTAACCCCATGGCTTCTTTGAGTTTGAAGGAACAATACATCACCATATATCCCACAGACATGTGGTAACCCATAGTTTCTGTGAAGGAACAATACCTTGCCATGCATCTCACAACTGTGCAAAAAGCCATGGTTGATGTAAAAGAACAATACCTTGCTGTACATCTCAAGGGTGTACAATAACCTATGGTTACTGTGAAGGAACAATACCTTGTCATATGTCTCAAGGGTGTACAGTAACCATAGGTTTCTGTGAAGGAACAATACCTTGTCATATGTCTCAAGGGTGTACAGTAACCCATGGTTTCTGTGAGACATATTGAATGTACTGTTCCATTACAAAATTCATTTAACTGCACACTTATGACTTAACGGTGAAGAGTACAGTTCCTTTACAGACACCATGGGTTACTGCACACGGATGACACGCTGTGAAGTATTATTCCTGAACAGAAACCATGAGTCATTGCACACCCATGATGTATGGTATGTGTACAGATTTTTAGGTGACAAATGGAAAGGTTAATTGCCAAGTCTGAAAATAGTTGCCAGCGTGTCTATGATTGTTTGAGTGATTCCCACAAAGTTGAATGTTGGCAAACTAACACCAATAGATGCCACAAATTGCCAGCATGTCTATGACTGTGTGGGTGATTCTCTTAATGTTGAATGTTGGCACACAAGTGCTAAAAGATGCCTCAGTCTGAAACTTGATTTTTGACTCACACGTGTTGATAATTTACTTTTGAGGATCTGTTTTTGTGCCTAAAAATGGATCGGTCTCTTTGTGCAGTTGAAGATGCTGCTGTCCCAGGCAGTGCGCTGCAGCCCGCTTCCTCTCACAGCCTTTGTGACCACGTTAGGAAGGAGCGCTGTCAGCAGAGTCACTCCCAAGCAGCCATGGCTGACCATGCGTGTTCAGACCTATGCCTCAGAGTCACGGCATGCCTTGAGAAGACAGACCCAGAAGAGCAAGACGCTGAAAGAGAGGATTATGGCCCCAGCTGGAGACACGGGTACTTCTTCCTCATCTGAAGTGGGAAAAGATAAACTGAAAAACATTGAAGGGTGGCAGTGCAAAGAGGAAAATGATCAAAGAGTCTGAA
Source organism: Conus canariensis (assembly GCA_033310375.1). Classification (NCBI taxonomy): domain Eukaryota; kingdom Metazoa; phylum Mollusca; class Gastropoda; order Neogastropoda; family Conidae; genus Conus; species Conus canariensis. The sequence goes on from CM065714.1 coordinate 114,774,430, forward strand.
TTTATTTGTGAAAATATACTGCTTGATATAGGTATATCACTACACTGATGTTCTAGTCTAGAGACAATTTGAAATTTTCACAAGAGAGAGAAAATTGCTGATGTTTGAGCCTCATCGGAAAGTTTAATATCAGTAAAAGCTAAGATTATTTTCCTCACTTTTCAAAGTCAGTAATATTGTGGTTATTCAGCCAAGGGCAAGGACTCTAGATTAGGTGGAGGTGAAATGTTGACTTATTACTGTTGGCACACTCAGTATATAGAAAAAAAGGGATATGTGCTTGTGTCTATATTTTGTATTCAATAAAAGGACAGCCGGTTGAGCACAAGTATCTTAAAAAAATCACCTCATATGAAAACCTTGAATCATTTTACATAGGGGTATGAAAACCTCCAAGAATTTTATTTGGACATGCACCAAAAAATTTTGTTAGCAAGTCTGAAAACTTTCTTAGAATTTTACTGGGAGGGGTATGAACACCTCCAAGTAATTCACTTTGGGATATGAAAACCTTTTTGAATTTCAGTTTAGAGTCTGAAAACTTCCAAGCATTTTGCTCATGGGCACAAAGACCTCCAAGAAATTTACAGTTCAAAGCGTCTGATTCATCATTCTGATGGTACTCAGACTACTGAAAATCTGAACTGTTGTTTAGGTAACTTTTTGTGAGTATTTCAATAGACATTTCAGGAAACAAATTGCAGAATCCATTTCCGAACCCATTATTATGTGTCCTCCTCCCCTGTTCCCATTTCCCTGTCTCTGTTCTTTATATGCTGTTCAACATATCCCCCTTTTTTTATACTGTTTGTATTGCATACCTTCTATCTCACTCCTTGTGCACTTCCCATGCCATTCATGAGGAATGCTCCCAGGCTTTTATTATCATAGTAATAGAAATATAAATGAGAAATATGCATTGTAAATGGGAAAGCATTGGTGTGAAGTGAAGGGATAGCATCATAGATAAACACATCAGAGCTATATTTTTCATATGAGATCTTTGGAGAAAGTTTTATGATCCAATCTCTCTCTTTTTTTGTTTAATTCTTGTCTGAGGTGTTTACATTTTTTTGGTCTACATTTCTTCAATGTTTAGTCTGTGTTGAGTGTCTGTTGCTCTTTATTCTTTTCCTGTATTATGAATCTGTATGATGTTTGCTCTATCTTTTGTGCATATCTTCAAATACTTTCTTCTTTTCTTTCATGCCTACTTCCTTGTTTCCTTATTTATGCCTCCTTTTATTTTCAAGAAAAAGAGATGCAAATCAGCTTTATTTGGGAAGATACATGATGAACAGTGCTGCCTTACTATATGGAACAGTGTTTAAAGTTTCTACAAACTGTGAACAGTTGGATGTTGTATTTTTGTACTACTGAACAGCATTCAACCTGGGCCGAGGACTGGTTGCCGGAGCGTCGGTGGTGAGCATTGGGGCACTGTGTTACTATGGACTGGGTCTCTCCAATGAAGTTGGTGCCATCGACAGATCTGTGTAAGTTTTCATATTTACCTTCGTTAGAAATGGAAAGGATAATGCAGTAGAAGATGTTTGAGGTGTGTTTCATTAAAGAAAAGAAAAAAAGCTAAAACAAGAAACTCCCACAGAGAAGTAATTAAGTAGATTAGAAGAACAGAGAAAGCAAGAACGAGTGAGCAAGAGAGCTTATGTTGAATCTCAGAATATTGGAAAATGATTTATGGAATAAAAGGATTGCATAGAAATTGGTAAAAAGAATAAAACAAGGAAAAAAACAGTGACATAAAATTATAGTGAGTGTAAATGGTCATGCAAACCAGGCAAATATTAGTTGCTTGACAGTTAAATATACTAGGGATTTTTATGATGCACATCAAGGTTTTTTTAGTTTGTTCATGCATCACAGCGTGTTAGTATTTACATGCATCACAGCGTGTTAGTATTTACATGCATCACAGCGTATTAGTATTTACATGCATCACAGCGTATTAGTATTTACATGCATCACAGCGTATTAGTATTTACATGCATCACAGCGTATTAGTATTTACATGCATCACAGCGTGTTAGTATTTACATGCATCACAGCGTGTTAGTATTTATATGCATCACAGCGTATTAGTATTTACATGCATCACAGCGTATTACTATTAGTATTTATATGCAGCACAATAAATGTTGTTACAGTAAGACTTTAATATTCTCAGCACCAAGAATCTTTAGTTTGCCTGTACTTTCTTTTCTGGTTTTAGCTGGATAGTAGTTCCTTATGAAGTTGTTGCTTTGTTTTCGTTTCCTTAATAATCTGTTTTTGATATATGTTTCACACCAAGAACTTGATGAAACAATGAAAGTACAGTAACTGTTTGTTATCTTATGCAACAGCGCATGATCACATGCAGATACACTTCTCTCTCTCCCTCCCTCTCTCTCTCTCTCTCTCTCTCTCTCTCTCTGTCCCTCCCCCATTACCCCTTCCACTCATGAATACAACATACTCGCTCATCCACCTATCCACTAATCTCACGACTTGCATTTCCCCTCAGCGCTCTGGTCCTTCACCCTAATGATGTACATAAGCAATGTTCAGGCAGCTCATGATTTTATCTACATCATTACCAAAGGCCAAGGAGAAGAGAAAAGAAAAAATGTGAAGAAAACAGAAAAGCACTGCTTAGTAATAATTAATACTGACTATCTCCAGGAAAAACAGTCCACCTTTTATGGGACTATCTTTGGAATTAATCCTAAAGACTATAGAGTTTTTACTACTTTTTTTTCTTTTTAATGCATTTGTATTTGCTGTTAAAACTCAGGATGTGGTCCAAAGAGGTGAGAGACAGAATCCGCGGCACCTACATGTATTTCGGTGGTGGCATTGCCCTCACAGCCCTCTCTGCTGTGGCAGTCAGCCGCAGCCCTGCCATGATGAGCTTGATGATGAGGAACTCCTGGCTGGTACTTGGCTTTTTTACTGTTGTCAGTAGGAACGGCCTGATTCTGTGCTCTATGTTGTAATTAAGTGTATGAGATAGATATACTATGAGAGGGAAATCCTTTTCTTTTCTTTTCTTTTTCTATTTTGGGATGGGTGGGAAGAAAACAGATTTAGGAAAATAATTGTCAGGCTTTTCTTGGACTGATTAAAGCTCTCCATTGTGTTACAGCATTCAGAGTGCATATGATATTGATTTAAAGGTTAGTTGGTTCTGATACCTTGTAAGGGGAGTTGAAACACTGGTCTTTGATTTTTATCTTAAAAAGAAAGCAGATGAATTCAATATACTATCATGCCCATTGTAAAGAAAAAAATGGTTGTTATTGATTATCATAATTGGTATTGAAGGTAAAGTGTTATTAATTATCTTAATTATTATGAAGGTTAAGTATCAAAGGTTATAAGTATTCCTGATTGTTGTGAAGATTCACTGTAGAAGGGAGTGAAAGACCAGAAACATCTTTGAAAAGCAGAGATACTGTTCCTGTTGCAGGCCATAGGAGCGACATTTGCTGCCATGATTGGGTCAGGCATGGTGGTGCGAGCCATACCGTACAAGGAGGGATTTGGGGCCAAGCAGATGGCCTGGATGGTACATGCTGGTATCATGGGAGCTGTGGTGGCGCCACTGTGTTTGCTAGGTGGACCCATCCTGACACGAGCGGCATGGTACACTGCTGGTGTTGTTGGTGGTAGGTGTCATTTCATTGTTCATGAAGGTTTTTGTTCTTTTCCTTTTGGCTGTTGTAATCCAGCTTCAGGCAGTTAGTGGGAGCTGTCAGTGTTAGGTTATCATGACACCATTTGTTAGACTCACTGAATTTAACCTGTTGTTTGCTTTCTCCTGTGGCTGTGGAGAAATAGTTGATCCTCTTACATGTGTATGTGTTGTCCAGGCCTGTCTGCAGTGGCCATGTGTGCCCCCAGTGAGAAGTTCCTGTACATGGGAGGACCTTTGGCCATTGGTCTGGGGCTGGTGTTCGCTTCCTCCATCGGTGAGTAGGACTTGGTGGATTTAATTTTCTTTCTTCATGGGTCTTCTCTCTTTGTGTGTGTGTGTGTGTGTGTGTGTGGTGTGTGTGTGTGTGTGTGTGTATGTGTGTGTGTGTGTGTGTGTGTGTGTGTGTGTGTGTGTGCAATTGAGTGTGTGTTGGAGTGTTTATGTTTGCATATTCTGTTATGTGTGTTTAATGCACATTGTACATGTATATTGTGTGCATATATTTTTGCGTTTTCTTTGTTTCTGTATAGAAAGTGCATATGAATAATGTATGTGTCCAAGTGCATGTATGTGTATGTATACTTGTATGTGTCCAAGTGAGTGTGTATGTGTGTAGTATGTGTCATTTGTGTGTGCACATGTCTTTATCTGTGTGTGTGTGTGTTTGCAAAACGAGTCATCAGTGCTTGCATGTTCCCTCTGAACAAAAATAAGGAAACAAAAAGGTGCTAAAAAAACAAATCAAGCAACCATTTCCTGACGGCTCTTTGTTTATTCTCCCACCATGCAGGCACCATGTTCTTACCGCCGACGACAGCTCTGGGGGCTGGCCTGTACTCCATCTCTGTGTATGGAGGCCTGGTGGTGTTTGGTCTCTTCCTTCTCTACGACACCCAGCGCATCATTGTGACGGCGGAGAACTACCCCACCATCCTGGCTCCCCCCTACGACCCTGTCAACATGTGAGCACATCAAAAGATAGGATTTAATTGTAAAGTAAACTGAAACAGCGCAGTCAGAGTATAAAACACAAACTGTAGCACCAAACGCATGGGCAGAATGAAAGTAAAAGAAGATCGAACTGTTGATGTTTCTCGAATGGAGTCTTCATGTTCACATTGGTACATCTGATTACTGCTCGTGTGCTAGAACCAGTTTCTGACATTGATGATGTAATGGTTGGGAAGATTAAATTACATGAATTTTTTTTTTTTCTGAAGAAGAGGCAAAGAAGTCTCTCTCCCCATCTCCTCCCACCTCCCACCCTACCTCTCTTTTTTTTCTTTTTAAAATCTGCACATTTTATGAAGGGTTATTTCTTGATTCCCGCAGGAGAGTAGTTGAAATTTCACTCAGCTGTACCTTAAGACAGAAATAATGCGCAGTTGAAATTTCACGCAAAGCTATATGTTAAGACGAAATAATACTGTACAATAGTGTGCTTAAATTGTTAGAATATTTTGTCAAAGAGGTATCTTTTAGTATTATTTTCAAAAAGTCATCGTTGAAAGTTGTTCATATATATCCCTTGATTCATTCTAATCAAGAGACTGTCCTCTCATGAGTTTGTTTCATGAGGCTGTCAACATGAAAGTGCATGTAATGTATTGACAATGGATAAATGCAGGTTTAGCAAGTAAGATGTCTCAAGTGAAAAGTTTATTTAAGTCAGGGATTGTTCCCTCCCTTTTCTTGACTGCTGATAGACTCATAGAAACAAAGTGGTAAATCAAGCTCTCTTCTGCTGATTGCATCTTTCAAGTACCTTCCTGTTCAGTAAAAATGTCTCATTCTGCTGTCTTACTGAAGATTTTTTTTCACTCTGAGACAACTCGTATCACGATTTCTCCCCTGGAAATTCAATCATCAAAACTTTTTTATAAGCAACGATATCCTCCCCTGTTCCCTCTCCCCTCCTCCCCTGCCCCTCCCTCTCCTGATTGAACACTATTTTCTAGAACCGTGTCCTTCATTTCTATGCAGAAAACTTCAAATTCATATTTGATGATAATTGTTTGTATATGTATTTGTAACCATTTGCCAGTGTGTGCTTGCATATATGATTTTTATGATGCATATTCATATGAGTGTGCAAATGTCTTCTTGTAAAGATCTCCACTGCCATACTGCACATGTTGTGATCTCAATTAGCACAGACTGTATGTAAGTTTACATTGATATCACAAGGTTCCTCATCTTCCACACACTGAGATAATGTAACTTGTAAGAGAATGCATGGTAACTGTGGGATGGGCCTGGCTAGTTTTGACAAAGCCAGTCTGTGGTAGATTTAAAAAGAGAAGGCACTGTTTGAAGGATAGGCTTTGCCATCAGGTAGAATAGCCTAGAATTAGCACAGATAAATAATCCATGATGAAAAAGTCCATTGAATAATGTGAAAGAGTGCACAACTTGGCTTTTTTCTCCTTTTTTTTGTTTAATAAATAGAACTGCAGTAAACTGAGATGCAGCCGAAAGTTGTGTGCTCATTCCCAGATAACAATGTTTTCAGGGTGTCATATTCAGTGTTTCAAGGAATTGTATAATTTTACCTGAGAAATGATGTTTTATTTGTTTGCACAGTGTGTCAGCACACCCTAATCAGTATTTCGCTTCCAGCAAGTTTGATGGAAGGCTCTCTGTGATTGGCTGATGAATTAAACCTTTCGCACGTAGAAAAGGGATGAAATTAAAGAGATAGCATAGCGTAGTTATATCTCTGATGCAGATAAGCCAGAACATGGCTGCTGTATGTTTCGCCTGTGACAACAGCTAGCACTGAAATTAGTAATGTAGCAAGACCTTTTGGTGTTCACTTAGTGCATGTCCTTTAATTTCTATTGTAAGTTCATTTGTTTTCTCTTTCTTCTTTTGTTTTCTCTTTCTTCTTTTTTGTTTTTATCAATTTAGAAAAAAACAACTGGGATCACACATTTACCTGCTTTTCATATGCATGATTTGTGATTTCAGTATGTGACAAACCTGTCATTTGAACTTGATAGAAAAAAAACAACAACAAGACCCTGCCTTTTGTGTTTGCTCTTATAGTAGAGAATACATGCATTTGGAATCGATGTAACTGGAATGCAAATTGTTGCAGGAGTATTGGGATCTACCTGGACACCCTCAACATCTTCATCAGGATTGCCATGATACTGGCTGGAGGAGGGGGACGGCGGAAGTAAATCAGCATGACTTCCCCTTTCATTTTCGTTGAGCATTCTTAACTTTAGTTTTCTGATATGTTCCAGTTGTGATTTTTGTTTTCATTCTTGTTGTTTTTCTTTTTATTGATACAAATAACTGTTTTCTATTTGATCTGACTGTCATTTTAATTGCACTGTGGACACAGACTGTGGAATGCCTGGCAAGGGCATACAGGGAAGAAATAGAATGACATAGTTTTCTTCTCTCCACAGTTTATATGACAATGGTTTATTTAAGCAAGTTAATGTGCCCAGATAGACATGCATGTACACAGTGACACACACTTATATGTTTTTTGTTCTTTATGGTTCACTTTCTTTTTAAGAAAATGACTTTTGTGAGTTGTCTTATATTTGTTGTTGAACTTTCTTTTTTTCTGTTCATTGTGTTTGAAGAAGCTATTACAAGTTTAGATTGTATTGCAAATGGTCCCTAGCCTTGCTTGTTTTTTGTTTGTTTTTTGTGTGTGTAATATTTCTATGATGTGCAAAATAGCTATGAAATCTCAACATTTTATAAACTTGTGGAGACAGATAGGTATGTTTCTGTATGTCAGAAAGTATATAGACAACATGCTTTGTAGTAATTTAGAAACAAACAGAGCAGAGCAACATTTGTGTCCACCTGTGTGACTCCATAGCAGGTGGTGGAAAAGGGAAGAGATGGGACAGATGTAGTGTATTGTGGACAAAGGCAACAGAAATGGGGAGGGGAAATTTGAAATGGAGTCGGCCGAGACTCTCTCATTAGAGAGGAACGATTGATGTTTGTAGTGAGATTATGACTTTTGCCCACAGTTTCTTACAAGGTCACTAAGAGAAGTTGGATAGTCGTGTGTTCTGTGGCTGCCTCATTTAAGTATGACCTGAGGTGACTTGTAAACAACATGAATTGGTGCATGGTTCTCTTGATGCCCAGTGGGCAAAATGACATGTGGGCAGCTGGACTGTGTATGGTAAAGGACAGTTGCTAAAGTATCCCAGCTTCTTGGTATAGTTTTCGGTTGCTGGTTTCATGCAAGATTTATTTTTTAAGAGAAAGTTCCGGAATGAATGACCATAATACTAGAGCACAGTTATTTGTCCTAGAAAGATGAGGTAGCACTCTTCAATCTTGGTAAAACTTTGCAGCTGATGTATTTTGACAAGTTGAAGGAAAAACTACTTGTTTTCGTTCACTGTCTAATTACACTTAATGCTTTGCACACTGGATAGAATGTTAAAATTGTTATGACATGCTTTAGTTCCAAATGTAAATGTGGTATTTTTTATGTGTTTGCACAGAGTGGTACTTCATGTACTAATATCATTATTTTGCCTCATGTGAATTAAGCTCTTAGTTGTTCCATGCTTATTTTCTATATTAATGTGAATTTTTGCTTGATGCCAGCGTAGTTTCAAGAGAAAGGAAACAAGGTTGTTCTGAAATCTGAGTTATGATGCCTTCGTTGTGTTTGTCTTGTCGCTGCTCATTTCCAGGAGAGACTGAAGGGAGACATGGCTTGAAGGTGCAGAGAAAGAAAACACCAGAGATGAAGGCATTAAAATTCAGCAGTTTTGGGGTCTTCTGTTTGTGATTCTTCTTTATGCACACACAATGCTTTTATAGGTGCAAGAGACAGATGTCCACATTTGTGCATGCTTCTTCAAGTATACCGTAACACATCTTGTACATTTTGAATCAACTGAAATATGTTGTTGGACATGGATATGGTAAAATGGAAATTCAGAGAAGACATGTACAGGAGACATTTACAACAATTCTGTAAATTTGACAATAGTTAGAGGTATTAATAGCTGTCTGTCTTCTTGAAGTGTTGGATTGTGGCATATGTGTATAGGAAGATTATCTGAATGTTCTTTTTTTTCTTCAACTTTTGAAATATGTTGTTTTGTTTAGCATTTATTCATTTATATTCCCTCTCCGTAACTATCTGTGATAACAAAATTCTCCATAGAATACAGAATATTTTTCTTGAGGTTCTGGATTTGAAAATTGGAGCAGTGTTATTGACAAGCCCATGTAATTTAATAAACCAATCACATAATAGTGACAACAGTAGTCTGCTCTTACCTCAGAGGACACTTTGGGCATTGGCTCCATTGTCTGATGGAAGATCACTTGGACAAGTTGAAGGCTAGGTGCCTGCTTTGGTCCGAAGTTTACAGTTATGTGAAAGCTTTCAAGCAGTTTTTGATGAGATTAGAGCATGGAGAATCACAACTGCATGCGCATTACTTGGTCAGGAGTCAGAAAGAAAGTTTTGCTTTGTACTTGTACAGACTATAATTTTTGTTGTCTGAAGAACAAATATTCATTGTGTTTAATTGTGTGTGGACTAATCAGTATGTAGCAATGCTTTCTGGACAAAATGAAATGATAGCAGCAGTTAGAAGGCACAGTAGGCAACAAACATTAAAAAAAACCCAACTTTTTGTTGTTATCTTCATGGTGTTGTTATGTATAAAGCTCAGATCTGTGAATGAAAAAAGAGAAAATAGTCAAGAAACACGTGAAAAAAGTTGGTTATATTGTCTACGAAAAAGATGGCACTATGGTTCATGTGATTGTCCTTTGATGAAAAACTGTTGACTGAAAGCGTAAAAATGCATTTTACAAAACAAGGTGATCTTGAGCAAATTACATGATTTGAAAAAGTCTGGATTGGTGTTGAAAATGTGAGATTTGTCTGAGTGAAAAAAACACATTGTGCAAATCAAACAACACAGAAAGAAAGTGATCATTAATAAGTAAACATAGATGGGTGCTAGTGAAAGTGCAACAAATTAGGTCAAAGCAAGACTTAACTTGGCCATTATCTTGAAAACCAGGCGTAGAAACTATCCAGTGAAAAGAACTCTGCATGTCTCTGATAGTTTTTTCCCACAGCAGTGGATGTGAGAGCTGTATTCTGTCAGCAGATGTGGAGCAAAAAATCCAGGCATTTGGGGAGGGGGGGGGGGGGGGGGACCCTCTTGCATATGTGAAGCATTGCGCACAAGGAACATAGCAAATAATTATGTTGAGCAGCAAGTAAGCACGCATGCTGGCAGAAGAACCTGCCATTGCAGTATTCAAACCCTATAAGCTTGTCTGGCATGGGCTATGATGTCCTACCCTAGAGCACTGTTCAGGATACAGTGGATGGTGGACATCCAAGGGACAGATTGAAGAAGTCTTGGTTGGATAATATATTAATATAGGACTAGACTGTTTACAACGCTTCTATCCTGTTTCATTTTTTTTTATTGAATGAACTCCATTTTTCAAAAAGTGCTTCTGTAATCAAAAGCCTTCCAGAATTGAGCCACACCTCCACTAACATTGGGCTCATACTTCTTATATAACCAGTCCGGTTCTTTTTTTTCTTATTTCCAGTTGAAAGTAGCATTCATAACGTACAATTAACAAAACAGGGCCATAGATAAATCCATACTGGTAAACAAAATCAAAAGATAAAACCATAATTCACACAAATATACTTGCAATTACACAAGGAAGAAGAAATGACTTGAAATGTCTTTAACAGTCGACACAGGGTTCAAACATCCTGCAGTTATGACTGCTTTGATGAGCACCATAAAAAAGAAATTAAATGAAAAGTAAGAGGCACATCGCAGCTACAGCTATTCCAATAAGTGACATGTTATGCCACATAATTTAAGAATATTCCACTGTCCCAGTATAAGCTGAAATGAGTGTCTTAAGAGGTACCATTTGCAAATAACTGCTCAAGGGATTGTTAAACTGCCTTTAAGACCTAAGGAAATGGCTTTTGCATTTGACATGAGAAAGGCATGCATATTTGTTTAAGAAGTAGAAAATGTATCTGGGCAACTTTAAAACTTTTTTTCTCTCCCAAACTGAATTCAAATACATTATAAGCAAGTCGCTGCTACTTCACAGTCTTTCATATGAATTATAATTCACAGCTATCTCGATGTATGATTTAAGTTGCCACCTGTTTGCAATTTCTTTTTTCCTTTTATAATATTTCAGAAACCATGTGATGGCAACTGTACTTGTTTAACACTGTAGTGTGTGCTAAACCTCAGGTAGCTTTCAAGGTTGACTGGGCTGTAAACAACATGTTTTAAATCTGAGCTCCCCATTGTGGATAGAAAAGACCAAGTGACATCCTCTCTAGCTTTTTTTTTTTTTTTCTTTTTTGCTGTCCCATCTTCTGTGCCACCTCAGTGGCGGTGCACCCACGCCACTCATTCCAACACCCTGTCCACAGCCATAGCCCGGACAGCCCCACTGCAGCCCCAGCACCAGCAATCCACAGAGAGTAGTCAATGTCAAGTCATCAAGAGGCAACCCACCGGAGGAGACTCTGCACTGCTGCAGTCACTTCGGTGGTGTTCAGTGGAGCCTGTTCTGATCTAACATACACAGGACACCACCTGCTAAGCACCTACTGATGACAATGATTGCTTAGTTGCGGAGCCGGCATGAGTGAGCTCTCTCTCCAGAGGGCGCTACCACATCCGTCCAATGACAGCCCCCATGGACTCGCCGATACTGGTGACCCCAACGGTCATAGACGAACTGAGGTCGCCATGACAGTAGAGCATGAAGGGCCACAGAATGAGACTTTTTATGCTGATCGATGAAAATGAGGATGATGAAGATAATGCTACAGATTTCAATTCCGGTCTGAGACTGCATGACAGGGCTGTACTCTATGCTTCCTTTCATAAAATATCCCGGCATCAACCAGGCCCGAGAGATGCAGACGCCTGCAGTGTTGTCAGGAAATTTGAGCAACAGTCTCGGAGACGCATCCATTAAGTGGATGAAACTCGACTGTGTGGTCCGTCTTCCCAACTGAGTTCGTTGCAAACTCAACTCTGGGTAGGAGCCGGTTGGGGCAGAAAAATCCCACATGACTCTGATGGGAATTGTACCCACAACCTCCCAGCCGGGAGTCCGCGATGCTAACCACTTCGCCACGGTGGCTGGTTCATCCTTTCTAGCTTCACTGTGGTGCTACTAGAGCTACATGTGTGGAAATCCATGCCGAATCTGGGTGATCTTTTAGACAGTTATGATATGTTACATTTATCTAAGTAGAAAGTAAAAACATTACAAATACAAGAAAGAAGGAAAGAAACAATGATTGAAAACAAAGTCTGCCAAAAATTGTCCCTTTACCATGCATCACGGATTTAAAAAATAAATGAGTTGCACATACTTGAAGTGACAAGCACAGTCCAAGCTTAGGCTTTGAAGATATGATTGCCACAAGGGTGGCTGGAGGTAAAGTCCATTTCCTGCATTACCCACAAATGCAGGACAGAAACCTGTCATAAAGTGGAAGTGTTCCATATTTACATTTGACCTGCTTTAATCTTGGGAGTTACGGATATTTAGGCACGTCCCTTTTTGCAGACGTTTCTATTTCTCTGACAGATGAGGTTTGAGACGCCGTATAGTACATTCTGTCTTCCAAGGAAATCAGTGATGCCGAACTGTGGCGTGACACTGTTGGTAACAGCTGAAGTCTGGTGGTAATCACTGGTGTTAGCATATGGTTGATCATATCTGCCTTCAGAGCATCAGACTGGCTATGCTCCTTTATTCTCAAGACAGGGTCTACTGTCAGACAATTGCCATCCTGTACACTACTCTGTAGATCAAAGTTGCAACTGTTTCCAGGCCAAGTTCTTGTTTCTGGCTGCTGACATCGACGCGAGGAGATGCGAGGTCCGTTTCACACTGCAATACACAGGCCTGGATCCATCTTGAATAGGACTTCACGAAAGAATGAAAAGTATTGCACCGTATGGACGGCCGCAGCTGTTGCTATGATCTCCGCTCTACAGCCACTATGACTACTATTGAAACTTACTTACACCAGTATGTTTAATGTTGTCACACACTCACAGAGAGAGAGACGAGAGAGAGAGAAAGAATATCCGCGCTGGAATGTGTGCTCGTGCACACGTGTGCGTGTGTGTGTGTGTGTGTGTGTGTGTGTGTGCGTGCGTGCGCGCACGTGCGTTTGTGTGTGCCCTTGCTCGCGTCCATGTGTATTTATGTGTATACGAGTGTGTGTGTGTGTGTGTGTGTGTGTGTGTGCATACATGTGTTTGTATATGTGTGGTGTATGCGTGCGTGCATGCGTGTGTGTGTGAGAGAGAAAGAGAGCATATCCGTACATCGGGTTTTAAATACTGTACACTGTTCGGAACCTGTACACTGTTCGGAATTAGATCCGCCATGGTACGTGCTGTTCGGTAATTGAAACATGCATTAGAGTTTCAAAACACTGTCGTGTTCAAATAAAACTTAAAGAAATCTGTTTAGTTACCAGCTTTCTGTTCAGAAACAAAAGCTCATTTGCATTTCAGTTTGAAGCCATCACGAAAACGAACTTTACTGACCATAACCGGCTGGTTGGTATGATAACAACTAGCCTAGCAGTCGCACGCGTAAATTTGAAACATCGCTCAGGCCCACCGCTTTCGCGAGCGACTCGGCCAAGCTCCTCTATGCATCGAGTCGGGGAAAGTGCTATGTAGTTTCAAAGCAGCAGTTTGGTGCTGATTTTTTTTTTTTTTTTTCCATTTTCGGGAAAACAAAAGAAAGAAAAAGGAATTAAAAAAGGGGGGAAAAAACAGGATTATTCGGAATTACCCAGCTGTTCTCAATTTTACAGCCTTTCCCCGGCCCTGCCGGTCACTAAGGTGAACGACCAACCCCCCGTGTCTACAAAGACTCGTTATCGCTGTAACGAGAAGCAGACTCGCAATACGGATAACACCGTGGACGCGTGCAGTCATAATCAGATTATTGACTGGCCAAATCGTCAGCAACGTCGGTGACGTTTGTTATTGGTGACATTTGTTATTTAAAAAAAAAAAAAAAAAAAAAAAAAGGAAAAAGAAAAGCCGACCTCGCGGACGTTCTCCATCTTTCTCTGTGTGACAAAAACTGATTTTTTTTTGTTGGTTTTTTTGTTTTTTTGTTTGTTTTTTGTAAACCTGGAAGCGAGTCGCGTGACCTTGAGGATTTCGGGTAGCTGGGCCGTACCGATGCACGAGTCACTAAGAAGGGGAGATTACACGGTCTTTGCGTGCTCGACTACGGCACGTGCACGCGAGGTGCCACGTGACGTTGGTGGACATGTGCGGGTGGGTGAGGAGAGAGTGGTGGGGGGCAATGGAGAGGGATCGAAGCGGTAGAATAGGGAGGTCCACATGGAGATGGCGGAGTGAGAAAAGCCAATCTCAACGTAATGAAATGATAGTATATTAAAGCCAAACAAAACAAAATTTAAAAGATAGTTAATAATAATAATAATAATAATGAACAACCAAAATAGTAATCGTGAAGAGTTTACGTGTAATGGTTGCCAGACCATGCCCCCCCCCCCCTCCCTCCTCCCTTTATCCTTTCCATTCCCTACCCCACCCCACCACCAATCCAGGCTCCCGTCCTTTTCCTCGGCTCAGACTGGACCACTACAGAGATTTTGACTCATAGCGAAATAAAATTCAGGGGAACACACACACACACACACACTCACACACCCATGCACGCACGCACTGGAGAAAACAAAGCAGAATTAATAGCCAGCGTACACCGTGAAAAGAGCTTGTACTTTCACGATCTAGTTGTTTAATCGGCTCTTCATGAGAGAAAAAGACTTTCCACAACAAAGACAGGTGAATGAGCAAAAGGGAGGAACAAAAACGAAAAAGATAAAAAAAAAAAAAAAAAAAGCAGTGGGCAAAATAAGGAGAAATTAAAAAGGCGGCTTTAAAAGTAACTGGGAGGAAATTATAAGCACATAAGGCGGGGGGACAATTTATATTTAAGAGCCACAGCATCTCTCTAGATGCGGCACATTCGGCTACTAAAATTAAATAAGTCCGTCACTCCATTACATTTTAACACACACACACACACACGACAAAACCCACAGCAGCGTTTTATAGCTATAGATTTCATGGATTAATTACTTCGCAGACATGGTCAGCAGTGATCAGCAGCGGCTGTTATCAGTCCTCGACAACAAAGGCTGGTAATAAAACATGCCACACACAAGTTATTAATACAACATGCCACAACAGAAGTTATTGTGGACGGAGTGTGCAGATGACAGTGTAGATATCGGTGCCCTCAGAGTACGGGAATGCATGTTTTGTTACACACGTCTCTTGATATGTTGGATTTCCATGTGTACAGATCTGAGATATTGCACACGTCTCTTGGTATGTTTGGAGTCGTTCAGATGACAGACTATGACGATACAGAGTGTTTTCCTGTGTGAATTAAGAATTAAAAGGGACAGTAACTCATAATCCTTGTTATTAGTTTTGTTGTTTATTTGCTTGTTTGTTTGTTTTTTGCTCTCCCATCGTCTGTGCCACTTCAGTGGCATTGTACCCACGCCGCTCATTTAGACCCCTCCTCCACAGCCACAGTCTTGCCCGTCCCGCCTCAGTCCCGGCACCGGCAATCCACAGGGAGCAGTCAATGTCAAATAGCCATGAAGCAACCCACCAGAGGAGATACAGCACTGCAGAAGAAGACCAAAAAAGACTCCAAAAATCAGTCCAGCAGAGCCAGCAAGGGCAATGGACAACGTGGGAGAATGCACTCCAAAGAAGTCTCACTTGGAATGACATTTGGTACATGGCCCCTCTCAGGATCAGCTTCATTCTCAGATCTGCATATGACCTTCTGCCCTCAAATGCAAACCTGGTGAAGTGGGGAAAAACAGACGATCCTGCATGCCCCCTCTGCCATGAAAAACAAACAGTGGAGCATGTCCTAAGCTCATGTAAAGTAGCCCTGGCTCAAGGAAGGTACACATGGTGGCACAACCAAATGCTCAAAGAGATTGTACAAGTAGTCTGGGCTAGTACCAACACCACAAAAGGGAAAATCAGGACTCCAAAAGCACCCGCAACATTCTTCACGGCAGGAGGCGGCAAATCATGGCCAAGAACAACAGTGCCTCTCGGAACATGCAGGCAGAGTCTGCTGGACGGGGCAGATGACTGGGAGTGCACTGCAGACCTCCCAGAATGGAAGAGTCACCCAGAGATCATCAGCAAGAGTGGCATGAGACCAGACATAGTAGTCCACTCTCAGTCAACCAAGCAGCTGATCATGATCGAGCTCACGGTGCCATATGAGAACAGAATGGAGGCAGCTCAAATCTACAAGCAGAGGGACATCCGGAGTCATGAACCGGGTGTGGCCCAGCCCCCTAGAGTGTCAGGAGATAAGGGCCGAAACACTTGCTTGAAGGGGGCTTCTCTTCTGAGGACTCTCTGCTGCCACGCTCTCCACGAGTTTCTTTCTACTGCTGCCGAGTCACATCGGTGGTGTTCAGTGGTGCTTATTCTGAACCAGCATACGCAGGACACCACCTACTGACGATAATAACTGCTTAGCCGTGGAGCCGGTATGAGTGAGCTCTCTCTCAGAAGCCACCATGTCCGTCCAGCGACAGTCTCCATTAATTCGCTGATACCGGCGATTCTGACAGGATGAATCCAATCCCACTGACGTGGAGAGGCAATCAAAACTGTGGTCACCATGACAGCGGGGCACGAAGGACAACCGCATTTGAGACATTTTGTTTAAAATGCTGATCGATGAGGCTGAGGATGATGAAAATGATGCTTCAGATTTATATTCCGGTTTGAGACGGCATGACAGGGCTGTACTGTACGCTTATCTTCATAATGTATCCCGGCATCAACTTGGCACAAGATATACAGACATCTGCAGTGTTGGTTAGGAAATATGAGCAAAACTCTCAGAGACTGACTGTTTAGTTCCAGTCTTTCGAATTGAGCCCGTAGCAAACTCAACTCTACGTAGGAGCCGGTCAGAGCAGAAAACCCGCACAAATATATGGAACTGACAGGAATCGAACCTACGACCTCTCAGACGGAAGTCCGCGACGCTAACCAGTTCGCTACGGTGGCTGGTACCTTTGTTAGTAGCTAAGTGAATTACTACCTGGAATGTATTACTGTGTACAAGGATGTGTGCACCAACCAGATGAGGCTGACCAAGACATGTGGCAATACTTCATAGTGTCTCATTGTCTGGCCTGCCTGGTGATGTAATGAGTGCCGTGTAGGCCCAGCAATCACTGGCAGCTCTCTCTCTCTCTCTCTCTCTCTCTCTCTCTCTCTCTCTCTCTCTCTCTCTCTCTGTGTGGCCTAATAATAATAATAATTATGATCTGTGCTCATTGTCTACTGGCCGGAAATTCTTTGGTTGAAACACACACACACACACACACACACACACACACACACACACACACACACACACACACACGCTACGGAATCTACAAAAGAAATGGATAGTTGGACGGGTGTGGAGAGAGCAGGCTACTGCAACACACATTGTCAACAAGCAGTAGACTACTGCCTTCTCGACGTCGCAAAAACAATGTGTTAGAAATCTTTTATCTTATCCGCTGCATGACGTCATCACAAGTGCATTTACAATTCTTCTGATTTTTATCTTCCACACACAGAGTCCAAGTCTGAACCGTAGATCAGATCTTTTTGTTTAACATAATGAAACTCAATGAGAACTAGCCTACAACAGACCTTGCCTCTATGACAAAAGTACAAGGTTGGATCAATAAATGCTTTGGTATAATATATATAAGCTTATGATATATATCAAATGCTCGACAAACGTCCTCTCAGTCAACTTGAACATGTGTTATTGAAAAATAAAAACCTTAAATAATCAAACCAACTAATTTCGACTTCAGTTTTCGCAGCACATCAAAAAGCAGATCACCATTCGATCAGTGTGCACGACATTAGCCATCTTGTTTTTCAAGCTCTCAGAGGGGAAAAAGGGATTCGGAACATCGGCAGCGTAATATTCCTCAACTTAATCAATGAAACAAAGAGAATGAGGCAAACGATCAAGTTTAGATACATCTATCTGGTCAATATTATTGGGCAACAAATAGCACAGAGGAGGAAAATCCTGTATGACTGCACTCGGGGTGAGCAGTAGCAGTATCGCTATAGAGGCCCATTCGCGTCGAAAAGACGCAAGGTGCGTCACATAGTCGACCTACGATTACGGGACTGGATTCATCCACTCACGTTTTTCATTATAACGTGCCACACAAAAGTTATTATTTGCATCTGTTATGAGCAGACTACTACGTCTTAAAGTACCTTATTTCATTAATAATTATACTGACGTGTACGGTTGTTGTGTGACGAAAGAAAAAGTCTTCTCTGCACTTTGACAGCAGACAGGCATGGGGACGAAACAAAAATAGGGGAGGGGAAGAAGGTTGAGACTAAATGCTTCTCCACAGTTCAAAAAGCGTACGCAAACTGAACAATTTCACCAGAATGTTATACCATCTTACAACCTCTAATCGCAATCGCAGTACTCGCAACAGGCTCGCTTTAATGCAAGCACGACTCGCTTGTGTCCATCTTAGAGCGTGTGGCATGGAGACTGGACTTCGTAGCTGGATAATTAGGCCTATAAAACGTAACGGACTGGACTGGTGCCCCAACCTTTGTCCTGTTGCGTATGACTATCGATAGGGCTTAATACCACCGCTGAGGCGTCTGTCTGTCCCTCATCGACTTACGATCATGGAATGATGGTGATGGGAATCTTTACAGTCTGGGAACAATAATTACAAGAACTGGTTCTTCCTTTGGCACATAGTCTTCCTTGAGCTCCACCATTTTCGTGATTGTAACAAATACATGCAAAAAAGCCAACCACATGCCCCCCCCCCCCCCCCCCCCCACACACACACACGCACACACACAAGCATGGTGCAAACAGGTACAAACTCACACAGAGTTAAAAGATTTATTACGAGAAAATAGCTTCATCTGCTTGCTTTATTTTATGATATGCACGACCACATAACAATTTGTTTCTTATCACTGCAAATAGCAAGTGGCCCCACTAATGAGGTTTTTTTTTTTTTTAGAAAAAGATTCATTTCTATGGTTCTTCTTATTCTCAATTCAATAAAAACTATTTAGTGTCTGACTCCAAAATACAGCAGAAAAACGAAACAAAAACCAAACGTATCAAAAAATACATCTAGAACTAACTTTTATTTGCAGAAAAGAAAATCTACATCAGCAGTTCAAGTTAGGAACATGGTTTCACCAAGTGAAGTCACCTGTTCAATTATTAGACATACTGATTACACAGACTTCAAACACATATCTCTTCAAACATTTTACATTGTAAGCTGGGCTAGAACGAAACGTGTACTTTAAGTTTGGAACAGATGCCCAACTGACAGGCATTTCCATACACCAAGTTGATTCAGTTCAGATACAGTGGGTAACCTTTGAGGATGAGTAGGAGTCGCCATCTGCTAAAAGAAAGCATGACTGTGCATGTATCCACTTCAAATCGCTTAATATGTCCACAGGGAAAAAATCCACATGATGTGGATGTACATAATCAATCAATCAATCAGTCAATCAATCAATCAATTAGTCAGTCAATCATTTATTCAATCACTGAGAAACAAAATGCCATTTTATTCATAAACACGGGAATATTCCCTTTCCTTCGTATAATCTTTAAATTTGCTCAAATAACAGAAACTAACAGAGATCAAATAACAACGAGAGGTAAGTCAACAACATTTCTTTAAAAAAATTTTTACATGTATATATACATACACACATTATATATATATATATATATATATATATATATATATATATATATATATATAAGCTCTCCATATTGATGAGTAAAATCTGCATAAAAAAATGACAGCCTGCTAATATTTCCAATATTAACCCACACTACACCTGTTCTTAGCCACTACGTACATTGAGCCATTATGCTCAAAATAGGTACCACGTGGGTGCTCAATTTCGGTGCATAGGTCAGCTCCTAAAGGCCATCACCAGTTTACAAAATCTACTTGAACGACGGAGCGTGCGAATGAGTGGGATGATGAAAAAACAAACAAACAAACAAGCAAACAAACAAAAATCCACCCTCTACCTGTCATGAAAATCCAAACAATGAGCTGATATTGCGTGTAACCTTGACAACAAAACATTTTGATTACTGTGTAGACTAGCCGTGAAAGTACTCCAAAAAAAAAAAAAAAAAAAAAAAGAGAAAAAAGTATGAAGTTGAATATTTCTCACTAACGTCGCCAGATATACGCTGGAACACTTTGAGTAACGTGTGGATGAAACACGAAAGTACTGGGAAAACTATCAAGCTGAGTATTTCCCGCTAATATTATAGGCCTACAGCTTTGACGCGTCTGTCTCATCGGTGCTGAGCTAACTACATAGCTTTGTACAAAAATGAGTAAACGAGCGGTGACTCAATACTGAAATATGCCCTGTGTAGGCTCCTCTTTCCTACACCGTTGTGTGAGAGTGCGAGCACATTTGTGTGTGTGTGTGTGTGTGTGTGTGTGTGTTCTGTGTGTGTGTGTGTGTGTGTTGTGTGTGTGTGTGTGTGTGAGAGAGAGAGAGAGAGAGAGAGAGAGAGAGAGAGAGAGAGAGAGTTCATGGAATATAAAATATTACGTTTTCTCTTAAGGTGCTCGTGCGTTTGTGTACTCGTCATAATCATGTGAATGTGCGGTGTGCGCGCATTTGTGCCTATCTGTGTGTCTGTGACGTTGCGTGCTCGTACACTGGAAAGTAGGCTATGAGGAAAAAACTGTGTGAAATGAACGTATTCATGTGTGGTTTTGTGTGCGCGTTTGTATGTGTGCATACGTGCGCACTACTTCGTGCATTCGAGCGTGTGTTCGTCAACATGATCACAGAGGCGCTTGCGCGCATCAGACTACTCGCATGCATCACTCACGCGCTCACACAATACTGCGCCATGGAGTTACGTACATGCCGTAGACAAATCGTGCACGTGCACGTGATGGCGGGGAATTTACTGTCAGTTTCAGCGCTGAGCGGATTACTACTTGTGTTCACTGAACAGGCTCAGCCGGGGACTTATGGGTGGGGGACATTGACTGGCTGCCGTAAACAGAGAGGAAAGAGGTTTTGGACCCAGACAAATCAGTGCCAAGGTCTCTGAAATGAATGATTCCTGATTGGTGGATGCAGGCAATAAGGAACGAATCGGGTTCGCACACCTGGCTGTTGGTGATTGGTTGAGATTTTCTTTCCGTAGGGCGTCAACCAATGAGGTCAGCAGAAACGGTCGACTTTGAGGCCCAGAGAGAAGGGAGGGACGAACGGCAAATTTACGGCGAATCGGCTGAGAAATGGCTTCTGATGAATCTTGAATTGCCTGATTTCCACCTCACCACCCTTTTCTATGCTTTCTATCTTTCTTTGTCAGATTACTTTTTCTTTCAGATATCCTTCGGTTGACGATCTTGTCAACGATTTTTGACTGAAAACTAAATGTCGTTTTGTGTATGTGTTTGAACTGGTATATGTTTATCATTTGTTATTAGCACTAGTAATAGGAGCAACAGCGTCACAGTTATATCATAATTACCTCCCTCTTTACCAAAGTTTCTATCCCTGCGTCTTTTCCTTCATCGACTCCCATTCCCCAACAGGTGAATTACAGTCTTACCTGGGACCAATTGCAAGAAAGTGTTTTGACTCGCTTCGAATGCAAACATCGCTTCGCTTCGGCATATGTTCGTACTACATAATGTCTATCGCGTCTTTCTGGCACAAATAAAAGATTCGTTCTTGGTGTACCCATTAGGCCATGCCACATTTGGAGAAGATCAGATGGAAAATGTGAATTTGTAACACACACACACACACACACACACACACACACACACACACACACGCAGATTGCGCTTTGTATATTAGATTATTAGACTAGAGGAATATGTTTCACCTGAGAAAAATGAGTATGCTGTCATAACTGACCACGCTCTAAATCGTATTTTAAGGGGGAAAAACACAACCCCAAAACAAAACAAAACAAAAAACCACAGTTGTCATTGTAGTCTATCGTGATTCTACCTCTTAAGGCTGAAAGTAGAAAGAAACTCGTGGAGAGCGTGGCAGCAGAGAGTCCTCAGAAGAGAAGCCCCCTTCAAGCAAGTGTTTCGGCCCTTATCTCCTGACACTCTAGGGGGGTTGGGCCACACCCGGTTCATGACTCCGAATGTCCCTCTGCTGCCCCTTTTTTTCCCATCTTGGGACGAGCCATGGCTGGGATTCGAACCCATGACCCTCTGGACATGCTCATTTTCCACTTAATGACTCGCGCTTTAACCACTGAGCCACAGGGACACCTGATATTTGTAGGGAAATTAAGCCTTATGAAGTTCACTTTTGTTCCTCCTTGACCAGATCCAGCTTGAACACCTCTCTGCCGCTTCTGCCATTGCTTTCAGGGCTCTGGTTTTTTCCTTCCCTGCAACTGAGAGCTGTTTCATGAGGCTGTATGCAGACGTTCCTACAAACCCCCTAGCTCCAATTTCTGCAGTGAGGACTTTGACCTGATAGCCTTCTCTCCTCAGGCTGTTTGCCAGATCAGCATACTTTTCAGTCTTGTAGATTTGAGCTGCCTCCATTCTGTTCTCATATGGCACCGTGAGCTCGATCATGATCAGCTGCTTGGTTGACTTAGAGTGGACTACTATGTCTGGTCTCATGCCACTCTTGCTGATGATCTCTGGGTGACTCTTCCATTCTGGGAGGTCTGCAGTGCACTCCCAGTCATCTGCCCCGTCCAGCAGACTCTGCCTGCATGTTTCGAGTGGCACTGTTGTTCTTGGCCATGATTTGCTGCCTCCTGCCGTGAAGAATGTTGCGGGTGCTTTTGGAGTCCTGATTTTCCCTTTTGTGGTGTTGGTACTAGCCCAGACTACTTGTACAATTTCTTTGAGCACTTGGTTGTGCCACCATGTGTACCTTCCTTGAGCCAGGGCTACTTTACATGAGCTTAGGACATGCTCCACTGTTTGTTTTTCATGGCAGAGGGGGCATGCAGGATCGTCTGTTTTCCCCCACTTCACCAGGTTTGCATTTGAGGGCAGAAGGTCATATGCAGATCTGAGAATGAAGCTGATCCTGAGAGGGGCCATGTGCCAAATGTCATTCCAAGTGAGACTTCTTTGGAGTGCATTCTCCCACGTTGTCCATTGCCCTTGCTGGCTCTGCTGGACTGCTTTTTGGAGTCTTTTTTGGTCTTCTTCTTTTCTCATCTCCTGAATCATCATGTCTCTTTTGGCTTTTCCTTTGGCCTTTGACCACCATTCAGTTTTGGTCACCCCCAGTCCCTGTCTGTTGGTCTGTGTGTGTCCTGTTATTTCTCTGATCTTGAGACTTTCTTTTGCAGAATCCATCGCCTCTTGAACTTTCCATTTTCTGCCTGTCTTCAGCTGGGGCTTAATTGCTTCTACCACCTTGTCTCCTGAGTCCTCCAGCATGCTTTGAAGTCTGATCTTCCCTGCTTTGTATTCCTCCAGGATGGATTTCAGGGGTAGTTTCAGCTTTGCTTGGCGACAGTACAGCGCTATGTCAGTCAGACAGGGTGGGACACCAAGCCATTTCCTTGTGAACTTGTTGATTTTGGCTTCCATTGCCTCCACTATGCTGGTGCAGATGTCGTATATCATCAGAGGCCATAGCAGCTTTGGTATCAGCATGAACTGCAGACACCAGACCTTGTATTTGCCAGGGAGCCCACACTGGTCAATGGTCTCCAAGCCTTCCTCCGCCATCTGCTTGGTTTCTTTTGCTCTTTGTGTGTCTTTCAGCGTATCATCATACCATCTTCCAAGGCTCTTGACTGGTTCTTCTGTGACTGTTGGAATGGCCTGGTTGGCAACACTGAAGACCACAGATCCGGCCACTTTTCCTTTCCTCAGTGAGAGACTCCGTGATTTCTTTGGCTTGAACTTCATTCTGGATGAGGCAACTATGTCGTCCAGCCTCTCCAGCACATGACGTGTCTCGTCTTCTCTGGATAAAATCACTGTAGTGTCATCCATGAAGGCCTTGAGAGGAGGCATCTTGTATCCATCGCCAAGGTCTGTTTGTCTCGCGTTGTTTGTTGCTGCTTTCAAGATGAGTTCCATTGCCAGCACGAACAGTATTGGGGAAATTGCACAGCCCATTGCAATACCCACTTCCAAGTTGATCCAGTCTGTTGTGTACTCCTTGGTAGAGAACCGCATTGAGAAGCCATTGAAGTACTTCTTGAGCATGTCGCGGATGTTCTTTGGCACATGGTACATCTCAAGAGCCAACTGTATCATCTCATGGGGCACAGATCCATATGCGTTTGCCAGATCAAGCCACACTACGTCCAGGTCTCTCTTTTCTGTTTTTGCTTTTTGGATTGCGTCCCAGATCATTGTGGCGTGTTCTACACAGCCCGCCACGCCTGGGATGCCACCTTTCTGGACTGACACATCCAAGTACTTGTTTTCCATCAGGTACTTGGTCAGCCTTGCTGCCATGACAGAGAAGAAGATTTTCCCTTCGACGTTCAGTAGTGATATTGGCCTGAACTGGCTAATGTCACTTGAGTTTTGCTCTTTGGGGATGTACACACCATCTGCCGTCATCCACTGGCCGCTGATCTTCTGGTTTCTCCAAGCCGATCGCAGCAGCCTGTGGAGCCACTCCAGCACCTTGGGACATTTCTTGTAAAGCTGGTAAGGTATTCCGTTTGGCCCTGGTGATGATTTGGCTCTGGCTTTGTCGACCACCTTCTTGATTTCCGCCAACGTTGGAGGCTTGCCATTGAACTGTTCCTCAGGGTTGGTTGGCCACACCAGACCTTGAATGTCGAGTGGTGCTTTGCTCTGTGGGTCAGAGTATGTTTTCCTCAGATGCTGCTCAAGAACTCCTTTGTCCACACTTAGGGTCCCAGATTTTGGCTGCTCAAACAGTGTTCTGGCAAACTGGAAGGGGTCTCTGAAGAAGCGCTCTTGTGTCTTCTTCTTTTTGCTCTTCCTCTTCCTCGCAGATTCCGCTTTGCTGAGGGCGCTGTGTTTTCCTTCAGGTCTTTCCACAGTTTTTCCAAGCCTTGTTTTTCAGCTGGAAGTGCGGTCTTCATTTGCATCTTGAGGTTTTTCTTTTGGACCCTGATCTTGTCCATCTTTTCTTGGCGTCTGGATTTCTTTGGAGGTGTTTTTCTTTGGGTAGTTTTGCTCCATAGGCGTCTCTACATGTGGCATACACAATGTCCCCATATGTGGCTAGTTTGTGTTCCAGGGTGCTTTTCCCTATCAGTGCATCGAGTCTTTGGACGATTTTTGCATCCAGTTTCTCCCAATCTTCAGTTTCGTTTGCTCGTGGCAGGTTGAGTTTCAGGCGCCTGGCATCGAGGGCCTGTGCAAATTCCTCATCCGAACCAACAGCGTGGATGTCCTTGGCACTGTGGTTTAAATCCTGGCCTTGGTCTTCCGACGTCTTATCTGCTGATGCAGTGCGCTGCTGCTCATTCAGATGAGTCTTCACACATCCCATCTTTGTTCTGTGGATCTTCATGCCACGGGTGGTAGCGAAACGCTTTCCACAGACACATGGATATTCCATTTGGTCCATGTTCATAGTCCGTTTGGGATTTGCAGTCATGATTGGTTGAGCACCGATGGATTCATCATTCTCTCCCCCTTTCGGTGAATCCTGGGAGCATCTTTTCCTTTTATTTTTAGTAGCCACATGTTTAAGGCAAAGTGGGGAGCCAGCCCACAGAGCCCTTGGTTCTGGTCTTTCCCAGTGTCCTCCGGTCTTTCCCGGACGTCCTCCGGCCTATTCCCGGAAGTCAATGGTTTACCCATGCATCAGTAGAAAGAAACTCGTGGAGAGCGTGGCAGCAGAGAGTCCTCAGAAGAGAAGCCCCCTTCAAGCAAGTGTTTCGGCCCTTATCTCCTGACACTCTAGGGGGGTTGGGCCACACCCGGTTCATGACTCCGAATGTCCCTCTGCTGCCCCTTTTTTTCCCATCTTGGGACGAGCCATGAAAATATATAATATAAAGAACAAAAAACAAAAAATTCAGGAGACTCAAGAAATCTAAAAACATTTATGCAAATCTGGTAAATTTCACACGCGCTTTCTACGAACTATCTGGTCGTTTTACTGATGATTTGCGTTCCAGGATGTTTAGGTTACCATTCAGCTATGGTTCTCATGTCCACATCGGGAAGGACAAAAAAAAAAAAAAAAAAGCCTTTCACTACCTCTCTGTCTCCTTTCGTTCCACCCGCTCTCCACCCCGTTCCCCCGCACCTCCTCTCCCTCTCCCCCTTCTCTGTGTGTGTGTGTGTGTGTGTGTGTGTGTGTGTGTGTGTGTGTGTGTGTGTGTGTGTGTGTGTGCGTGCGTGTTCATTGTTATTCTTACATCTTCGACGCTTTTTACCATCCTATACAAGACTGCACTGCTATATTCGTAACTTGTTTGGTTATTACCGTATCCTCCCTTGCGGTTCACCGATCGCCCTATGTTATTCATCACTTAGTGTTGCTATGCTGAAGTTGTGCCTATTTTCATTTAAGAGTGTTCTCTGATATTGTTAGATGTAAAAACGGTTAGTTTCAGTCTGTATGAATGTGTGTCTGACAGGAAAATGACGTATAAGTAGTCGTTGATAGTTTTACAGTCCGGTGCGAAAACAGCAAAATCTATGACCTACAGCTGACGGAAGCGAAGACAGGGGTGGTAGGTGGGATGCTACAGCTCCTTCTGCCGTCTGCCTTTCACCTGGCCTCATCTTTCAATGAGCTGTTTCGCTCAGAAGTCTTTCCTCCCGACACTAACTGCACCAACTGCCTCGCTCCTCTTATTCTGGAAGCTGTGGCTGGCTTTTTCAACTGACAGCCTCAGTCAGTTACGGGTGTCATGTTGCTCGCAGTTATGGCTAGGGGCCACGGCCCCTGTGTTAGAGTCTTTTCTGTTAGTCCTTGAAGTGTTTGTTCAGGTTTGGGAATCCTCCATCAGTTTCAGTTTCAGCACACGCTGGAGGTATGTTTGCATGTGTACAGCCTAGTGTGTGGTGTGTGTTGTGTATGTACACGCACGTACTTGCTTGTGCGTTTATGTAACAGGCCAGAGGCGTGCTGATTTCAGGGGCCATCTGTCGTGATCAGATGATCGTTAGACCTTATGGTGAAGTAGGTGGGAGGAAAAGATCATTTCTGTGTTTCATTCATGAATATGGGTTTGTGTTTTGCGCTCTCCTCTCTCTCTCTCTCTCTCTCTCTACACACA
Source organism: Conus canariensis (assembly GCA_033310375.1). Lineage (NCBI taxonomy): Eukaryota > Metazoa > Mollusca > Gastropoda > Neogastropoda > Conidae > Conus > Conus canariensis. The sequence goes on from CM065714.1 coordinate 114,801,533, forward strand.
CACACACACACACACACACACACACACACACACACACACACACACACACACATACACACATGAGTGTTTCTCATATGAATCTGTGCAACCAGTCTAGTTTGGAATGTCTGAATATACTCATTATACAAAATCTCTTCCACTACAGTATATTTCTTGTCGGTTCGTATGACTCTTTTGCTTGGATTAAAAACTGCTACATTTAAAAATAAGTTCAACTGTAATCCCTTAAAGACGACATTAAACTCGTTTGTATTGAAGATTATGTGGATTTTCAATGGAACGAAGCTGAGTGAGAGATGACAAAATTAGTAGTTCAGTACATTTCATCTTCGGTTTCACCTCTGTCTTCAGCATATTTAAGTTTGGCACCGGATCTGATCACAATTCGCTTGTTGGACTGGGTAGGTGATAGAGTTGATCCTTTTCAAATAATTATAGCCTGCTGCGTCTTGCACGGACTGGCGGAAACGGAAACGGACTGTTTTAAGCCATATCAAGCTTTACGAGTATAGTGACACTGTCAAGGTGCTATCGGGTTCAGCATCCTCCCGATCCGTTATAAACAGTACCAAATGACCAAACGACAGTTCAAGGTCATGTTTGGAGGGTGACCTCACAGCATGTTAGTGATTTTACATTTTACATTCACTTCTCTGTTCGGGATTGATGGGAGCTGGGACTGTGACAGGTCCGGTCCGAACGGGCTCCACCGTATGAAGAATGAAGACAAAGTTCATTCATCCGAATAAACCTCACCTATGTCATGAGAACCTTTGCGAGAAACCGCCTTACACACTGTCAGACACTTTTTTTCAGCTATGATGTAATCTTGAGTCATTGCCAACAGTCAAGAGGAGGACGAAGGTGGTGGGGATGAAAAGGGGATGGGGGTGAAGAGAACAGAGGCGGAAGAGAGGTGAGGCAGGGGGTGGGGGTGGGGTGGGGGGGGGGTGCGAACGAGCTATCAGGCGATCAGACATGTAAAGCAAATGAATTATATCCCAAATTTACGAGAAAAAATCCACATTTTTCGTTCGTTTTATTCCTTCTTTCTTTCTTTTTAAACAGAAGATAAGAGATATTCTGGGGAAGGTAGGTACTACGGCTGGGAAGAAGATCCAGACCCTTATGACCCCTCCCCCACTCCCACCCCTTCCCCTTCTCCCATCCATATTATGCATGTACTCTGAGCAAAGTTCAAGTTCAGCATGTCTTGGCTCTAACGGTAATTATTTAGCAACAGCGATGGAGAACTCATCAGAATCAATTATGCTGAGTGTGTGTGTGTGTGTGTGTGGCGTGTGTGTGTGTGTGCGTGTGTGTGTGTGTGTGTGGTGTGTGTGTGTGTGTGTGTGGCATAATCCACATATCAGATTTCATCTTATTTTACTTTCTTTCATTTGATTTTATTCAGTATCACACCGTTTCGTGTGTCATTTTTACGGGAAAAAAACCCAACATGCACCACAAACGATGGGCCAGAACGGAAGACATGTCAACTCATGCGTCGGTAACGCGACACGACAACACGAAGCTGGAAGGACCACTGCCCGCCGCACGTCGATCGGTCAGGGGGCTGGGAGGTGAATGGGGTAATGGGATGAGGAGGAATCTGCCGACGAGACGACGGAACATGTATCACGCGAACTCACGTTGGATTCTGTTAGATTCTGGGAGGTAAAAAAAAAAAAAAAAAAAAAAAAAAAAAAAAATGGCGGGCCAGCCCAGAGATCGCGCGCAGCCTCATTATGACTTGTAGGCAAGCAGCGAAGCAGACGACATTTGGCTGAGTTTATCAACAGACGACAGTTTTCACCGCGACGAGGACAGCAGCAGACGCGGGTGGCGCGTGTGTCTGGAAGCTGGTTGAGAGCCAGACTGTTTGGGAGAGGTAGGATGTGTTGAATATTTCTTATCTTTATAAAATAAAAATGGAAAGAAATCAAATAACGTTTTATGCATATATCTATAGATTATGCTCTGCGATTGTTTCAGTTTATTCAATTTAGTAATAACAACACGTATATTTAGCTGATGGACTCCTTGACTGACTAACGTACAATTTTTATGCTTGAAAAGATTGAGGAAGCGGGTTTTGCAAGCTGATTATCAATTCCCTTTATCAGACTGAAGCGCAACGATAAAAGTGTGTATTCAGCTTGTAACATTGACATCGCATACTGATACTGGATATAAATATATTGGTTGCATACTACATTAAGTGTCGGCATTTTTTTTTTTAAGACAATCAAGCAGTTTGTTTACTACGCGCGCTCTGCTGTCGTCGGCATTTCTTGTTGCTGGAGAGAGCAGGCGCTAATAACGTCTGGCTGGGAGCTCAAACGTTTCTGCGAGAGAGTGGATTTCTCATTGAAGTCTGCGTTAGTCTGATACTGATGTCGCATCCTTGTGTGCGTGAGCGCGCGCGCGCGCCTCAGTGTGCGCGCGCGTGTGTATGCGTGCTTGCTTATGTGTAGAAGTGCGTGAATGCGCATGTGCGAGCGCGTACGCGCACGCGCGCGCGCGCGCGCGCGCGCGTGTGTGTGCGTGTGCGCGGTGTGTGTGTGTGTGTGTGTGTGTGAGAGAGAGAGAGAGAGAGAGAGAGAGAGAGAGAGAGAGAGAGAGAGCACGAACAGGTCCTTGCGAAGTGAAAAGACAGGACGGGAGGAAACATTTATGTTGCGCTCGGTAGAGGATCGGGACCTGTGGAATGCCGGGGTCATTCACCACAGACATGGCCTTCACTGCCCCTCAGGGACACTCAGTTGCGGTTCGCTTTAACGCAAATCGCTTGTAGCCCAGCCGACTGCATTGACCACAACTGGTGAAAACAAACCACACACAACGCACACGCACACGCCACGCGTGCGCGAGCGCTAGAGAGAGAGAGAGAGAGGGAGAGAGAGAGAGAACCTTGGACACAGGCATGGATCCATCAAAAGTAAAAAATAAGTGAAACCATGCAATGTGTGTGTGTGTGTGGTGTGTGTGTGTGTGTGTGACTGCGTTTTGTATTGAAGAAACTCCTAGGGAGAGCTTGACGGCAGAAGGCCCTCGGAGAAGTCCCTATTACACTAGACAAGTGTTTCAGCCCTGGATTCCTTACACTTTCAGGGGACTGGACTGCATCCAGGTCATGGCTCCTAAATGCCCTTCACAAACATTTTTGGCGCAGCCGGGCTTCGAACGTGCTCCTCCAGGATGGTTGGGTATTCTCAAGGCGTTGCCTTTTTGAAACGGATGTCTCACCCGCATAGCTGTCGGACACCTGTTCTAAATTGTTAAATGTAAGCCATATGAAGTTCACTTTCGTTCCTCCTGGGCCGGATCGAACTGGAACTTTTTTCAGCTGCATCTGCCATAGCCCTAAGGGTTCAAATTCTCTTCTTACTAGTAATCGACATCTGTTGTATGAAAGCAGACTCTGATCAGTCCCCCCCCCCCCTCCC
>CM065714.1:114809981-114814981 GCA_033310375.1 Conus canariensis
AGTGTCAGATGCCTTTGTCAAATCAACAAACACCATGTGAAGTTATGGAATCTGCTCTTGGCACGTTTCTTAAGCTGGCAGATAGCGAACACGTTGTCATTGGTGCTCCTGCATGTTTGAAAGCCATGTTGAAATTCAGGGACGATGGTGAAATCGATTTATATGATGATTATGTTGAGGATGACTCTGATGACACCTTCCCTGCGATGCACAAGAAGGTCTGACAATGATTATCACAAGATATTTTGTCTCCTCTCCTCTGACATGCATACGCAATGGAGACATCTTGGAAGTTTTGATATAGCTCTCCATTCGCCCAGATTATCTGGATGAAAGGACGCCAGTCTATCCAAGAGAAGTTCTCCATTTTCGTAAATGTCTGCAGGAATGTCAGTGACTTTAATTGTCTTACTAGCTGTGGCCTGCTTTAGCTTAGGTCAGTTTCACTTAGTGCTGTAATTACCTCTTTTGACATGGATGACTCTGTTACAGATGATTCTGTCGGGAAAGTGCCAAAATACTCTGCCCACAGTGGAAGTATGTCGGTTCTCTTTGCCAGCAGTTTGGACAGGTCAGAAGAATAAATGGGAGTTTGAGCCAGATTTCTTAGGCCCATCCATATACAATGCAAAGGCCACCGTAGAACGTTTATATGTCGTTGGCATTGGCTGTATCTTGTAAATCTTCAACTTTCTTTACCCACCATCGGTTCTTCATCTTCCAGGTTTTGTGCTGTGGGTGCTGCCTTCTTGATGGTAGTCTTGCTTCTTCTTCTTCTTCTTCTTCTTCTTCTTCTTCTTCGTCTTCGTCTTCTTCTTCTTCTTCTTCTCTCATATCTTGTCCTTGAGATGCTCCATATTGGCCTCGTGAAGTTTATCAATGAGTTTGTTGATTTCCTCACCATTTTCATCAAACCAGTCACTGTATTTCCATTGTACATAGCCCAGTGTGCCCACTGCAATACTAACTAAACATCTGGTGAACCTCTTTTGGGTTTTCATGGAGTGTGCTGTAAAGCGTTCATAACTGACATCATGTTAGTCCCAACACTTTACTACACATGCTTAATAGTGAGAAGTACAACAAATGGAACGCTCTTCGGAAAAAGCAGAGGACGGCTAAGAAAGGCAAACACAGAAAGGCAGAGTAAAGGGGAGCAACGCGAATAAGGAAATTACTAGCACCGAATTAAGGCGGGGGAGCTACTGCTTACTGAAGAGTGCCCGCTTTATGATAACAGCTGCTTAAAGATACACCAGAGCCAAACTTGTGTAAACAATGGTTGTTTAAATGAGGTGATTGCAGGCGGAAATTGAAACAAAACTAAAAGAAACTTTACTGTACGAAAGAACAAATAAATTTCAAAACAAACACTACACGTTTTGACCACTGTGGTCTTCTTCAGGCAAGTCAAACAACATTCAAGACCATGAAAACGAAGCGCGAACAGACAGTCACTTACCTCCTCAAATTGAGCAAATAAAAAGAAATAACAATGATAATCCTCAAAACTATAAACAACATGTCTAGAGCAATTGTCCAGAAAATGACTTTCATCTTCGACTGCACTACATGCTAAGCACGTTCTGTCTCCTCTTCTCGTTTTGATCTTCCTCTTTTTGATTGCAGGTCGTGAGTCATGAGTGCTGACTTCACGTCTTTATCCAAATTTTGCACATTTAATACGTGCGGTCTAGTCGGACTTTTTCGTGATTTGTTGTAACAATGTTGTCTTGAAGCGCTGCATTTTTTGCTTTTCCCAGAATTCTTCATGGGTCTTATTCCATGCTAGTATATTTTGTTCTCGCTACAAAAAGTTGATCAATTTTCCAGATCTTATCCATTCCCACTTTATGTAGAACATTTTGTATAAATTTTGACCATGAAGTCTAAGATATCTTTTTATTTTGAAGCATAGACCGACAGATATATGCATGCCTGTTTAGAGATAAACAAAATGTTGTCTGCTCCTATGACCTATAATCTCAGCTTAGTGCATGACGCATGGTTTGAAGGCGTTTAGAGATAAACAAAATGTTGTCTGCTCCTATGACCTATAATCTCAGCTTAGTGCATGACGCATGGTTTGAAGGCTAAACGGTAGCTAACGCTTGTACATTCATTTCATTTTCATGCAAGCCTGGATGGTTCTTTCAGAACTGTGTAGGCATTTTTCTGTGATAGAAAGCTTGATACTGTGTGTGTATGTGAGGGAGGGGTGGGAGTGGGTGGGGGTGGGGTGGGGGCAGAGGGAGTTGAAGAGGCACACATAACGCATTATTCATGGTGACTGTTTTCAGAAGGATGGCTGGTGAGGAAATGGTTGCCCATGCAGGTCGTGCCGTGTCGGGAACGGCGGAGTTTTCAAGGTTTGAACACGCCACTGTTGGTACTCTCTACATGATGTGTGGTACGTTCTGCATGTTGTGGGGTGTGTTTATATGTAAAGTTATTTACGGTGCTTTGGGCTTAGCGCAACAACCCCCCACTCCACTCCCCACACACTACCGCCACCACCATCACCAAAAACTCGCACTCTCTCTCTCTCTCTCTCTCTCTCTCTCTCTCTCTCTCTCTCTCTCTCTCTCTCCAGATATTCGAGAAAGATCACTTCTCATGGATTCTTCGAATCCAACACAAGACAGATGACCTTGTCAGGTAGCAGTCAACGCAGACGCTGGTAGAGACACTTCTCGTGGTACGAAACACCATACTGGTTTTGACCTGTATGTAACTCTCAAGTTGAAAACCGTTTAACCGGGTAGAATAGAGGGGGGGCCACTCCAGAAGCATGCTGAAGGTCCCGGAGAAGGACAAAATTGGCGATAGACTTCAAAAACAATCAAACCTTTACTGTCCTCAAGTAAATGCCATCGAGTAGGGCCTGTTGTGAACAGAACCGTTTGTGTCGCCCGCCTAGGTTCGACTTTTCGTCTCATAGATAAATAAACCTTGTGCTGTGTACTCCTGGTGCCTAAGAGAGAAGAACGATTCATAAATGTGGCGGCGTTTTCACACCCACATGAGAAAATCACAATTCAACAGTCTCCCAAGGGAGTCAGCGAATGTCAGAAAAGGAATGTGGACGAAAGTGCCGGAAGTGAAGGATTATTGTGTTGAACAATAAAGGGAGGAGATGGGCATGAAACGGGAAGGAATGAGGGAAAGGGAGGACCAGGGGGCGGAGAGACAGTAGAGGGGAAGGTGCAAGGGGTGAGCCAAAGGGTGGAGGAAGTTCACACACACACACACACACACACACACACACACACACACACACACACACACACACACACACACACACACATTTTTAAGGGAGATAAGACCTTTTGGTGGTATGTAACTGAAGTAAAAAGTCAAAGTAAATCGGTATGTCATTATACATGAAATGCTTTCATACATCTGAAATTTCTATTCCATGTTAGAGATGTTAAAATTCAGAAATTTTTGGGAAAGCTGCCAATTTTGTTTTTGTTTTGGCCAATGGAAAGATTCTGAAAATTATCAGGGCCTGAAAATATGAAACTTGTATTAAGCTGTAACTTCTAAACAAGGCACAATACGACATAGATTGCAGGATTTTCATCCTTGTATCATTACTGGTCGAAACAAACTGTGTTTCCAAAATGCATGTACGTTTTTGTACTCCCAGTTCTTATAGAACAGGGAGTACTTTAGAATGGGAACGAAGAAATGCTCTGTGTGTGTGTGTGTGTGTGTGTGTGTGTGTGTGTGTGTGTGTGTGTGTGTGTCCGTCCGTGGTCAAAATGTGTTCCACTCGCTCCAGACAAAACTGCTGAGCCAATCTTTCTGAAAATTTGTAGGTATGTTCATTATGGGTCACGGATGATGCCCGATGTTTTAGTTTACCGTTATAGCCGTTACTAACGGCTGTAACGGCCTGTAACGGTTTTTCTTTTTTATGGAATATCTCAGAAAGTACTTGGCCGATCTTTGTGAAAATTAGCAGGTATGTTCATTATGGGTCACGGATGATGCCCGATGTTTTAGTTTACCCCGTTATAGCCGTTACTAACGGCTGTAACGGCCTGTAACGGTTTTTCTTCTTCATGGAATATCTCAGAAAGTACTTGGCCGATCTTTGTGAAAATTTGTAGATATGTTTATTATCAGTCACGAATAATGCCCGATGTTTTAGTTTACCGTTATAGCCGTTACTAACGGCTGTAACGGCCTGTAATGGTTTTTCTTCTTCATGGAATATCTCAGAAAGTACTTGGCCGATCTTTGTGAAAATTAGCAGGTATGTTCATTATGGGTCACGAATAATGCCCGGTGTTTCAGTTTACCCCGTTATAGCCGTTACTAACGGCTGTAACGGCCTGTAATGGTTTGGCCTGTAATGGTTTTTCTTCTTCATGGAATATCTCAGAAAGTACTTAGTCAATCTTTGTGAAAATTTGTAGGTATGTTCATTATGAGTCACGAATAATGCCCGATGTTTTAGTTTACCGTTATAGCCGTTACTAACGGCTGTAACGGCCTGTAACGGTTTTTCTTCTTCATGGAATATCTCAGAAAGTACTTGACCGATCTTTGTGAAAATTTGTAGGTATGTTCATTATGGGTCACGAATAATGCCCGATGTTTTATTTTACCCATTATAGCCGTTACTAACGGCTGTAACGGCCGGTAACGGTTTCTCTTCTTCATGGAATATCTCAGAAAGTACTTGGCCGATCTTTGTAAAAAATTAGCAGGTATGTTCGTGATGGGTCACAAATGATGCCTGATGTTTTAGTTTACCGTTATAGCCGTTACTAACGGCTGTAACGGCCGGTAACGGTTTTTCTTCTTTATGGAATATCTCAGAAAGTACTTGGCCGATCTTTGTGAAAATTAGCACGTATGTTCACTATGGGTTACGGATGATGCCCGATGTTTTAGTTTACCGTTATACCCGTTACTAACGGCTATAACGGCCCATAACGGTTTTTCTTCTTTATGGAATGTCTCAGAAAGTACTTGGCCGATCTTTC
>CM065714.1:114819981-114827481 GCA_033310375.1 Conus canariensis
ATCAGTGGAAGTAACGCCTTCTTTTCATTGCAGCAGGGTTACCCTTTTCTCAGTTTATGGACCTAGCAAATAGAACTAGTGAGTCAAATGTTCGATCTGAGTGCACAAACCAGCATAACGATCGGGGCATCGATTGTCTTCATCACAAGCGCACTGAAACACCCATGCGTTAGCATTTTCTCTCTAACGGAACTATTCAGCTGACTGATGGAGCTTGATTACTTTAGGTGCGCCCATCAGTGTCATTTGTCCTGTGGAAACGGCAGAGAAACTCGATGGACGTGAGCTTTAAGACAGATATTACCTCCTTTGCAGATTTCAGACCATCGCCCATTGGGAAGGCCATCTTTTACTCTCACACAGAATCGGTAAAAGCGAAGAGGATGTTATAAGAGAATAAGATGAAGGAAATACGCTCTGCGTCGAATTGCCTTTCCTGACACAAGTTATACATACGTTAGCAGCTATGACCATAATGTCCCCCTCCCCTCTCTCTCTCTCCCTCTGTCTGTCTGTCTCTGTCTGTCTGGCTGTCTACGTACGAACCTACCTACCTAATTGCCTACATACTAGCTACCTTTCCACCCACTCACGTCAGTTGATGCCTTGTTTGGATGGACAACAACGACAGACAGATGTACACAGTCTCATAATCCTCCCCCCCCTCGCCCAAACCCAGAACAGTGTAGCATACACACAAACACACAGGCACACCATACATCACCACCACCCTTAGACGAAACATTGCATTAAGGTCATATATCACCCATACGCCTTTTTTCTGGTGTTAAGTATGAATTTTCACCATTGATAGAAACAGTCTCTGACCCTTTAAAAAAACAAAAAAAACAAAATGCAGCCAAGCTTGAACGGGTCCGAAGACGTACGCCATGTACTTAGTGTCCTTATATGGGGAGATGCAGGAAAAAACATTCTTTGTTTAGGTTTGAAATGTTGTTGTTATGCACTGAATTTTTTAAATCCCACATCTTCCATGTTCTCTCCACAGTGACATTACTATAATGCAACCATTCTAACAGCCAGATCCAGTTTATTCTAGTGGCCCGCCTAGGGCCATCAGCCTACAGACTAATTTATATTAATACGGAGGCTACCATCTAGGGGCTATTTATGTAATAGCTCTCAGAGCCCACGATCTAGAGGAGATAGTGCATCGCTGCTGAGTCAGTTGGGTTGTGTTCGGTGGAACTTGTCAAACACAGGATATTACGTTCTGAATCCCCAACTGAGGACAGTGATTGCTTAGACGAGGAGCCAGGTTGGGCGTCGTCCACTCGTGGGAGCTCGCTGCACGTGTAGCCAGTGACAGTCCCCATGGATCTGCTGGTACTGAACACTTTCATACACAGACAAAGCGTGGACTACTTAGTTGTGACCATTAATTGTGACCATTTAAATTTTTATTTATTTTTTTTTTAGCATTTTTTTCTTTCTTTTATCTACATCCCCTCCCAATTCCGTTCCCAACATCACTCCAGCTACCCCCCCCCCCTTCCCCCTCTTTGAACGTATGGCTCCTTTTAACTTAACCCAGTGCTGTTTTTTGTAGTATGTTAGACAAAACAACAAGTGTTAGACGCAAAAATGAAATACGATTAAATGAAAGAAAAATTGAATTAGAGAGATCAGATCATTAAGATCTGAGAAGGAATTTGTAAAAGTTCTTCTTTTTCTTCTTCTTCTTTCTCTCTCTCTCGCTTGCTCGCTCTCACCTCTCTCTCTCTCTCTCTCTCTCTCTCTCTCTCTCTCTCTCTCTCTCCGCTCCCTCCCTCCCCCATCCCCCCTCTCTCTTAACCCCCCCCCCCCCCTCTCTTCAAAACAGTCTCCGTACTTTGAATATATTTAGTCTTGCTGGTCTGCCAGAATCAGTTCAGACTGACGGAAAGTCATACCATGTTCGATGTTACCGCTTGTTAGTAAGACACCGTACTTTCCGTCAGTGACTTGACCTCAGCAGGACACGGTGCAGCGCCGGCCAATAAGACAGCGTTCTTTCCGTCAGCAACTTTACCCCCAGCAGCAAGACACAATGCGGAGCCAGCCAGGGGAGGTACAGCCGATGTCATGACAGCTCCCTCAGCAGAGATAAATGTACAGCCGAGACCCCCCCCCCTCTCTCTCTCTCTCCTCTCTCTCTCTCTCTCTGCTTTGTTCACTGCAAAGGTCTACACTCGTCCGCGTATCTGCACTTTGTAGCCAAACGTGTGGCCAAAACACCAGCGCTGTTAAGGAGCCAGCAGCACATGTCCTACGCTGTAGCTGCTGCCAGGGAATCAGAAATGGAAGGCATTAGCACTACTGCCAAACCTGACCCAGCCCCAACTTGTGCTGCAAAAAAATCAATGCTGGATTTGCGCTGAGGGAAGCGGGGTGGAAGGATTGAGACACACCCATTGTAAAATGACTCTTTTATGTTACAGAGTATGTCAGTTTTAAGATCTGTCCAAAAACATTTTCTGAAAAGACGTTCGATAAAACAAAGCAAAAGAAAGCGAACACACCACACACACACACACACACACACACACACACACACACACACACACACACACACACACACGCACACACACACACAGAGTCTTGCAGCTAGGACTGTTCAGATGTCTGGTTCTACTGGTTTTCAATTTGTTACATCTATAGATATACCTGTTTTTCCTTTGGGGTCCATAGCAAGGTATGTTGATGTTGCCAAGCCAGGGACTGAAGAAACTGTGTGCAGTATGCACATCAATGGAACGAATCTGTTCATTTGAACGTCCTGTCTGATACTGTCAAGGGACGTGACTCGGTTCATGCTTCGTACGTTGTTTCCATGGCAATATGACCAGTCGTCTCCCGGGACCGGACTATTCCCCTCTCTCACTATTTCTCTGCGAATACGGTCACTCGCTACACGCGTGCACTCTGTGTGTGTTTGTGTGTGTGTGTGTGTGTGTGTGTGTGTTGTGTGTGTGTGTGTGTGTGCGCGCGCGCGCGCGCGCGCGCGCGCGCGTGTGTATATGTGTGATTTCTCGTTGCACGTGAACCTGCCTACCATGTGGATTACTAAGACATAGTAAATCAATCTATATTCATCATCTATCAACAGTCGTGACTTACAGAAAAATCACAACTATAAAACAAAAAGCTATGTATTTTACTTATAACCCTTATTTTGGAGGCATTGAAACTGGGTATTTGTGGACCGCCCTTCCCCCTCCCCCGCCTATCCTCATGTTTAAATGAACAGTAGTATGTGAATTTCAATCTTCTTGATGCCAGTGTATATAAGTCGGTGAACTGGCGAGCTTGCTACTACGTTCTGTCGGCTGCTATGTGACCTAAGTGATCAGCTAGGCTGTGGACAAAACTGGCCTTCTATTTGAACAGTGCTTTCTCTGGATAGGATATGAAAATTGAACGAATGTTTAGTATTCTACAACGTGAGCAGATTAAGTCTGTCAAGACTTTATGGTTATTTACAACTGATCGCTTACAACTGGTAGAACTGCAAGGGCCCACGTTTAATGAGACCGTGACAAGAAAATTTCAACAAGACGGGGTTAATTTAGGCAATGAATAACAGTGAATTTTACTTCATTTTGCTTCAATGGTAAAACAAGGGAGAAAAAAAGCAAAAACCATCCAGACCTACAGCCGGATCAGTTTTGACTTTAGGTAATTTCACACTGTTAGGTTTAGGGCATGAAATTCGCAATTAAAAACAATCCACTGTCAATAAGATACAAATGGGTGGGACAAAACTGTTCTAAGCACGCTTGCCATTCTGCTTAATCTTTTATACTCAATTAAAAAAACAAACAAACGCAAAGTCAATCGAAAACGTAAAGCGCACACACACACACACACACACACACACACACACACACACAGCACAGCACAGCACAGCACAGCACAGCACAGCACAGCACAGCACAGTGGACAGCTTAAAGAACTCAGGACAAGGTACAGTCACACCGCCAAGAAGTCAGATCTCAAAATAAAGAACTTCAACGTCATAAATTGTGACAAGAATAGAAAAAAAAAATCAAAGACTTTATAGAACAAAGGGAATTAAATCAGCCACCAAGGCAGGGAAGAAAGAAAGGAAAGGGAGATAAAAAGAAGAGAATGACCAGAGAAGGGGAAAAAGTAGTATATGATTTTAAGAAGGCGGGCAGACAAACTGGTATTCAAAGTACCTCAGACATGCCTCACAGGGGAAAGTGTGGGGGTTATGGGAGCAAAAGTGACTGTAAATGATTACGACAGATTGCGAGAGGTTAGTTTTGCATTGAGCTTTCTCTGTGAGAAATGATAATCGACGTCCCGCGTGCTGAGCGTCAAGTGAAACAATGGCAACAACGGAGCTGTCCTAGCAAGGAGTCTGTCTGAAAAAAAAAAAATCGCAAGCAGAAAGGGATAAGGGTGGCGTCATACTGTGGCGAAACGTTCTCCCCAGGAAGAGTGGCGTGAATTGTAGACATAGAAATCTGATGTGACGAAGTTATACAATACAACACAACACAACATAGCACAGCACAGCACAACAACTCAACCCAATTTACTGCTTTGCATTGTACTGCGCTACACAAGGACAAATCATTTTCACGAGAAGGGTTGGTGGTGATGGTGGAGATCCAAAGGGGAATCTGGGGGGTCCTTTCCCAACTGGAAAAGGGGGGGGCCATTTTTGTCAGTCAGGGGGGACGGGTCGAGGAGAGTGGGGAGGATTCCAGACGATCCAATCTCCACTCCTCCTTCGTCTTACCCTGCTAGATTTTTCAGTTGTGTGTGTTTGTGTGCTGTGTTGTGCAGGTGGCTGTATGGAGACAAGATGTGTCAGGCCTACGCCTTTGAGGGCATGTTTGTCGGGCTGGCGGCCATTGGGTCCGTCATCTCGCTCTGTGTGGAGCGCTATGTCGTCAGCTGCCGGAAGGAGGCCAGTAAGTGTGTGCTTGTGTGTGTGTGTGTGTGTGTGTGTGTGTGTGTGTGTGTGTGTGTGTGCGTGCGCGCGCGCGTGTGTGTGTTTCAAGAGAGAGAGAGAGAGAGAGCGCGTGCGCGCTCTGTGTGTGTGTGTGTGTCACTGTGTGTGTGTGTGTGTGTGTGTGTGTGTGTGTGTGTGTGTGTGTGTACGGTCAAGTCGAGTCAAAATTATTTTTATTGAGGGTTAAAAAATAAGCTTTACAGCTTTTTTTCATCCTGTCCTCACGTGTGTGTGTGTGTGTGTGTGTGTGTGTGTGTGTGTGTGTGTGTGTGTGTGTCTATGCGAGAGTGCATGTTCGTGTGCTTATGTGTGTTGAAATGTGTGCAGGAGCACATTAAGTTGAAAGCGCTCACTGTTCCACAGTTTTTCCCTTTGATTCAGTATTTCTCTGATTATTTGCTGCTGGAACTTCGATTTGTCGGTGACAATGCAAGGCAATATTACTATGAAACTTCGCATTCAAGATTCTCGAAGAAAAGAGTCCTTCCTGCTGAAGCTATCGTCTTCTGGAACATTTTTGTCATTGTACAAAATTTTCGCTCCGATTGAATTACCTCCCATTAAAGATATACTTTTCTAGGCATTTTTGTCGTCTGGATTTAGCTCCTTACTCTATTGTACTCTGTGAAACTTTTTTTCCTGTGTCTATTCACGATTCACCTTCGAATGTTGACCACCCCCCATAAAGGACATTCAGTTTGAATCCCTCCGAAAACTGCACGCAGTTTTGTCTTTCTTGAAAGAAATCAAGGTGGCCCTACGTAACATAGGCTATCCGACCATGCAAAGGGCTGCAACTTTCCAACAGCACGCGAGTCTGTCGGAACTTCCTTGCGTGTTTCTCTCTCTTTGTATGTTTGTGTTTCCCTCCCTTTAACAATTTTCTTCTCTGAATTTTTCTGTCCATGTCTGTATTCTGTCCATGTCTGTACTAAATGTACCTCGCAGCAATGACTTAAAGAAACAGTCTATAGAGATTTGGGTTAATCTTTAGATGCTCCACATGTGTGTGTGTGTGTGTGTGTGTGTGTGTGTGTGTGTGTGTGTGTGTGTGTGTGAGTGTGTGTGCGTGCGTGCGTGTGTTTAACAGCGAACTACTGATAGGGGAAAAAAAGTGCAGCTTGAGTTTTTTTTGTAGCTAAGACAGACTTACATTTTTGACCTGTCGGAACTGTTTTGAAACTCCCCGAAGATGATTATCGCGCATCAAAAATTTTAGAAATGTTACTTCTATGGCTGTTACAGCAGTTATTCCTACTGCTGCTGCTGCTATTGCTGTTTATTTTTATGATAGCCCAGTGTTTTCATGAGAAAAAAACCGAGACTTGAGTGCGCGCTCTGAGAGAGAGAGAGAAAGAGAAGAGAGAGAGAGAGAGAGAGAGAGAGAGAGACGCAAATACGCACGTATGCACGCGCACAGATGCACGGACGCACACAGGCATTCAAACTCAGAGATTTAAAAGGTCTAAACCCGAAAACGATATCGACCTTCTTACTTTCAAGCACGCGCACATGCGCACACACACACACACACACACACACACACACACACACACACACACACACACACACACGACACACTCACACACACACAAACACACATACACACACACACACAAAACCTCTCTCTCTCTCTCTCTCTCTCTCTCTCTCTCTCCTCTCTCTCTCTCTCTCTCTCATAACCACACGTAAAACACGCAGATTAATACAGTTTAAAGCCAAAACAAATGTAAGCTTCTATACATACACAGACACAGACGCACACAGACACAGACACACACACACACACACACACACACACACACACACACACACACACAGACGCACGCATGCACACACCCAACACACACACACACACCCACACACACACACACACACACACACACACACACAACACACACACACACACACAAGCACACACACACACACACACAAGCACAATCCCCGTACACACAAACGCGCGCGCGCACACACACACACACACACACACACACACACACACACACACACACACACACATACACACACTCCTAAAGAGTCCAAGAATATATACCAAGAAACTTGCATTACATTCACTGTTGTGTGGTCCTACAGTGCAGCAGAATCCTTCGGTTTTCTACTGGTTCAGCACCTCGCTCAACATAGGCAACGCACTCTTCTGGGCTAGCATGCCCATTCTGGGATGGAGCAGGTATAGTTTCTCTGTCTGTCTGTCATTGCGTCTGTCTGTGTGTCTGTCCCTCCCCCCTCTCTCTCATATATATATATATATATATATATATATATATATATATATATATATAATGCTGAACAATTAAGTAGTGGGAGAAAACAAGTGCAGGCTAACAATTCTTCAGTCATTATAGCATTGACTTGGCAAAGATTTGAATTAAAAAAAAAAAAAAAATTGAAGATGAGGGGAATATATTATAATATGAGAAACCCTTCACTAGCTGCCTGAGGGAACCATCGTACTCCCCTTCGAAGGCAGATCTATTTGTATTGCCTGCTCC
>CM065714.1:114832481-114834981 GCA_033310375.1 Conus canariensis
GGAACTGGAATGAGCAGAATAAGGATAATAACATGAATAACATTAAAGTGACGCAGAAGATGAGATAGGGGGAAAAAAATTGCTGACTCCCAATGGGTCGCCGGTGTAGGGTCCTGCGGTGGAATAAGAGGGCATGTGGCTGTGGACGGGGAGCCAGAATGAGCGGCGTAGGGATTGTGCCACTGAAGTGGCACAGAAGATAAAACAAAAGAAAAAAAAAACTTTTTAGCGTCCGATTTTGTTGTTGTTGAAACGTTGTTTTTGTGGTATTACTGTCAGATGTGATTCCAAGCTCCTCTATCTGGAGATGTTTTCCCCATCTTTCATTATTACCTGAAGTGAGCGTGGGGGTTGAATGTAAATGTGTCTGAACTTTTCTCGCATGTTGCCTGCCAGGTACAGCCTAGACCACACAAGTACGACTTGTGCCCTCGACTGGAAGAACGCAGACGACGGCTACGTGTCCTATCTCACCTTGCTGTGCACCTTCTCCTTCGGCGTGCCCATGTTGTTCGCCCTCCTCGCTCTCTACAAGTCCGTACCTGACGCGGCAGCGGAAACGGAAACCCGCCCAGTTCCTGGAAGTTCCACTTCCGCTGCCGCAGCGACCTCTTGCGGGCAGGACGACGCCTCGTCGAGTTTCTCCGAGGTGCAGCTCCGATGGGTGAGTGGATTGATAGGTGGTGTGTTGTTTGTGGTTGTGTTGTGGGTTATCTTATGGCCAGTTCTTTGGTTATTGTGCTGCCTGTCTGTCTGTTTGCCTGTCTGTCTGTCTGCCTGCCTCTGTCTGTCTGTCTGTCTCCGTGTTGTGTGTGTGTGTGTGTGTGTGTGTGTGTGTGTGTGTGTGTGTGTGTGTGTGTGTGTGTGTGTGTCTTTATTTATTTAAGTGCAGTTAGTGCCTTATCATAGACAATGATATCCAATAAACAAAAAAAGAAAAACCAATCCACGACATTACGCACCATGTACTCGGTAGTTCTGAGGAAGGCTACATCTGTATAGCTTCTTATACAGAACAAACGATTACTGTACAGAGACCTTCATAAAGTCTTCTTCTCAATGTAGCTTACACTGCAAGTCCTGCAGTATCAACAATCCATGGATCAAACACAATATGGCTATTACTTTGATAGCTATCAGTTTTTCGAGCACTTATAAAGAAGAAAGGCCATGACACCTGTTTTAAAAGGAGTGACAGTCTCATATATCTGGGGATACTCTCCAGGTTGAATCTCAAGGCGTTGACCGATAGTAAATGTCACATGGGGTCACAGTATCACATCGCCTTCACAGGAATCACGATTGTATGTTATGTATTCAACATGGCTGGCAACATGAAACCATTCCACATGCGGCCTTTCGTTCTTGTTACGCCAACGTGACTTGCCAGCGTGTGTGTGTGTATGTGTGTGTGTGTGTGTGTGTGCGTGCGTGCGTGCGTGCGTGCGTGCGTGCGTGCGTGCGTGTGTGTGTGTGTGTGTGAATTTCTGTACGTGTTGAAGAGCACTCGCGTACATGCATGTTTTTTGTCTTTTAACATGTGCGTCAATGGGATTTTTTCATTACATTGAATTTACATTCATGCACATACTTAATTTGAACAAACAAACAAACGTAAGTGAAAAGGAATGTACTAAGTGTGTTGCTGATGAAAGGCGTTAATTTCTTACATTAAGTAAATACTGGAAAGAACAGACGAAAATGTGTAGTCAAAATGTTACAAGAGGCGTTTAAACCCTGGGCACTCAAAGAAATTTACCCAGGTTTATGAATCCTTGACCACGGGAACAGTTACGTTCTCAGTGAATTTAGTTCTGAAAGAACCTACGTTTAATCTGTAAGCCAATGGTGTTTTTGAAACATTTTCATGCTAGGTGGTGGACAAAGCAGCCAAACAAGCTCTCGGTGCAAGTCTTTCCAGGAGGCCTATGCAGTTTGTTCCTCACTCTGATCTACGTCATAAATCTAGTTTGTATTGTCGTGAACTGTGGCAGAGTGAATGGTGTAATCAAATTCATAATAAATTGTTTAAAATTTGCCCAGATTTAACTATTCCTTTCCCATCGGTGGTATGTAACCGTAAAGAGGAATCGGTTTTGTCACGGTTACATATTGGGCACAGCTATATAACGCACAGTTGGATACTCAGAGGGGAAGACCCCCCATTGTGTGTTGCGTGTGACAGCTTGTTCAGTGTTAATCATTTTTTGACAGAATGTGCTGATTTGATGTGTATCAGAGAGAAGTTCTTTTCCACCAGTGATTTATCAGTTCTTTTTCGTGAGATTTCAGTAGATCTTATTTTTTCTTTTTTGAAAGAGGTAAACTTATTTTATAAAATATAGTGTTTTAATTATGTATACAGGTGTCGTCGGAGTTGAACAGATAATTGTGCTTTTGTCCTCATAAATTTTAAGCTATATGTTAATACTAGTGTGGGTATTTGTATTTAGAGACTTAGATATGATAGCTGAGGTCCTGATTTGGCTCCTAGTAGTCC
>CM065714.1:114839981-114842481 GCA_033310375.1 Conus canariensis
AATACACTTTACAACGGAATTCACGTGATTTGGATATCTAGCTGTTTCACCATATACCAAATCGTTTGGTGTCTGCAACGATACTCCAAGAAATTTCTTTAGAGCAAACAGATGGATTTTTTCGCAATGCACAACAGCAGTATCCAGACCCCATATTTCAGCTCCATATTGCATCATCGGCTGAACTTGACAATCAAATAGCTTCAAAAACAAGTTAAGAGGATTGTTATGGAGTAATGATAATTTCTTTAGTATGCACAGCAATGCGGTTTTTGCTTTACTGACTAAATCTTTGCAGGCAAAGACGAAACTCAAGCGTGTGGAGAAGTATATACCCAAGTATTTATACGCATTAACAACAGGCATTATAGATCCATTGTATGTCCATCTTTCTCTCACTGCAAGATACCTGCCCTTTCTAAATACAATTATGTTGCTTTTTGTTGTATTAACTTTTAGTTGTAATGTAGCAGTAGCTCTTTGCAAGGTGTTTAATTGAGTAATCCAATTGCTGTCTCTGAGACCAAGACCACGTCATCAGCTAAAAGCAGAATGAAAATCTCCAAATGTTCATTCATAAAATGAGCACCTTGCCTTCCTGAATGTATAACTTCCTGTGGTAATTCATTTATAAATAACGAGAACAAAACAGGACTACAAATATCGCCCTGTTTCACACCAGAAGTACGGTTAGCAGCACCAGTTTGCACTCGTGCCTTTACACAGTCATACATACTTACTATACATTTATACAGCTTTCCACGGATACCATTTTTAAGCAAGATGGGCCACAATATCGTTCTATTAACAGAATCAAACGCCTTCTCGAAATCAATAAATCCGACATACAGTTTACGATTTAAACAAAACTGTTTCTGTGTGGATGCCATCAGAGTAAATACATGATCAGTAGTAGAGTAGTTTTTCTTAAATCCAGCTTGATATTCTCCAGTAATGTTATTTTCTTCCACCCACTCTTGCAGTCTCATGTTGATAACAGTACTGTATAATTTGTTGCACACATTACATAACGAGATTCCTATGTAATTATTAGGATTGTTTGCATCGCCTTTTTATATAATGGAATTACTATATATTTTGACCTACATTTGGGATATATCCCTTTGTCAAATAAAGAGCTGGGAAAAAAAAAAACCAAAAATCTAAAAACACTTTTGACTGGCAAGCAGTTTTTATTATTTCACCTATACTTCCATCTGGGCCAGCAGCTTTACGAGGTTTTACTTTTCTCAGAGCCGTTCAAATTCCTTCTCTGGAAATCGGACGATTTTGATTGTCATCATAATCGTTGTCATTTAGGTAACTGTCACCGACCATATCATTTTGGGAATCAAATTTTCCTTCCAGCAGAGCTCTGAAATGATGGAACCACATTTCTGAACTAATATCATTCACAGGCTTTTGTTGTTGTTGTTGTTTGTTGTTTGTTTGTTTGTTTGTTTTTTATGTTTCTTGAAATTTTGTGAATACGATCCCAAAAATCTTTTTGGCTATTTACAGACTGAAGTAATTCCTCCAACAGAGCATCATTGAACTGTTTCTCATTTCTCTTTAAAAAAGATGTCTATATTCCCTCCTGGCCTTACAGTAGGACTCACGAGAATGTCTGGACAAAGAACGCCGGAATTTCTTCAATAAATTTCGAGCTTTTCTTTTGTTAACCCGGCATTGGGTATCATACCAATCCTCTTCTTTTTCATATATGCCGAGAGTAAACTGCTTTTTCATACTCTCCGCCGCATCTCTCACACTACAATTAAAAACATCTAATGCCTCGTCAACATTAATATCAATCAGGCTAAATGCTCCTTGCATATGCTCTTGCATTTCATTGGAAAAAATCGCATTTTTAAACAAAATCAATGTGATCTTCATACCAGACAAATTTTTCTATCGCACAGCACCTGTCGTTTACTTGTGCAGAGTTCTGGTTATGACATGAGACAGTGAGGTTCAGTTCCACAAGCATATGATCAGACTCAATTTTCTCTGATACGCACATTTCATACCTATCTGAAATAATCGAAAACATATCAAAGGACATAAAAAGATAGTCGTTAGCGCTGCTGCCATTATCACATATGTATGTGTAGCGACCTTGAAGGTCGCCCTTACACACACCGTTTAAAATGCACAGTTTTAGAGCAGTACACAGATAGAGGAGTATTATAGTTTTCTATAATTATCTAGCGCAGTATCTTCAGAGTTTCGGAGAGAGAGAGAGAGAGAGAGAGAGAGAGAGAGAGAGAGAGAGAGAGAGAGATGCTGTCGACAACAGTCCTACCACAGAGAGAGAGAGAGAGAAGGGGGGGGGGGGAGGTGGAGAGAGACGGGTAGGGGGAAAGGCGGGTAGGGATGTTGCTCAGAAATAGCCACCCTCAAATCGTCCGATTGAAATATCCATCCCCAGTTCACCCGATTATTCAATCAAGATAATCACTTTCGGTTTCTGAACCTTACGCCTTTAGTACACAGATTG
>CM065714.1:114847481-114864981 GCA_033310375.1 Conus canariensis
ATGAAAGCAATGGCAGCTAAAGGCATTGAACAACGCCATCTTTGCAGACTGTATCGTGCAGTTGTACTGAGTGTGATTGATTATGGATTAGGGCTGACAACACGGTTCCACAGCAATCTTCGTCTACAGCATTGCGGACATCAACAGGCCTAACTTTACCTTTAAGTTTTAGATCAATTTTAACAGATTGATAAGGAAATTATTTGTAAGTAAATTCAACGAGAGGGAAGAACAGCAGGAAAAATAAGTTAAAATAACCTGATGTGGCTTTGTGTTCTGTTGATGTCAGCAATGCTAATCACGCTGACAGACACTGAGTCCAGTAATTTATGGAAAAGTCGTTCCAAGGCTAATGAGGGTACGTCTGATTTCCTGGTCAACCAGGAAGAGGAAAGAGGTAGAGGAAGAAGCATGACATTTGGCATTGTATTATTTTCATTAGTTTGATATGTTAATCCGAGAACACAACCAGTTGTAACGATTTTCCGTCGGAAATATAAGGAAACAGAGCAGAGTGTCCTGTTAACCAGTTGTTTGAGACTATCTATGGACCCGGAAAATCACCTGAACTTGCTATGATGCTGCTGAACAAGATTTTGCTTTTAATTAGACACATATGTCAGATGTCGTTTGTAAAGCATCACTAGTGTCAGATTTCTTTATTCCTGAGCCAATTAATGTGTACCAAAAATATTATTGCTGATTTCTTCTATAGACGAGAGAGAGAGAGAGAGAGAGAGAGAGAGAGAGAGAGAGAGAGAGAGAGAGAGAGAGAGAATGAACGAATGAATGAATGAATGAATGATTTTATTGAGTTAAGCTTACAGAGCCCATTCTCATGGGGAGGATTTGGTGGGATGGGGATGGTACATAACTATCAAAGAATAAACACACGCAACACATGCTAGAATACAACGTCGTGATGAGGAAACCAGATCACGGAAGATATAAATTTGAATGTGACTGTCAATATATCAACGTGCCTATCCACAATCACTATGATTTCCGTCGTTGACAGCTCTGGTGTCGCCAGAAGCCATTTTCATGTCTTCTCTTGTAGTACAGTAAAAGCTGTCCACCTTTCTGGTCATCTCCTGTAGATAAGCCATTATGTCACTGATGGTAACGTTTTCAGCATGAACACACTGTGACCTCCGAAATGTCTACGGGATCATCTCTGCACTCTGAAACATGGTCGTCCTCAGTTCCCATGTCTTCCTCTTTTTTGTTTTGTGTGGAAGTAACTGGTGGCCTGTTTTGTTCACAGAACATGTCACGGAATTCTTCACCACAGTCTTCATTACCACTTGGCTCGACCGGCACAATATCCAACATGAAATCTTCATCGTGTGCGATTGTCACAGTGTGTTCGTCACACTGTCCGACGTTGATTCATTTTGGGTGTCACTGCGCCGTCTGTCGTGTACAGGCCGTGGTGGGGACGGAGGAGAATTGCTGTCACAATGAAAAATGTCACCACATGCAGCGTAGCTGTTGCCGGTTCTGTCAACACTGTACATTAGGCTAGGTGGCGTCGGCAAAAACAAATCAGACGGAGAGAAACCTTCACTTGCCTTTTTCTGCTGATTATTTCTGTGTACCTCAGCCTTGCGTCTGTCTCCGTTAAAATGTGACGGGCATTTCCGACGATACACAGCACTGTGGCTTTGGGCTTGCGTTGCAGGGGGCTGGTCGGTAAGCGTAGGATCACAACTGTTTGTTTTCCTCTGCCTTCAATTTTAAAAGACGACAGTGTCATCTCCTGTAGTGCAGCATTGAGAGTCGCTTCCAAAGTAGATGGGAGACCTTCAACCGGCATATTGGGCAATCTACAGGCAATGCAGGTTGAAATCTATCAGAGCAGCTAAAAGAACGTCTTGCTGGTCGCCAGTCAAGGGAAGCCACCCCGAGAGAGAGAGAGAGAGAGAGAGAGAGAGAGAGAGAGAGAGAGGTGGGTGGGAGTTGGAATGGTGCAGGTTTATTGCTGAAGGCAAACAGCCCCATATAAAGTATTGCTGATTTCTTCAAAAGGACGAGAGAGAGAGAGAGAGAGAGAGAGGGTGGGAGTTGGAATGGGGCGGTTAATTGTTGAAGGCAAACAGCCCCATACAACAGGGGTGTCATTAATTTGACAAGCACTCACATATGATCATCATGCTGACTTCAAACAATTTTACTGGTGCCAGACGAACCCCTCTCGCCCCTCACAAGATCGTTTATAAACTTTGCACTCTCTCCTTGGACGTCATCTCTGGTTTAGCACGTCACTACCTGTTTGAATTACCCATCATGTGTACACATTCTTGTCATCTCTTCGCTTCCTCTGAAACTCATCTCTTGCAATTTGCTGTCATTGGAAACAAATACCAAAGGCGAAAGTTTTTTTCTCCTGTCCAAGCCTAGGCCACGTAGAACAGATTATTTCTGTCTCTCAGACACCTAGATTCCCTCACTACATTCAAGAGAGGCATAAAAAATCGTCCATTGAAATAGTAGCAGAGAGAGAGAGAGAGGTAGGCAGGCTGGCAGGCAAGCAGGCAGGCATGTAGGCAGGCAGAGAGAGAGAGAGAGAGGTAGGCTGGCAGGCATGTAGGCAGGCAGAGAGAGAGAAAGAGAGAGGTAGGCAGGCTGGCAGGCAAGCAGGCAGGCATGTAGGCAGGCAGAGAGAGAGAGAGAGGTAGGCTGGCAGGCATGTAGGCAGGCAGAGAGAGAGAAAGAGAGAGGTAGGCAGGCTGGCAGGCAAGCAGGCAGGCATGTAGGCAGGCAGAGAGAGAGAGGGGGGTAGGCTGGCAGGCAAGCAGGCAGGCATGTAGGCAGGCAGAGAGAGAGAGAGAGAGAGAGAGAGAGAGAGAGAGCAATAAGGCGCTTTGATTTTTGTAAGCCGGTACAAGGACGATCGGCTCAGTCTTCGGAACTTCACGTATGGAAGATTGCCACGGCTATTCAATAGCATTATAGGTTATCGCCAGGCTGGTTAATAGTAAAGAGAGTATTGAAGGCCACGTGTTCTGTTCTACCTTGACGTTCTTTCTCAGTTCTTTTGCACTCTAGATGTGTGTGTGTGTGTGTGTGTGTGTGTGTGTGTGTGAGTGTGTTGTGTGTGTGTGTGTGTGTGTGTGTGTGTGTGTGTGTGTGTGTGTGAGGTTTCAAGGTCGATTATGAAGCTGTTTAGAAACAGAGGTTGTTTATTTGAAAAGGAAGGTCCAAGCATGCATTTTCCGATACTTGATTTCCTTGTAACTTCTTCATTAAGTGCACAATGCTCCAGAACCACCAGTAGTGGAGACAGAGTGTTCTATGGATGGTCCACGCATGTTTCACCAACCTTCACTTTTTTCCTGGTAATTTGTTGTTTTTTGGCATATTTCAAGGTCTCCTGTAAAAGTCAAAGACAAACAAGTGTTTGTCTGGATTTTGGCCCTTGATCCAACCTCATCTAAAGTGCAATTGTTTGCATTAACATTTGAAGGGTCATTCTGGTATATTGTTCAGATAACCTCGAAAATCAACGTGTATTTGAGTTTAGTAAAGTTGTACTTGTTAACTTTTTAACGCCCCCCCCCCCCCCCCCCCCTCCCCTTCCTTGTCGATTAATTCTTACTCGTTCCCGCTTCGAGCGTCATTTCTTTCTTATCTCTTCTTTTCTTTCAAACTGTCTGTACTGTTCTTCGTGAATAAGACATCCATTAACAGCCCACACTGGGTCCGGTATCTACCATGACAAGACAAAACCTTAGTACCACGGTCCTTTGACTTTAGGTGTGCGACCGAGACGACGAGAGTCGGGATGCTTATGAGACGTTAGGTCCCTTCGGGACTTAAGCATAAATTTTGAAGTAGATAAAACTGAAAATATTTCGTGGCTAAAGAGGAGAACGATGTATGAGTCTTGAAGTACCATCTTTCGGCAAGTAAGAAAGAATCCCTGATTTTCAAAGTGCCGTCTGGTGGATGAAAATATATGTAATTTCACTTTGCGGTATAAGCTTACTGTTTTCACTTAAGTACCATGTCAGGACCTGAGAGATTGTTCGGGCCGCATATGTTGAAAGGAAAGACGTACAGACCGAAATAGGAATGTATGTTCACGCACAGACAGAATTAGGTCTTAATCAGCTTATCTCTTAGAGCCGAAGCGGTTTGCTGACGAATGACAAAGCGCGGTTCGGGGACAAACAGTGTGGTAACGAGAAAAGCAGGATAATAGAAGACAATGTTGTCGTGACAGAACAGTTCTACTCGTGTTGGCGTGATAGAATGGTACCATCTGTGTGAAAGATCCTCAGAGCTATTGGCGTGATATCTGTGCAATAGGTCCAGGGAACAATTGACGTAATGTCAGTCTCATGGCACCAATGGGAACCGTCAGTCACTGTATTAATGAGAGAGAGAGAGAGAGAGAGAGAGAGAGAGCGAGGGAGGGAGAGAGACAGAGAGAGGGACAGACAGACAGACAGACAGAGAGAGAGAGAGAACGAACGAACGAACGAACGAAAGATTTTAACCAGTATTGGCCATGGCCCCTTCCGATGGGGCACAAAAAAACAATGACAATTCACACAGCAAGGTAACTTAATACAGTTTCACAAAAAGAAGCTGACTGATAAGCATACTAAGTGCACACAATGAATACGACAGTCGAATTCAAGTAACTGACCATGCTCCTCTTGAAGGCCTTGTTCTTCAGTACTTTTTCATTTTCATTTGCCATGAGCAAAGCGACTTGAAACAAACAAGAGTTTTCTAAGAATTTCCGCAGAATGTATTCATAGAGTAAATCCTGCAGCACAGCACAGCAAAATAGGAAATGCAATTCGTTTTCATTTGCGTTTTTGCATAAAAGACATAGCATATTAATGTTTTTAGTACTTGCATATCGGTACTGAAACGGCTTTGATGTCTGAAATTCCTAGTCTAAATCTTGTCAGATAACTTCTAATATACCTGTCAATATTAAGGGAGAATTTTTCACAACTAGCAGTTGTCTTTAAAATGTATAAAACGAATATCGCTCACTGTTCTGGATGTTTTCATGCTATTTATGCCATCGGTTATCAGTCAGTCTTATCCGAAGTTGTTTCAAAAACGCATTTAGACTTCCAACTCCTTGACTCATTCAAACAAACCCAAGTCCATTCTGAAACAGAAAATCTTGAACACCTGAAACCCACGATCTTTTACAAAGCGATTCCAATGCCAGCAACGTGTTACATGCTTTAATTAAGAGGTAATATAGATAGGATAGCGGTCAGTTTTCCCATAAACACATTCATTAGGTGTCTTAATGTGAACCCCTAAAAATTTCTTAAGAGCATATGAATGAACTCTTACTACAAGAGCAGCAAATTTGTCTAAGCCCCAGGTCTTAGCACCATATTGAGTAACTAGTTGAACCTGAGCATCGAAGAGTTTAAGAAAATCTGTCAAAGAATTATTATTCAACGTGCATAATTTTTTTCAAGATACACAATAAGGCATTTTTCGCTCTGCTTGCTAGATTCTGAGGAGCGAATGTAAAGCTTAAGTGTGTAGAGAAATTGAAACCAATTTTATAACAACTTACAACAGCTATCTTCTGTCCATTAAAAATCCATCTTTCGCTAGCTGCCAAGTAACCTCCTTTTTTGAAAACTACAAAATCACTCTTTTCCATATTTACTTTTAGCTGAAGTTTAGAAACTGCCCGGCACAAATTGTTTAGCTGGGCCTGAAAGCCTGGAGTCTCAGATAATAAAACAATACCATCAGCAAGTAACAAAATAAATAATTCAATGAAATCAAGAGAAAGTGCTGCACCGTGTCTTTTTTTCGCTATAACTTCTAATGCTAGTTCATTTATAAACAATGATAAAAGAGCAGGGCTACAATCATCCCCTTCTTTTACACTGTAAAAATATAGTCAGTAAGTTCCCCTACCAGATCTGATCATTGCTTTAACATTATTGTACATACTTTTTATACATTAATACAATTTGCCGTTGATACCATTCTTTTTCACTACTGGCCAAAGTAATTTTCAAGAAACAGTAAATTTCGTGACGAAAGCGCACTTGATCACGGAATACATGTGGGTTTTTTTTTTTTTTTCTTTTTTTTTTTTAATCATGGCGAGAGTTCGTTTCTTCATGAAAAAGGGTTTCATGTTCATTATGTTGAGAAGAGTAATTCTGACCGTAGCGATAGTTCTTTTTACATGTAAAGAATCGTGCTCATTACGAAAAGAATTGTTTTAACTTCAGTACTAATTTCTTTCTCAAGACATGAGTATTTTTCCAATAATTTGACATGTATCAATGGAGACTGTGAATGTAGTGAAATTTAATAATTATCGCAGTTAGCTCCCTCTTGCGATCAGGGCCTTCTGTCAACAGTGACTAACGCGCGTGCGAAAGTCACACTCTCTCGTTGGATGCTTAATTACTCTGACTGTGTTGTGTTCGCGCGAAAACCAAGATAATTACGTATATTGTGTGATTATTAAGACTTTTTTTTTCTTCTTTCCACAGATAACTGGGTTCTCACCGACAGATGATGGAATCATCCCGTTCCCCCTTCCCCACTCCTCCTCCCTCTCGGCTCTCTGTTCCCCCCTTCGCCCCGTTTCTCCCCTCCCTCTAACACATATCCCCCCATCCCCAGCAACCTGCACACCACCCGCCCTTCCCTCCGATCTTTCATATCATGCTGTGCTTCATGTTCTCACAGCTCTGCCTGACCTTCCTTGCGCTGGTCGTCGCCGGATGGGGACCCTTCGCCGCCCTGTGCACGTGGGCCATGGTGTCCGACACTGCGGGCGTCTCCATGCTGGCTGCCTGCTTGCCTCCCCTGGCCTGCAAGTTCTGCACCATGTTCTATCCCCTGGCCTACGCCGTGGCCAACCGTCGCTTCAGGGCCGGGTACCTGTCGCTGCTGGGCGCCTCCCCCGACCCCTTCGTCAGCGGTAAGGCAGAGTGAGCCTGGGTCCATCCACCTGGTGGGGGGCAGGAAAGGGCTGGAGCAAGATTTCCTTGGGGTCCCTCTTCCCGCCGAACTGCGTCTGTCCACCAAATATGTTACAGGTTGATTTCATAGAAATAACCATCCAGACATTCACGATGGGTGGGTGCCCTTGCCATTCGCGGAGAGCTTTCCGACTGGGCTGCCCTTGTTTGTTTTTTGAGGGAAAAAGACGCAGTGAGAAAGAAGCTGTCTTAAAAGAAAAAGAAAAAAATGGTGGTGAGAGTCAAAAACGAAATTTTGTGTGGATTTTCTGTCGTGCTTGTATGTACGTGGACCGGAATGGAAACACATTCTCTTACCTTTTAGTCAAAGATGGATGAAGAGTGAGGCTCGTACTGAGTAGAAAATTTGAATGTGCGTGTGGCATGTCATGTCACATTATGCTTTTATTTGTGTGACATATTTAAAGGCGGTGACATGAAATTCTAGGCATACCTTGCCAATATTTAAAATCGATTTGCTCATTTTAGAAGACATCATTTGACCACATTCTCTCCCTCCCTGTCTATTTCTCTTTCTCTCTCTCTCTCTTCCCCCCCCTCTCTCTCTCTCTCTCTCTCTCTCTCTCTCTCGCTCTGTCTCTGTCTCTCTGTCTCTCACCGGTTATTCATACAGATAGGCAGATAGATCAGTACGTATAAAGTATAGCATCACATTACAGACAGATATTATTACAGGCAGATATAGAGACTGATAGATATGAAGATAGACAGATAGCTAAGAAATGTATCAAGTACAAGTACTTCAAGCAATACGTCACGTGTACATTAAGCATCGTGCATTATGTAGCGATTAACAGACCCGACATGGTGTGCATTAGTTACCTTCTCCTTCTCTGGATCCCTTTGCTTCCCTTTCAAGCATCATTTTTTGGTAGTTCGTGTGTAATATGTGTTTGCAGAACATTCGTTTCCAAGAAAAAGGCACTTGTTCGTGTTTGCTGATTTCTTTGGTGATACGCAGCTTCTTTCTTTCACCCAGCACCAGGGATTGGTATTCGTCTTGTAAACTCTAATCTTTGTTGACTGTACCCCATCCACACCTACTCTTTGTTGTCACATGATCATGTTCATTCATGTAGAAGCTTAAGACTTTTGATGTACTTATTGTCTCACTACAGAGTCTTTAAGAAGAACATGTGCAGAGTTGTTCTCATTATGATTTGGGGGGTGGGGGGACTAATGAGTTGCTCTATTTTTCTAATACGATAACAAATGTTTCTTGATGTTGTTTAATTGTCAATTGGGCTCATTACCATTATATTGAAAGACACTGCAGTAATGTATCTTAGCAATCTTATGTATTATCAACATGTATTATCACTGATGTTTCATTCTGCTTGCTGTTTGATATGAGAGATATACAGAAATAAAACATGAATAAGACGTTATCCTATATATTCATCCAAAAAATAAGCGACCAGGCTTTATTTGTACTTACAGCTTCAAATGAAATTATTTCATTTACTAGGAGAAACGAAATCATGAAAACTAGACGACTGCGTCATCACAGGACGTGTTTATTGGATGGAACAGGTGAGTGGCCCGTCCAGTTTGTACTAATCTCGAGAAAGTTTACAGAATGTGGCAAACTGCGTACACACACACACACACACACACACACACACACACACACACACACACACAATATATATATATATATATATATATATATGGTACAACCATACGATGGAAAAGTAAAAACAAACGTAGGAAAAGAATTCTTTAAAATCTTGACAACATCATTCCCAAAAGAACACAAACTGTTCAAAATATTCAACAAAAACACCATTAAACTATCATACTCATGTATGCCCAACCTTAAAAACATAACTGACTCATCTAACAAAATGAAAAGCAACACAACAAAGAAGGGTGTCGAAAGGACATCTTGCAACTGCACTAAAAAAGAACAGTGCCCCCTAAGCAACAAATGTCTTCATAACAATATTGTATACCAAGCTACGGTAACATCAGAAAATGAAAAAGAAACATATATAGGGATTACTGAAAACCACTTCAAAACCAGATACGCAAACCATAAACAGTCATTCAAAAAAGAAAAATACAAAAACCAAACAGAGCTGAGTAAGTACATTTGGAGACTTAAAGATAAAAAATAGACTACAGCATATCATGGAAAATCATAAAAAGAGCAACACCATATAACATTATTTAAAAAAATGCTACTTATGCTCCACAGAAAAATGGTTAATATTATGTAAACCCCACTTAGCAACTTTGAATACAAAAGTAGAAATAGTAAAGAATTGCAGGCACAAATGGAAATCTTTGTTAGCGCACTCCACCTGAACAGACCCCAACAAGAACCACAGACCACACGTGCAGCGAATGAGATTGGCCCACGCATGCAAAAACGGAATCAGGTCCCGCACGCTATAAAAGACCGACAGCGTGCCCCAAAAGGATATCCCGATGAGAGCAAGAGGCAAGAGGCTCGAAACAAGCTTGTTGATTTTAATATTTCATTTTAACAATATTTTCAACAGATGTTGCTCCCTAGACGGTCGAGCTTTTTTTTAAAGATTTTTAAAGGACATTTTTATATTGTTCGTGATACACACACACACACACACACACACACACACACACACACACACACACACACACACAAACACACAGTGTGTGTATGTTTGTTGCGGAAAGAATACACAGGGTGTGTATACGCGAAAGGAATGGCCAACGCCCTTTAGAATGCCCGTGGACAGTGACGTATGGTCATTTTGCGATGACCAGTGATTAGAGGACTCAACACCAAAACTATGTGCAAGCTCTCAATAACATGCTGTCTGGCCTGCCACAGTCACAGAACTAAATTACACAGTTTTAAGTCGGGTCACTTCATAAATGAAAGAAAATAAAAACTGTTCCATCACAACTTGTTTTCAGTAAAAGCTGAACATAAAACTTAGAAGAGCGACGGGCACTGAATGAGAGCGAGAACTGAAATCATAATCCACAGCGATCAGAGGACGCGAATATTTATGATGCGTGAAATAAAAGGATAATGGCGGTACATTATTCAACACATTTTCCTTCTCTGACTTCTCGCCTCGCAAGACATTTAATTTCTTATTTGCATTGACAATTACATATATTTAAATGGAAAGAAACGAAATCAAAGACTAAGTTCTTTAAACTTTCTTTTTGTCCCTTTCTTTTAAAAGATTGATATTGATTGATATATAGTGAGATTTTGCCATAGATACAGAACGAGATATTAAAGCTTATGTTACAAAACGCGTGACCGACAAAAAAGGCCGAGGAATGGGTCTGTCATTTCGGACACAATAAAAAGCCGAACACGTCTGGCATCTGCTTTGGGTGACATGTCCCTGGTGTGGATTCTGTATGGGAGAAACCCCACAGACATTTTGTGCCGTCTGTTCAAGAACCCAGCTCCTCTAACGCCAGTTCTGAATACATAGGCATGGCAGGAGCTAAACAGGAATAACAGTGTTGGTTGAAAATGGCGTGAACCTTTATGTAGCCCACCATCATTTGGCAACTCAAACCGCGTTTTTCGTACATATTTTCATAACGTCCCCCCTCCCCAATAAATAATTTCGCTTCATACCCATTTGCAGCTCTCTGTCCGAGTGAAAAAATACGGAGAAAGAGTGGCATTAAAGAACGGTCACTATGTAAACGCGTTGTGTATTTCATTGTGAATCTTGGAGTCATGCTGTTTGATGTCTGCACACATTTTGCGTTCGTCATGTGCAATGATCGTGGTTAAATACATGTAGACGCTCAGTGGAAAAGGAAGATTATGATGAATATTTGTATCAGTTGTTATATTTTTTTCAAGCGTTTCTGTGGCATTACTGTGACTGCTTGAAAAAGACTTGAAAAAAAAATGTGTGCATTGCTATGTACAGTTTTCAGTTGTTAGAATAAAACTCGCCGTTAACAAGGTGGGCATACAAAGGCAAAACGTTGTGCTTTGAATTTTAGTTCATGTTTAATGTATTTAATGTAGCTTTAGTTTTTTAAGATTTAGTTTAATGATGCTTTTTACGAAAGCACAATCAAAACATCACGTTTCTCTGAATTTCATGTTGATTTTCATGTGTCACACTTTTACGGCAAAAGAACATTATCTCGTGCACATCGGTGGCTCGATGTTGTTTCTCATGTGTCTAATTTATCCTTACTCATACATACCATTATGGAAAACGGCTTTGTGAAATAAAACAGAAAAAGAAACTTGTTTGACATTGTTTGATATCTGTCCATCTATCTATCTATCAATCTATCTATCTGTTCAAAATCGGAAATGAAATGAGGCAGGGAACAGTAAACGATAAACAGTAAACAAGTTGGGTATTTTTTGCTCCCATAAGAAAACCTAACACAGAGTAACTTTTATTCAAGACTGGCACAGCCTTTTAAACTTGAATAAAGTCAGACAAATACATAGACGAACAATCTAATAGTGGGGGAAAAAAACAAGCGCAGGCCAACAACTGAACTATCTTCATAGTAATGACTTGGCAAAGATTTGGACTTAAGGAGTAGGGGGGGGTTGAAGATGGAGAAACTGGGAACATGAAATTAAGAAAATATGTTACAGATATGAAAACTCTTCACTAGATGCATAAGGGAACCATCGCAATCCCTTTTGAAGGCAGATATATTTGTATTGCCTGCTCCGAGCCCTTTCGTCCGCTGGGTCGGACTCATCAGGGAGACACGGCTGGTTGTGTCTGCACTCCTGGCGTCAAATAGAGACACCACAGTCCATAATACTGTGGTGTTCTCACCACCAAGGGTGCAAAAAAGAATCCAATAGCACCCCCAAAGCAGCCAGCGAAGAGTAGTAAATGAAACCAAACGAAAGTGTGGGGAGGAAAAAAGTTGCTGAAAAACTAAAGACATTATGCAAATAGCATAAAATGTAGGGGACAATCTTTGAGCCTACGCTTGAGGATCCACCCAAAGTTTTTCAGCAACTTTTTTCCTCCCCACACTTTCGTTTGGTTTCATTTACTACTCTTCTCTGGCTGCTTTGGGGGTGCTATTGGATTCTTTTTTGCACCCTTGGTGGTGAGAACACCACAGTATTATGGACTGTGGTGTGTCTCTATTTGACGCCAGGAGCGCAGACACAACCAGTCGTGTCTCCCTGATGAGTCCGACCCAGCGGACGAAAGGCCTCGGAGCAGGCAATACAAATATATCTGCCTTCAAAAGGGATTGCGATGGTTCCCTTATGCATCTAGTGAAGAGTTTTCATATCTGTAACATATTTTCTTAATTTCATGTTCCCAGTTTCTCCATCTTCAACCCCCCCCCCCCCCCCCTACTCCTTAAGTCCAAATCTTTGCCAAGTCATTACTATGAAGATAGTTCAGTTGTTGGCCTGCGCGTGTTTTTTCCCCCACTATTAGATTGTTCGTCTAAGTATTTGTCTGACTTGATTCAAGTTTAAAAGGTTGTGCCAGTCTTGAATAAAAGTTACTCTGTGTTAGGTTTTCTTATGGGAGCAAAAAATACCCAACTTGTTTACTGTTTATCGTTTACTGTTCCCTGCCTCATTTCATTTCCGATTTTGTTTTGATTAAATTGAGGTTATTTGTATTTGTTTCTGTCCGTCTGTGTGTTTGTCTTTTGATCTCCCTTGCATCTTTGGGTGGATCCTCAAGCGTAGGCTCAAAGATTGTCCCCTACATTTTATGCTATTTGCATAATGTCTTTAGTTTTTCAGCAACTTTTTTCCTCCCCACACTTTCGTTTGGTTTCATTTACTACTCTTCGCTGGCTGCTTTGGGGGTGCTATTGGATTCTTTTTTGCACCCTTGGTGGTGAGAACACCACAGTATTATGGACTGTGGTGTGTCTCTATTTGACGCCAGGAGCGCAGACACAACCAGTCGTGTCTCCCTGATGAGTCCGACCCAGCGGACGAAAGGCCTCGGAGCAGGCAATACATATATATCTGCCTTCAAAAGGGATTGCGATGGTTCCCTTATGCAGCTAGTGAAGAGTTTTCATATCTGTAACATATTTTCTTAGTTTCATGTTCCCAGTTTCTCCATCTTCACCCCCCCCCCCCCCTACTCCTTAAGTCCAAATCTTTGCCAAGTCATTACTATGAAGATAGTTCAGTTGTTGGCCTGCGCGTGTTTTTTCCCCCACTATTAGATTGTTCGGCTATGTATTTGCCTGACTTTATTCAAGTTTAAAAGGCTGTGTCAGTCTTGAATAAAAGTTACTCTGTGTTAGGTTTTCTTATGGGAGCAAAAAATACCCAACTTGTTTACTGTTTATCTATCTGTTGTCTGTCTGTCTGTCTGTGCGTGTGTGCGTGCGTGAGCGTATATATATATATATATATATATATATGTGTGTGTGTGTGTTTGAGAGAGAGAGAGGGGTGAATTTGTTTGGTGAGGAGAGAGAGAGACATACATACAAGTGTGTGCGCGTGTGTATAAGCGCACGCGCGTGTAGGTGTGTTGTTGTTGTTGGCAAGTTCGGGTTTTTGTCACCACAATGAAAGGAGTTGAACATACAAAGGTCTATGAATGCGTGCACGCGCGCGCGCGTGTGTGTGTATAGGACGAATTTTACGAAATTTTGGTAAAAAAAAAATTACGTAAATGTTCTGTTGAGCGACACTGATCAACAAACTCTATATGAGAGAAGACAGAAGGAAATTGTATGAAATACATAGTTTATTAACCTTTTGTAAAACTGAAACAGTCGCTGACGACGAACTAAAACACAAATAAACAATATAAACATGATGCAAATTCACGACAACAGAATTTTGATATGTCTTACACACACACACACACACACACACACACACACACACACACACACAACACACACAAATGAAAAAAAAATGCACGAAACAATACTCCCTTTAAGGCCGTGGACAAAAGAATCCACCGTCGACAGTCATGTGGGGAGTATAGTTTTGCGCTTTTTTTTATATGCCCGTTAATTCTGACATCTAAAGAAAGATATGTTTGTTGAAGACTCGAAGTAAAATAAATGCAGATCTGAGTTTCTTTAAAGAAGGGAAATGGACGTTTAAAGTCAATAGATTCTCCTTCAAGCTGACAGGAGATAAAAACAACTTCTAGCAAGGGAAACCACATTTCACCCTCTCTAGTGTTCTTGTCCTTATTCTTTGTCCCCCTCCCCCTCCCCTCCCCTATCACCTCACCCCTCGGTGGTAATCCTGTGGGGAGAATTCAGGTCAGACTAGATCGTCACTGGTCCGAGAAGGACACTTATTTGTAGCCGACCCACCCCTCTGCCCCTCACTCCCCCTTCACCCTCCCTCTGCACCCTCCCCTTCCCTTCACATTCCTTTATCCACCACGTCCTCCTTCTAAGCCCTCCCAACTTCTCCTCCCCTTTCCCTCTTCGGCATCAACTCTACACCTCGCTCCTTTTTCCTCAACCCACCCCACTCTCGCTTTCTGCTATCTCTAACTTTGCCCCATTACCCTCTGCTCTGACAAACTCCAGACGCTGTATCACTCATGAGCAGATCATGCTGTCTGCCTTCTGCGCAACACCAGAGGTAAACTGGGCTATGATGATAAAACATGTGAACTGTATCCCCACAGGATCACCTCTACATGTAAGAACTCTTTAATCTCCGGTCAACCTGAAGGAGTCTATGTCTCGAAACATTGTTTTCCTGTCAATGTCACACGGAATACACGCTAAACGGCATGTCGTGCCGAAATATGCGCGCAGTATCGTATTTCATGCGTTTCCCGTCTGGCATACTTTTGAGAGAAAAAGGGCTTAAAGCTATTTCGCAGATGATCTCGTTTCACGACGTGACTGCTGTCTGCGAGATGCATTTCTTGTATTGAGCATTATGGGGCAATGAACGACGCTGTTGGTAGACACGTGACTGCGCATTGTTCGACAATGAAATGGCAGACGAGACGTGGACAGCCTCGTTTCCAGCTTTCAACATGATGAAAACCGTTTTGGATCGATTCATTCCATTGGGACTGAACCTGAGGCGCGTACTATTGGAGACTGAAAGAAGCAGACACTTCAAACCAGGCAGTCCCATTTCGCTGATAATCGATTTTGTGCACCAGTCGGCCATTTCCTTGCCGTTTTCCTCTTTGCTTTATTCATTTTGTAATTTATGTATGTGTTGAAATTGATTTTTAAAAAGAGTAAAAGGGAAAAGAGAGGACTCTACAAGGAAAGGGAAAACAGGTGATTTTCCCTCCTCCACTTTTTGTTATGTTATGTTCATGAAAAAATGCCTGTGATGCACGAAAAGAAAGAAAAAGGTTCCCCATGCCATGCATGCAGCTGAAACACACGAGAGAGAGAGAGAGAGAGAGAAAGAGAGAGAGAGAGAGAGAGAGAGAGAGAGTGTGTCAAACTTCCGTATTGATGATGGCTTGGCAGGAAGATGATGAAAAACAAAAACCACAACCTGGTCGGCCAGTGCATATCTATTCTGACACCCCCACCCCATCCTTAATCCCCACCCCGTCTTTCCCCTTCAGAAAAAAAAGCACAGAGGAAAGCGAATCATCACAGAAATGTCTTGAGCGACAGACAGAATGAACTATATCACTGCAAGACAGCGGTCCATCTGCAAACGATGCTGGCGATCATGCCAAACATAAAAGGAAGACATTATTGTTCTTATTCTTGTCATTCTCCTCCTCCTCCTCCTCCCCCTCCTCCTCCTCCTCTTCATCAATATTCTTCTTCTTCTTCTTCTGCTTTTTCTTCTTCTTTGTTTTTCCATTATATCATCATGATTAACAGTATTTACATGATGCCTTTCGTCTGTTAGGGACCAAGGTCTCAGTGTTTTACAGTCCACACTCTCCTTTACCCAAAGGCCTGCTTACCTAGGTACAGCCGACTGGAGAGCTGCCTGCTTGTGCGAAATTCAGTTGTTTCCCGTGTCATGCAGTCAGTTTCAGTCATTCAATTTTATCTATTCATTTTTCGATTTTCCCCGCAGGGTACACACATGTCATCCAGATCAGCTCTCCCGAAAGTTAGTGATGGAATTTTACGTATGCGCAAGATGTAACTCGTACGTTCGCACACGGAACCTGGGTTTATGGTCTCATTCGAAGGACCTTCCGGGAAATGGAGTCAGAGCCAATGTTAACTACGAGGGAAAAATTCCCCTGCATTGAAATGGTCCGTAGGGGATTGAAACCCGCAACCCCAAGATCACCAGGATTTCCAGTCTATTAACCGAGTCACTCCGTTCCCGTGACACACATTGCATTTAGGAAACAACTCCATGTCGAAAAGGAAACAATGAAACAAAGGGACGTGAATCTTGTTTTGCTACTCAGCTGAATATGTTCATTGCGTGTCCTAAGTCAACAAGCGAAAAAAAAAAAAAAAAAAAAAAAACCAAACAAACAACAACAACAAAAAGATTACGCAGTTCGTCTTTCGTTAAACCTGGTATTTTTGTTCCAGTTGTTGCAGAGGCTAGAAACAACAGTAAAATCAAACACATATACAAACAAAGAAACAAAAAACACAATGAGTTGGCATTTACAAAATTCTTGGTGACCCAATTTTTTTTTCAACATTCTATTTCACGTTGTCTTTTAAATGCGTAATAAGATTCATTTTCAGTCCCATTGTTGAACCAAACACCCGAGAAGCCAGATATATGCAAACAAACTTGAAGGTCAATAATCTGTTCCTTTTTTTTTTCTTTTTTCTTTTCTTTCACATTGATCGTCCACGCATCGAAAACTGCCTTTACTTCTTTCATAATCCTCGTTCCCACTCTCGCGACAACATTGTCCATACTGATGTACATGCGCGCGTGTGCGCGTGTGCGTGCGTGCGTGCGTGTGTGTGTGTGTGTGTGTGTGTGTGTGTGTGCGTGCGTGTATGTGCGTGTGTGTGTGTGTGCGTGCGTGCGTGCGTGCGTGTGTGTGTGTGTGTGTGTGTGTGTGTGTGTGTGTGTGTGTGTGTGTTCATACACAAATGCTTGTGTATTACAGATTTTTTTTTCTGAAAATCTGTGTCGCAGTTTACGCTGGTAACTGGAAAAAGTTCGCGATAGCTTGCTTAGAAATGGCACATGCTTTATCACAGGATCCAGCTTGGTTTCAGAACAGAGGAAAAGTTGTTAGTGTGCCTTCCTCTAAATGGGAGACCAGATAGGCTGGCTAACATCCCTACGCAACTACGAAGATTAGAGAGGGAGAGTGGGTGATCAAGGCAGAGAGAGACAGCACAGATTTTTTTCCCAAATAGACCCAACCCTCCATTGCCATTCTCAGTGCAAAGGTGCTCATGTTTTATTACTGTGAGGGCGGAACGCGAGCAGGAGTGTACAGACGGAAGTCTTCTTTAACGAGAGTAACAAAGAATCAGATGAAGTGGGTTTCTCGTATTCACGCGATACGTACTGTTTTCCCTCAAAGCGTAAGACTCTTGACGTCTTTTCCCCTGCAAGAAATAAGCATAGTGATAAGAAAGGAGCGTGGGAG
>CM065714.1:114882481-114884981 GCA_033310375.1 Conus canariensis
GTGCGATGGAAAGGGATGTTCCATTTCGCTGTGTGTTTGGAGATCCACTTTCTAACAGCCTCAGGCCCAAACAACGACTGCACCCCTCCAAAAACATCTTGATCAGATGGGGAGCACTGAGCACGCGAGCTGTGACACATAACACGGGTGTCAGTCTACCTTGAAACACCACCAAGGCTGAAACTGACCCAGCTAGATTCAACTTGCCAGCGTGCTCGCATGCAGACTCTCTCTCTCTCTCTCTCTGTGTGTGTGTGTGTGTGTGTGTGTGTGTGTGTGTGTGTGTGTGTGTGTGTGTGTGCAAATGTGTGTGTGTACAATTGCGTGTATACAGGCATGGAAGTTGCAGATGGCGCGATTTGATTTTTAAAAAGTATTCCATGATCTCCAGATATACAAAATGTGCCTGAAATAAATATTAGCGTCAAAAAAAAAAGAAAAAAGAAGAAGACAGAGAATTCTGTTGTTTTTTCATGTCGCCAGGTTTATTTTCCAACGTCAAGCTTCGATTAATCCATTAATGGTGAATTTCCAAATTTTGAATGTTGAGCAGCAAGTACACTGGACTGTGATGCTTATGTGTGCGAATAATACAATGCAGGCAGCAAACTTCACGACGTTTGGAGGCTGGAGATAGGCACACTATGCTTCTGCTTGGTGGTGTTCCCTGTCACTCAACACTTTTTAAAACGTCGGTGGCTGTATAAGAGACTTGTGTACGCTTTCCTCTGCCTTGTCAAAGACTGCCAATGACCGCAAGACGCGTGACTCCCGGTAGTTTGTCCAGTTATCTTGCTGCACCGTCAGTCATGTTCTCCAAGTTAAGCAATGGCATTAGGAGAAACCCTTCATCAGCCCTTGTTGCTCAACGTTCGTGTCATTGCTTTCAGTCACGAAGTCGTTATTACGTCAGTCAACAATTTGATGTTACTTTCAGGTCTTTGTTTTCATAACGGCTGTTTGTTTTCGTTGTTCATTTTGTTATCGCTGCTGTTACTGCATTTTGCGTACGTTTTTCTTGTTACTGTTACCACAGCTCTTACTGTTGTTGCTCTTGTTGGTGGGTTAGACAATGATCTCTTCACGATTGCAGAACACTATAGGTGTACAATCAGGACAAGAAGAAGAAGTTTCAAGATTAGGCTTTACGAAAGCACCGCCTTTAATACTTACGACAACTGATGCGGAACATTACACAAATCAGGTTAGTAACTTTCAGTATGTTTTCAATCACGATCATGATTGATTTGTTTGTAAGTGGGCGCACTGCTGTTGTATGTTCACCTTCTGCATCTTTTTTTTTTCATGCTGCTATTGGTGTTCTGTTTAGTCTCGTCTCCCACGTGTGCGTGCGTGCGTGCGTGAGTGCGTGTGCATGTGCGTGCGTGTGTGTGTGTGTGTGTGTGTGTGTGTGTGTGTGTGGTGTGTGTGTGTGTGTGTGTGTGTTGTTACACTGGTGGGGTGGATGCGTCATGTTTTGAGGTGGGGTGGAAGACAGATAGGGTGGGAGATGATGGCTGACAGCGTATATTCGTGAGGTCAATGTTCCTATCTGATGTCAGCGTGCCCGTTACCCCCCCCCCCCCCCCCCCCCCCCCCCTATCTCAGTATGTCTGCTAGGACTGCACCATGGCACGCACGATGACTTGATGAAGGTGAACAGCTTTCCAGACTAGGAGTGCGTTGTCCAGGCAGAGTGTTCTGCAGCACGTTTGGGGCCATGTTTGGTCAACGGCATTTTTACCGCGAACGTTCAAAACGTTCTGAAGCGGTCTTTGAGATTGTTTGCAAAAGGAGACAAGATGGCGCCGATTGTAGTTGCACTGGCGCTCTGCCCGGCCGACGGCACTTTCGACACGAACGTTCAAAACGTTCTGTAGCGGCCTTCTGAGGCCGTCAGCAAAGGAAAATAAGTTGGCGCTGATCGTAGTGGAATCCTGCTGTTCGTTTTTGCTTTTGTGTGTGTGTGTGTGTGTGTTTGTGTGTGTGTGTGTGTGTGTGTGTGTGTGTGTGTGTGTGTACGCGCGCGCTTGCTTCAGATTTGTCGGTGGTGTTAGTTCAGTTACATGAGCACCATTATCTATTTGATTATACTAAGATCCGATCCTGTCACTTTATCGTCTTAGGTCGTTTAACACGCAAAAAAAAAAAAAAAAAAAAAAAAAAAAAAAAAAAAAAAAACCGATCGCTAATCGACAGGAATAGGAAGTATCGTTGCTTAGACAAGCACAGCACGTGTTGTGAAACGTTTTGTACAGTCATTCTTGGCGGATTGTATTCGTCAGTCTATGTATCTGGTGGGCGTTGGGCTGTGGACGTGAGATGCTGTATGGGCTTATCAGTGTCAGTGATGCGTACGTGGTCCTGTCCATGACAGATAAAATGTGGATGTGTCCAGCTCTGAGTGGTGGCTGGTTTGTTGTGGTCTGTTTTCTGTCCATTAGCCCCGACAAGGAGGTTGTTTTTCATTGGCGCCTACTGCTTTGTTTGTTTGTTCAGC
>CM065714.1:114887481-114892481 GCA_033310375.1 Conus canariensis
ATCAAATTACTTTCTCTTTCTTTGTGAACAATAAATCTGGGTATAACTCTGGATCACTTCTGACTATGGAACGAGACGTGAACGACTTACGCAAAGTTTTATTTGTTGTCTGAAAGGAATATATTTTTTTTTAATCGCCTTTTTCTCTCAAGGTTTGTTTATTGCGGTTATTTTCTGGCTGACCTTCGTGACAAACTTCTTTTTTTCATGTCCTCACTCAAAGAAGACTTACTTCTCTTTAGCAATACACAATAACACAATTCACTTCAATTTGTGTTATTTATAGTCAAGCGGACTTCGAGGGGCCATATCAGTGCTTGAAAACACAATTTAACAGACATCAAAAGGGATACAATTTATACGTGTGAATGTATACAGGTGAACATTGACATGCAGTGTCAAACAATATTCAAACAATTCCGAGAGAGAGAGAGAGAGAGAGAGAGAGAGAGAGAGAGAGAGAGAGAGAGAGAGAGAGGAAACGTATAGCGGAATTATCTGTATATTTATGGAGAAATCATATTCCTCACATCCACCTCCCTGCTTCTCTTTCCACTAGTTTCCTCCCTACAGCCTTCCTCCATCTATCTCTGTAACCATCTCCCATTATCCCACCCATGACACGCACCTCGATTTCTCACCTTCTCCCACCCCCCTAGTTCATATCTGCATGACCACAGGATTCCACATACTATTGGGTGAATCAGTGAATCAAGTATTGGTTAGGTAAAGTGGACAGAATGGGGCAATACCTTTCACTCAAGAATATTTTTCTCACAAAACAGAAGATGTAATGTTTATCAGTGCGACATTTTGTTGGTGTCAGTGTTTAATTTACAACACACACACACACACACACACACACACACACACACACACACACACACACACACTTTCTACATCCTTACCCACATCCACCCACATACCCACCTCCCCCCAACACACACACACACACACACACACCACACACACACACACACACTTTTTTTTATGTAAAACGAAAAAAAAATGACATATTCATCCATTTATTAAGTATGAGCGTGATAGCCGTTTTATTTCAAAATCAGAACAGCACACTTTCAAAACAGACATGTTTTCGCTGCGATATTTGTATTTAAGTTTTGTTGTTTATTTTTTTTTTGTTCAGAGAGAAGACTCGTATAGTTGTTCTAATTATGTAAATTTCACATTTGTGAATATAAATGTTAGCTCCACAAATGGTGGGGACCAGACTTTTTTTTCCATTTGTTTTGAACATTAAGATATAATCTAACACAAAACCCGGTATTTCTATTTCAATCTTTTTTTTTCGAATTCCTTCCATACAAATATCGGATGTGAAGTTACATTTCAAGAATTAATGATAAATGGAACATTGTTCATCGTTATACAAAGTACATTCATCGCTCAATATTGAAGTCATTTTCTGTGAGACATAATTTTGTAACAAATTCTAATTTGGAACTATTTTAATTGTATTGCCATTTATTATAGTCATTACATTGTAAACGGTTTTCCTCTTTACAACGGAATAAGATTTTTCTGCCTTTAGCAAAATGGTTTC
This sequence comes from Conus canariensis, assembly GCA_033310375.1. Lineage (NCBI taxonomy): Eukaryota > Metazoa > Mollusca > Gastropoda > Neogastropoda > Conidae > Conus > Conus canariensis. Next base: position 114,889,046 of record CM065714.1, read on the forward strand.
CTATTTCCAATATCTGCGTTTGCAAGCAGTGTAGTGATGTGGTTTGACCCTTTTTGTACTCCCAGTTCTTATAGAACAGGGAGTACTTTACAATGGGAACGAAGAAATGCTGTCTGTGTGTCTGTCTGTGTGTCTGTCTGTGTGTCTGTCCGTGGCCAAAATGTGTTCCACTCGCTCCAGAAAAAAACTTCTGGGCCGATCTTTCTGAAAATTTATAGGTATGTTCATTATGGGCCACGGATGATGCCCGATGTTGTATTATACCAGAATAGCCGTTACTAAGGACTATAAATGATAATTTTAAAAAATCAAGTCCGATAAGAGAAATCACCACCACGCTGTCGAGTTTTTTTTTTCCACTAACCGGAAATTGTCTCCCTTCTTGCAATAACTGTTTATAAACTTATGTGTAACCAAACTTTGTAAGCTCCTCGGTAGTATAGTGGTTAGTATCCCCGCCTGTCACGCGGGAGACCGGAGTTCTATTCCCCGCCGGGGAGAGCAACATTTTTTTTTCTTTTCTCTTACATACAAAATTCTTACTACCAAAAGGGGAGAAAGTGCTATAGTGACTGATTTATATATATTTTTTCTTTTTGTTGAACTACTGTACTGGGAGTATGTTTATATGCTTTGCATCTTGTTTAAAGATACAACGTAGGCCTATTAACTTAATTATTGCCTTTATGCCCTGCTGTCTGTCAATGTGTTACAAGCCTACATTTCTTTTTGCTATGTCACCTGTTATTGCTTGAACAAAACCTAAGTAGTGCTAATGGTTCACTCATACTTTCTTTGACAGAATTTACCATCATTCAGAAAGCTTTCATTTCCACCAACAATATCTTTTACTGAGAAAACACTCTTGGTGGCCAAGTTCTTAAAACAAAAATCAGTATCGTTGACTTTTTTTTTTTTAGCACTTGAAAAATCTTGTGGTGATAAAATATTTTTGTTATCCAAATTTACACGGCTGTTTGATCTGTCAAAGGCTGAAAAAGCATATGTCCAAAAGGCTGTGTTTACTCTGTAAACTTCTTACATCCGGGACAACTTAGCCAGTATATCTAGTTGCAAAGTGAGGCGACTGCAGGCGGAAATCTAAACAAATTTTAAATGTGATTAATAGCGAACCGCCAAGAAAACGCAGACAAACGAATCACAAGTCAAAACACAACCCGTTTCGACCTCTTAGGTCTTCTTCAGGCAAGATACAAAACACACAGGACAACGAAAATGAACAAGCAATCACTTATCTTCATTCAATTCAGCGCAAGATGGGCATTGGTCTTGACATGAGGAAACTTGCCTGCCTCTCTCTCTCTCTCTCTCTCTCTCTCTCTCCTCTCTCTCTCTCTCTCTGTGTGTGTGTGTGTTGTGTGTGTGTGTGTGTGTGTGTGTGTGTGTGTGTGTCCCTCTCTCTCTCTCTTTACTAGTCCATCATTTCCTTTCTTCATTACACATTTTAAATGTAATTATCAGCGCTCCGCCAAAACAAACATAGACAAACGAATCACAAGACAAAACACGACGCGTTTCGACCTCTTGCGTCTTCTTCGAGCAAGATGCAAAGCACTCAGGACAACGAAAATGAACGAGCAATCACTTATCTTCATCCACTTCAGCGCAAAATGGGCGTTGAATGAAAACGAGGCTGTCAAGAAGGAGACAATGTGTGAGTCGAGGTAGTAATGATGATGATTATATTACTGATAGGAATAATGATATGGTAATGATGATGATCATTTGGTGATAATAAGGCAATAGCAGTTGTAGTATGGGAGAAAGGAGAGTGGGTTAGAGGATTCTTAAACAGCATGGTTGCCGTGGCAACGGTCTTAGTGGTGATGGTGATGTTAATGGTAGTGATGGTAATATCAATAATAACAATCGTATTAATAATAATGATGATAATGCTAACAACTATAGTAACGGTAATTGTAATAATAGCACTGATAATAAAAGCATGACACAGAAATGTAATTCATTTTAAAAAAAAGAAAGAAAAAGGATCAAAAAAGATTTTTTATAACAATAATATTGATGATAGTAATGATAATAATAGTACTATTACTAATACTAAGAGAAGGGAGGAAGAAAAAAAAAAGGAGGAGGGGGAGGGGAGGACAGGAAGAGCAAAGAGGAGAAGGAAGGTATAAATTATGGGAAGGATGGAATCTTTCTTCATTGGCCTGAGACCATCCCTCCCTCATCCGCCTTTCCTTTCCACCTCCTCAATCTTACTCTCTTAAAACCATGCTGTGCCTTTGTGATTTGTCCCCAAGAGGTATGGCTAAGATGGGTAGCGAGGGTCTGTTGGGACTAAACCATCCATACCTTGGTATTGAAACAATCAATCAATCCGTCAGTCAATCAGTTGTCTGGCCACCAGAAACTGACAGGCATGTGGGATCTATCCCATTAACAAATGAGACCGCTGCTGAACATGATGGAGTTCAGTCATACATCAAACCGTGCTTGCTCCAAGGGTGTGCCCATGACGTGCTTCCAACAGGGACTCCCGACAACATGGCCGGCGTGCCCACACTACAGAGCCACCTATTACCCACCAAGGTCACTGAAGTTCGGCCATAGCTTCCTGCTGAGATTGAAGATGGCAGTCAGCTGGGGGGCACGCTGTCATCCCGATTTACCGATTCCACTTTGCCCGAATGGAGGATTTTGGTCATTGGCCTATATATTCGATAAGACTTCAATTACTCTTTTCTTTAAAAGAAAATGAAGCAAATCGCGATCAAAGCAAACACGCGCGCGTGCGCGAGCACACACAGGCGCACAGCCCGCAAACACACACACACACACACACACACACACACACACAACACACACACACACACACACACACACACACACACACACACACACACGGTCCGAGTGCGTTGATGATGGGAATGCACGGCACCGCTCTGTTTCCTGCCTTTTCACATACACTCCACACCAAAAATACCACCACTATCATGAAGCACGTGGCACGTGATGACGGCAGACTTTGAAAATAAGCTACACTATCTTGCAGAACACCACTTTTCGGCGTATGTTTGTGTCCTTGTTTCTACCGCGCAAATGACGGAAGCGCTAGCCAGACTAAGACCCATCTGGAATGACAGAAACATCACAATGAGTTCCAAGATCAGACTGACATTGACATATTTCCCTATGTCTGTGAGACATGGACTCTGACAGCTGAACTTGAGAGAAGGATTCAGACATTAAAGATGAGATGCTTCATCGAAATCCGTGGTGTCTCATACAAAGGCCACACTACCAACTTGGAGGTCCAGACCAGAGTAAGGCAAGCCATCGGACCATACGAAGACCTGTTGTCCACAGTGAAAAGAAGGAAAATGAGATGGTGTGGTCATGTATCAAAATTGACAGGACTTGCCAAAACCATTTCAACAAGGAACAGTGCGAG
>CM065714.1:114897481-114909981 GCA_033310375.1 Conus canariensis
AACAGCAACAACAACAACAACAACACAACAACAACAACAACAACACACACACACACACACACACACACACACACACACACACACACACACACACACAGCCAAAAAAATCCAAACAAACAAACAAAAAAGAAACAAACAAACAAGAAAAAGCAACGAAAAGGAACTAACAGTGATTATTATGAACGAAAACAAGACCCACTTTGGTCAAGGCTGACCAAGAATGATGCCATCCTAATTTTGCTACCTGGCCATTTGGCTTAATTAAGGAGCGTGGTTTGTGGCTGAACAGCCATTACGGGAGTGGTCGTCTTTGTGGGAAAGGTCGGCAAGGAGTGGCTAATCCTTTCTGCGTGCGAGAGTGGACATCGAAAGATAAATGAGTACAGGCAACACGCACGCACGCACGCACGCACACGCACACACCACACGAAGATATAGCAAGAATCTCACTACATTCCTTCGCCTTCCACACTGTATATAATCTGAAGTCGACCCATCAAACGAACTGAGTATGTCCAAATACTAAATTTAAAAAAAAAAAAAAAGGCAAAGGCAACATGAATTGTTGATACGTCGTGATAAACATTAACATCCAGAGTCATGAGGAAAAAGAACAATTATATTCACCAAAGTCTTATTTTAAGGGGTGTGTACAACGACAAAACACGTTACGTAAATGGGACACACACACACACACACACACACACACAACACACACACACACACACACAGAGAGAGAGAGAGAGAGAGAGAGAGAGAGAGAGAGAGAGAGAAAGCAGTTGTTGCGCTTCCAGACATCTTGTTCTTGCCTAGATAGGATCTATAAGAGTCTACGTGAACTATTCCATAAACACACACACACACACACACACACACACACACACACACACACACACACACATACACACACACGCGCACACACCACACACACACACACACACACACACACACACACACACACACACACACACAACACACATACACACACACACACGCACAGGTGCAAGCTCTTTATCCACAGCGGCCAAATGCAAACTCTCAGAGTAGATTTTTTTTTTTTAGTGACGGAAAGTTACCAGGGGGATTTCTTTGCCTCGGCTTTTTTTTCGGGCTCTGTCTTTACTGGCGAAGGGACTTCAACATATCGACTCATTTAAAAACACAAACAAACAAGCAAACAAACAAACAAACAAACACACAAACAGACTACCTGTCACACCCACCACTTATAGTCTAGATGATAATTCTGCCTCTCCTAGCTTCCTCCCCTACCACCCCCCCCCCCCCCCCAATTCCTCACCCACCCACACCCACACACCCATACACCTACCCCGAAAAGTAAAACTACATCCTGTGCAAGATGGAAACCTCAGAAATGAGGTCGTCAACCTCGCCCACTCCCCCCCCCCCCCTCCCCCCCCCCCCCACACACACCCACACCCAAACGCCTCCTCAGCACTCCCACGGCTAGTGTGCTGTATGTAGCCTATCAATTTGTCATAAAGTTGTGCGGATACGAGAACGGCTAAAAATGGGATCGCCCCGTTTCCTCTGGTCAGCTTGTTGGACGTCAGACTATCATTTCTTGATGACATTGCGTGTTCTGGGGAGGAGAGCGCAGAGTCTTCTCACTCCCCATGGGAATGCACTATCCATCAGGCGACCTCGCCTCCTGAGCCTAATAACATCCATCTTCATCCTTTTTTTTTTGTTGTTGTTTGTTTTTCTTTCTTTCTTTCTTTCTTTTTCTTTTACGGTATCGTTTAAAAGAAATTATCCCCCAACGCTACTCTAGCCCTTCGCCCCGACTGTGTGAACGCCTGTCCTTCCTGTCTCACGCACACTCACACACGGGCATTCTGTGGCAGTCCCAATACAGGAAACTCACCAATGGAGACGCGGCGATGCTACGAATGTTTAGCGAGTCATTTTACGCGTACATTTCGTTTCAGGATAAAAATCGTATGAACATCCTTCTATCTTCCGAAAGGCTTCATCTGTCTTGGTTCAGCTCCCCATATTTGTCACGCACTCCAAGCCACAAGGTTTGAGGCTTCTGTGAAAATATCCGCTTCCCCATTCTCCGTAAAATCATCTCTCTGAAAGCGCTCGGAAAACCAGTCTTTGTTTTGTTCTGATCTCATTATCTGTGACACTCTCTCTCTCTCTCTCTCTCCTCTCTCTCTCTCTCTCTCTCTCTCTCCTTCTGTGTGTGTGTGTGTGTGTGTGTGTGTGTGTGTGTGTGTGTGTGTGTGTGTGTGTGTGTGTTTTCTCGTGAATTTTCTTCCTGTGCTTCTCTGTTCTGCAGGGGCAGGAAGAGCTGCTTGTCTGTGGAAGCCATCAAAGCACATTTCACCTCATGGTCTCACGCCATCTTTGTTGGGTTGAAGTGACCCCGACTGGAATTCCTGCCCGCCGCTTTCCCCGCAAATCCTCGGAATGACGTAGGACAGACTCACGACGAAGGAATACGTAACTGAATGCATGGAGACACAGACTGATCCTTGAAAGACAGATTTTACCGGGCCAGCGTCTGAGAGGACTTGAATATTTGACAGTTCCATTGGCGGGTTGATCTCCTACACCCAGGGATGAATATGTTTGAGACCGTTGCCATATCTCACAATCTGCCTTTGTCGTGAATGTATTGCTACAGGGACAACGTGTAGCACTAAATCGATACATAGGCACCGCAGACACCACTGAAGATAGTCTCAGATTACCGAAGCTAGGAAAGCTTGGAGCAGACAGAGGTAAGGAAGATGAGCAGGAAAGAAATGAAAGGCCGCGACAATGGCGAGTGCTCTATTGTCCACAAAACATTATAATCTTCAGACAAAGGAAGAGCGAGAGCTAGGGTTGGGAGAGGGAGAGTGGGGGTGGGGGGGGGGGGGCTGGAAGGGGGATGAGGGATATGAATAAAGTGGTGTACATACATCTAATTCTCATGTGTTGAATCCGAGCACGCGCACGCGCACGCACGCGCGCGCACACACACACACACACACACACACACACACACACACACACACACACACACACACACACACACACGCACGCAAATATCAACACAGGGTAGGATTATAAACTTCGTTGAGGTTAACTGCATCGCACACTAATTTTAGCTTCCTTTTTTTGAGCGCATGAGAGAGAGAGAGAGAGAGAGAGAGAGAGAGAGAGAGAGAGAGAGAGAGAGAGGGTGGGGAGAAGAGTCCTAAACGGTGTGCATTTTTAGACGGTGTAACGAACACCCAGTGGGAGAACGTTCGTGCTGCTGACTTAATTTTGATAATAATCACATGGATTTATTGACAAGAATGGGCGAGTTCAATGAATGTTCTTCATTTGCTTCTCTGTTCTGCAGGGGCAGGAAGAGCTGCCAGTCTGTGGAAGCCATCAAAGCACAGACCACCACATGGTCTCACGCCATTTTTGATGGGACAAAGTGACCCCGATTGGACCAGTTGCCTGCCGCTTTCCCTCACGAATCCACAGTACGACATCGGACAGACTCATGAGGAGGGATTAAGTAAGTGAATACATGAAGACACCCGTGCAGAGACAGACTAATCCTTGAAAGACAGATCTTCCCTGACCAAGGTCTGAGAGGACTTGAGTACTTGACAATTCCACTGGCGGGTTGATCTCCAAAAGCCCAGGAATGACTATGTTTTGAACCGGTGCCTTATCTCACCATCTGACCTAGGACAGACGAATGACGAGGGAATAGGTCAGTGACTACATGAAAGCACCTGTGTGGAGACAGACTAACGTTTGAAAGACAGATCTTCCCCTCCGAGAGGACTTCAGAACGTGACAATTCCATTGGCGGGTTGCTGTCCCAAACCGAGAGATGAATATGTTTTCGACCGGTGCTTTATCTCACCGTCTGCCTTCGTCATGAATATATCGCTGCAGGGACAACGTGTAGCATTGATCAACATATCAGCACCGCAGACACAACTGTAGTACCGCTGAAGATATGTCTCATCTTACCGACGCTATGAAAAGGTTGGCCAATAGGAGCAGACAGAGGTAAGGAATATGAACATGAGCAGAATCTGAAACGATGACAAAGGTGAATGCTCTCTTGTCCAGAAAACATTACAATCATCAGACGAGGAGAGAGCGATAGCTAGGGTTGGGAAAGGGGTGTGTGGGTGGGGGTGGTGATGTGGACACACACACACACGCACACACACACACACACACACCCCACACACACACACCACACACACCACACACACACACACACACACACACCACACACACACACACACACACACACACACACTGTCCTTTAGGAGGTGAAGGAGGCTATTTTTTTTCCTTGAAGACGAGAAAAACACCTGCTAGATCAGACGAGGTGTCTAAATGTGTCACATTTCACCCAGTCAGCTTTGTTTCAATTACATTTCCCTCAGTCAAGTTTTTCATGATCACGTTTCCTTATATATATATATATATATATATATATATTTTTTTTTAAATTCAAATCCATCCTTCATGTTTCGCCCCCAAATCATGTAGAATCTACTTGTAAAACCCATTAGTTGCAATACGTGCAGCTCGCACACACGCACGCACACATGCAAGCACGCATACACGCACAAACACACACACATACACACACACACACACACACACATACACACACATGCGCGCGCGCACACGCACGCACACACACACACACACACACACACACACACACGCCCGCACGCGCACACGCACGCACGCACGCACGAACACACACACACACACACACACACACACACACACACACACACACACACACATCTTCCACCAGAATGTTAACTCAAAGACAGTGACCTGGCAACAGGTTTACAGGGATTTAGTTGAGCACCATTCGCAAGGTTTAGGAAAACCGGCTGTTACGGATGGAAATGCGTGTGTGTGGAAGTCTGACTCACTCAGAATTATGGATGCATGCACGACTTTTTCTAATTCACATACACACACCCACTCATCCGAACAAGGACAGCCAGGCAACAAAATAACTCTTTTTTTATGCCACCCGAGCCATCAAACAAACACACAATTAAACATAGGTTGGTACACCCATTAGGTGTACATGTAGAACAAATTAATACAATTTTAATTATCAACTGCCGGGTCCAGCGCTGATGACGACGACGGTAGCGACGAGACAAGTCTGACACAGAGTCTCTTCCAAGCTGTGGTTCTCAATGAAGAAGGAGGGAAAGAAAAACTAACACGTTCGTGGCGTCTCTGTCAGCAACACGGTGACAGTCTCAACTACGAGCTGTGGCTCAAACACCTAAGAGCTGTGGCTCAACACCAACCAAGAGCTGTGGCACACACACCACCTGTGGCTCAACACCAACCAAGAGCTGTGGCACACACACCACACACACAGCGACGGCCTCGGACGCAGGTCGCTGGCACAAAAGAAGGGGCGACGTCCTGGCTCACCAGCAGCGACGTCTCCAACCCACTGGCCCAACAGTGGTCGGTCACGGGCGCAGTGGCAGGTAGGGCAATTGTCGGCGCTCAGGCCGGCCTCTCAACACCAGCAGTGAAGCGTTTTCCCTACACTCAAGAGAAGTTCGTTTATATACCCAGCACTTCTGCACTCACACACACGCACTCTACCTTGCCTGGTCAGTCCAGACTCTGGCTTGGGGGTTTCGTCAGGATTCTTTCCCAAGCCCTTCACTGGCATGAGCTACCAAGTAAGGTCTGTCACACACAGTCTGCAACGCACTCTGTCCAAGCCGAGCTTGCTTCAGAGGGTCAAGCAGCCGGTACACTGTCTTTCTGTCAGTGTCCACCTCCGGGCCCAGCAGTGGTACTGTCAAAACCGTCCTAGCCGTTGTAACCGTCTACGGCTGTACTGTCGCAGTGCTAGGGCAAAACTGTCTCCTGGTAACTGGAGGCCCAAGCACTGGTCTGTCACTAGTGTTAAGTACTGTCACAGTAGTACGACGTAGCTCCCTAGCTAACTACAAGTTAGCTAGTCCGCTCTCCTCAAGGCCGAGTGTCGAGCTCCCTAGCTAACTACAAGTTAGCTAGTCCGCTCTCTCCTCAAGGCCTAGCGTCGCTAATCTAACTAGTTAGTAGGACCGCACTCTTCAAGCTCCCCTGTCGTACTGCCGGAGTTCGTCTGCTTGTTTACCTGAGTGTCAGTGAACACTTCTCACGCGAGGTGCACTTCCGTTGAGCTCGCCTATGTGCGCAGAAACCGTGCGTCACTACACTCCCCCCGACTTTATGATGAAAGCTTTTCGTCAAGGGGTTGCAGTGAGGAAGGGAGCTCTTCACCTCGCTTGAGCCCATGTCTGGTTAATGTCTATTTGCAGGTCCTCTGAGAGTGCTTCCTGTTTAGCAGCCGTAGATGCGGAAAGCACTGTGTGCCAACAGGCCCATGGAAGCTGATCCATTGCCAGTCTGCGACCTCGTCCAGTAAGGCTATTTCAGCCACTTCGGAGGGTCAGCAGATGCCTAAGGTATCACTGCTTGGGCAGGCTGCCAGGCCTCTGGTGCTGGACAGTGTTCCCCCAGATTTTTCCCTGTAGGTCCATCCACGCCACCAGAAGCAGCATGACCTTTCAATGAACCAGGACGGTTGCCGCCTCAGCCGGGCACATCTGGAAGCTACTCTGAACCAGCCCCCCAATATACTGGCAAAAAGTGGCCATCGCTTCCCTCTGCCCACCCCGGATGTGTACGCCACCCAGGGTGGAGTGAAGACGCTGCATTCAGGGGAACTGGAACAATCACTTCCAGTAACCCGATGACACGACAAACCAATCCATGGCCTGCCACAATGCCCTGCAACCCCTCAGCATACCATCACAGTCTCTCTCTCAGGCACCCTAACAGCAAGCAGAAGGCTCAGGGGATTCCATGTCCACTGGTGCTGGGTACTTCCTCTGCCAGCAGCTCTGCCTCTCTGGGCTCACACTAGCCGTCAACACCAATAATGCCTTCCAGTGAATGAGAGCTGGCACAGACTTCAGATGACGTGTTTCTGGAACTGGCTCTCCCACATGCTGGCTAAAAGCCTTCATGGCCTCCTTCTGGCAGTTGGTGAAGACTGTATTGCCCAAGCTGGTGCAGTGCTGCCTGCTGATGAAGTCTACCAGCTTTTCCCAGTTTCCACATGGCCCCAGTAGCCATGCCATTGCCTGCCGAAGTGCCTGTGTTCGACCCTGCAAAACAACCTTTGATGAAGGGGGCAGTCTTTCATCAAATATGCCGGGCAGATGGTGAATGAAGGCATGAGCTTTCGGATACTTGTTAGCCTCCCCACAGCCGGGAATCAAACACTTCTTGCCCCTCTTTTGGTTTTCCTGGCATGTGGAACTGGCCTCCTTTGCCTTCCTGGATCTGTGGCAATGTACAGACATGTGCTTGGGAGAAGTTCTGGCATCCTGGATCTCAGCAGTAGGGTTTGAGTCCGTATGTCTTTTCCCTGTTGTGGGCCCTTTGTCAGAGGATTCCCTGTCCCTTTCACTTGATCCTATAAGGCCTGGGTTGGGATCCTCCTGACGCTGGCTAGACTTCCCAATACCCCTACTGTCCTGAGTAACCCTGGCTGACATGTTCCCACGTGGTCCTCCGGAGCAACTTGATTTGCCAACTGTACTTGAATCCTGACTCTGGCATCTTGTTCTGTTGTCCCCCATGGTCTTGTTCACTTTCGTCCTAGAACTGGCTCTGATTCTAGCGATGCGAACAACCTTAGACCCTGCTTGAGGCGATTCCTTCGAATCCTTGCATGGAGTGCTGTCTGCCTGCGGCTGGTCAGGTACTTTCAGTGGTGAAGCACTAGGCATAAGTGGTGGAGTATTGCCGGTAGCTCCCACTGCCTTGGACCGTACCAAGGCTGTACCTTGGAAACCCTGCCATGGGAGATGGTGCTTACCACATTGACAGAGCGTGAAGGAACTGGCGACTTGACTGAAGAGATGGTGTCGTTTTCCTTCCTTCCCTCTCCTTTGCAAGACTGGTTCTGCAGCCACTTCTGGTACCGCCTGTAATCTTTTTTCCGGTGCCCAACCTGTTTGCAGTAGAAGCACTTGATGTTGGAATCCGGGCTGTCAGGAGCTTGCTTTTCACTTTCACTGGCTATAAGCTGCAGATGAGTGGTCAGTTTATCCACGATCAGCTTAAAGCTGTCCAGATCCTGCTTGGAAAAACCAGAACTGACCTGTGGCTCCTCCTGAACTTTCCTTGGTGCCTCATCCATGACCAGGGAGACGTGCTGGTACCACTTGACCTTATGGACGGCTTCTTCCATAGTTCTGGGTCTCTCCAGATAGGCATATTTACCTGCCTCCTTGTCCTGACTGCAAGTGCAAAATTTGCTGATCGCCTCGCCCTGTACATATCTTTCTGGCAGGTCTCTGAAGGCTGAAACAGCAAGCACTGTGACCCTGTCTGCCCAGTCCTCATAGGACTCCCCTGGTTTTGGCTGGCTTGTTGGAACTTGAGCTTGGCTGTTTCAGTCAGCTCTCTGGCCCCAAAGCGTGCTTCCAACTTCCTCATCATTTGGTGATATGAGCACTGTCTGCCCAGCTTGGTGGCTATGGTGAAGAAGTCTAGGGCTTTTCCTTCCAGACACCATCCCAGGTAATCCCGACTCTCCATTTCTGACCAGTTGAGGGCTGTTCTATAGCTGTCAAACCTGTACTTGAATGACAGCCAGTTTGTATTCCCGTCATACTGTAGATTTGGGGGCAATTTCCGGGGGTTCCCTCTTGGTCCAGAATGGGAATGCCTAACAGGACTGTTTTCCCTGCTGCTGTCTGAGGTGTAGAATACAATTCCGACTCACTCTGAGTGCAGTCGTGGTGGTCATGGCAGTAAAACCTGTTTCTGTGTGACCTACTTTGGTGCCTGCTCCAAGTTACTCTCGAGGGCAAGGGACAGCTCGACGGGGTCCGTGTTCGTCCGTCATGCCTCCTGCCACTATACAGGCGCCCCTCCCCATCTCCATGATCTTGGTCATGATTTCCAGCAAAATCTCGACGCCTGTGGTCAGTCGGTGCTGGCGACCTGGACCTACTTGAGTATGGGGTAAAGTGCCTGGAATCTTTAGGTGTAAAGTCCCCACCATGGTGTCTGGGCTGTCGTCCCTGTGATCTTGTTTCAGGATTCGACTGCCTCAGACTCTGGTTGTGTTCCCATGCCAGAGACTCTGACCCAAATCTGTGGCAATGCTGTCTGCTAGAGGCCAACCTTGACGAAGACGTAGACCTCCGCGACTGCCCGTGTCCTCCGTCTGAGTAATTAAGTCTAAAAGACTCGCTCCTTCCTGGTGATTGCTTTCTCACCATTCTGGAGGGATGGGGTTCCAATTTTTCAGCAGACCCAGGAGAGCCCACTTCCAACTCAACCAGCTTGTCGACAAAATTTGGTGGATGAGTTGAAACTGGTGGCAGCTCGGCGAGCAAGGAACTGGCATCACTGGGTTCAGCAACTCGACTTGTGCTTTTGCTTGCCCCGAAGTGAAGAGAGGACCAAAAATCATCCATGGATTACTGCCCATCCCTTGTGGGTAAGGGAGTACTCTTTCTTTTCTTCCCCCCAGTGCAGTGGCCATTTTGGGGCTCTATTAAATCTCCCATGGCCCCCTGCTGCGTTCTGAAATCAATCAGTTCGAGCAGGTCGTCACTGGGTTTGCCACAAGGAATGGACATCATGGATTACCTCAATTTCCCCTTCCTTTTCCCTGAACACACAAGATGCACTGCTCAATTCAGAGGCTGTGTTACATTCAGCCCTATGGTGTACTGAATAAATCTTTCCCCCTTTTACTAATGGAGCAACTGGAAAGTACTAGTGTGGAGTACAATTAGTACCTGGTCTGTGTACAACACAACCAACACCCAACGCTATTAACTTCTGTTTGTTGCCAACTCACAGCTAGGGTTGTACCAATTGAAAGTGCTAAGTATATCCCACTCCTGACACCAATGAAGTGTTTTCCCCACACTCAAGAGAAGTTCGTTTATATACCCAGCACTTCTGCACTCACACACACGCACTCTACCTTACCTGGTCAGTCCAGACTCTGGCTTGGGGGTTTCGTCAGGATTCTTTCCCAAGCCCTTCACTGGCATGAGCTACCAAGTAAGGTCTGTCACACACAGTCTGCAACGCACTCTGTCCAAGCCGAGCTTGCTTCAGAGGGTCAAGCAGCCGGTACACTGTCTTTCTGTCAGTGTCCACCTCCGGGCCCAGCAGTGGTACTGTCAAAACCGTCCTAGCCGTTGTAACCGTCTACGGCTGTACTGTCGCAGTGCTAGGGCAAAACTGTCTCCTGGTAACTGGAGGCCCAAGCACTGGTCTGTCACTAGTGTTAAGTACTGTCACAGTAGTACGACGTAGCTCCCTAGCTAACTACAAGTTAGCTAGTCCGCTCTCCTCAAGGCCGAGTGTCGAGCTCCCTAGCTAACTACAAGTTAGCTAGTCCGCTCTCTCCTCAAGGCCTAGCGTCGCTAATCTAACTAGTTAGTAGGACCGCACTCTTCAAGCTCCCCTGTCGTACTGCCGGAGTTCGTCTGCTTGTTTACCTGAGTGTCAGTGAACACTTCTCACGCGAGGTGCACTTCCGTTGAGCTCGCCTATGTGCGCAGAAACCGTGCGTCACTACAGCAGCAAACAGGTGGAGAACGGGGCGTCAACACAGCTATGGCCCCGGCCCTAACCCGGTAGCAGCCAGTCCCCGTCAGTCCAGGGAACACTATCAACCTGGGGGCAAATGATTAACTATCATGGCCACTATTCATTGCAATCACAACTATCTTCATATTCATTAGCCACATTATATTTCACTAGAACTTGCGCCACATATCAGCATATTCGTTCATATTCATTAACCACATCATATTTCACTAGAACTTCAGCCATACATCAGCATATTTGTTCATCATTACAATATTCTTTTTTTCCGGAATCATAACATTACAACATTCCCTTTTCCGGAATCATTACACTACAACATTCCCTTTTCCGGAATCATTACACTACAACATTCCCTTTTCCGGAATCATTACATTGCACAGGAAAGATTTCCCTACAAACCTTTCAGACTCTAGTTTTACAAATTGGGGAAAGGATTTCCACATCAACCTTTCATAATCTAGTCTTCCAAATTAGGGAAAAGGATTTCCATCTGGATCCTCTTCAATAAACCATGAATACAATTCATTACACACCATAATTTCATTACACAATTGATGATTATTTTTTCAAACTATAAATGTCTTTCGTTAATTCAGGAAATGTTCATTTGCTTTCTTGTAAACCAGAATGTTCAACTCATTTCATGTAATCACCATGTCTTTTGTCAACTCAGGAAATGTTCATTTCTTTTCTTGTAGCACAAGAATGCTCACTTCACTTCATCAACTTCACTATATGCAAGGGAAAGATTTCCACCACACTTTTGTTTAACAACACATGTATTGATACCCATGTAAACACATCACACATCAGAATGAAAAAAAAAGTCTATGTCGCTCACTCTGGGAGCTTATTATCCATAGCATCAAAACTCTCCAACTTCTTGCAAACCATATTAGAATACACTTTTTCTTCATCATTAAGCTCATAGCCAGTTAAGTTACAAAATAAACAAAATCTTTTTTCTTTTTTTCTGAAGACCACTTCTTATAACACTCACTTCATCTATTCACATTTTCCGAAACAATTTCGTTTTGTTACCCTATCAAGTCATAGGATAACAGAACAACAATATATTTTTTTAAATAAAACCTTCACAAGAGCGCTGAGGAAGTTTCAGTCGCTCCTAAACGGGAATACAGTTTTAGTTTGTTAATAAATAAACATTCAATGATAAATACCTGACTACTACCAGCAAACGGCTGAGTCTTTCTTCGGCCTTCTGTGACTTGTATTGCCGGAATCACTGCAGAGACTGCCTAACCGGTGCAACTCACCCGGCTTATAGCAATGCGCCGGTGAGTAGCAGTCAGCTAACTTTTGCAACCGGCTTCCGGACAACTACCTTCCGGTAAGCACGGTCGCACATGAAACTTTGTGACCGGATGAAAAACGGTCCGTCACACCGGCTAATCGTGTGACATGATCTGTCTGTCTTTCTGTCTGTCTGTTTAATTATCTATCGATTCAATTAAAAAAAAGAAAATGCAACAGAGTGGATTAACAGTAACATCATCATCATCATCATCATCATCATCATCATCATCATCAACATCATCATCATCATCACTATCATCATCAAAGATTCCGCCAGCATCAAAGATTCCGCCAACTCCAAATTGTCCGCCACGAAGTCACCACGGACTTTTTCATCACACCACAAATAAACCTATATAATACGAAGACAAATTGTTTTGGCTGGTTCCGGTTTGATACCTTGTAAAACATTTTATCATTGGTGAACAATCTCCGTGCCATTTTCATGGCATCTGGTTTAATAAACCGTGTAACGCCTTCTGACTGGTTGACATCTCTGTGTTATTTCA
>CM065714.1:114912481-114994981 GCA_033310375.1 Conus canariensis
GTGTGTGTGTGTGTGTGTGTGTGGTGTGTGTGGAGTGTGTGCGCGCGCGCGCGCCCGCGCCCGTGCGTGTGCAGACTAATGGCGCGAGTATCTACCTGCCTCCTGGCCATTATCTGGGCTATACTTTAGTCGCAATATCAGCATCTGGGAGACATTTAACTCTAATCACACTTAGCTGGGAAGAGGCAACGGAAAAGGGCAAGGTCATAATCTTGTGTCACGTGGGAACGGAAGGGGGGGGGGGGGGGGGGGCGAGGGAGGTGACCCCCCTTTGGGATGCCAGGAGGCTCCTTCAGTGTAGATAGTATCCCTGAATTCTGGCAGTTCTCTGGAATTAACTTCCCAATTGTTGTCACTCTCTTTGTCTTTGTTTTTCTTTCTTCTTTCTTTTTTCTTCCTTTTTTTGTCTTTCTATGCTATTGTCTATTGTGTCTCTGCTTATAAGGCTCATTCTCCTGTCCTCACTCCCTGAACTCTGTTACACTTTTTTCAATGCTCACAAGTGCTAATGTGCCTCTGTGTGGTGTGTGTGTGTGTGTGTGTGTGTGTGTGTGTGTGTGTGTGTGTGTGTGTGTTGTGTGTGTGTTTAGCCTGATGTCTAGGGAGTGAAAATGACCACACTGTCTAGAGAGGACACTGGCTTTTCCATTAAACAGTGGCTACAGGTACCTGTGACCTTAATCGTGCGTCTTTTTGTTGTTGTTGCATGTAAACATTTTTGGGTCGTTTTTCACTTGTCTTTTTTTTTTTTTAACTGGTAGTCAAAAATAAAGCGGGAGAGTTGGCACTCTGAGCACCTGCTTTTAGGATGCCAATAATTTTGCTGTAACGCCACTGAGTGACGTGTCATAGTTGCTTGTTGATTCCGTTTTTCTTTTGGTTCGTTTCGCAAGATGGGGATTTATCATTTTTGTTAACCGGCGTGTTGTCACTCCTGTAATGGCCGACCTCTGTAGGGTGGGGCTCTTTGACCTCTGTCACTAATTGTCGGCTAATTGGAAAGGGGAGAACAGGACTAGTAGGACAAAAAGGCCCGGTGTAACAGCCCGTTCTTACCCCCCTCTGGAACTTACCCCGGGGTCAGTCTGGGCTAGCCTGCTTTTACCCCCGGGGGTCATTCTAGGACTAGCTAGAACTTATCCCCCCTAGTTGGAACTTACCCCCCCCCCCCCCCCCCCGGGGGGGTAAGTTTGGGCTAGCCTGGATTTACCCCCTCCCCCCCCCCCAAAGGGTCAATCTAGGACTATTTGGAATCTTCCTCCACCCCACCCTACCCTTCAAACAAGAGAGGGTTATCCAGGGTTTTCCTCTGCCTTTTCCCAACACGCACACCCGCCTTTAGAAGAAAATTTGGGTTAGCCTGCATATTTACAGCCCCTCTCCCATTTCCAATTTCAGTCAGTCGGGTTTAGACAAAGTGTAGTTCTAGACTTTTCTCAATAGATGGACCTCCTACTCCCCCCCCCCCCCCCCCCCCCCCCCACACACACACACCCTGGTTCACTAACAGATACGTATTAACATTTCTCGCGCTAGCTTACACGCGTGGGTCAATATTCGGGTGTGTGAGTACGCCCGTGCATGGTGGGAAAGAAAGACGGCTACATGCCAATGTGACCAAGTGCCAATGTGACCAAGCGTAGTTGTGACAAAATGTCGTTGTGACCACGTGTCGTTGTGACCAAGTACCGTTGTTGCTTCATCCCGGTTTGCCTCCTATTTTACAGCTATTTAGTGTCTCTTGAGTACCGTGTACCTTAGCTTGTATAATGTATATGACTAGTGGTCAGTGCCACTGACCACTGGTCATTATGACGTAAATCGGAGATTTTAACTATTTCACAGCTAATTAGTGTTTCCCGAGTGCTTGTGTACCTTGTACAATGTAGATTACTAGTGGTCAGTGCCACTGACTACTGGTCATTATGACGTAAATCGGAAATTTTAACTATTTCACAGCTAATTATAGTCTCCCGAGTACCTGTGTACCTTGTACAATGCAGACGACTGGTGGTCAGTGCCACTGACCACTGGTCACTATGACGTAAATCAGATATTTCGACTATTTTACAGTTAATCAGTTCTCATGAGTGTTTGTATACCTTGTGCAATGCAGACAACCAGTGGTCAGTGTCACTGACCATTGGTCACTTTAATGTATATCAGATTTTTACTATTTTTACAGCTAATTAGTGTCTCCTGAGTAGCCTGTGTACCTTGTACAATGTAGATGACTGGGGGGTGAGTTCCAACTAGGGGGGGGGGGGGGGTAAGTTCCAGCTAGTCCTGGAATGACCCCAGGGGTAAAAGCAGGCTAGCCCAGACTTACCCTGGGGTAAGTTCCAGAGGGGGAGGGGGGGGGTAAGAATGGGCTGTTACACCGGGTCAGAGAGGGGAATGACAGTTGGAGGGGAGGGGGTGTTGGGTGATGGGGCAGAGGGCAAGGGTTGAGGGGAGGAAGGAGGAAGGAGGAATTAGGACGTGATAACCAAGCCAATAAAGATAGGAAAGTACACGTCAGACTATTAAGACTGGAGACTGTGCCATCATTACCAGTGACTGAAGGTGGGAATGATAAGAGGATAACCCCCCTCCTCCCGTGTCCCCCCCCCCTCCCTCCGGATGTTTTTGCTTTTACTCGATATGAGTGAGATTCACGTGCTGAGGACTCATTTTGTAACACCTCTGTCCCACTTTGCTCGTATTGTCTTCGTTTTGTTATTGCTTCTTCTTCTTCTTCTGTTTCTGTTTCTTCTTCTTTTCCTCCTCCTCCTCCTTCTCCTTCTACTACTGCTGCTGCTGCTGCTGCTGCTGCTACTACTACTACTACAAATACTACTGCTGCTGCTACTACTACTGCTACTACTACTTCTCCTTCTACTGCTGCTGCTGCTACTACTACTATTACTACTTCTACTACTAAAATTACTACTGCTGCTGCTATACACTACTACTGCTACTACTACTACTGCTGCTGCTGCGGCTACTACAATTGTTAGTTTCAAAGTGAGGTAACTGCAGGTGGAAATGAAAACAAACTTTAAAGAAAAATGACTATTCCGCCGAGCGAAAGAGACAAAGAAATGACAATGTCTACTGTTGTTGGTGGTGTGATTACTACTGTTCCTACATTTAATAATGCTACTGCAGCTACTGATACTTCTGCTACTGCGGTTGCTGCAGTCGTCTTTATAGCTGCTGCTTCTTTAACTCATGCGACTACTTCTACTGCTGCTGCTGCTGCTGCCGCTGCTGCTACTATTACAACGACTTCTTCCGCTGCTACTTCTATTATTGCAACTAGTCCTGCTGCAGCTGCTACTGCAACTACTGTTACTATCTCTATAGCTGCTGCTATTACTGCTGCAACTGCTGCTACTATAATCATTCATCTAAGGACTATATGATATGGTTACATTCATTTAGAATCTAAATTAACCGACGCAAATGGACAAACCATTACACGAATGAATCAATCACCCAACCAGTCCGCTACTATCATTACTATTGCTGCTGCTGTGGTCCTGCGGCTGCTGTTGCTACTGCTACAACTACTACTATTGTTTTTGCTGCAGATACTACTACTGCTACTTCTGCTACTGCTACTACCGCTATGCTGCTGTTGCTGATGTCGCTGCTGCTGTTACTATCACTACTAATGCTGCTGCTGTTGCGACTACCGCTGCTGCTGCTGCTACTATTACTAATTGTATTATGCCGTTGCTGCTGCTGTTGTTTCTACAACTACTGTTGCTGCTGCTACTTCTTTTAGTACTGTTGATGCTGCCGCTGCTGCTGCTGCTACTATTACTACTACTACTACTACTACTACTACCACTACTATTGCTACTGTTGTTACTATTACTGCTACCAGTATTTTCTGCTGCTGCTGCTGCTGCTGCTGTTGCTGATGATGATACCGCTGCTGCTGATACTACTGCCACTATCATCACAACAACAACTACTACTTTTACTGCTACTGCTGCTGCTGATATTACTACAGCTATTTCTGTCACCATCCCTACTGCGACTACTACTACTACTGCTGCTGCTGCTGCTGCTGCTGCTGCTGCTGCTGCTGCGCTGATACTACTGCCACTGTCATCACAAAAACAATTACTACTTTTACTGCTACTGCTGCTGCTGCTATTACTACAGCTATTTCTATCACCATCTCTACTGCGACTACTACTACTATTACTACTACTACTGCTGCTGCTGCTGCTGCTGCTGCTGCTGCCGCTGTTGCTGCCATCACTGCCGCTGCTGCTGCACACCACGTTATCATTTATACTAAAAGGAAAAAGAAGATGGCGGTACATAAGGTCTGAAACAGTGTCAAACTGGTGAAAATAGGTAAGCTCGATATGACGTTGCATGGCTCTTTGCATGGACTCCTTGATGATATATACGTGAAACTAGGTGCTACGTCGTCCCTCGTTAGTTCAAAACCTTGCCAAGCACAATGCTATAATATGGTGCTTTGTGCTAGAACATTCGAGTCTGATTTTGAAGATTCTGTCACGTATTTTACCAGTGTGGGATGTAAAGGAGAAGGTACCCCCCCCCCCCCCCCCCCCCCCCGCCCCGCCCCTTCCTCGCCCTCCGCGGAGTTCGCCTTCTCTTGGGAGAGAGGAGTGACAACGACGTATTTGCAGCAATTTGAAATCACCTGCCCCTTGTTCCCAGCACAGCCGAAAAAGAGCGCTACCTCAACCATCGGTGGTGTTGATACCTTGTCTGTCCCCTCAGATAGCTTGACTTTTTGACCAGAGGCCAGGGCCCTCGCTATCTTCTCACGAATGATGGGGGTGGTTGAGGGCATGGCTGTTGTCTGCTTGGAGAGGAGAGGGCAGAGGAGGGGAGTGGGGGAGGTATGACGGTATTTTTGTTTCTCTTCCCATGCGTTTCTATAGAAACAGACGTATCCGGGAGGTTCTCTTCACTGCTCGTCTCCCCAAAGGCACTGGTGAAGGACTCCACCTTGCTGGCATTAGTAGACAGCACTGAGTCACCTGGAGTAATGTTGGGACCTGAGAGAACGTACAGCTGTGTCATCTTTTTCACCTGATTAAACATAGCACATAAACATGTGTTTTACTCTGCTTCCTGTGTGTACTTCTCCCAATATTCTAATATGGCTTTGCGTACTGTGTGTACTTCTCCCAATATTCTAATATGGCTTTGTGTACTGTGTGTACTTCTCCCAATATTCTAATATGGCTTTGCGTACTGTGTGTACTTCTCCCAATATTCTAATATGGCTTTGTGTACTGTGTGTACTTCTCCCAATATTCTAATATGGCTTTGTGTACTGTGTGTACTTCTCCCAATATTCTAATATGCTTGTGTACTGTGTGAATACTTTTTTCCCTTTTTATTCATCATAATGTTGTAAGTGGTTTTCGTTCTGTTGTTTCATACAATCTCTAAGTACTTTTCTTCTTCTTTTATCACAATACTATTTCACTTCTTGTTCCAAAAGGGGTACTACCTATCCGTGGCTTCAATAAAGGAATAAGGGGGTGGGGGGGGGGGCAGGGGGGGGGAGGCCATTACATCACACAAAACGTTATCAATTATTGCACCATTGAAGTCGGTGGCTGTGAGGGGATTTGGTCTGGTCGTCTGTCAAGAGACAATTTCGTTTGGTTTTGAATGAGTCCCTCTTCGCAAGAAACTTGGCTTTGGGGACATGGGTACCATGATTTAGCTTTAGTGTAGTATGCACGTGGTCAGTACCCTCTCTCCTCCCCTCCCCACTTCACTGCCAGCTCCATATTACTCGCTAGTTCAGGGCCAAGGAAGCCGAGGTCGACGGCCGTAGCCTGGTGTAAAGTCCCGGAAAGAGACGCTCCCATTGTTTAGCAGGACCAAGACAGAGAGCACAATCCATCATCTCCTCCCGGCATCGTTAGGCCAGGTATGATTGACACTGAAATCCCCCCCCCCCCCCCCAGCCAAAATCCCATAGAGGACTGTTCACACTGAAACCCCCCACCGACTGTTCACACTGAAATCCCCCCCCCCCCCCCCCAGCCAAAATCCCATAGAGGATGTTCACACTGAAATCCCCCACCGACTGTTCACACTGAAATCCCCCAACACCAGCCAAAATCCCATAGAGGACTGTTTACACTGAAATACCTCACACAAGCCAAAATCCCACAGAGGACTGTTGACACCGAAATACCCCGCCACCAGCCAAAATCCCATAGAGGACTGTTTACACTGAAATACCTCACACAAGCCAAAATCCCATAGAGGACTGTTCACACTGAAATACCTCACACCAGCCAAAAGCCCATAGAGGACTGTTTACACTGAATACCTCACACCAGCCAAAATCTCATAGAGGACTGTTTACACTAAAATACCTCACACCAGCCAAAATCCCATAGAGGACTGTTCACACTGAAATACCTCACACCAGCCAAAATCCCATAGAGGACTGTTCACACTGAAATACCTCACACCAGCCAAAATCCCATAGTGGACTGTTCACACTGAAATACCTCACCACCAGCCAAAATCCCATAGAGGACTGTTCACACTGAAATACCTCACACCAGCCAAAATCCCATAGAGGACTGTTCACACTGAAATACCTCACACCAGCCAAAATCCCATAGAGGACTGTTCACACTGAAATACCTCACACCAGCCAAAATCCCATAGAGGACTGTTCACACTGACATACCTCACCGCCAGGCACCCGGAAGAATCGAACTTCTCCACTAAAAACCTTCGGGGTCTGGTTTAGTGTTACACCTTCGGGGTCTGGGTAAGTGTTACACCTTCGGGGTCTGTCTTAGTGTTACACCTTCGGGGTCTGGCTAAGTGTTACACTTCGGGGTCTGTCTTAGTGTTACACCTTCGGGGTCTGTCTTAGTGTTAAACCTTCGGGGTCTGGCTTAGTGTCAAACCTTCAGGGTCTGGCTTAGTGTTACACCTTCGGGGTCTGGCTTAGTGTTACACCTTCGGGGTCTGGCTTAGTGTTACACCTTCGGGGTCTGGCTTAGTGTTAAACCTTCGGGGTCTGGCTTAGTGTTAAACCTTCGGGGTCTGGCTTAGTGTTACATCTTCGGGGTCTGGCGTAGTGTCAAACCTTCGGGGTCTGGCTTAGTGTCAAATCTTCGGGGTCTGTCGTAGTGTCAAACCTTCGGGGTCTGGCTTAGTGTCAAACCTTCGGGGTCTGTCGTAGTGTCAAACCTTCGGGGTCTGGCTTAGTGTCAGACCTTCAGGGTCTGGCTAAGTGTCAGAGATATCAGCCAATTTTAAGTCCGTTGGTGCAGCGGACAGACACTACACGGCAGGCAACTGTGGAAGATAATAAATCTCTCAGGTCGTCTGCTTACATTGCCACCCTGATTTGATATAAATGAATCCGGTAATAGAAAAGGACGAAGAGGGATGCGTGGGAGTGGGGAGGGAGGAGGAAGAAGGGAGAGGAAGCGATCAAATGCGTGGGGTTAAGGGTTTAAAACAAGATTTATATTTGTGGGTCCTTAGAAGTCGTACCTAAATGAATGAATCATAAAACATCTCTCTGATTTCTACTTTAAAAAGTGAGTTCTGTAAGGTTGATTTTGTTATGTTTTCACAGTTCCATTGCAGATTCTAAAAGGCTCTTACCAATCTTAACAGTGTCTGCCAGAATCAAAACTGTATGAAATGTAATGTCAGATTAAATTTATTTGAATTTTGTAAATGTGAGTGGAATAAGAATACTTCAATACTGTCCCGCAAATCTGTAAATGCGGGTAAAGCTCCTCCCCCCCTCCCCCTCCCCATCCCCCCCAAAAGACTGAAAAAGGGGCTGAAAAAGACATTGAGGGATTTGGTGGATAGTTTCACATCCCAGACACTTCCTGCGAAGTTTGTTTAAGAGTAGAAGCAACACCATCACTGATCCTCGTATTCATTCTAGGAATGAATAAGTGCGTCTCTGAACAGAAACTTGGATGCGGTTCGCTTGAAACCTGAGCCATGGAGTCTGTTCAGGTCTTTTTATTCCTTAGGTGGTCATACTGGTATTTTGTCTTGTAATTTGTTTGTCACTTTCGTTCGGTGGAACAGTAAGTTTCTTTCAAGTTTGTTTTTATTGAACAAATCTTTCAATTTTTTTGTGTGGGCTGTTTACAATGTCTGCCATTATTCTCTGTCTGGCGGAGAGGGGGAGGAAATGCCGTATCTTGGCAGAAGAATGCCAAAGATCCTCCGGCCTACTGACCTTTCTCTGGGTGAAGATGGAGCATTTTGTCTTTCGTTTACCTGATACTTTGGTAAGACCAATATAAGCGTCATCTTCTCTTCTTCTGGTCTTAGATTAGCAGTAGTGAGGGAATGGGGAGGTAGAGGCAGGCAGACTGATGGACAGGAGCCTGGTTTGCTGCTGCCTGCTTCACTGCTTTATTCCTTATGCGTTTATTGGGGAGGAGAGGGGATGGGGGATGGGGGATGGGAGTCAGAGCAGCACCCAAGCCAACCAGGGGAAAGGAATCTGGCGCCCGGCTATTATACACACCTCTGGTAAAAGAGAGGGCGGGCCATGGCCTGAGGTCAGAGGGTTACGGTGTCTGTCCACGGCTCTGCATTCGTCAGGCCCACCCTATCCCTCTGGCACCTCCGGCACGGTAGTTTTGGGGGGCAAGGTCATCGCCCGCCCACCGGACTGGCACCGAGTGCAGGCTGTAACCTGAAGAAAATGGATTAGGCATCCTTCAGAGAGGACGTCCGGTCACTGTACTTAGATTGCCAGGACGTAGTTTCCAACTACAACCGTGGACTCCGTCAGCTGATGGAATGATAATGCACCTCTAACCGCTGGTACCATTACTGATCGATCTTCTGCTGCCTGCCTCACCCCCCTCCCCACACACCTCCCTCCCGCATTTTTATGCCACATTGGCTGGACGTCAGTGGAGGAAGTCGAAGCTTTTCGTTCGCACACAGACTTTTAATTGCTACCGTGATACGGCGACGACCTGCTTTTGCCTGATAAACATGTTCTGTTCAGAACAAAATCGTAATCAGGACTTCTTGTAAAGAACTTTACCGTGTGACAAACCGGAGGCTGGGATGGCAAAGGACAAGTCCCTGCCTAAAGTCACAACGACTAACGACCTCTTTAATGTTTTTGCTGATCACTTAGTGTCGAAAGTTTGGAAAAGACGAAGAGATGAATTTTGTTGTTGTTGTTGTTGTTGTTGTTGTTGTTGTTGTTGTTGTTGTTGTGTGTGTGTGTGTGTGTGTGTGTGTGTGTGTGTGTGTGTTTTGGTGTGTGTGTGTGTGTGTGTGTGCATGAAGAGTGATGAGGAGGGGTGCAATAGTCTCTCTCTCTCTCTCTCTCTCTCTCTCTCTCTCTCTCTCTCCTCTCTCTCACTGCTCGCTCGCTCGCTCTTCCATTGCGAATGTGCTCCTTGGGTTTTCTCTTCCC
This sequence comes from Conus canariensis, assembly GCA_033310375.1. NCBI lineage: Eukaryota > Metazoa > Mollusca > Gastropoda > Neogastropoda > Conidae > Conus > Conus canariensis. The sequence goes on from CM065714.1 coordinate 114,921,921, forward strand.
CTTCATATCAACATCTAAGTGTAGCGCTTGATGGGAAAGACCATTTTCGCCAGATGCCCACATACTTTTCCGGCGTGTGATAGAATGAACTCTATCTGCATGTTTCCCACGGGCATCTGTGGCGGAACGTTAGAGACAGAGTTCGTGGTTGGTGAAGGTGACTTGGACGGAGAAGCATCGGAACTGGCAGTGGGGACGATGACTGGGCTGGCCAGCAAATGCAAACTGGGAGGCAGGAATGGGGAGACGATGTCCTGGCGGAAGGCCACAAGGATGTCCTAGAGACGGGGAGAATGGCCAGTCTCAGAGGGAGAGGAATGTCTCTCTTAGAGAGGGCAGGGGAGGGCAAATAGGTTTCAGTCTCTTTAGAGAGGGCAGGGGAGGGCAACAATAGGTTTTCCAGTCTCTTTAGAGAGGGCAGGGGAGGGCAAATAGTTTCAGTCTCTTTAGAGAGGGCAGGGGAGGGCAAATAGGTTTTCAGTCTCTTTAGAGAGGGCAGGGGAGGGCAAATAGGTTTTCAGTCTCTTTAGAGAGGGCAGGGGAGGGCAAATAGATTTTCAGTCTCTTTAGAGAGGGCAGGGGAGGGCAAATAGGTTTTCAGTCTCTTTAGAGAGGGCAGGGGAGGGCAAATAGGTTTTCGCCTACTGCCTTGTCCAGGTAAGGCTGTGAGTCTTGGCGGGTCGTTGAGAAGATTGTGCGAATCACCTTGCTTAGTGATTGGAATTCATGGCTTCCCTGCACAAGAATGGTAGAGTAGAGGACTGTGATGGTGATGAGCTTCAGGATGCCACAGTTCATCTGCACCCTGATTTGGTACAGCTCATCAACGTGAAGGAAGTCGAATCTTTTCGTTCACACACAGATTTTTAACTGTTACCGTGACACGGCAAAGTCCTGATTTTGCATGATTTTGTATTATGTTCGTAACAAAATCGTAGTCAGGACTTCTTGTAAAGAACTTTACCGTGTGGCAAACCAGAGGCCGGGATAGCAAAAGACAACTCCCTGCCTACAATTACAACTAGCGACATATTCAATGCTTTTGCTGATCATTTTAGTGACGAAAGTTTCAAAAGACAAGAAGATAATTTTGTAGTGTGTGTGTGTGTGTGTGTGTGTGTGTGTGTGTGTGTGTGTGTGTGTGTGTGTGTGTGGGTGGGTGGGTGGGTGGGGGGGATCAGAACTAGGTAGCGGAGGCTGGCGGGGATGGAGGACAGATCGGCATTGTCGCTGCGGCCAAGAGACCAATTCGGTTTGGCATAATCGGCCCATCGTACATTGAATTGAAGTCAGTCTGTGGTTAATGTCATGAATGTAACATTTGTTTCAAAATCTGTCTTTTTGTTGGGATCAACGATAGTGGGACTTCAGATGTCAGCTGCTTGGGATATGTTGTGATGCCTTTTGGGGAAACTCCGTCACATAGCGCATCGTTGCTGTTGGTGATGACTCATGGTTATGAAGGCAGGGTGAAGAGAAACGAGTTATGCGGGGGTAATGTGTGGTGGAGGAAGGGGATGTGGGAGAGTGAGGGAAGGAAGAGGATTGGTGGGATGTGAGGGAGGGGAGGAGGAAGACATAACTGTCAACTCATGTGAGAAATGTTTCAAACTACGAACGAGACACGCCTGCCGCTGAACCAGTGAGACTTAAAATAAGAGGATAAGGAGAACGGCTGGGTAGTGGGGTTGGATTATCAAGGGTGTTTGTGTAGGGGGGAGGGGGGGAGGGGGGAGGTAGGAAGGGTATTGGGTAGAGGGTGGCGCCACTGAGATTAATTTTGTCCTGGCTCCGCACATCCTGGTCTGCTTGAAGGAGGATGACAAAATACATAGTGTTCAGTGGATGTCATGGAAGATGAATACAGTGAGAAAAGAAAGTGGGCTGAAGAGGCACAGCAGACAGTCAGTGACGTGCTAATAAGCCAGACTTTTCAGCTGGCCAGACTCACATACTCGCCCAGGACACACACGCACAAATCACGGGCACTTTACACGTATCGATTTTGTCCACAGGCGAGACAGGTCCCAAAGGGAGGAGGAAAAGCCGACGTCTGGATAAGTGGAAAGCGGCAAGATGAAGGTCACAGGACGCCAGGGACACCACAGGCCTTGTGTTCATCTGGCATGAATCATTGGGCAGGGACGGTGTGATGAGGTCTGTAGTTGTGGTAAGTGGCCAGCTGAAGAACACTCACACTGGGCACCTGGGTCACAGCTTGACTTCATGAGAGAGAGAGAGAGAGAGAGAGAGAGAGAGAGAGAGAGAGAGAGGAGAGAGGATGGGGGTGGGGATGGGAGGTGGGGGTGGTTAGTTAACTTATGTCTGTCATTCGATTTCACTAAATCTTCCAGTTAATCAGCATGCTCACACCTGATCAATACCTTAGCCAGACCATACCCCTTTCCCTGTCATCATCTTGGTCCATGTTGATCTCATTTCTTAGTTCTTACCACTCTTCCCTCTGCCAGTGCACCAGAGAGACCCACCAGTTATTGAATCATTACCATGGTGCCTTTCTTCCGGCTCAGGTGGCGTGACCGCCGTATGTCCTTTGTAGCCGATGGCGAAGCACGCGAATCTGACAGTAGGGTTCGCATGGAAATACAGGGGTGGACTGGGATGTTGTTGGATTTTTTTTTGCAAGGTCAATATCTGCACTTCTGAGGCCTCTCTGTGCAAAGCCGATACAGCAGAAGGAGAGAAACAACAACAATAACTACAACAACAGCATTTGGTGCTGTAGCTTTTCACCTGTGCAGAGAATCATCTTAAAGCTTCAGGGTCAACGCACCTGTCTCTGGTGCTGTCATGCTTTTAGCACTAGGACGTTTTGCATTCACGCATCTGTTCTTTCTTTCATTTTTGTTCAGTCATATGTTTCCGGCGTTTTTTTAAACAGCCTTTTACCGCTTGCCTTTCAAGGTTGCCTTCGTAACTGGCACATGTGTGTTAAAAGATGAGGCGGCAGAGGAGGACTTAAGTATTGATGATTCTTAACAGTTTCTAACAGTGTTCGAATTTCATTATAAAATCAATGACTGTTTTTTTCCAAGTCAGTGTCAGGGTTTTCTCTTATAATGGTTTATAATGGTCTGCTCATCCTATTACCAGAGTGATCATGTTGTCTGGGAAGATCAGAGGTCCAGTTTCTCTTTTAAGATGACTCTACCACACGCAGACAGAGGTTGTCATGAGTCGGCCGAATGTTCTCGAGCATTTAGGCAAATTAAGGGTAGTTTTGCTGTTGTTGAGAGCAAGTTCCTTGGGTTCTTCAAGTGTGCGAACTCAGACATCACCAGAGGGGAATACCCCGAGTCGTATACTGAAGGAGGGAGAGTTACTGGGGAGTGGTTCGCATGTCTAGGGGGGTAGTAACAAGAACATGCCGACCTGCCGGTCCTGGGTAGACGAGAGTGTCCACTTTGAGCACTGGCTATTCACTGGGTTCTCCAGTGGGCCTGAAGGGAAGGCGATCGTGTCAGGTGACCGTCACGGGAAGGTGACCGTCAGCCTGCAGGCAGAGTACAGCGACCAGTCAGTCGTCCTTGTTCTGAGGAATGAATGGAAGGCTTCGGCCTATTGAGTGGTTTGCACTTTGTTGTCTATAGAGGTAGTAACTACTTGAAGCATCAGTCCTGGCTGGGAGAGAAGTCCAGGCTGTTAGTACAATGGGTAGCTCGGGGAATCGAACATGAGTTGAATAGGAGGTCAGGCATTAAGCACTTGGTACCCAAGTCTTTGTTGGCGCTAGCAGCTGTTGTGTGTGTATGTGTAGGTTACTAGTGATTCCATTGGCGGAATAAAAATAACTTGGGGATTTATTGGTACAAATCGTGTGATGGGTGTGTGCCAGTGATTCCATTGGTTGAACCAGCTAAACTCGGGTTCTCTCTTTCTTGAGAACGAATATAAGGTGCTTGGAAAACCAGGAAGTGTGTGACTCACTTGAGGGAAAGTGAACTCGCCCGTCTTGCTGAGGGCTCAAGAAAATACAGTGAGAAGCAGAAGTTTGCTGTCGCCTCGTTGTCTCCTGGGTGGGGACGTAAGACAGTGGAGGTTGCTGTAGCCTCGGAGCCGATGACGAGAAGAATTGTCTCCCGTGTGGGGACGGTCGACAGCAAGACGTGTCAGCCTGTTGGAGCCTAGACAGGGAGCTGCCAGACAACGGTGGGGTGTTTGCAGCCAGAGAAAACCTGTGGGAGAGGCCGACAGGAGCCCTTTCCGTGGAGAGGGCGAAGTGCAGTGGAGTCCGGGAGACTCGGTCTGAGGGTGCGACTCAAGCTACGTTGCCAGTGTCCCCCAACTGGGATTTGGCCAATCGGGAGGACACAACAGTGTGGCAGCTTCAGCTCGTAGTCGCACAGTGGGATGAGAGAAACTGACGTTCAACCAAGGAATGCTGGCAAGTTATGGACGTTTCATTTGTTCTTAAGTTTATAAGTGTGCAAACAGAATAGTGGAGTATTGTCTTTCCTGGTTAAGTAAGAATAACGGAAGAACAGGGGATGCGATTTATGAGATTGTCTGTATGATGTTTACATTGTTGTATGATACAGATAAGTGTGTTGTGTAGTGACGGGTGGGGGCTCGGAGTCAAGTTAAATAAAAGTTGATTATTTTCTGTGAAATGTATTGGTTTCCCGTCACCTTTGTGCGGGCCCGATGTGAGTGACAGAGTGCGTGTGCCAATGCGAGAGCGCATTTTGGTTGTGAAAGTGTAAATACTTCTGTCTATAACCCCCTGCATCCCTGAATATGAAAATCATATTTTAATAACGAGGGGGAGCGTCGGAGACCCGTCACAGAGGTACACTCGCCCCCAAAAGTTGATAACATGGAAGGCCAGGGACGTTATGAGAAAAACATTCTTGGATCAAAAAAATTGATCAGTGGGGGAAAGACAGGGTGCTGGAGGAGGGTTGGGGAAGGGGAACACGCATTCCCATTCAGCAGAGGTTTTGAGAGTTTTCGTGGACGTTTAGTAGGTAGAGCATGGTTTTTGTGATCTTAAGGATTTTAAAAATCCAAATTGGGACCGGAGAAGTTCGGGATGATTCTGACACCTCATGGATCCCTTCAGTCTGCCTCTATATCACTAAAAGAAGGAGAATGTCAAATGCATTATCTGTCACAGAGTGCAACAACCAGTAATGCCATTCGTCTGTAAGAAGGGTTGAAAAATCAGGATAGAATACAAACTCTCCACATGCTAGTGAAGCGTCGAAAGGCATCAGATCATTTTTTGCATATAAAATCTCCAAGAATTAATTACTTGTAGCCACTGACCTTACAAACAGCCACTGTAGACTGTTATGAAAACCCACCAGGTCCTAAGTTTACTTACAGACACGAAGACAAATAAACGAATATACAAGACCACAAACAATGACTGCTCTGTACTACATAACACTGTTCAACATAACACTGAAAATCCTACCCAAGCCAGAATGTAGAAAAAAGAAAAAGACAAAAAGGCTGTGGAAGATTTTATCTCGTGTGTCTGGTGACGCATTCACAACTTTTCTTGGATAAAGAACCGCTTGTTACTGAAAGAATAGTGATATTCGGAAACTTCTTTTGACGGCAGGAAATTACCTGACAGAGAAACTTCTTTTGACAGCAGGAAATTACCTGACAGAAAATTGACAGACCAATGGACAGCATATTGATTCCTTGCCAGTTATTGTAAAGACGGCAGAAGCTTTTATTTCCTCTATTTGCATGCGAAGCAGACACGAGAATATATTACGGAATTCAGTGTTCGCATAGCAGCACGGACTGATTTTTTACGGCTGCGGTGTGTCTCTTGCCATGTATATTATTATTGACCCTGAGCACAAACATAAACTGATGGTATCTGCATAACCATCTAGCATTTGTGAAGCCGCCAGGATCCAAACGGTGATGGATATGGCCTCTAGATAACAGCGTTTTTCTTGAATTATTCACGATGCTGTTACGAGACTACCCCACTGGCTGGGTCGGGGTGGCCCCTGCCATTGCAGGTGACTGAAGTGTCCTTGACTCCAGGGGGGATGACTCTTGCTGTGCTATTGCCTTTATACTGCTCAGTGGGTACAACTGTTAGCTTCCTTTCATCAGATGTATCTGTCTGATAATGACAGCTAACACAAAAGATGGTAATATGGTGGTGGTGGTGGCGGTAGGGTGTGTGTTAAATCCTTCATGTTTTGTTTTATGGCAATGAAAGAAAGATAGGACACCGCAATGACTAACATCTAAACTCTGAAGAGTTGTGATAATCGTCCCTCGGTCTGTATGTGTCTGTGTTTTTGTTTAACCACACTTTTATTTTCTGTTCAACTTTCTGTACATATATCAGTGTTATTTTCATTCATGAGAGCATGGCATCTTAAATTTGAGCCACGTAACAATGACACAGAAAAGCCTGTTGGACATTGATCACATCAGAATGTTTTTAGGGTTTGGGGTTTACACTGAAGCAGTTGATGTTGTAATAACTGACTGGCAGTCATGAGTAAAGTCACCTAGGGAGGGTCGCATGTAACCACCGGTAGACGGTGTTGGGTCACCAAAATGGACTCCATACCCATTCATGCAGCCAACTTCCCTGGGGAAAAACTTAGCAAGGAAAAGAAATGGCTGATAGCCATTATTGAACGCCTGGGTGCACAATTATCACCAGATGTACTTTTCTGGTTTGTTTGGACATTAAGAATATATACACAATATGAGAAGTTAATGGAGCATGCGTAGGTTTCTCTGTGCTGCTGATAGGAGCTTTTTTCAATGATTTAAAAGATACATCATATCAGATGGAGAAGAGGGATGATGGGCAAAGTAAAGAAAGGAGGAACTGTTGTTCTGAAAGGCTGGCTTCCATTTGGAGAATGTGAAAGAAGAAGAAGAAGAAGAAGAAGAAGAAGAAGAAGAAGAAGAAGAAGAAGAAGAGAAAGAGACAGACAGACAGAGACAGACAGAGACAGAGGTTGGTACCCTTTCACCCTAAAGGCAACCGATAAGAAAAATGTTTTTCATTATATCATTGACTTAGAACAACAATAACTAATACTCCAAGTACTGAATTTGCATTGATAGGCACGTCATGAATATTCATATGAGAGAGAGAGAGAGAGAGAGAGAGAGAGAGAGAGAGAGAGAGAGAGAGAGAGAGAGAGAGCCCTCTTAACGTTTTTTTTTTCTTCCAGCAATCAGCGTGGTCCTAATTCATTATTGATCAATACCAGTAGAATCTAGCTGCCGAGCCAGAGTGCCATCCTAAGCCTCCTTTCATCCTCACAGACTGTATCTCTCATTTCCTATGAGTTTAGTTTCTGGGCTAGGGTGTCCCGCCATTGTGTTCAGCCACTGAATCATTCCCATGGTTATCATTTGGGGCATGGCTGAGACGCCTCCGTGTCTACCTTGCTTCGGCCTGAGCGGATGTTATTGCCTCCATGGATTTTGCTGTGTGACCTTACAGTGGACCATGTGAATAGGGCAATCTGGCTCGTGTTTTGATGCAAGGCCAGTTTGGGGGATGCCAGAAGTTCCGCTCCCGCCCGTGCTCCTAATAATAATAATAATGAATACTTATATAGCGCCTATTCTCGGCTAGAGACCAAGCTCTAAGCGCTTTACAATCAACACTCGTTTACACAACGGGCTGCCTACCTGGGTAGTGCCGACTGAAGAGCTGCCAGCTGGCGCTTCATTCAGTCGTTTCCCGTGTCATCCAGTCAATATCGTTCAATATCCTCTCAAATTGCCCTGCCGTAATCCTCACCAACTTCATTTTCTATCTCCCTTTCACCCTTCCCCATCCCGGCCTCCTCCATCCTCCCTAAGAAAAAAAAAGCAAGCAGGATGCTCCAAAAGTATAGTCCCTGGCAGGAAAGTGATACAAAAATGTGAGTGCAAAAAGAGATTAAGTGAAAAATGAGGTCAAGCTTCTGTCGAATGCGAAAGGATAAATGGTTTGTGCTGTTCTCCGCTCCCTACCTCCCTTATTCTCCCACTTCCCCATCTGCCTTCCAAATCAAGTTCCCTCTTTCCCAATCTCCCCCACCTCTGGCCTCCTCCCCCTCATCCCCGTCTCCGTTTCCCCCTCCACCTGGTCCACTCCCTAATGTCGTTATCCCTCCCCCCTCCCCTCTGTAACTCTTCCTATTTTTTCTCACCTCTGTTTGGTTTACCTCTTGCAGTTCCCCCTTATCTTTATTTTTACTTTTTTTTCTAGAAAAATTTAGAAAGAGAGGGGGTTAGTTACCGCCAAGGACACAGACAAACAGTACAGGACAAGACACAATGCATTTCGACCTCTTGGGTCTTCTTCAGGCGAAAACAAACAACATTGAGGACAGTGAAAACGAAGAACGAGAAACCACTTATCTTCTCATGCTCGTCGCACGATCAAAATGGCCGCCGGACGGAAATGAGGCCACCCAGGAGGGGATCATGGGAGAGGAAATAGTGACGGGGGAAGGGAGGGGGGGGGGACAATGGGGTTTGTAGTTTGTTTTGTAGAACAGTATTTGTTTTGTAGAACAGTATGATATATAAGTGACGGTAGTGATTATGGTGGATTGATAATAGTGCTTAGTGGGGGGGGGAGGGGGGGGGGTTAATAGTAATAATAATAATGATAACAACAATTAAAAAAATTCTACTTTTCTACCACTACCTGCTTTTATTTCATATTTCTCCCTGCCTGTTTTATATATCTTGGCTCTACTGCTTCTTCCCTTTTCCCCGTCTCTCCCTCCTTCCCACACCTCTTCTTTCTGCTTTCTCTCGCCTTCCTGCCGGTTTCCTTCTTTTTTATCCTTTTATCCATACCTCTTCCTTTGGGCTTCTTCTTTTTGTGTTCCTTCTACTTCCTTCCTCAGAAATTACTACATGACTTTACCAACGGAAGAGGAAAGGTAGCAATTGGGAAGGTGGAAGTTCGTGCGAGTACACATAGACACGCAGAGGGGAAGAAATCTTTCTCTTCAGCTAGTGAAGAGTTTCATTGAGCGAACTGTACGCATTCAGTACTCCCCCGTGATGTGACTGGCTCTTTTTGGTTCTCTTGTTCACCGGCTAGCGGTCTCTGTGCCACACTTCATTACTGGTGACATCGAACTGTTAACTGCTTAAGTTTAAAGCACAAACACGGTGGTTCTCGCGTGGGCAAAGGCAACGTACAGGCAGTGGGGTGACCTTACTGAACGGCGGACAATAACAAGATGGAATGTGTGGCCACCTTAGAGGGCAGCAAACATATACAAACACACATACATCCAGGCACACACACACACACACACACACACACACACAACACACCACACACACACACGCTCTCTCTCTCTCTCTCTCTCCTCTCTCTCTCTCCTCTCTCTCTCTCTCTTCTCTCTCTCTTCTCTCTGGCTGTCTATTTGTCTGTCTTTCTGTCTGTATCTCTGATTCTTTCTTTCTGTTTGCCTGTCTGTCTGTGTATTCCTCTGTCTGTCTGTCTGTCTGTCTACTCTCTGTGTATGTCTGTAGCTCTGTCTGTGACTCTGTGTGAGTGTGTGTGTCTGCATTCATACACATGTGCGCGCGCGCACGCACGCACGCACGCACGCACACACACATACACACACACACACACACACACACAGACGTCACACAGACGTCACACACACACACACACACACACACACACACACACACACACACACACACACACACACACACACACACACACACACTGTCCCTCTAATCCCGGCTCAAACATAAAAAAAAACCCTTCAGACTGGACATCGCTTGGCTGGTCCATGTCATGCTATGATTTAAGTGGTATCATCATTCTGTTTTTATCATTACGTCACAAAGCAACGCACCTTCGTCCGACAGAGATGCCGGGGTCTCTTTCAGTAAGACTATACTCCCGACTAGATATTCTATGCTCCTGGTCTTTTTTTTTTTTTTTAAATCATCTGTCACTACGTTCAGTTCTGCTTTTTTACTCTTTCTTCTACGTTCTTTTTACTCTCTCTTTTTTGTTATCCATTGCTTTCGCCCCTTTGTGGCTCACTTATGTATGCTCGATTTATAAAGTCTCTACACTTTTTTTTGTCTTGTTCCAATTTCTGTCATCTTTTAACTAGGTAGTGAGACTGTGAACTCTGTCCAGACTGGGCACTAACTGTCCATTAGGCAGTGTCTGTTTGCCAGTTTGGCATTGTTCTGTATTTCTTGTGGCGTCGCTATATTTGGTTTTATTCTCTTTTATGTCTGTTATCCCACAGGTGAAAATATTAACTGAAAAGAGTGGCAACCTTATCCCGGCTTGATTATTTTTATGTGCCCCCCAGGGATGTTAGTAGTTTAGCCATTATGAGAATGGCTGGTTTAGATGGTAATGTCCATGTATGACTTTTTTGTGACTGGAGTTTCTTTTCCGCATAATCATACCACTGAATGAGACAGAGCATAGAAGCCTAAGATATAATAAATCTAAACACTGTGTTCAACAGCAAGGTCCTTTTTTCTCTGCTGTCTTATCTGCAGTGCTGTCTTGGTCCATGGTGTCATTGCCCCCCCCTCTCCCCCCCCCCCCCCCCCCTCCCCCACGCCGCTCATTCCGGCACTCCATCCACAGCCACAACCTGGCTTGTCTGGGCGCAACCTCCTGCACCACCAACCCACAGGAAGTAGTCAAAGTAAAGTCACCATGAGGCAACCCACTGGAGGAAACTCTGCACTTCTGTCGAGTCACTTTAGTAGTGTTCTGATCCAACATTCGCAGAATATGGCTTACTAAGCCCTCTCATTGACGACAGTAATTGATTTGTCATGGAGTAAAAGAGCCCCATTCTGGACGGCGCCACCACGTCCGTTCAGCAATAGTCCCCAAGAACTTGCCGATACCGGCGACCTCGACATGAACTCCTCAGTGGCATGGATGTGAAGTGGAAATCCAAACTGAGGTCACTATGAGATCAGGGCACGAAGGGCCACAAAATTCAAGACTTTTATTATAATGCTGATCTATGAGGATGCTGAAGATGATGCTATGGAATTCCAGTCTGAAACAGCATGACAAGGCTGTACTCTGTGTTTATGCACTTAATATCTCCCAGTGTCAGCCAGACCCGAGAGATACAGACACCTGCAGCGTTGGTCATGAAATTTTAACATAGTCTCAGGGACGCATTCATTAAGTTATGAAATTGGACTGTGTGGTTCCAGTTTTCACAACTGGGCCCATAGCAAACCCAGTTCTGGGTAAGAGCCAGCCGGGGCAGAAACATTCGACAAATAAATGGCTCTGACGGAAATTAACCCCACAATCTCCCAGCCGGGAATTTGGAGCACTAATCACTTCGCCAAAGCGAATGGTCAGTAACTAATATCCGTTGCATATAATCGGTGAACACGTCTCTTTTTAGCTCGACTCAATGGCGAGAAAACTGACACAGGCATGAATCCCCACCTCTTCATCTTTCTTCCCTTTCACCAAATTCTGAATGGGATTATGAGAGTGAATCTTCGGCCTGAGATGAACCAAGGCTCGATATATAACATGCTCAGTGTTTGACAGTGCAGAACTTATTCTTACTGGTCATTGCTTGGTCATGGCATCCTACAGGCAAATAATGACCTCAGGAAGCAGACTCATTACACCCATGTCAATGTCCAGAGGACAAGGAGACCCGAAAGGAAAACACCCAAGGCAAACAAAGACAGCTGTTGACGTAGACCCACTGTCTGCAACAGACTCAATACTGACTGATGATGGCTGTGGCCTGCGCCTATTATTGTATACGACATAGATCTTGGTCACAGAGCGGCTTAACGGGTCGGTGGCCTCCTCAGGGTACAAGCGCGCTGTTCTTACAGGTCATTGGACTCTGATCTGGGAGCGTGCCTGGCTTGGGTGGTCAGAGTACCAAGGTTACTGTTATCTGTTGCAGGTTTGAATCCCGCTGGCAATCGATATAACTATTGCCTTTTGGCTAACCAAGTTATTGTGCTAAGGTTCTGGTACTATAGTGTAGTGTATGATAGGTCCACTCTCCCCTTTCTCCTGGAATGGTTATTCCCATCTGTATTATCTCGTTTGACGTATATGAGCCTTAAACATAATCTAAACTAACTTCAGGGTTCAAAGACCCACTACATGTACTAGGGGGGTCATGGCATATTGACTACTTTAAGCATAGACATACATATCAAAACAAGTTTTGTGTCTAAAACTAACGATTTAACGGGGAGTTTGCTGTGTCATTATTTTCATGTCTGTGACAAATTTGTTTTCAAGGTAGACGAAGCAGGCTGCATAGTGTGGGGGGGGGGTATTGTGAGAGATCCGTGATTTGATCAAGGACAGAGGTTCACACACTGACAGGGCTAGAGAAACAGACAGGGGTTGACACACTGACAGGGCTAGAGACACAGACAGGGGTTGACACACTGACAGGGCTAGAGACACAGACAGGAGTTGACACACTGACAGGGCTAGAGACACAGACAGGGGTTGACACACTGACAGGGCTAGAGACACAGACAGGGGTTGACACACTGACAGGGCTAGAGACACAGACAGGGGTTGACACACTGACAGGGCTAGAGACACAGACAGGGGTTGACACACTGACAGGGCTAGAGACACAGACAGGGGTTGACACACTGACAGGGCTAGAGACACAGACAGGGGTTGACACACTGACAGGGCTAGAGACACAGACAGGGGTTGACACACTGACAGGGCTGGAGACACAGACAGGGGTTGACACACTGACAGGGCTAGAGACACAGACAGAGGTTGACACACTGACAGGGCTAGAGAAACAGACAGGGGTTGACACACTGACAGGGCTAGAGACACAGACAGGGTTGACACACTGACAGGGCTAGAGACACAAACAGGGGCTGACACACTGACAGGGCTAGAGACACAGACAGGAGTTGACACACTGACAGGGCTAGAGACACAGACAGGGGCTGACACACTGACAGGGCTAGAGACACAGACAGGGGTTGACACACTGACAGGGCTAGAGACACAGACAGGGGTTGACACACTGACAGGGCTAGAGACACAGACAGGGGTTGACACACTGACAGGGCTAGAGACACAGACAGGGGTTGACACACTGACAGGGCTAGAGACACAGACAGGGGTTGACACACTGACAGGGCTAGAGACACAGACAGAGGTTGACACACTGACAGGGCTAGAGACACAGACAGGGGTTGACACACTGACAGGGCTAGAGACACAGACAGGGGTTGACACACTGACAGGGCTAGAGACACAGACAGGGGTTGACACACTGACAGGGCTAGAGACACAGACAGGGGTTGACACACTGACAGGGCTAGAGACACAGACAGGGGTTGACACACTGACAGGGCTAGAGACACAGACAGGGGTTGACACACTGACAGGGCTAGAGACACAGACAGGGGTTGACACACTGACAGGGCTAGAGACACAGACAGAGGTTGACACACTGACAGGGCTAGAGACACAGGCAGGGGTTGACACACTGACAGGGCTAGAGACACAGGCAGGGGTTGACACACTGACAGGGCTAGAGAAACAGACAGGGGTTGACACACTGACAGGGCTAGATACACAGACAGGGGTTGACACACTGACAGGGCTAGAGACACAGACAGGGGTTGACACACTGACAGGGCTAGAGACACAGACAGGGGTTGACACACTGACAGGGCTAGAGACACAGACAGGGGTTGACACACTGACAGGGCTAGAGACACAGACAGGGGTTGACACACTGACAGGGCTAGAGACACAGACAGGGGTTGACACACTGACAGGGCTAGAGAAGCAGACACCTGTCAACTGAAAAGAAAGTGGTAGGATTCATGGATGTTGTGAACGGAATAAAAAAAAAAATGACCTGTTCTTTGATGACACTTCTGTGGATGCAGCAGGCTGACTGTGGTGAAGTTCTAGAGTTGGTTCCAGGCTGAATCCCATCCTGACCGTGGACAAGTCCACTCTGTTCACGAGCTGAACGTCTTCACTTCCAGCGGAAGACTTACTCCTTCAATCTGCAGATAATCTTCACACTGATTCCAAAACGGTGACCAACCCTTCCACACCATCAAACCGTATGACTCATTTTCTCCAGCATCTTCAACCTTGATGATTTCAGCCCTGTAATGTCCCTTTGCGGTCGGCTGGACTATAAGCAACATCACCGTACTAACCTTGACTATTCATATTTATGAAACTGAAAGTTCGAGAACCATTGCATAGCACTCAATGCATGGAACTTTCTAGAAACAAATTTGAAACCCTCTGGTATTTTCTGGAACGTTCCAGGATCCCAGAATTATACTGTGAGTCTGTCACCTATACAGTCTGTTAGTACCTGCCGCATAAAACAGTTTTAAATCTAGAGCAACAGGAGAGGCAGTTTGCCGGATGAAATCACATGTGATGGATACACAATAAGTACAGCAGGTAAAGACGGCAAAGGTAAACAAGGTGAGCAAGGAGATGGGCATTCAGATAACAGTTCCAACAACAACACATGACGAAGAGTATAGAAGCGGCTAACACAAGACGTTCTCAATGTACCAGCCGCCATGCGAAGTGGTTAGCGTCGCGGACTCCCGGCTAGTTAGTTACTTAGTTAGCTTGTGTCAGTTGTTTGGTTTCCCCTTTTCCTCCTATCAGTCAGCGTGCTCACACCTGATCAATATCCGGTCAGACTACACCCTTCCCGTCTCATGCTCGGGGTCTGTATTGATTTCATTTCTAATTTCTGGCCATTCTTCCTTCTGCCAGTGCGCCAGGGGGACCCACCAGCCATTGAATCATTACCATGGTTCTCTCCTTGATTTGCCTCGCTGCCTTTACTCCACCTCAGGTGGCGCGACTCCCGCATGTACCTTGTGACAGGGAACGTAAATCTGACAGTCTGGCTGGTGTGGAAAAGAAGGTGTGCACTGGGATGTTGCACGGGTTTGAGTTGTTTGTTCAGTCAATGTCTACAATTCTGAGGTCTCGCGGTGCAAAGTCCCTGCAACCGAAGGAAAACATCATCATCATCATATCATCATCATCATCATCATCATCGTTATCATCATCATCATCAACAAACAACAACAACAACAGCGACAACATCAATAAAAACATCATTCAACTTGATAGCATTTGTTCATCTGTGCTAGGAATTATCTGAGAGCACATGGGTCCGCGAACCTCTCTCCGACGCTGCCATGTTTGTCGCATTTGGACGTTTTGTGTTCAGATTTAGGACCAGCTTTTCTTTCTTCCATTCCTTTTTTAATTGCCCTGTGTTGACATTCGCTTTCTAAACAGCTCTTTTCAACTTCTCTCTGAAAGATGTCCAAGACAGTATCCAGGATGAAAGATAAAGAGTCATTATTCTTGACTTTGTCCACACATGTCCACTTTTCAACATGAAGTCAGTGACCGACTCCTTCGTTTCCAGTTCAAGTCAGTGACAGCGTCTCCTCTTTCTAGGAGTCTGCCGATCCTATTACCAGGTGCAGGCCACGTTGCCAGGGGCACCAGGGATTCAGTTTCTTTTTTAAATGGTTACACTACAAGCAGACTGTTGTACACTCACCCCATCCCCTCCCCTTTGTCCCTTCCTAACTTTTATGGTGGAAAAAGGCCAGTAACATGGTGGGTGGGGGTGTGTGATGGGTGGGTGATTATGTGGGGCGAGGAAGGAGGAGGTAGAAGACAGAGAAGGGGTAGGGGTCGGACTCTTTATTTACTCATTCCCGTTAAATGGAAACTTTGAGTATGATGTATCTTTCCAGGACATTTTATATTTGGACATGCTTGTGTGCACTTTAGGATTTTCTTTTTTCAGAATTCGGACTGGGGGAAGTAGGGATGGTTTGGGAACCCCTAGACCCCTTAGTCCGCCATTGCAACACTATAACCACCTGAAGCTCAATTGATATTATTGTTATATGGTGCAACAACAGTTTTAGCCATTTCTCCTTATGAAGAGTTAATAAACCAAAATTGAATGCAAATATTAGTACTCTAATGAAGAGCAAAATGGCGTTACGTCAGTTTGTATATAAAATCTTCAACATTAAATTACTTCAGCTGTTGACTTTACATTCAGCTATGTAGAATGTTATGAAGACCCACCATTACCTGAGATAGTCTACAGATATAGAAACACATGAACATACAAGACTAAACACAATTACTGATCTGCATTGTTTTTACTGTGCACCAGTTGGTTGTCAGGATAACTATCACTGAAAATTGCCACCTAAACCAATTTGTTGGTATGTGATTGAGATATTGCATTGCAGAAGATAATAAATATCTCATGCGATATGGCGGTGTATTTACATTATTATGAGAATAAGGTACCTCAGGTTAACGAAAGAATAGCGATATTTTTGGAACTCCCTTTTGACGGCAGCAAATTGCCCGAGAGAAAATTGATACCAGTTGATAGGATATTGATTTCTTGCCAATCCTTGTCAACAGCCCAGGCGTTGCTAAGAGTAATTTCGCCTATTCGCATATGAACCAGACACAAGAACGTACAATGAACTTCAGTGTTCGATTAGCAGAACTGACCAACTTTTACAGAGTCGCTCACCATGCATATTATTATCAACCCTGACTCCACACATAAGGTGAGAGGATTTGCTAACTTGTCTAGCATTTGTGGAGCCACCAGGATCCAAACAGTGATGGACATGGCCTCAAGGCAACAGCGATTTGTTCAATTATTCACGATGCTGTTAAGCGAACCACACTGGTTGGATCAAGGTGCCCCCGCCATTTGTCGATGACCTAAGTGTCCCTGGCTCCAGGGGAATGGCTGTTGCTGTGTTATTGCCTTGATTCTACTCAGTCGGTACAAGTGTTTGCTTCCTTTCATCCGATGTATCTGTCTGACAACAACTACTAATGTAAATTCCAGGGTAGTAGCGTGGGGAGGCATCAGTACTTTCTGCTACGGCGTTGGAAAGGCAGGAAACAATAGTGACTGACACTGAAAGTCATAGTTGTGGTATCATTCTTTGATTTGTGTTGTCAATTTTATTGTCAAGAGCATGATGTCTGGAAACCTGATTTGTGTTGTCAATTTCATTCTCAAGAGCATGGTGTCTGGAAACCTGGCTGTAGATTGATTGTTTGGAAGTGCTGTTTGGGAATTATAGTGTTTGGGAATTGCTTACATCCAGATCTTGTTAGTGTTCTTGGTTGGAACTGCAGCAGCTATTGCTGTGATTATTAACTAGCAGAGCAGAGTCACTTACCAGGGTTGCGTGATACTATCAGCATACTGTACATGCATCATCAAGATGGCTACCATTGCCGTTCAAGACGTACTGTGTATGCTGTCATCAAGATGGCTACCACTGCCGTTCAAGCGTACTGTGTATGCGTCATCAAGATGGCTACCATTGCCGTTCAAGCGTACTGTGTATGTGTCATCAAGATGGCTACCACTGCCGTTCAAGCGTACTGTGTATGCGTCATCAAGATGGCTACCACTGCCGTTCAAGCGTACTGTGTATGCGTCATCAAGATGGCTACCATTGCCGTTTAAGCGTACTGTGTATGTGTCATCAAGATGGGCTTACCACTGCCGTTGAAGTATACTGTGCATGCATGATCAACATGGCTGCCATTTCCGTTCGAGCGGACGACTATGCTCTGAAGAATTTAGCAAGGAGAAGTATGGCCCTGTAGCCCTGACTGCACGCCCAGCTGTACAATTGTCGCGATGTGCTCAATTCAGATTTGTTTAGAAACGAGAGTTAAAACTGACGCATGGTCAAGAGTTTGCGTATTATCAGAAGTTAATGAAGTATACATTGCTATTCTGTACTGTCGAGAATAGCACTTCGCCAAGGACACAGTTACATAAGATTGGTCGGGAAAGTACGAGGATGGATTAATGTGGGAGTTAGTTGAAGGAGATGTGAACGTGGTAAAAGAAGTGGCAAGCCAGAAAAAAAAAAAACCCAGCTTGTTTGACAGGTAGACCTAGAGTGAGAGATTGCAGGAAGAAGAAGAAGAAGAAGAAGAAGAAGAAGAAGAAGGAGAGAGAGAGAGAGAGAGAGAGAGAGAGAGAGAGAGAGAGAGAGAGAGAAAGAGACAGAAAGACAGAGAGACAGAGACAGAGAACTCTGAACTCTGAAATTTTGGTAAGGCCACCGACCTGTATACAATGGGTACACGTTTGCTGAGAATAAGATAAAAATGAGTACGGGTCATCAACAAAATGAAGTAACTTGTTTTCAGGAACACACAAGCAACCAATTGCAAGGGAAAATAATTCAAGGAAACAAACCAAGATAAACAAAAACATTTTCACCTGCGTTTGAAACCAATCACAACACAATTCATGTATCTAGTTTCCGTTCATAAGTTCATGTCTAGTTTTCAGTGCATAAAAGACATATATTGCCAAATTTCTAAGGATCAACATGTTTTCAGATTGCATCAAATAAGCTAAACAATCGCCATTTGGATGGACAGAGAGAGAGAGAGAGAGAGAGAGAGAGAGAGGGGAGAGAGAGGGGGGAGGAGGGAGGGGGGGGGGGGGGAGGAGGAGGGAGTGAGATGGCACCTCTGTTTTCTTTTCTTTTTTTTAATTTCAGTGTGCATGTTCTTAATACCTCAAGACCTTCATGCCCATCTGAGTCTTCTTGCCAAGCTAGATGGTCACCCTTAACCTCCTTTCATCTTCACAGGCTGTATCAATCTCATAATCTCATTTCTCCGTGACTTTTGCTTGTGTGGCAGGGTGACCCGCCCGTGTGTTCAACCGTTAACCATTCCCTTTTTGGCATTCCACATCGCTATCATGTCTGCCTTGCTTTTCCGCCTGAGGTGACGTTTGCTGGATTCTGCTCTGTCACCCCATGACAGAGCTCATGGATGTATGGTGTAATGGTAGGGGTCGTGTTGTAATGCAGGGGCAATTTGGCCAGAGCCAGAAGTCTCGTCCTTATCCTTCGCTCCCCCCCCCCGCCCCTGTCTCCTGCCCTGTTGACTATCCTCCCTGGGTTCCTCTCCCATCTCCATTCCAAAAAGTGCTCCCAAAACGACATTCCGCGATGGAAAAGTGACAGAAAGAAAGTATATCTTCTGCTGAACGTGAGAAACCTACATCAATAAACGCTAACTATGTAGGTTATAAACACTGATTGCATCCGCAAACGATCAATGCACACTTTTTCTTTGTTGTTGCCTGATCTTCTGTGTCCCTCTCATTAACATTATTTCTAAGTCACTTATGCCGGCTCCCCCGTTCGCAGCCACACCAAACGTGTATTATTTGATTTTAAATGCCTCTACTGCTGCAACTTCATGTAATATTTTAACACTAAATATATTAAACAGTTTCCATTAAAATCTCCCCCTCCCCCAAAATTCATTGAGAACTTCTTAATCTATTTACAATCCTATAGAAAATGTACAACGGAATCTCTTGCGCCAATGATAAATCTGTAACTCACCGTGTTAGAAACGCCCATGGCACTTAGAGAAAAGTTTGTAGCAATAAATGTGTGAACAACAATGTGATTTGTAGCCAGTGGGATGTTTGTTGCAATGATTTTGTGAATAATTCTAACTTGTGACTCATTCGTCTAATGTCACTGGTTTTTGTGACGTGCATTTTACAGTCTGAATTTTTACATGTTGTCTGGCTAGGCGATTGGCTGATTGTACACTTTTTTTTCTGGCAATTGATTTCAACACTGACTGTGGTCCATTTATCACACATTGGAAACGCTTTCACACAACACAAACTGAAGTCCAACTGGAGTAGCGTTACTTGAAATTCGATGAATCTTGGCGTCCGTTCTGCGTGTCGCCAGAAAACCAGAACTGGGTAAGAGAGCGTAGGGAAGACTGTAATTACCTGTTATAACACTCCACAGAGAGAGAGAGAGAGAGAGAGAGAGAGAGAGAGAGAGAGAGAGAGAGAGAGAGAGAGAGAGAATGCTTTCAGTTCCGTTCAGCCTTCACATTCAACGAGTTTATTGTAATTCATATTAGGCGTTAAATAGCTAGGACAACACGCACTCAGTTTTCACAGACACACGCGACTTTTCGTTTAGAACCGAGTTATCAATATTGAAAGCTTCACTAAAATTTAGTGACTTCGGTCTGAGCCATCTGGAGTGTTTGAGTGAAATGAAAAAAGGAAGCAATTCAAACATGTAGTTTTAATGAGCTTGTGGGAGGCTTGAAAACAACTGGACTAAAGAAATGACCGTAAACAAGATTTTAAAAGGAAAGACATTGACAATGGAAACATACGATTAAATGAGACTAGAATGAAGAAGAAAAAAAATTAAAACACACACCACGCTCACATTTACAGACACACACAGAGACACACAAACAGGCAGACAGACAGACACAGAGATACGCACATAGAAACACACACACACACACACACACACACACACCACACACACACACTTCCCTCTAATTACGACTCAGACATCAAAAACCTTTCACTGGACATCCACTTAACTGATCCATGTCAACCTCATGAATGGCGTCATCATTCTGCTCTTATCAGTGCGTCTTATGGGAACGTCAGAAAGCCATTGACGTCATCTCTGTCATTTAGAACTAGACACAGTGATGAATCATTGGAAACATGCCAACAGAATATGAGTATGCAACAACAGTACTGGAACAATGTCCTTGGGAATGCCCGGATGCCTTTCAGAGGTAATTGTATTCCTCTGTGGAGATATTGGGCTGATAATTTTCTCTTAATGATCACCATCCTTCACCCTGTCTTTTTCACTCTTTTTTTTTTCTGTTGTCCGCTATTTTTCTCCATTTGTGGCTGAATTACCTGTCTGTGTGTTTGTCTGTCTGTTTCTATGTGCGTATCTCTGTGTCTGTCTGTCTGCCTGTCTGTGTGTCTCTGTGTGTGTCTGTAAATCTGAGCGTGGTGTGTGTTTTAATTTTTTTCTTCTTCTTCCTTTTAATCTCATTTAATCGTATGTTTCCATTGTCAATGTCTTTCCTTTTAAAATCTTGTTTACGGTTATTTCTTTAGTTCAGTTGTTTTCAAGCCTCCCACAAGCTCATTAAAACTACATGTTTGAATTGCTTCCTTTTTTCATTTCACTCAAACACTCCAGATGGCTCAGACCGAAGTCACTAAATTTTAGTGAAGCTTTCAATATTGATAACTCGGTTCTAAACGAAAAGTCGCGTGTGTCTGTGAAAACTGAGCGCGTGTTGTCCTAGCTATTTAACGTCTAATATGAATTACAATAAAGTCGTTGAATATGAAGGTTGAACGAAACTGAAAGCATTCTCTCTCCCCTCTCTCTCTCTCTCTCTCTCTCTCTCTCTCTCTCTCTCTGGAGTGTTATAACAGGTAATTACAGTCTTCCCTACGCTCTCTTACCCAATTCTGATTTTCTGGCGACACGCAGAACGGACGTATAGATTCATCGAATTTCAAGTAACGCTACTCCAGTGCTCCAGTTGGACTTTAGTTTGGTGTTGTGTGAAAGCGTTTCTAATGCGTGAAAAATGGACCACAGTCAGTGTTTTAAATCAATTGCCTCCGTACATGCCTTTTTCCCACCTAAGGTGGCGTGACTACCGTCTCTCTATTCTGCTTTTTAACTTATGACAGATTCCATGACTTCCAGTGTATGGGTGATGCAGGAGAGAATTATGTCGGCGGGGAGGGGAGGGGGGGGGGGGGCTGGGGTCGGTTCGACGGTTTTGGTTAGTTGTGCGGTCCATGTCTATGATTCTGAAGTCTGTGCATGCAGATTTGACTTTATTCCAAAAGGAAAAGAAACTTTCGATACCATGTTTTCATTTATTCAGGGAAATGTGTATGGACCTGTGTCCCTCTCTCTACCTTGCAGAATTAGGATGCTTTGCGTTCAAACATAGAACAGCTTTTTTTTTTAACCACCCTGTGTTTTTTTTTTCTGTTTTATAAAGAGGCCTTTCTCCCTAGTCTTTGAAGGATGCTCAAGACAATGGTCAGCACAAGTGTCTCAAGAGGAAAGGGACGGAAAGGAAAGGGGGGAGGGAAGGGGGAGGGGGGAAGGGGACAGACATAGGCGATTCCTTACATTTTCTACCAGTGTCCAAATTTCTGTTTAAATTCAGGTGCTGACTTTTATCCAAGTTCCCATTGGTGACAGGGTCTCCTCTTAAAAGAATCTGACTATCCCATCACCAGAGACAGATCACACTGTCAAGCAGATTCAGGGGTCCACAGTCTCTTGTAGATGGCTATACCGCAAGCAGATAGAAGTGCATACGTCCCCCAAAAGTTGAAAATTATAGAAGGCCGAGGACGTGGTGATTGGGGTGCCCAGTGTGTGGGTGTCTAGGCAGAATGTATTCTTGTCAGGCAAAAAGCTGATGAGAAGGGGTAGGACGGCAGACAGTGGATAGAAAACGGGAGGAGGAGTGAGGGGGGGGGGGGGGGATTTATTTGCCCATTTCTATTTCGCAGAAACTTTGAGATTCGCGTCTTTTTTCTCATTTTGTTTGGTTTTGCATATGATCTTTATGGGCTCAGGAATTTCTTGTTCTGAATTGCAACAGGAGATGAATTGGTTTCAGAACCTCTAAAACTCCTTCCTCCTCTGCATCACTTTGAAGACAGATTGTCAAATATATGGTATTTGTTAAATCAGCAAAATGCCATTTGCCTGTATGAAGGGTGGAAAAATGTAGGCAGAATTCAATCCCTTTGCATTCGGAATTCAATCACCTGTGCAAATGAAGCGTCAAATGTAAGACTGCTTTTAGTCAGCTCTGCAAACAGTAGATGCATTTCATCCCCTGTGCCTTACAACGGCCACTTTCTCCTCTTATTTTCCCCCCACTTTTCACTTTTAAAAAAAAATCACTTTCCCCCACCTCAACCCCACCCCCGTTATTTAGTAGGAATTCCATCCTTCAATTTGTTCACACTTTTTGTCATAGACCTACGCTTACCATGCATAGACAAAAACTTCAATATTTCATTATCTGTAGATATTGACCTCACAAACAATAACTGTAGATTGTGATGATGAACTATCAGTTTCTGAGTCACTTTAAGGGCGAGCAAAGAAAAATACTAAAAGATGTGGGACCAGACACAATAATTACTGTGTGTTGTACTTTAACTGCGCTCAGAATAATTACCAGGACACGGAAAAGCCTTGCCGAAACCAGATTGTTGATGCAAGACTGAAAGAATACAGCTATTGAAAACATAATCGCCGGTAATAACATCGCCTCTTTATATCTTTATCATGACAAGGCACCGCTGGTTACCGAGAAAATAGCGTTATCTTGGGAACTCATTTCTGATGAGAGCCAATTGCCTGATGTTAGGAAAATGGACACACCAATTTACCCCGCATTGATTGCTTGCTGTTTATGATAAACACCAATTTACCCCGCATTGACTGCTTGCTGTTTATGATAAACACCAATTTACCCCGCATTGATTGCTTGCTGTTTATGATAAACACCAATTTACCCCGCATTGATTGCTTGCTGTTTATGATAAACACCAATTTACCCCGCATTGATTGCTTGCTGTTTATGATAAACACCAATGTACCCCGCATTGACTGCTTGCTGTTTATGATAAACACCAATTTACCCCGCATTGATTGCTTGCTGTTTATGATAAACACCAATTTACCCCGCATTGATTGCTTGCTGTTTATGATAAACACCAATTTACCCCGCATTGATTGCTTGCTGTTTATGATAAACACCAATTTACCCCGCATTGACTGCTTGCTGTTTATGATAAACACCAATTTACCCCGCATTGATTGCTTGCTGTTTATGATAAACACCAATTTACCCCGCATTGATTGCTTGCTGTTTATGATAAACACCAATTTACCCGCATTGATTGCTTGCTGTTTATGATAAACACCAATTTACCCCGCATTGATTGCTTGCTGTTTATGATAAACACCAATTTACCCCGCATTGATTGCTTGCTGTTTATGATAAACACCAATTTACCCCGCATTGATTGCTTGCTGTTTATGATAAACACCAATTTACCCCGCATTGACTGCTTGCTGTTTATGATAAACACCAATTTACCCCGCATTGATTGCTTGCTGTTTATGATAAACACCAATTTACCCCGCATTGACTGCTTGCTGTTTATGATAAACACCAATTTACCCCGCATTGATTGCTTGCTGTTTATGATAAACACCAATTTACCCCGCATTGATTGCTTGCTGTTTATGATAAACACCAATTTACCCCGCATTGATTGCTTGCTGTTTATGATAAACACCAATTTACCCCGCATTGACTGCTTGCTGTTTATGATAAACACCAATTTACCCCGCATTGATGCTTGCTGTTTATGATAAACACCAATTTACCCCGCATTGATTGCTTGCTGTTTATGATAAACACCAATTTACCCCGCATTGATTGCTTGCTGTTTATGATAAACACCAATTTACCCCGCATTGATTGCTTGCTGTTTATGATAAACACCAATTTACCCCGCATTGATTGCTTGCTGTTTATGATAAACACCAATTTGCCCCGCATTGACTGCTTGCTGTTTATGATAAACAAGCCACACGTTTCCGGGTTTATTTCCCACATTTGCAGAGTGATAATGTATGAGGAAGTTTTAGTCTTGACAAAGCTACACTAACTTCTTTCAGCTACTGCGCCTCAGCGTTTAGAGTATTATCAAACCTGACATATGGAACATGGATTTCCACACGCAAAGCTACAGGAACCAAAGATGATAGATGCAGCCCAAAGATGGTGGCAATTTCCTGAATTATTCACGTGTTGTTCCCACACTACTGTAAAGCCTGGGTCAAGGTGTTCCCGCCATTGCCAATTACGGAAGTGTCTTTGGCCCCTGGGGAATGTCTTTTGCTGAGAAATTGCCCTGATTACGCTCAGCAGGTGGTCTACAGTGTAGTGCTTCCTTTCCATCACGCATGTCGTTCTGATAACCAAGGCCAGCGTGTAGCATCAGACGTAGTTGCTCCTTCGTTCTTCGAGACATAAGGCAGTTAAGACGCTGAAACCTGCTTGGTCCTCAGTTTGCATTTTGTCAGTTTTTGACAGGTAGATTGCATGAGAGAGAGAGAGAGAGAGAGAGAGAGAGAGAGAGAGAGAGAGGAGGAGAGAGAGAGAGGTTATCTTTTTGTTTTCTTTTTCCTCATAATTGGGACTTTATATGAAATATCTTTTATAAAACCTTTGAATTAGGGTACGGATACGTCAGTGTCACAATGAGGCTACAACAGTAGGCCTACATATGTTTATTATACCAAGATGAATGACGACCATCAATGACAACCACATCAAGAAGACTCAAATGAGGAAAGACAAGGAGGGAGAGAGAGAGAGAGAGAGAGAGAGAGAGAGACAGACAGACAGACAGACAGACAGACAGACAGACAGACAGACAGAAACAGAGAGACAAAAAGAGTCCAGAATGAAGACAGCAAATCTATATCTCAAGGATGAGAGTTTTAGGCAGTGCCCAGTCTCTCAACGTGACCTAGCTATTATAGTATCTCTTCACACACACACACACACACACACACACACACACACACACACACAGAGAGAGAGAAGAGAGAGAGAGAGGAGAGAGAGAGGAGAATTTATGCGTAGAGATCATTTATGAAAATACAAAAGAAAAGAGATCCAAGAACAGAGCCATGTGAAACACCGCAAATTATTCCTTTCGGGATATATCTGCTGTTTCATTGGTAAGCTGTTTTATTAGTATGCTGCATTCTGTTCTCAAAATATGATTGAAAGAAACATGCATCTGCGCAGTGTGGATACACAGCCATTCCTTAGAACGATATGCTGCAATCCGTGAGATCTAAAGCTTTCTTAAAATCGAGGATAATTGTTCCCGTAGTTTTACGTTGATTCATGGCAGATATGCATGAGTCATAGTCAGTTAAGGCAGTAGGCTATGTCATGAGTGAAAACGTTTTCAAGGTGAAAACATGATTGTGAATAGGTTTGATGCAGTTGATAGTGGAAATATTGGTCTTGAATTATTCAAATCTGTAAAGTCTCTTGATTTTGGTAGAGGAATCATTTTGGCTGACTTTATACCAGACGGGAAAACACTTTGTTCAATGCATGAATTATAAACATATGTAAGGGAATCTATTCTGGAAGTTGAAAGAAGCTTAAGTATAGATACACTGAAATTGTCTGGGTCCATAGTTTTTTTTTTAATCTTTCCTTTTTTTTTCAAATTAAGGTCGCGACTTCATTCACAGCAAGTAAGGGATGATAAATGAAATTGTAGTCTGTGATCATTCCAGCTGAATCAGTTGGAGAACGGCTGGAGACCCTTAGAGATTCGGATGCGGAATGGGCGGCCGTCTGTATTGATTTGGCTGATTTTAGAAAATGGTTGCTGGTAATGTTACAACACAGTTGCAGTGTTCACTTCATCCGGCTTGTCTGTAATTTCAAAATGAGCACCCTATAATGATGCTGTATTCACGTTAGAATTTATCAGTTTTTTTTTTAAAGTTCTGTTTTTGCGGCGCTTAGGTTGGAGACAGATGGAAAAACAGAGAGAAGAATGAGAGAGAGAGAGAGAGAGAGAGAGAGAGAGAGAGAGAGAGAGAGAGAGAGAGAGAGGGAGAGAGAGAGAGAAACAGAGAGAGAGAGAGAGGAGAGAGAGAGAGAGATCAGCCCTCTGGTTCTTGTTTCCTTTTTCCTGATTCAGTCACTGTGGTCCTAATCGATTAGTATCTAATTAGTTCTTTCTGCCAAGCCAGAATGCCTCCCTACCCCCTACCCCGTCCCCCTATTCATCCTCACAGACTGTATTGATTTCATTTCTCATGGCCTTTGCTTCTGTGCAAGGTGACCCGCCACTGTGTTGAGCCATTAAATCATTCCCTCTGGTATGTTTTTATCATGCCTAAGCGCCTTTCTGTCTGCCATGTTTGCATCTGCAGAGACGTTACTGCCTTCATGAATTCTGCTTTCTATGCTGCGGCAATTTGTGTAATGCCAAAAGTATCAACCCCTAACCCCAGCATCATCCCACCTCCCGCCATTATGTCCTCCCTTTCAAGCCTACTCCTCTAACTCCATTCCAACAAATCCCTAAAGTGCTCCAAAAGCACGCTTACTGGCGGGAGAGCGACAGAACACAACAGATCGGTGCATCACCAAAATGTGTGTCGGTTTCCCTCATAGAAATGCTTGAGTCAGCTACAACCAGCAAAGCTTGTGTAATCGTTAAAGTTCCAAAAGGGGGTGCGGGGAGAGCGGGGGGAGCTCAGTTGGTAGAATGTTGGACTTGTCATCCTGGGGATCATAGTGTCACGGGTTCGAATCTCTGCCGGGCCGTTTTGGTAGAGGAGGATTTTTCTCTCGGAGGTTACACTGGTTCTGACTTCATTTTCCCCAAACTCCTTCAAATCAGACCAAGGTTTCGTGTTTGAAAGCACACAAAGCGCGCAACCACAATCCCGACCCCATCGCTGCTTTCGGAAGACAAGGCCTTTTTTGACCGACGGTATAGCTGACACTAATACACGAAGCATGCATCCTGCATGTAAACTCGAAGGAATGAGCGAAGAAGTGAGTTCCTTTTAGAGAAGTGATACCACGTCCTCCCAGCGCTAGTTCCCATGACTTGCCGGTACCGACGACTCTAGCCCGAATTTAGCACGGGCATGGACATGAGAAGCAAGGCATGAAGTATCACAAACTCTTTGTTGTTGTTGTAAATATCATGATCAGTGAGTCTGAGGATGATCCAGACGCTGTCTTTGGAGCTCCATTCAGGTCTGACGACATGGCAGGGTTGTGTTGTACGCTTCTTTTCTTAAGATATCCTAGCGTCAACTGCGAAAGAGAGAAAAGACATATCCAGTGTCAATTAGAAAATTCAGTTATTTGCTTTCGGTTTATTTGTGGTGTAGAAAAAAGAGCATGGTTTAAATAGAACAGATCTTAATTCAGACACGCGCACACACAGACACAGACACCCCCCCCCCCCCCCCACACACACACACACACACGCACGCACACACGCACGCACGCACGCACACACACACACGCACACACACACACACACACACACACACACACACACACACACACACACACACACACACACACCACTCACTCACTCACTCGCATTGTCTTTATTCTTGTCTCAGACGTAGAAAACCAAAACCTTGACATTCACCTGACAGGTCCAAATCATTCCCCGGGCCCAGTCTTATTAAAAGCTTCACATCAATGGGTCTTCCAGATACGCTATATCGCGTCATCATTTCATCAATCTAGAGTGGGATGCAGTGGAGATCCACTGGACACACTAGTTGATCGAATGTAAATGTGGATGTACAATGCCAGACTGAGGTCCTTGCACCTGCGCGGGGATGACAGGATCTATTTCATGATGAACTGTATTTCCACATGGAAGTCTCTGCGAGTACTTTTCTATCATAAATCATTCACCTTGACTCTTTTAACTCAGATCTAGTTGCAAAGTGAGGCTACTGCAGGCGGAAATCTAAACAAATTTTAAATGTGATTAATAGCTAACCGCCAAGAAAACGCAGACAAACGAATCACAAGACAAAACACGACGCGTTTCGACCTCTTAGATCTTCTTCAGGCAAGATACGAAACACTCAGGACAACAAAAATGAACGAGCAATCACTTATCTTCATTCACTGAAATGTTCTGAAATCAGCTTACAACAGATGGACAGTGCAAATGAGGAAAGATAAACAAACAAGGACAAAAATGGGAAACATTTTAGGTGGCAAGTAAGTTTTCTTTGTAAATTTATTTCCCCCACATTAATCTGCTCAGTTACCATCACATTAATACGAAACCCTATCATTTGTTGTCTGTAGTAACGTGCTGGTGTAAGACCACTGTTATAATGGTTCGTTAATTTCATATTCGTATTTCTGAGTTCCTTAATATTGTTTGCGTTACATTAAAAAAAAACAAGCTACGTAGTCTGAAGAGTCATTAATTCAAAGGATGCACATGAAACGGAGACAGACAAAACACGTTCTCTCTCTCTCTCTCTCTCTCCTCTCTCTCTCTATATATATATATATATATATATATATATATATATATGTTGTAAGGGTTTGGAATGTTTGTACGGTCAACATCTACTATCTCTTATGTCCCTCTGTGCAATTTCATTTCGGCTAAAGGAAAGACAACAACAACAACAACAACAACAACAACAACAGCAGCAGCAGCAGCAGCACTTGATCCAAAGCTTTTTTTCATCTGTGCATGTAAAATTAGAATAACAGGATCCATGCACCTGTCCCTGATGCTGTTATGCTTTTATTGGGATGTTTTGCATTCAAAATTAGAAGAAAAAAAAACTTTTCGTAACTCCTCTTTGTTTCCTCTGCTTTCAATACAGTCCTTACCCACCAGACAAACAGGGAGCTAGGTGTTGATCATTCTTCACAGTTTCTACCACAGCTCAAATTTCACCATAAAGTCAGTGTCTGACTTCTTTTATAAAAGCAATTTCATGTCGGTATCGGGGTTCCCTCTTTCAAGAGACTGCCTGTCCCATTACCAAAGACAGCTCTTGTTGCTTAGGCGGACCAGGGGTCCAGTTTTCTCTCTTTAGATGACTGTACCACACGCAGACAGTAGTATACTCGCCCCAGAAAGCTGATAGCCAGGGATGTAGTGGGTTAGGGATTGATTGGCTGTTACTTGTGAAGTGGAAGGGGTGGTGTGCAGGGGTGGGAAGTGGGGTGGGGTGGGCAGTGTTACGGCAAAACTTATCCTCGTCGGACAAAAAGTTGATGAGTGAAGGAAGGTTTGGGTGGGGAAGGAGGAGAGAAGAGGGGGAGGGGAGCGGACTATTTATTTACCCTTTTTTTCAGCAGAAGCTTTGAGTATGGCATCTTTTTCGTTGAGATTTTACATGTGGAACGTGATTTTTGCGCTCATCTTTTTTTCAGAACTAGACTGATGAATGTGGGAGTGATTCTAGAACCACTGAAACCCTTGAATCTCCTTTTACATCACTATACGAACCAGTCTGTCAAACTGGCATACATGTCATAATGTGCATAAACATTTTGTGGCCATTGTCTGTATGAAAACTGAAAAACCAAAGCAGGATGCAAACCCTTCACACTGTAGCAAATCGTCAAATGGTATAAGGTCAGTTTTTCGCGTTAAAAAAAAAAAATCAAGATTTAATCACTTATAACCATTGACCTTACTAACACTGTAGTTTTTTTTTTATGAAGACCCACTAGTTCATGACTTAGCTAGCGGACATACGAACAATTAAAGAAAGATGCAAGACCAAAGATAATGAATTTACTGTGAGATTTCATCTGCACACAACTTGATTATTAGAGTAACCAACACTGAAAATCCCATCCCGAACTCGATTGTTAATACATGATTGAGAGGCTGTGAAAGATATTATCTCGAATGATATGGCGACGTCTGTGCATTAATATGAGGGTATGAAACCACTAGGATACTTCTGGAATTCATCTTAGACAGCAGCACATTGCCAGACAGAAAACTGACCGACCAACAGACAGGATTTCTTGCCAACTGTATTAAACAAGCCAAATCTTTTTTTTTTTTCTTTTTCTTAAATCATTTGCATAAGTTTTCAG
The DNA here is from genome assembly GCA_033310375.1 of Conus canariensis. Taxonomy (NCBI): domain Eukaryota; kingdom Metazoa; phylum Mollusca; class Gastropoda; order Neogastropoda; family Conidae; genus Conus; species Conus canariensis. Next base: position 114,952,579 of record CM065714.1, read on the forward strand.
AGTTATTTCCCCTGTTTGCATGCAAAGCAGACACGAGAAAGCAGAAAGCAATTCGATGTTTGCATGGCGGAGCTGACAGATTCCTTCAGCTATTTTGTCTCTCAGCATACATGAGATTATCGATCCTGACTGCAAACATAAGGTGATGGCATCTGCATACCCGTCTAGCGTTTGTGGAGCCGTCAGGACCCAAACGGTGATGGACATGGCCTTAAGATTAGAGCGATTGTCTTGAATTATTTATGATGCTGTTACCAGACTACCCCGCTGGCTGGGTCAGGGTACGCCCCGCCATTGCAGGTGACAGACGTGTCCTCGGCTCCAGGGGGAATGCCTCTTGCTGTGCCATTGCCTTGATCCCGTTCAGTCGCTACCTCTGTTTGCGTCCTTTTCATCAGTTGTATCTTTCTGATAACGACAGCCAACACAAAAGCAGGGGGAGTAGTGGGGTGACGTATCAATCTTTTCTGCTATGGATTTCGGCGATGTCTGAGAGGTAGGACAAAACAATGACTGACATCGGAACCCAAAAGAGTAGTGGTCATCATTCTTTGTTTTTTGCAGTCTTATTCACAAGAACTGGTGTCTGGAATTCGAGCTGTGTACCTATAGTATGGAAATGCTGGTTGTGTATGGCGTATCCACAAATTTTAGAGCATTTATTTTGCCTTACAACAGTTGTAATTATCAACTGGCAGTCAAATAAGTAAGGTCATCTACCAGGGTTGCATGTAATCACCTGTAGACTGTACATAGGTTACTAAAGTGTCCACCAGACCAGTTTAGGAAGCTAGGCTTCCTCAGAACAATGTAGGGTGGAAAAGTATGGTTGACTGGCATTACAGAATGTCTGGCTGTCAATTGGTGCCACTTAGACTTTTCTGTTTTTTGTAAGTTTGTTTGTTTGTTTTTCGAAAAAACGAGAATGAAATAAAGGCCACATGGTCAGGTATTCATCTGGTGCATATCAAGTGTATACCTATTTACTGACATGTGCATAGGCTTTTCTGTGTTGGTGAGAGGAGCTTTTGTTAATGACTTACATAAAATGTGATGAGGACATGGGAGGATGGATAAAAAGTAGGAGATGGGTTTAGGAGAGGTGAAGGGGAGAAAGGAGGTCGCCAGCCAAGAAAAAACTGTCAGTTTGACAGGCAGTCTTACACTGAAAGATCTGGGAGAGAGAGAGAGAGAGAGAGAGAGAGAGAGAGAGAGAGAGAGAGAGAGAGAGAGAGAGAGAGAGTTGTCTTGTTTCCCAAAAGATAAATAAGAAGAAAGGGTGCTTTGCTTAGACCACTGGCATATGGTAATATGTATCAATACACCAATTCTATCATCATGCTACATTATAACATAACTGAATATGACAAGAATAATGACAGTTGTCATTGACAACCACATTCTTATCTTTCATTTCAGGAGGAAAAAAAACAACTCCACACACAAAGAGATAGAGAGAGAGAGAGAGAGAGAGAGAGAGAGAGAGAGAGACAGACAGACAGACAGACAGACAGACAGACAGACAGACAGACAGACAGAGAAAGAGAGACCTACTATTTGTATTTTTTTCTTCAAGTCAGTCAGAGTGGTCCTTCTTGATCAATACCCAGTTGGATCTGGTTGCCAAGTCAGTGTGCTACCCTACCCCTCTTCCCTCCCTCCCTATACTCTGTGGCAGGGTGACCTGCCAGTGTGTTCAGCCATTAAATCATTCCAGTTGCTATCTTTTTGGCCTGCAAAAGTGCCTTTCTGTCTGCCTTGCTTCCGCCTGACGTGACGTTTGCTAGATTCTGCTTTATCACCCCTGTCAGAGCGCATGGCTGTAATGATAGGACTCGTGTTGTGATGCAGGGGCAATTTGGCAGATGCCAGAGATTTCGTCCTCATCCTCCATCCCCCCCCCCCCCCCTCCGCCCCCTCTCCACCTTCCTGCATCGGTTCCTTCCTGTTCCAATTCCTAAAAGCGCTCCAAAACCACATTCCCCGGTGGGATGGTGACAAAAAGAAGGTAAATCATCGGCTGACTGTGAAGATGGAATAGATCGTGCTGTGCTCCCTCCTTCCACCCCTCTTCTCACCCTCCCACTCTCTCTCTCTCTCTCCTCATGCCTACCACTCCAAATCCCTTTCCCCACATTCTCTCCTACACCCGCCTCTCCCCTCACCTTCGTCCCACCTGTACGTGTTTTTCTCCCTCCGCTCAGTCTTCCCTCATCGACATTTGTTGTTGTTGCCCACAACCCTCCCTTCTTTCCCCTGTTTCTTGCTATGTTTCTGCACCGTCCGATTTCCCCTTAGTTACCTGCCCACAATCCTCCCTTCTTTCCCCTGTTTCTTGCTATGTTTCTGCACCATCCGATTTCCCCTTTGTTACCTGCCCACAACCCTCCCTTCTTTCCCCTCTTTCTTGCTATGTTTCTGCACCATCCGATTTCCCCTTTGTTACCTATTTTGTACTTTGTCTCGCTCAAGCCTGTTTTTAGTTCATATCTTCCCTTTTCTGTTTTGTATCTTTCGCCCCAAACTCTTTCTACTTTTCCTTTCTCTCCTTAGTTTTTCCCAGTCTCTTTTTCGTGTTTCCTACTAGTTCCTTTTTTCGTACTTGTTCCTACTTTTCTTACATCGTCGCACATTTCCCTCATACTTTTCCTCGACCATTTCCATCCTCAGAAATTGAGACAAGACTTTACTGTTGCTACAGGGAAGGTAATAACTTGGATGATACAAGTGCATGCAGATATACATAGAAATGCAGGCAGAAGAGTAAGCCTGAACCTAGCTAGGGTTCTATAGCGCTTATTAAAGGCATTCACCATCTCCAGATGATCTGACTGACTCTCTCTGGTTCTCTTGTTCAACAGTTGGCTGTCTCTCTCACACTGTCAAATTGTTAATTTCAAAACCAGGTGACTGAGGGCGGAAAATGAAGGAAATTTTTAAAAGATTTTTAAAATCCATCATTATTATTTCAACTCCCATGATCCCCTTCTTAACGGCCTCGTTTTCATCCAGTTTGCGCCGAGTATGAGAAGATAAGTGGTTGCTCGTTCTTCGATTTTATTGTCCTAAATGTTGTTTGTTTCGCCTGAAGAAGACACAAGAGGTCGAAATGCATTGTGTTTTGTCCTGTAATCTGTGTGTCTGCATCGTCTGGCGGAACTAATACCGTTTCTTTTGTAGATTTGCTTCAAATTGTTAAGCTTAAAACACCAACACTGTGGTTCTTGTGTGGGCAAGGGCTACGTATAGGCAGTGGAGTGACCTCGCTCAACAGTGGACAGTTACAAGCTGGAATGTGTGGTCACCTGAGGGGGCAGCCAGTAAATTAAATCATTCACAGGTGAAACGCTGTGATTAAGATTCCCGGAAGCAGTCGGTGACCTGGGAGAACGAAGGAGACTCCAACAAAGGGGGAATACTGAGGAAGGATACTTATCCTCTGTCCTGTACATCTATGAAGAGTTCAATAGTTTGTTAGATACGTAGCAAGCTGAGTAGAGGAGATAACATTCCGACTGCCAGCGGTAACCATACAAGCAAAAAGCACTAACTGAATCTTTAATCGATTAATGCATATTCCCTCTTTCCCTCTCCCCCTTCCCTCCCTCTGTTTTGTGTGTGTGTGTGTGTGTGTGTGTGTGTGTGTGTGTGTGTGTGTGTGTGTGTGTGTGTGTGTGATCTTCTCGGCAGCTTGAGCAACATCATTACAACGTCACTGATTCCGGCTGTCCCATACACAGCAACACTGAGGTTCATCCTGTCGCGGGCTCAGTACCGGCAGTCCATGAAGTCATCAGACAACGAGGCAACTCCCCAGAGGAGGTACTGCTATTAAATTATTTAGGTGTTTCACCAGCGCCTGTTCTGCTCATGCATAAGCACGACACCTACTACACACGACGATAGCTGTTTAGTCGCAGAGTCAGGAAGAGTGGGGGAACCCTCTAGGGGAGTGCCACCACGTCCATCCAACGACAGTCCCCCTACACTTGCTGATACAGATGCATGTGACATAAACTGCCCATGGGCGTGGACGAGGAGAACAGGAAAGAGTGGTTAAAGGATCTGAGGCTTTAAAAAAAAGTCACGATCAGTAAGGATGAACATGATTCAGGTCTTAGACGACATAGCATGATTGTACTATTCAGTACTTCCTTTTATAGCATGTCCCAGGGTCAACTAGGACTGAGAGAAACAGACACCTACAGTGCTGGTCGGGAAAGTCCAGGTAATTTGTTTTGGGTTCATTTCTGGTGTAGTAAAAGAGCAGAGTGTTGATCGGAAAATTCTCCAATTCTGACCTCAGGCCCTGTAAAGACAACGACTATCTTGCTGACTTCCAGCACTGATGTGAGAGACAAATAACAAAAAGTTGAAATACGGAGTATTGTCAGTCTTTCTCTTTTCTAACTTTTTCATAATAATTCTTCTTCTTGATTTTAAATGACACGCATCAGACATTAGCACTTACATGCATCACTTCAACAGATTATAAGCGGTACATACATCTAAAAACGTTATCATCTGCAACATTCAAACGCATCACAATATGCATACAGCTTTTAAAGAATACGGGGATCTTTACCAGTTACATCTTAAAGAGCAAACAAAGATGTGCAGCGCACCAAAAGTTGCTTCCTTGATTTAGTTGATTAACAATAAACATTGACTGATAGTGCTTTCTGTCTGCATGAAATTTTAGCAAAATGTTTCAAATTTTATACCGTTCGATCATAAATCTGTTTACAATATCTCTTGAAAAGTAGGTACGTTCGGTTACATTTCTTTTAATCTACATCTATATACGTACAATTTTGCAAACATATGGATGAAAGGAAATGTCTATCTTTAAATGCTCATCCTCATCAAAGACTAACACATCAAATGATATTTTTACGGTAACTGTATTAAAATTTTTTTTTTTCTCATAATTTCAACAACACAAAACCCCCCAAAAGATCCTGATTTGCTGACAATCCCTTTGAAGATATAGAATGGTATCTCTTGCACAGTACGAAACCTGCAACTCAGCATGTAAGAAATATTGTAAGAAAAATGTTGTAATGAATCTGTTTTTAAACATCTGAGTTGTAGCCAGTACAGCGTTTTTAGTAGTAATTCTGTAACCATTTTGTTTCTGTTTTGTGACGTGTATTTTACAGCCTGAATTTACACACATTGTCTGGCCAGGCGATTGGCTGAAGACTATATTTTTTTCTGGCAATTTGATAAACACTGACTGTGGTCCAATTTTTTTTTAACAGAAAGAAAACGCTTTCATACAAAACCAAAATGAAGTCCGACGGGTGTCGTGTGGTTTGAACTTTGATAGACCCTGACGTCCGTTTCTCGTGTGGTCAGAATATTCAGGCTGAAATTATGAGCGTAGGGAAGACCTCAATGACTTGTTTTGTAACACCCGAGAGAGAGAGAGAGAGAGAGAGAGAGAAGAGAGAGAGAGAGAGAGAGAGAGAGAGAGAGAGAGAGAGAACAATTGAACACAATTGAACACAAGAGAGAGAGAGAGAGAGAGAGAGAGAGAGAGAGAGAGACAGACAGACAGACAGACAGACAGACAGACAGACAGACAGACAGAGAGGGAGAGAAAGCAATTTCAGTTCCATTCAGTCTTTCTATTCAACGACTGTTGTAAATTACATTGGACGTAGAATAGCAAGGACAACACGCGCTCATTAATTTTCACAGACACACGCGACCTTTCATTCAGAACTGAGTTATCAATATTGAAAGCTTCTTTAGAATTTGGCGTCCTTGGTCTGGGCCGTTTGGAGGGCTTGATGGAAATTAAAAAAAAAAAAGGAAGCTATTCAAAAATGTAGTTTTAATGGATTTGCGGAAGGCTGGATAACAACTGAACTAAAGAAGCAATCATAAACAAGATTTTTTAAAAAGGCATTGACAATCAAAACAAGCGATTAAAAGAGACTGAAATCAAGAAGATAAATAAAAAAAAATACCACACACATCACACATTCACACGCACGTTCGCACGCACGCACGCACGCACACACGCACGCACGCACGCACGCACGCACGCACGCACGCACGCACCACACACACACACACACACACACACACACATATATATATATATATATATATATATATATATATATATACATATATATATATATATATATATATATATATATATTAAAGTCCCCTGAGGAAGACCAAAGAGATCTAAATACTGGGGAAAATTCAACGTGGTTGTTTAGTTCTTTGTTTGGATGGTCATTATTATATATATATATATATATATAAAAATATACATACATACACATACACACACACACACACACACACACATATATATATATATATATATATATATATATATATATATATATATACATATATGATATAAACACACACACACACAAACACACACGCACGCACGCACGCACACACACACACACAACTACACACACATATACACACGCACGCGCGCGCGCACGCACGCACCCGCACACACACACACACACACACACACACACACACACACACACACACACACACACACACACACACACTGCCCCTGTTATCTGGACTCGGACAACCTAGGACTGGACATCCACTTCACTGATCCATGCCGTTCTCCAGATGGAATGGTGTCATCGTTCAGCTCTCATCAGTGCATCTCACGGGAACGCCAGAAAGCCATTACCTTATCTCTTTCATTAAAAAAAAAATGGTAGGTAGGCACTCAAGGTCTGACCAGCGCGTTGGGCTAACGCGTAGGTCAGACATCCGCTGAGTCGTAGCCACAAGACCCTCTTCTTCAATTGTCTCTTCTTTTTTGTTAATTCATTTATCCATCAGCTTCAAATCATGCGTAGTATGGTCTCAAAACTTAGCGGATGTGGTGTAGCGTATATGGACTAGTGCGCACGCTTGATGAAACTGAAAATGAAACTTTCATTTAGAACTAGATACAGTGGTGAATCATTGGAAACATACAAACAGAACATGAGTATGAATGTGCCACTACTGGAACAAAGCCCTTGGCAATGCCGGGATGCCTTTCAGAGCTAATTGTATTCCTCTGTGAAAATATTGGGCTAGCAATGTGCTGTGAAAGATCACCATCCTTCACCCGGACCCTGTTGCTTTCTCCCCTCTGTTGTCCACTGTTTTTCTCCCTTTGTGGCCGAAGTACCTGTCTGGGTTGTACAAAAATCAGTTCACTTCTTTGTCTTTTGTTCCTTTTTCTGTTTACAGTGGATTAGGTAAAGAGACTGTGCACATTGCCAGAGTGGGCACTGGCCGTCCATTTTGCTGTGGCTACCTCCCAGTATGACTTCTCCGTGTGGTTGTTGTAGCGTCATCATCACTGCTTCTTTGTTTTCACATCTCTTTATGTTTTCACCCCATAGGTTGTAGTGCATATCATCACTGTTCTTTGTTTTCATCTCTTTATGTTTCACCCATAGGTTGTAGCGTCATCATCACTGCTTCTTTGTTTCACATCTCTTATGTTTCACCCATAGGTTGTAGTAGCGTCATCATCACTGCTTCTTTGTTTCACATCTCTTTATGTTTTCACCCCATAGGTTGTTAGTAGCGTCATCATCACTGCTTCTTTGTTTTCACATCTCTTTATGTTTTCACCCCATAGGTTGTAGTAGCGTCATCATCACTGCTTCTTTGTTTTCACATCTCTTTATGTTTTCACCCCATAGGTTGTAGTAGCTCATCATCATTGCTTCTTTGTTTCACATTCTTATTTCACCCATAGTTGTTGTAGCATCATCATCACTGCTTCTTTGTTTTCACATCTCTTTATGTTTTCACCCCATAGGTGAATATATTGACCGTAAAGACTGAAGCTGTCTTCCCGGCATAAGTTTCTACGCTGCAAAGATGTTAACAGTTTATCAATTATGTTACGACCTGGTGTAGATAGATAGTTAGCTTCATGACTTTATCTTTTTGCGACAGGAGTTTCTTTTCTGCGTGGCGACTACCCTGAAAGGGTTCTGTGTCGCTGGAAGTGATATAATAAATCTGAAAAAATATGTGTCAACAAGAAGATCGTGTCGCAGTTTTACAGTCAGTGAACATAAATTCTCTTCATGAAGGAAATGTTCCCAGATCTGACACAGGCAGAGCATACCTCCTCCCATTCCTCTTCCCTGCTTGCCTTCTACCAAATCTTGGATGGAACTCTGAGAGGAAGTCTTTGGCATGAGATGATGATCCGAGGCTAGATATAATGTTCAAAGCGCACATAAAAGAGGGCAAAAGTTTTTGACACTAGCGACTTTCCATTGAAAAATTACCGGTCACCTGGACCCGCTGCTTGATGGCGACAATACTGCTTAAACAATGATCCCAGGAAGCGGATTGATAAAAAAAGAAAGAAAAGATGGATCCAAACCATTGGTATGCTGATCACACCATTAACGATTCCAGGTGACATCAAGACAGGGGAGAAACTCAGCCAAACAGAGAGAGCCATCTGCGTAAAGACATGATCTGCGACACTCTTAATACGATTGATGTGTGCTGTACTTGTGTGTATCATTGTCCTAAGTCTTTGTCTCGTTCACAAAGTCTCTGAATGGGTAGTTGGCCTCTTCAGGGTGCGCGGTGGGCTCAGTTTTGCAAGTTGAAAAGGTAAGTGAAAGGCCAAAAGAAAGCAAAAGGCATGCACTATTTGATGATGGAGTAATTTGGATGAATAATGGGAAACATCTGTCATGAAACATCAGATCAAAAGCGAACACAGCATGGGAGATTTAGTCCATGACATTTCAATCTGCCAGTAGCCATTCAACACTTACCAGTAATCACATGCAAAGTCCGTTAAGATCATTGCATTCACGATGTATGTTTGACAATATCAGTATATTATGATTAAAAAAATATATTGTATACGATCATTATAATCTCACACACTCATGCATACTCAAACCTTGACGTCACGCTCACGCACACACACACACACACACACACGCAACACACACACACACACACACACACACACACACACTCACACACACACACACACACACACACACACACACACACACACACACACACACAAGGAGTACCTCCGACTTGCTGTCCTGACCGCGCGCACACACACACAGATAGATAGATATAGACAGATCGATATAGTTCCCCCTCTGGTGTGTGTTATAAACAAGTCATTCCAGTCTTCCTGGCACTCACATTCTTATTTCAGATGTTTCAGCCGCACGTAAGACAGCATTAAATTGTATGGAATCTCAAGGCACGAGACAGCAGTCAGACAATTTATAACATTTTCTTTGTGTAAAAAAGGGGGGCCTCAGACAGGTTTTAGTAATCGACGGGAAAAATACGCAGTTGTCTGTCTACCCATCCCCATAGTCTGACTCATACGTATTTGTTGTGAGACTGCATTATACACGAGTTGTGAACAAATTAGGAATTTGGGGAGAATTTTGTAAACTGCTTGATGAAAAATGTTTCTGTGCACTCAATTTTAAAATATAATATGATATAATGGTGTGTTTGGCATTTAAAGCAGATAATGCATTTTATATCATTATTTTGCTTGAAAAAGTATAAATATCTGATGTGTTTGTATAGAGATGCAAATAGAAGAGACTGTGCCTAAACCTGATGCAGACTAGAAGCCATATCATCCGATGTTGACTGTTACTTGATAAAGCCCAGAACGAAATTTTTGGTGCTATACACAGCTTCCTTGTTCACTGAAATGGAACGGGTATCTCTTTTAAGATTCCTATATTTTTACAGGCTAGATGCTGTGTATAAATGTTGCGTGCCACATTATTTTAAAAAAAAACGTACATACTGTTGTTTATAATCTGATATGTGATATCCATGTCTGATTTGTGTCATTTACAATGAATAAGAAAGATCCTCGCTGCGAAGAATTGAGAGGCAAGATAAAGAAAATATTCGCTGTTCCAACTTTCTCGCTGGTTAGCTCCAAGCTCAGTGTTGCAGGTAAACACGACAGATATTGTCTTTACAGAGTGGTGTCCGAATGAAGATTTTCCCCATTAATACACTGCTCTTTCGCATATAAACCAACAGCAGATCACGCTGAATTTCCTGACCAACAGTGAAGGTCTCTGCATCTCTCTTTCCTAGTTGACACTGGGATACATTATGAAAAGGAGCGTTGAGTACCACCTTGCTGTGTTCTCAGCTCTGGATGGAACTCCAAATTATCGTCTTGTTCATCTTCATCCTGGCTGATCATGATATTGAAAAAAGAGTCTGTGATCCTCCTTGCCCTGCTTCCCATGTCCATGCCTGTTCGGGTTCCATGCAGACAAGACCACACTAAGAGACATCGTGTCTTATTTGGAAGAAATGTCAAGGAAAATGAACGTGCGCGTGCACGTATATGTTGTATTTGATGGTTTTGTTCTTGTTCTTGATCCTAAGTCATCTTCTGAATATTCATTATTATTATTATAATGAATACTTACATAGCGTCTATTCTCGGCTAGAGACCAAGCTCTAAGCGCTTTACAAGCCACACTCGTCTACACAACGGGCTGCCTACCTGCGTAGTGCCGACTGAAGAGCTGCCAGCTGGCGCTTCATTCAGTCGTTTCCCGTGTCATCCAGTCCATATCATTCAATATTGTTCGCTCAATTTCCTTACTTCCTTCATTCTTTCCATTTCACGCACGCAGTCACTACACACACACACACACACACACACACACAACACACACACACACACCACACATAAGCTCGCGCGCACGCGCACGCGCATGCACACACACACGCACATGCGCGCGCGCACACACACACACACACACACAACACACACACACACATACGCACAAACGTGAGCGCGTACGTTCGCTCACTCCTCCACACAAATTACACACACACGCGCGCGCTTCTGCACACGCACACACACATACATGCAGGCGCACACACACACACACAAACGCGCACACACGCATGCGCGCGCCACACACACACACAAGTACACACACACACACACACACACATGCACACACACATGCGCACACGCACACACATGGGCCCGTGCCCAGACATCCATACACACACATATGTGTACATTCACTACACACACATACAAACAACAACAACAATAACAACAAAAACAATGTTGTTAGGTGGGCACACACACACACACACACACACACACACACACACACACACACACACACACACACACACACGCACACACACATGCGCACACGCACACACATGGGCCCGTGCCCAGACATCCATACACACACACATGTGTACATTCACTACACACACATACAAACAACAACAACAACAACAACAACAAAAACAATGTTGTTAGGTAGGCACTCAAGGTCTGACCAGCGCTTTGGGCTAATGCGTAGGTCATACATCTGCTAAGTCGTAGCCACGAGACCCTCTTCTTCAATTCTCTCATCTTAGTTGTTAATTCATTTATCCATCAGCTTCAAATCATGCGTGGTGTGGTCTCAGAACTTAGCGGATGTGGTGTAGCGTACATGAACTAGTCCGCACGCAGTGACGCCTCTTTGATGAAACTGAAACTGAAAACTGAAACTGATAGCAAGACTGAGACAGATATTGACGCAAAGATCAAATAAAGATTGTGTGTGTGTGTGTGTGTGTGTGTGTGTGTGTGTGTGTGTGTGTGTGTGTGTGTGTGTGTGTGTGTGAGAGAGAGAGAGAGAGAGGGGACTTTCAATTTAGTTCATCGTTTATATTTAGCATCTATTTATCACGGGTCAAATTACACAACAAAGTGCTATGATGTCACGCAGTCTGCCGTAACTTTCACACACCTACCAGGTGCAACCTACCACAAAGAAACATAGTATCAACAAAGGCACCTTTGTCGTAATCTAGTCACTTTGAATTGAGCCATTTATTTCAGCGCACCTGAGGTAAATCAGTCTAGGGTACAACTGAAGTACGTTTTCAATCGACTTTCTTAAAGACTACTCGTGTACCGAACCAAGGAAACGGCTGTTATCGTGATGTTCAAAGAAGAGACTGGCAATAAAACCATGAGACAAAAAGAGACTGAAAATTGAAGACGAACAGTGTAAATGGACTCTATAACCAACGTAGATAAACCATGCAATGTTGTTGGGAATCGGAAGAAACCAGCACACAAAACTGACCTACGATCGGGAAAAAGGTTTATACTTAGGAACTGACACTAACAGTACGCACATGCACAGGTTCTTGTATGCACACACAGCCAAACACATTCAGACAGGTGCCTGCGCACGGTAAACACCACACACACACACACACACACACACACACACACACACACACACATTCGCGCGCGCGCACACACACACACACACACATACGCAAACATGCACACAAACTCTCTCTCTCTCTCTCTCTCTCTCTCTCTCTCTCTCTCTCTCTCTCTCTCTCTCTCTTAATCACCGCATGATTGACTCTGATACTTGCCTCTTGACTAACTTATTTTCCCTACAAATAAACTGTTATTTTTAGCCATTACTTTGTTCCATTTACGTGTATATTGCTCATCTGTCTTGTTTGGTTTTGATTTCAGTCATATGTACACTGTTTAGATGGGGATACAGGGCTGTTTCCCTTCCATAATGAATTTTATACAGTTCTGTGTAATTTTATGTTTATTTCTCCTCAATCTCTCTTCACTTACCTTTGAATACGCTACAATGGGATTTATTGTGTACGTACATTGAAATAATTATTCACATTTACTTAGTGGTTTCATTTAATATCTATTATTATATAAGCGAATAATTTAGATGTTTTTGTTACTTTTTTTTTGCTTCCTTATTTAGTGGTTCCATTTAGATGTTCATCGTTATATAAACAAGTAACTTAGATGTTGTTTTTATCGTTTATTTTGCTTCCTCATTTCTTTCATTTGTTTATAAGTTGATGTGTTAAAAATCATTATTTCAATAAAGAAAACACACGTAAAAGGAAGTTGGGTAGGGAGCTGAAACAGTTTCATAAGCTTGGTGGAAGGTCACACGAGCACAGTTTCACTAGCTTGGGTCAAGGTGCACATGTACTCTCTAATAACTTCAGTAGCATTATGCAGGGCGTTCAGTTAAACAGCTTCACTAGCCTGGTTCCGGGCGCTCATTATTGTTCTAGCTGCACACAGCGTAATCAGCGCAAGCGTAGTGAAAGGACACGACAGCATCCCTTCGTTCGTTTTTGACATAAATGAATGCAAACAAAAGACAGACTCAGTTATATACTTCTTCTTACACATGTGTGTCTTTTTGTGCGTATTGAACAATTAAGTAGTAGGGGCAAACCAGTGCAAACTTACAGTTCCCCCATCATTCAAGCAATGACTTAGCAAATATCTTTTAAAGAAAATTGACAAATAGGGCGTTAGAACACACACACACACACACACACACACACACACACACACACACACACACACACGCACACACAACGCACGTACGTACGCACGCATGCGCGCGCGCGCGCGCGCAAACTCGCGAGCCTTACAGTCTGGCCCACATGATAATGCAGAGGCGGGCTGGAATGTTGCAAGGGTTTGGAATGTTTGTGTGGTCAATATCTAGAACTCTAAGGTCTGTGAATGCAATCGCGATACAGCTGAAGGAAAGAAACAACAACGACAACATCACCACCACCACCAGCATTTCACGTCACAGCTTCTTATCTGTGCGGGGAAATTAGAAGAACAGGTTCCACGCACCTTTCCCTGATGCCGTCATGTTTGCAGACCGGGATGGTGTGCATTCAAAATTAGAAATAGCTTTTCTTTTCTTTTCTTTTCTTTTTTCACTTCTCTGGTTTCGAAACAGCCCTTTCCCACCTGACAAAGAAGGAGCGAGGTATTGACTGTTCTTCAGTTTTTACCAGAGCTCAAATTTCACCATAAGGTCAGGGGATGCGTTCTTTTGTAATCAATTTCAAGTCGGTATCTGGGTTTTCTCTTATAAGAGTCTGCCTGTCCCATTACCAAAGACAGATCATGTTTTTCCGGGAGAACAGGGGACCAATTTTCTCTTTTTAGACGCCTGTACCACACGCAGAGAGTAGTTTACTCGCACGAAAAAAGCTGGCAGCGGAGGCCATGAGCGAGGTAGATTTGGGATTAATGGACGGCTACCAGCGAGTGGACAGGAGAGGGGAGGCGAAGGGAGGGCTACGGCAAAATTTAGTCTCGTCGAACAATAAAAAATTTGACTAGCAAAGAATGGACAGGGTTGGGAAAGAGGAGGAGAGAAGAGGAGAGGAGCAAACGGACTGATGATTTATCTATTCCTCTTAGCTACAAGCTTTGAATGTGACATCTTTTTAGTTGACATTTTATTTGTGGAATATGATTTCGGTGCTCTGTAGGATTTTTCTCAGAACTGGGACTGTCGGAAATGGGGAAAGTTCTGGAACCACTGGAACCCTTGAATCTCCTATCTGCATCACTATGCGAACCAGTTTGTCAAACTGATTTGTTTGTCACGGGTGCATAACAATGAATGCCACTTGTCTGTATGAAAACTGAGAAAACGAAGCAGGATGCAAACCCTTCGCACTTTAATGAAGCATCAAATGAAATGCAGTAAATTTTGCGCATATGATCGTCAAGGCTTAATTACTTGTAACTATTGACCTTACCAACGGCCACTATAACATGTTGTGAAGACCCACCAGTTCCTGAGTTAGCTTATGGATGTACAAACACTCTAATAAAGAAGCAAGACCAAACGTTATGACTGGGCTGCACAATTTCATCTGCACGCAAGCTGAGTATCAGGATCATCTACACTGAAAATCGCTTAAGATATTATCTGGTGTGACACGATGGCATCGCTACAATTATATGAGGAAAGGAAACCGCTGATTGCTGACAGAACAGCGACATTTCTGGAACTCTTCTTAGACAGCAGCAAACTGCCAGGCAGAAAACTGACCGACCAACCGTAAAATTTCAGAGTTGTTTCCCCTATTTGCATGCAAAACAGACAGGAGAAGGCATAAAGCAGTTCCATGTTTGCATGGTGGAGCTGAGCGATTCCTTCTGCTATTGTGTCTCTCGGCATCCATGAGATTATCGACCCTGACAGCACACATAAGGTGACAGTAACTGCATACCCGTCTAGCATTTGTGGAGCCACCAGGATCCAAACGGTGATGGACATGGCCTGAAGATAACAGTCATTTTCTGGAACTATTCATGATGCTGTTACCAGCTCACCCAATGGCTGGGTCAGGATGCCCCCGTCATTGCAGGTGACCGAAGTGTCCTTGACCCCAGGGGGGATGACTCTTGCTGTGCTTTGATCCTGCTCAGTGGGTACAAGTGTTTGCTTCCTTTTCATCAGACGTATCTCTCTGACAACAACAGCTAACATAAAAGCAGTGAGAGTAGTGGGGTGAGATACCCATCCTTTATGCCCTGGATTTCGGACACATCTGACAGGTAGGACAAAACAACGACTGACATCGGAACTCCGAAGAGTTGTGGTCATCATTCTTTTGGTTGTTGTTGTTGTTGTTGTTGTTATCGTTGTCAGGTTTATTCATAAGAGCATGGGATCTGGCGATGGTAAGGGAATGCTGGCTGCGCATGGCTCGTATTCGATCAGTTTGGTGCTTTTAATCTGCATCACAGCAGCGTTTGTGGTAATTGACTGGCAGTCAGATATATAAGGTCATCTACCAGGGTTGCATATCATACCCAGCAGACAGCGCATGCGTTACCAAAATGACCACCGTATCCGGTCAGGAGGCCAGCATCCCAAAGAACGGTGTCACTTGGAAAAGTATGGTCGGTAGCCATGGTAGAACGCCTGACTATCAATCATCGCCGGTTGCACTTTCCTGTTGTCGTCATCGTCATCGCCGTCGTCGTTGTTGTTGTTTCAAAATGAAAGTTGTAATAAAGGACATTTATTCCGGTGACTAACTGGTGCAACAATTCACAGTGTACTGAAATATGCATAGGCTTTTCTGTGTTGCTGAGTGAGAGCAGCTTTTGTTTATAACTTACAGGGACATAAGATAGGATGGGTAAACGGGGGTAGGAGGGAGGGGGGGGGATGGATGAGAAGGGGGAGTTTGTGGCAGGAGGGGTGAAGGAGAGGAAGGAGGTCGCAAGCCGAGAAAAACTGTCAGTATGACTGGCAGTCTTACTATAGAGAGAGAGAGAGAGAGAGAGAGAGAGAGAGAGAGAGAGAGAGAGAGACAGACAGACAGACAGACAGACAGACAGACAGACAGAGAGACAGAATGAGAGGGTTATTATCGCGTTTCCCAAAAAGATAAGAAGATGTAACCATGAAAAAAGGATGCTTTTGATTAGACCCTTGACATGCGGTAATATTAACTCACACAATTCTATCATCAGGCTGCAATATGATATAACTGAATATAATGAAATACGATAAATATCAATGATATTTGTATCTTTTTCATTCATTCCAGGGGAAAAAAAAACTACAGAGAGAGAGAGAGAGAGAGAGAGAGAGAGAGAGAGAGGAGAGAGAATGCCTTTCAATTTTTTTCATTTTATTTCTTCTCTTCAGGTCAGTTAGCTTGATCTTGATCAATACCATGTTAAATCTGGCTGCTGACCAGACTGTCACCCTAACCTTACTTCCATCCTCACAGTCTGGAATTTAATTTCCTATGACTTTTGCCTCTGTGCTAGGATGACCTGCCAGTGTGCTCAGCTATGCAATAATTCTGGTTGTGATCTTTTTGCTTTGCATAAGCGCCTTTACGTCTGCCTTGCTTCCACCAGAGATGAGGCTTGCCAGAATCTGCTTTGTCACCTCCATGACAGAGCGCGTGAATGTCATAATAGGACTCGTGTTGTGATGCAGGGGCAATTTGGCAGATGCCAGAAGTTTTGTCCTCATCCCCCACCACGCTCCTGTACCTTCCTGCTTCGGTTCCTTTCTATCTCCATTCGTAAAAGCGATCCAAAAGCACATTCCCTGGAGGAGAAGTCACAGAGAAGAAGGCAAATCTTCGGCTGACCTCGACAGAATGAGAGGATTGTGCTGTGCTCCCTTTCTCCACCACTCCTCCCCCCCCCCCCCCCCCACACACACACACTTCCCCTCCCCTTGCCTTCCACGTCATATCCTCCTTTCCACAATTTCTGCCCCCCCCCCACTCCCCCCCCCCCCCCCCCCCCCGCCTCTCCCCTTTCCTTCGTCCCACTCATCCGATTCTCTCCCTCCACTAGGTGTGTTCTTATCACGTTATTTCACCACAACTCTTCCTAGCTGCCCCTATTTCTTCCTAACTCTGCTTCCGATGTTCAACTTATTTAACTGTCCTTTGCTTCATCTGCTTTGATTTAATATCTTTGCTTTCCTGTTTTGTATCTCCCTCCCCCCCCCCTAACCTTTCCTACTTTTCCTGCTTCTCCTTACTCAGCCCCCGCCCCCCCCCCCCCCCCCCCCCCAAACGCTTGTTTCTTGTTCACTACCTATTCCTTTCTCCTACATCTTCGCACAAGTTCCTCACAATTTCCCCCCGTCCTTTTCCTTCCTCAGAAGTTTCTGCAAGTTTGGTGATACACATACAGGCGAGTGTACACAGATATACAAGCATTGAAGCTAGTTATGGGGCTCCACCGCACTTAGTGGAGGCATTTGCCACCTCCTGACGATCTGACTGGCTGGGTGTCCAGACTCCTCTTGTTCACGGGTTGGCTGTCTCTTTGCCACTCTCCACCACTGATAGTATCAAACTGTAAAGTGTCAAACACAAACACGGTGGGTCTCGCAAAGGCATAGGCTACGTATAGGCAGTGGGGTGTCCTCGATGAACAGTGGGCAGTAACAAGCTGGAATATGTGGTCACCTGAGAGCGCAGCTCAACCAACTGAACGATTCTCCGGTGGGACGCGGTGACTGCGATTCCCGAAAAAGTGGTCGGCGACCAGCAAGAGCGAAGCGGACTCCAGGGAACAGTGGGAAAGAGAGGCAGGATACTTATCCTCTGCCCACTACATCTATGAAGAGTACAGTGGATTGTTAGATACGTTACCAGCTGAGCAGATGAGGTTACGTTGCAACTGACAATTGACACAACTAACAACCATAAACAGTAACCATACAAGCCATAGGCACTAACTGAAACTTCAAACGATTAATGCATAACCCAGCCACCCAGGATTATGCTACCCAGCACCCACCACCAAATCCTTCCTTTCTCCTTTTTTTTCCATCTTCTCTTACCCTTCAGCAACATTATGGCCACGTGACTCATTCCGGCTCTCCCACACACAGCCTCACCTAGCTTTGTCCCGCGGAGGCCTCGGCACCGGCAGTCCATGAAGTCATCCAGCAGTGAGGCAACCCACCAGAGGAGACACTGCCCCGCTGTTGAATTGCTTTGGTGTTTGATGCGTGCCTGTTCTGATCATGCTTAATGACGACACCTACTACACACTGCGATATCTGTTTAGCTTTAGAGTCGGGAGAACTTAGCCCTTGTAAAGACGACATCTATATCGCTGACCTCCGACACTTATGTGTGAGATATATGGCAAAAAAGCGAGTATTCTCTTGACTTTTCTCCATTTTTGTATGATAATCTTTCTTGTTGATTTTGAACTACACATATCAGGCATGAGCATTTTTCACGCATCATTTGAGTAGATAATAGACGGTGTGTGCATCTTTTAAGTACATCGCCATATTCAACAATCAAGTGTCATAACATACGTACAGTATATAAAGAATACGGATATC
Source organism: Conus canariensis (assembly GCA_033310375.1). Taxonomy (NCBI): domain Eukaryota; kingdom Metazoa; phylum Mollusca; class Gastropoda; order Neogastropoda; family Conidae; genus Conus; species Conus canariensis. Next base: position 114,971,325 of record CM065714.1, read on the forward strand.
CTTACCTGTCACTTTTAATGAATAAGAAAGCTGTGTATAGAACAAAAATTGTTTTTATTATTTAATTGATTAACATTGACACTGCTTTCTGTCTGCATCAAATTTTGGCGAGTTGTTTACAATTTTTACACTCTTCGATCATGAATCTGTTAACAGCATCTCTTCTTTTGTAGATATGATCGGTTGCATCTTTTCAGTTTTACATTCATATACGTACAATTTTGCAAGCACATGGATGAATGCCTGTTTTTAAATGCTCATTCTCACCAAAGACTACTACTTTACATGACCTTTTAATGTTAGGCCTAATTGTATTCAATCATTTTTCTTTTTCAAAATTAATCCAGAAGATCCTAATTTGTTTACAATCTCCTTGAAAATATAGAATGGAATCGATTGCTCAGTACAAAGTCTGCAACTCGACATGTTTAAATAACCATAGAATGTAGTGAAAGGTTGGTGGTAATGATTCAGTGAAATGAAAATCCGAGTTCTTGCTCGTACACTAATGTTTGTCAAAGTAATTTTGTAACTACTTTCTCTTTTCTGTGATGTGTATTTTATAGCCTGAATGTGTATCTGGCTGGGCAATTGGCCGAGGACTGTACATTTTTCGAGCGATTGGTATTTTATAGCCTGAATGTGTGTCTGGCTGGGCAATTGGCCGAGGACTGTACATTTTTCGAGCGATTGGTATTTTATAGCCTGAATGTGTATCTGGCTGGGCAACTGGCCGAGCACTGTACAGTTTTCGAGCGATTGGTAAATACTGTCTGTGGCCATTCCTGCGCGAAGAAAACTGTTTCACTCAACACGCCAGAGCAGCGCGACTGGAGCCGTGTGGCTTGAAGCTTGATGTGCGTTTTGCGTGTGGCCACAATGTTGGAACTGAGCACGAGTGCGCGGGGAAGATTGCGGTGGCCTGTTTTTAACACTTCCGACAGAGAGAGAGAGACAGAGGGAGGGAGGGAGGGAGAGAGGGAGAGGGAGGGAGGGAGAGACAGGGAGACAGGCAGACGGACAGACCGACCGACAGAAAGACAGAGGAGGAGGAGAAGGAAGAAAATATTTTCAGTTCCGTTGAGCATTTGCACTGAATGTCTCTGTACTGTGAATTAGATAACATGATAAATAAGTACGAAATCACAGTCTTTAATTCTCTCTCACTTACACACACACACACACACACACCACACACACACACACACACACACACACACAACACACACACACACACACACACACACACACACACACACACACACACAAGCGCGCGGCTTATCAAGCAGAACCAAGTCAACAATATTAAAACTTTCGTGTTAATCCAATTACTTCGGTTTAAGCCATTTGGAGGGCCTGAAGTAAATCAAAATAAGGAGCAAGTAAAAATGTATCACGGATGGGTTTATGCAAGACTGGTCGTAAACCATATAAAAAAAAAATCATAGGCGACATTATAAAAGAAAAAACTCTGACATTAGTAAAATACGATTTAAAGAAATTGAAAATGAAGAGAAAAATCTGAAGAGATTTTACAACCAACAAACAAGCAGACACCGGGCATCGAAAGGAACAAAGACTCGAAAGTAAACTACAATCGGAAACAAAGCTAATACAAAATGACTGGCATTAAAAGCAGAAAACACACAGACTAAGATAGACACACACACAAATAGACCGACCGACCGACACACACACACACACACGCACACATGCATGCACGCACGCACACGCACACACACCAAAAAAGCATACGCGTAAGCCACACACGCACGCGCGCGCGCGCACACACACACACACACGCACGCACAACACACACACACTCTCTCTCTCTCTCTCTCTCTCTCTCTCGCCACACACACACACACACACACACACACACACACACACACACACGCACACACACACACACACCACACACACACACACACACACACACACACACACACACACACACACAGAGCAGTTAGCTTGGTGGTGGTTGTCTTTCGCTGGTGGGGCCCTGCTGTCATACATAGCCAAGGGCACCACAGGGAACGCTCCTATGGAGGTTCTGTGGTATGGCGTCCAGAGGTCACACAATGGCATCCGACGTCTCAAAGGAATGCCCGGTGCGTGCCTGCACCCTGTATGAACACAATGCAGTCAAAGGAATGCCCTGTGCGTGCCTGCACCCCATATGAACACAGTGCAGTCATAGGAATGCCCTGTGCACAGTGCCTGCACCCTGTATGAACACAATGCAGTCAAAGGAATGCCCTGTGCGTGCCTGCACCCTGTATGAACACAGTGCAGTCATAGGAATGCACTGTGCACAGTGCCTGCACCCTGTATGAACACAGTGCAGTCAAAGGAATGCCCTGTGCGTGCCTGCACCCTGTATGAACACAGTGCAGTTATAGGAATACCCTGTTCGTGCCTGCACCCTGTATGAACACAGTGCAGTCAAAGGAATGCCCTGTGCGTGCCTGCACCCCATATGAACACAGTGCAGTCAAAGGAATTCCCTGTGCGTGCCTCCACCACATATGAACACAGTGCAAAGGAATGCCCTGTGCGTGCCTGCACCCTGTATGAACACAGTGCAAAGGAATGCCCTGTGCGTGCCTGCACCCCATATGAACCTAGTGCAGTCAAAGGAATGCCCTGTGCGTGCCTGCACCCTGTATGAACACAGTGCAGTCAAAGGAATGCCCTGTGCGTGCCTGCACCCTGTATGAACACAGTGCAAAGGAATGCCCTGTGCGTGCCTGCACCCCATATGAACCTAGTGCAGTCAAAGGAATGCCCTGTGCGTGCCTGCACCCTGTATGAACACAGTGCAGTCAAAGGAATGCCCTGTGCGTGCCTGCACCCTGTATGAACACAGTGCAGTCAAAGGAATGCCCTGTGCGTGCCTGCACCCCATATGAACACAGTGCAAAGGAATGCCCTGTGCGTGCCTGCACCCCATATGAACACAGTGCAGTCAAAGGAATGCCCCGTGCGTGCCTCCACCACATATGAACACAGTGCAAAGGAATGCCCTGTGTGTGCCTGCACCCCATATGAACACAGTGCAAAGGAATGCCCTGTGCGTGCCTGCACCCTGTATGAATACAGTGCAGTCAAAGGAATGTCCTGTGCGTGCCTGCACCCCATATGAACACAGTACAAAGGAATGCCCTGTGCGTGCCTGCACCCCATATGAACAGTGCAAAGGAATGCCCTGTGCGTGCCTGCACCCTGTATGAACACAGTGCAAAGGAATGCCCTGTGCGTGCCTGCACTCTGTATGAACACAGTGCAGTCATAGGAATGCCCTGTTCGTGCCTGCACCCCGTATGAACACAGTGCAGTCAAAGGAATGCCCTGTTCGTGCCTGCACCCCGTATGAACACAGTGCAGTCAAAGGAATGCCCTGTGCGTGCCTGCACCCTGTATGAACACAGTGCAGTCAAAGGAATGCCCTGTGCGTGCCTGCACCCTGTATGAACACAGTGCAGTCAAAGGAATGCCCTGTGCGTGCCTGCACCCTGTATGAACACAGTGCTGTCAAAGGAATGCCCTGTTCGTGCCTGCACCCTGTATGAACACAGTGCAGTCATAGGAATGCCCTGTGCGTGCCTGCACCCATATGAACACAGTGCAGTCATAGGAATGCCCTGTGCGTGCCTGCGCCCCATATGAACACAGTGCAGTCATAGGAATGCCCTGTTCGTGCCTGCACCCTGTATGAACACAGTGCAGTCATAGGTATGCCCTGTTCGTGCCTGCACCCTGTATGAACACACAGTGCAGTCATAAGAATGCCCTGTGCGTGCCTGCATCCCATATGAACACAGTGCAGTCAAAGGAATGCCCTGTGCGTGCCTGCACCCCGTATGAACACAGTGCAGTTACAGGAATGCCCTGTGCGTGCCTGCACCCTGTATGAACACAGTGCAGTCATAGGAATGCCCTGTGCGTGCCTGCACCCCATATGAACACAGTGCAGTCATAGGAATGCCCTGTTCGTGCCTGCACCCTGTATGAACACAGTGCAGTCAAAGGAATGCCCTGTGCGTGCCTGCACCCTGTATGAACACAGTGCAGTCATAGGAATGCCCTGTTCGTGCCTGCACCCCATATGGACACAGTGCAGTCATAGGAATGCCCTGTTCGTGCCTGCACCCTGTATGAACACAGTGCAGTCATAGGAATGCCCTGTGCGTGCCTGCACCCCATATGAACACAGTGCAGTCATAGGAATGCCCTGTTCGTGCCTGCACCCTGTATGAACACAGTGCAGTCATAGGAATGCCCTGTTCGTGCCTGCACCCTGTATGAACACAGTGCAGTCAAAGGAATGCCCTGTGCGTGCCTGCACCCCATATGAACACAGTGCAGTCATAGGAATGCCCTGTTCGTGCCTGCACCCTGTATGAACACAGTGCAGTCAAAGGAATGCCCTGTGCGTGCCTGCACCCCATATGAACACAGTGCAGTTACAGGAATGCCCTGTGCGTGCCTGCACCCCATATGAACAGAATGCACGTTTCCAAGGGAGGTACAGGATTGCTCCTGGTTTCCTGGGTCGGCAGTTGAGGAAAGTACTTCTCTGGGTTGCACTGGCACCTTCGGGTGTACCTTTTCCTTCTTCAGGATTGTCTTCTGTTTTGATTCAGAGTCGGGGCTTCCAGCCTTGTAAATCAGTAAAGTAACGGACACGATCAGAAGTGATAACTGAAATAAGTCGTTTAATACATACACTAATTACGAGAAGCACTAAAACCTCTTTTTGCTGGATACCGTCTTATTGTTCGTTTAATTACATGTGTGTAATGAGAGAGAGAGAGAGAGAGAGAGAGAGAGAAGAGAGAGAGAGAGAGAGAGAGAGGAGAGAGAGAGAGAGAGAGAGAGAAGAAACACATAATGCAAGATATAACGAAGCAACCAAATAGAAATTCGTAAAAACCGGCGCCCCGTTTCCAACGGAAGCGGATATTACGAAATAATTTTGAATGTCACCGGCGATTTGTTATAAGCGGCTTCGACTATAGAATGGTAAAGCACACACAGCACCCTAGCATGGGGCTAAGCACTTTCCAGTATCCGTTTATTCAAAATTTCCTAAAATCTTACAAAAACAATATATTTTGGTACAAAAAAATATACGCATGGAAGGATTTTAAAAGCTTCCTGGCGAAATTTAAAAAGACCAAATTTTGAAATAAAAGCACCGACAATTTTCGTTTCAACAGGAAATTAGTTTCCCTGGTACTCAGAGATGCTTTCAAAACCAAATACACTGACATTTATTATTTCTGGACGGCAAATGATCGCACTCTCAAATGTAATGCACTATACGCCCCGAGGCTGTCAATAGTTTAGCTATTACGCTATGAACTGATATAGATAGTTACGTTCATGTATGTCCTCTTTTTGCTACTGAAGTCTTTTCTGCTCGGCAACAGCCATGAAAGAGCTGTGTGTGGTTAGTTAGGATAAAACAAAACTGAAAAACAGTGTCTACAACAAATTTGCGTTGCAAATGTTGCTGCCGGTGAACACATCTTCTCCTTTCGACTTGGCTTGTGAACGAACAGATCCCAGATCTTACACAGGTAAAGAATCCCCCCCCCCTTTCCCTGCCGCCTTTCTGCCTTCCTTCTGTAAGATCTTGGATGGAACTCTTGACAGCAAGTCTCTGGTATGAGACCATGAACCGAGGCTCAAGATACAACATACTTAATGCGTACGTCAAAGACAGCGAGAGTTTGTAACTAGCAACATTCCATCCAATCATTAACACTGATGAGTCAGTGGATCGTCTTAACTCAGTGCTTGATCGTGGCTTCCTGTACAGATTTTATTACTACATGAAGCAGCTTGATAGAAAAAAAGAAAGAAAGATGAAAGCCATAAGTAAGCTGAACACACCATTCGCAACTCCGGATGACAATGAAACCGAGGGCGCTACTCCCCAGCCAAACAAAGAGCTTGCCGGCATAAACAGACGGTCTGCGACAGGCTTAATGTTGATTAATGAATGCTGTACTGTGCGCCTCACGGGATACGGGAATATTAATCCACAGTCTTTGTCTTGTTTACAAAGGTACGGGTGGTCGGCCTCATTAGAGTAAGAGCGCCGAGTACATACAGGTAATTGGCGTCTGAACCACGTGCTTGGTTGGCACAGTCGGTTAGTGTGCCGAGTTCGCACTCAGATATTGCAATTCGAACTGCGCTGGCATCCGACATGAAACATTGTCACTTTGGCTGCCCAGCTTAATACGTTGTCGTTCGGATGGTAGAGCGTAGTGTAAGATAGGTCTCATTCTCCAACTCTCTTGAGACAAGATCTGGGTCATCCTCGTCTGCCATCTTACCTTTGCTGGAGGTGGACGTTTAATCTGAATGTAACTAACTAGCTTCAGGGAGCGTACAATACTTTCGCTAGAGGGTCATGTCAATAGTGACTAAAGTGCATATTGACAAGACAGTAACCAGAATGTTATGTCTAAAAGCTGATGTTTTCTGGGAGTTTTTTGAAGGCCTTGTTTTCACTTCCGCAGCAAGAACCTGGTCCAAGCAAGCAAAGCAGGAATCACAAGCTGGGGCTGTTTGGAGAGATCCGTGACTGGAACAAAGGTAGGGGTTCATGAGATGACAGGGCCAGAGAGCAGAAAGCTGTTCACTAAAACCACAGCAGTCTTACATGCACGTTGTAAGCAGAGCAAACCAAGAAAGCCTCCTGTTCTTGCAAGACACTTCCGTGGATGTGGAACGCTGACAGCGGTGAAGGACAAAAGCTGAGTCCAGTCTTTGGCTGAAGCCCATCCGGACGTACACACGTACACACACACACACACACACACACACACACACACACACACACACAAGTGTCTAAGTCTCCCAGGTAGTGTACAGTAATGCAGGCAACGCAAATTGCCTTGCAACCTTCAGTTTTGTGACCACCCCCTACCCTCCATTCCCACCCACGTTACACCCTGCATCCACCCCCTCCCCTGCATTCCCACCCACGTTACACCCTGCATCCACCCCCTCCCCTGCATTCCCACCCACGTTACACCCTGCATCCACCCCCTCCCCTGCATTCCCACCCACGTTACACCCTGCATCCACCCCCTCCCCTGCATTCCCACCCACGTTACACCCTGCATCCCCCTCCCCTGCTTCACCCACGTTACACCCTGCATCCCCCTCCCTGCATCCCACCAGTTACACCCTGCATCCTCCCCCTCCCCTGCATTCCCACCCACGTTACACCCTGCATCCCCCCCTCCCCTGCATTCCCACCCACGTTACACCCTGCATCCACCCCCTCCCCTGCATTCCCACCCACGTTACACCCTGATCCACCCTCCCTGCATTCCACCACTCACCTGCATCACCCCTCCCATGCATTCCCACCCACGTTACACCCTGCATCCACCCCCTCCCCTGCATTCCCAACCATGTTACACCCTGCATCCACCCCCTCCCCTGCATTCCCACCCACGTTACACCCTGCATCCACCCCCTCCCCTGCATTCCCAACCATGTTACACCCTGCATCCATCCCCATCCCCCTCACCCTGCATCACCCCTCCCCCCACCCAGTTACACCCTGCATCCACCCCCTCCCCTGCATTCCCACCCATGTTACACCCTGCATCCACCCCCTCCCCTACATTCCCACCCGTTACTGCATCCACCCCCCCCTGCCCCTCCCCCCATGTCATTCCACCCTGCATCCCCCCTTCCCACCTCCCAGCACCCTGCATTCCCACTCCGTACCCCAGTCATCACCCTCCCTCTGTCCGCTCTTCCTTCCCCACCACGCACATCCCCATGCAGCCCTGTCTGCACCCCCATCCCACGTCACCAACATGCAGTCATCACGATACCCGTCATCTCAAGTCACCACCCTTCCCTGCCACCCGTCGTACATCACTCGACCCTTACCCCCATCACGTCATGCATTCACGCTACCTGCATCCCTCCCCCCCCCCACTGTCCACTCTCCGCTCTCCCCTATGACCTCCCATGCACGCCCGTTCATGTCGCGCCCTATATACGTGCCTCTCTCCCTCTTCCCGCCACCCACTGTTTGCCCATCCATGTCACATCATACACCTGTGCTGCCCCACACACCCCACCCCATCCCCCGTACACCCACCCATGTCACGCATTGCGTACACGTTCCCTCCAACCCATTGCGCCCACCCACGTGCATGCACGCCCCCCCCCCCCCCCCCACGCCTTCTTTACCCCATCCATTCCACGCGCTGCGTCCGTTCCCCCTCTCCCCTTACTTCCCTTCATCCACTTCACCCAGACATGTCATGCCCTGCAACTGCGTCCAACGACCTCTCCCACCCATGTCACACTCTGTATCTGCGCCCCCTCTGCCTCCGAAAGAGGGCCATCATGTCTCGCCCTTCATCCACGCCCCCTCTGCCAAATACACCCGCCATGTCACGCCCTTCTTCCACGCCCCCCTCGACCCAATAAGACAACCACGTCACACCCATGTCAGGCGCTCAAAACCCTAACACCCCCACCCCCCTCCCAGTCCCATCCATGTCACGCCCTAAGATCGACGCACCCCCTCCCCTTCTCCATACCCCAACCTACTACTACGAACTGTAATCCATGCCCCCCTCCCCCCCCCCCCCCACACAGACCCATCCATGTCAAGTCCCAAACTCAGCATTCCACCAATGTCATACCTTGCATCAGCGCACCCCATCCCCCCACCCATGTCATGCCCTGTCTTTGCACCTCCCCCCCCCCCCCCATTACCCCTCTCACGGCAAGCCCTGCTTCCACGACCGCCGTACCCTAGCAATTTATACGCTGTATGCGAGTCTTCCAATCCCGCCACCATGTCGCACACTGCATCCGCGACCCCCTCACCCCAGCAATGTGACAACCTGCATCCACCACGCCGTACCCATGGTATTCCCTGCATCTACGTCCCCCACACGTCATACTCTGCATTCTCTCATCCCAATTCCCCTCCCGTGTATGCCCATTATGTCGCGCTCTGCAATCCTGCCTCTCTCCCTTCACCCTCCCATTCGCCCATCCATGTCACGTCAAGCATTCGCGCTCTGTCTCCCCCCCCCCCCCCCCCCCCACCGTGCCCTTCATTCACGCTCCCTCCTCCTCTGAACGCCCATCCATCTAGATCCACGCCCCCCACCCCCCACTTCCTTATTCACTGCATCTATCCCCTCCCCCCTCAAGTTCGCCCACCCATGTCAAACCCTGCATCTGTGCCCTCTCTGCCCCAATATGCCCACAATATCACGCCCTTTATCTGTGCCCCCTATGCGCTAATATGGCAACCATGTCACGCCCTTCATCCCCCCATCTCTACCCCAATAACACCATTATGCCACGTCCTTTATCTGCTCCCCTTCTGCCCAATACGCTCACCATGTCACGCTCTGCATTCGCGCCCCCCTCGGCCCCAATAAGACACCCACGTCTCGCCCTTTATCCACCCAATCTGCCCAAATATGCCCACCATGACATCCCTACATCCATGCCCCCTCCGCCCCAATACCCTCACGAAGTTACGCCCTTCATCCACGCCCCCTTTACCTCAACAAGACATACACGTCACACCCTTCATCTGCAACCCCTCTGCCCCAGTACACCGACCATGTCACACCCTTCATCTGCGACCCCTTTGCCCCAGTACGCCCACCATGTCACGCCCACCCTTCATCCGCACCCCCTCGGCCCCAATACGCCCACCATGTCACGCCCTCCATCTGCGCCCCCTCGGCCCCAATACACCCACCATGTCACGCCCTTCATCCACGCCCCCTCGGCCCCAATACACCCACCGTGTCACGCCCTTCATCCACGCCCCCTCGGCCCCAATACACCCACCGTGTCACGCCCTTCATCCACGCCCCCTCGGCCCCAATACACCCATCATGTCACGCCCTTCATCCGCGTCCCCTCGGCCCCAATACACCCATCATGTCACGCCCCTCATCCAGCCCCCTCGGCCCCAATACACCCACCACCATGTCACGCCCTCCCTTCATCCGCGCCCCCTCGGCCCCAATACACCCACCATGTCACGCCCCCTTCATCCGCGCCCCCTCGGCCCCAATACACCCACCGTGTCACGCCCTTCATCCGCACCCCCTCTGCCCCAATACACCCACCGTGTCACGCCCTTCATCCCCGCCCCCTCTGCCCCAATACACCCACCATGTCACGCCCTTCATCCGCGCCCTCGGCCCTACCAGTCGCCTTCATCGCGTCCCTCGCCCAATACACCCACCCACGCCCTTTGTTCACGCCCCCTCTGCCCCAATACACCCACCGTGTCACGCCGTTCATCCGCGCCCCCTCGGCCCCAATACACCCACCGTGTCACGCCCTTCATCCCCGCCCCGCCCAATACACCCACCGTGTCACGCCCTTCATCCGCACCTCCTCGGCCCCAATACACCACCACGCCCTTCGTTCACGCCCCCTCGCCCCAATACACCCACCCACGCCCCTTCATTCCGCCCCCCTCGGCCCCAATACACCCACCTGTCACGCCCTTCATCCCCCCCCCTCGGCCCCAATACACCCACCGGTCACGCCCTTCATCCGCACCTCCTCGGCCCCAATACACCCACCATGTCACGCCTTCGTCCGCACCCCCTCGGCCCCAATACACCCACCCACGCTCTTTGTCCGCGCCCCCTCGGCCCCAATACACCCACCCACGTTTTTGTCCCGCCCCCTCGAGCCCCAATACACCCACCCACGCTTTTTGTCCACGCCCCCTCAGGCCCCAATACACCCACCCACGCTTTTTGTCCACGCCCCCTCGGCCCCAATACACCCACCCACGCTTTTTGTCCACGCCCCCTCGGCCCCAATACACCCACCCACGCTTTTTGTCCACGCCCCCTCGGCCCCAATACACCCACCCACGCTTTTTGTCCACGCCCCTCGGCCCCAATCTCGGTCATGATCTGAAATCTGCGCCTCCTTCCACCACTCCTGTCGAGCTCTGAAATCTGCGCACCTTGTACCCCCACCCATGTTATGCCTTGCATCTTCATTCCTCCCCCCTCCATGTCATACGCTGTATCCCCGTCCTTTACGCCGGCAACCATGTAGTTCGCTGCATCCGCCACCCTGTACCCATGGCATACCCTGCATCCGCGCCCCACGTACCCGACACGTCATACCCTGCATCCACGCCCCACGTACCCTGGGACGTCATACCCTGTATTCACTTCTCCCCACCCCCCTTCCACGTACGCCCATCCTTGTCACGACCAGCATCCACGACCCGTGCACCCCATCCATGTCACGCCCTGCATCTGTGCCTCACCGTAAGCCCGCCGACTGAACAAATGCGTGACTGAAAAACTGACTGACCGGATGAACGACTGAACGGATGAATGACTGAACGACCGATGAACCGACTGAACGGATGAATGACTGAACGACCGATGAACCGACTGAACGAATGACTGACTGAACGACCGATGAACCGACTGAACGAATGACTGACTGAACGACCGATGAACCGACTGAACGAATGAATGAACGACCGACTGACCGACTTAACGAATGAATAACTGAACAACCGACTGACTGAATAAATAAGTGAAAGATCGATTGACTGACTGAACGAATTAATAGCTGAAAGACCGACTCACCGATTGAACAAATAAATGACTGAACGACCGACCGATCAAGTCAACGAATGACCGACTGACTGACTTAACGAATGAATGACTAAACGACCGACTGACCGAATAAATGGATGACCGACTGAACGACTGAATGACTGAACGACCGATTGGCCGACTGAACAAATGAATGACTGAACGACCGACTGACCGACTTGCATGAATGAATGATGAACGACCGACTAACTGACTGCACGAACGAATAACCGAACGACCAACTGACCCACCGAATGAACGAACGATAGACGCACCGACTGAATGAATGTATGACCTTACGAATTTACGACCGACTGACTGACTGCACGAACGAATGACCGAACGACCGACTGATTGACAGCACGACGAATGACCGAACGACCGACTGACTGACAGCACGAACGAATGACCGAACGACCGACTGACTGACTGCACGAACGAATGACCGAACGACCGACTGACTGACAGCACGAACGAATGACCGAACGACCGACTGACTGACAGCACGAACGAATGACCGAACGACCGACTGACTAACTGCACGAACGAATGACCGAACGACCGACTGACCTACTGCACGAACGAATGACCGAACGACTGACAGCACGAACGAATGACCGAACGACCGACTGACTGCACGAACGAATGACCGAACGACCGACTGACTGACTGCACGAACGAATGACCGAACGACCGACTGACTGACTGCACGAACGAATGACCGAACGACCGACTGACTGACAGCACGAACGAATGACCGAACGACCGACTGACTGACAGCACGAACGAATGACCGAACGACCGACTGACTGACAGCACGAACGAATGACCGAACGACCGACTGACTGACAGCACGAACGAATGACCGAACGACCGACTGATTGACAGCACGAACGAATGACCGACGACTGACTGCACGAACGAATGACCGAACGACCAACTGACTGACAGCACGAACGAATGACCGAACGACCAACTGACTGACAGCACGAACGAATGACCGAACGACCGACTGACTGACAGCACGAACGAATGACCGAACGACCGACTGACTGACTGCACGAACGAATGACCGAACGACCGACTGACTGACAGCACGAACATGACCGAACGACCGACTGATGACTGCACGAACGAATGACCGAACGACCGACTGACTGACTGCACGAACGAATGACCGAACGACCGACTGACTGACAGCACGAACGAATGACCGAACGACCGCTGACTGACGACTGCACGAACGAATGACGAACGAACGACCGACTGACTGACAGCACGAACGAATGACCGAACGACCGACTGACTGACAGCAAAACGAATGACGAACGACCGACTGAGACTGCACGAACGAATGACCGAACGACCGACTGAACGAATCAATGACTGAATGAGCGACCGACCGACTGAATGAACGCACTAAAAACAACAAAACAAGAACAAAAAAACCCCACACAAAACAACAAAAACAAATAACCAACGAACGAACAAACGATTCTACATTGAAAGGAAGAAATGAAGAAAGAAAAACAAACGAAAAAAGAGTCACAAATACTGTACCAAAGAATAAAAAGAACATAAACGGGTTGTAAAACAAACTCGTCTAAAAACATAGCGGGGGTGGGGGGTGGGGGGGGATGGAGGCGGGGGTGGGGGGTGGGCGGGGAGTTGGTGGGGACAGAAAAGAAAAACAAGCCTGTTGTTGCAGCTCCACGTGCCATTAATTTTAACATAATACATTTAAACTGTAGATGCAAATGCAGAAAACCTAAAACTTTCCATTGGTAATACTATGATAACCACGTCACAGGGCATACACACGGCAAAACATTGCTTAAAGGTAAGATAAATTAATAAATGATTGAATGAATGAATGTTGTTGTCGTACCCTGGCTAAAAGACTCCAGGGATCATCCAAACAGCCGAAGTATTTGAACACTATGGTACAAATGCATCAGCTGGGGATGAGAACATTACGTGTGTGACCGTTTTTGATTACCCCGCCACATGGGCTTCCACACTCTGACTTCGGGGGATTTTGGAGACTGATGGTGTTATGCTAGGAGCTTGTCACAGCTGAAGACGATCCCCGTATATTAATTTGATGTAGCCTTGGTGTTCTAGCCTATGTCAGTTGGCCTGACACAGCCTTAAGCCAAGGCGGAATGAATGAATCAATCAATCAATCGATAGAAAAATGAATACGGTAATGAAGTAATAAATCAATTAATTATTATGTACCTACCAGACTAGATAAATTCACAGACAAATGAAGAAACGAATGTTCTCTCTCTCTCTCTCTCTCTCTCTCTCTCTCTCTCTCTCTCTCTCTCTCTCTCTCTCCAAGCTTGATTGTATTTCATTACATAATCAAAACATCGTTCTACTTATCTACCGAATTAACATTTTAATTTAGTTACTTTAAATTTCTGTCATTATTTTTCCTGAAATGTGCAAGTTTTGATAAAAAAAAGTGTTCTTCTTAGAATGATCTCTCTCTCTCTCTCTCTCTCTCTCTCCTATCTCTCTCTCTCTCTCTCTCTCTCTCTCTCTCTCCTCCTCTCCCTCTCTCTCTCTCTCTCTTTCTCTCTCACGGACGCACGCACGCACGTACGCAGGCACGCGCGCGCGCGCGCGAAATGTTACTTGGTCAACTGACTTTTCATGACGAGAAGTCTTACTTGGTATGGATTTGAACAGTCTAGTTGTATCAGAAAGGGGGATGTAGGGATGTGTTCATTGCTGATTTTAATGATAGACCGACAGAGACATAGAGGGGGAGAGAGAGAGAGAGAGAGAGAGAGAGAGAGAGAGAGAGAGAGAGATGTGAGGTGTGGTGTGTGTGTGTGTGTTATTTGTAACATGTATGCGTGCGCATGTTCGTGTATCCACGTAGTTATTTGAATGAAATGGCTTATCACGTCATAACTGATAACACAAAAATATTAAATAAAAATACTTTAACTGAAATAAACTAGAAAAAGGCAAAACATAGAAAATAAAGGAAAACAGAATCGGATAAATCAAAGGGAAAAAAGGTGAAATAACGCATGAAATAAGTATAGAAATTAGTTTTGATTTTATGTTAAAAATAATTTTCCATCATATGTTATCTTTTATTCTCTCTCTCACTCTCTCTCTCTCTCCCCCCCCCTCTCTCTCTCTCTCTCTCTCTCTCTCTCTCTCTCTCTCTCTCTCTCTGTCTTTGAATGACAGACATATTACGTGTGATACGCAAAACTGGCATTCTGCATCAGAAAACAATGACAAATATAAACAGAATTATTCTTTAAAGAATATTTTCAAGCCAGAAAGAAACTTGTCTGTAATTACATATAAATGGCACCAAGACAACTTGATAAGATTTCGTCTAGGGGTTAGTCGGCTTAATAACAGCAAGCAATGGTTTACTGATGAAAAACAGGCTGATGATAAATGTCCGTCGTGTGAAAAAGAAACCGAAAATGAAGTTCATTTCTTATTCTACTGCACGGCTTGCAAAGATAGCCGAAAGCGGTGCACTGTACTTGACTCACCTTCTGCTATTACTGACCAGAATCGTCTTACCAGCGTTTTGTCGAGCGGCAATAAAAATGTGATAATGGATCTAACAAAATTCATATCACAAGCTATGAGAAAAAAAGACAATTGAAAGAAACAACTACTGATGTATTTAATCTTGCGAATTTGATGAGAAAAGTGATTGCTCGTTCTTCATTTTCGTCGTCCTGAGTGTTTGTTTATGTTGCCTAAAGAAGACCTAAGAGGTCAAAACGCGTCGTGTTTCGTCTTGCGATTCGTTTGTTCATGTTTGGCGAATACAGTACTTCAAAAAACTTTTCAACAATTGAATATCTGCCACTGTCATTATCAAATATTTCTCTCAGATTCTCTCTCTCTCTCTCTCTCTCTTCTGAGAGAGAGAGAGAGAGAGAGAGAGAGAGAGAGAGAGAGAGAGAGAGAAGGGCAAGCAAGAAAGAAAGAGAGGAGAAGAAGAAGAGGAGGAGGAGGAACGAGACTGAGAGGAAGACACCTCGAGAATGATAAATGATAGACGAGATGGCATAAGCAAAACATGAAAAAGATGAATCATAGACAGGAATTGATGTGCAAAACGTGAAACCGATGGACGGTATACTGGAGAAAAAGAGAAGAACGTGGTAATTAATAATGACACTCGAGGGGAGACGACGACAACGACTGGAGAAGAGTAAATGATGGACCGGAAGGGAAGAAGAGAACGCTAGAACGATAAAATAAATGATGGACCTGGGACAAAAAGAAAAGATCGTGAGACTGATTGAGCGCACTCGAGAATGATTTAACGGCAGAACTTTAAGCATGACAAATGACGGACAGAAGGAGAACGTGGTGATGGTGAATGGCAGACGGGATAGAAAAGGAGAATGCAAGTGTGATGAACGAGGAGAAGGAATGAGGAGTAGAAATGTGATGAAAATGAATGATGGACGGAACGAGGGGAGAAGAGCATGCTAATGGTGAATGTTATATTAAAGTCAGCACCATCCAGGAGAAAGACATTAACTGTTTCATGCAGAAAGAACACATTATAAGAAGTTAAAGGAAGTTCGCTTTGAGCTCTACAACAAACAGAACAAAAGAAATTGAAGTGTGCGAACGTTCGGGATTAATCAAATGGAGATGACTTTCCAACACTCTGTCGAATAAGTCGTAGTAGAAGCGGAGTCGCTGAAAAATGGCAAGGCTGCAAGCATTGACAACATCCCTGCAGAACACCTGAATATGGTGGAAAGGCACTAACTAATATATTAACTGCCGTCTGCAACAAAATTTGGCACACTAGCGAGTGGCTAACGCCAAAGAGATTCGATTACTAACCATCACACTTCCAAAGAGAGGACATCCTCAACACTGCCAGTACAACCGCAAGATAAGTTAGATAAGCAGTGGGCGTAACGTAATGTTCAAAATCATTCTGGATAGATTATAGTTGCAGACAGACACTGCTGTATTGGAGAGGTTGAAGTATCATCGAACACATTTAACCCTTCACCAAAAACACCTGCAACACCAGACGAAGTTCTATCATGTCTTCAGACTTCAAAGAGGCATTTGACAGAGTTTATCGAGAGGCGTTATAAGCCGTTACTAAGAAATTTGATCTCGGGACAAAGCAAACAACATCCAGCAAGTGTACGCACAAGTGACCGGTGCATTACTCACTAGGGGCGCGACTAGAGAGTTGTCCCAGATATCAGTTAGGAGTCGTCAGTCCCCTTTGTAATACAATTAGCACTGCAAGAACAACTTTCACCAACCTTTACTTTCCAGATAACTTCGGTGGCCTGGCGGGCACTGAACCAGAACCCACTAAGCTTGTTAAAACTTTGAATGAAACATCGACCACGACCAGGGTGAAGACCGGCCACAACACCACTTCCAGTACCGACATAGCCATAGACAGACGCAAGGAACTGTTAAACAGTTCATATTTCTGGAATTTACTTCAGCTAGGAACTGTTAAACAGTTCATATATCTGGGATTTTTTTTTCAGCGATGGGAGAATTTGAATCAGTTATCCTCTCAAGAGCAGCAGAGGCATCAGCTCTGTGCGGACTGAATCCTGTACGGAAAGACAATAACATCTCAGTGAAATACAAATCTGGCTCCTGCATGCACGGGTGCATTTATTTCCTACATACAGACGCGACATCGACCTGGACAAAAGAACCCAATCACAGAAATGAGATGTCATTGCAAGATACTATACACCAGATATGCTGATCATTTTACCATTGAACAAGTGCGCCAGACCATCAAACATATCGGGCCATACAAAAGTTTGCTGACACCAGCAAAGCAAAGAACCTAAGTTGGTATTGTCATGCAGATCCAATGACCCTGCTAAAAAAATCATCCAGGAACGTGTTGAACGACCGATGCCAAGGACGAATTGAACTGACATTGCAGAAATGGACAGGAAAACAGTCTGTAGCGCTAAGGCCTCGAAACACAACCGACAGGACTGGAGGAATCTGCTGAACTGTTCTTTAGTGCGATGCCCCAATGACTTCACACGGACCTACGGAAAAGAAGTTGGGTATTAGTGATACCAAGTCCAAATCATTTGTGTATTTTCTTTTTTTTTTTAATCCAAAACGTGTGCGTGATTCTAGGCTTGAGCCATATGTCAACATTTTTTCTAAAAATTTAGATAGACGGCTTTGATATGTTCTAAAGTCTTAAAAAATAAAAAAAGTTTATGTTACCATCTTCCTCATATGAGAAAATGTTAATGTTTTCACCTGTCATCAATACAGTAATATCATTATCAAATCTGACCACCAGCCGCCGTGGCGAAGTGGTTAGCGTCGCAGATTCCCGGCTGAGAGGTCGTGGGTTCGAATCCCATCAGAGTCATGTGGGTTTTTCTGCCCCGACCGGCTCCTACCCAGACTTGAGTTTGCTGCGGACTCAGTTGGGAAGACTGGGACCACACAGTCGAGTTTCATCCACCTAATGAATGCGTTTCTGAGAGTGTTGCTCAAATTTCATGACCAACACTGCAGGTGCCTGTATCTCTCGGGCCTGGTTGACGCCGGGATATATTATGAAAGGAAGCGTAGAGTACAGCCCTGTCATGTAGTCTCAGACCGAAATGGAAATCCGTAGCATCATCTTAATCATCCTCATTCTCATCGATCAGCATAAAAAAAATGTCTCCAATTCTGTGGCCCTTCATGCCCTGCTCTCATGGTGACCTCAATTTCGATGTCCTCTCCACGTCTGTGGCTTTGGTTTGGTTCCGTCGGGGTCACCGGTATCGGCGAGTCCATGGGGGCTGTCGTTGGACGGACGTGGTGGCGCCCTCGGGAGGGAGAGCTCACTCACGCCGGCTCCGCGACTAAGCAATTATAGTCGTCAGTAGGGGGCTTAGTAGGTGGTGTCCTGCATATGTTAGATCAGAACAGGCGCCACTGAACACCACCGAAGTGACTCGGCAGCAGTGCAGTGTCTCCTCCGGTGGGTTGCCTCTTGACGACTTGACACTGACTGCTCCCTGCGGATTGCCGGTGCCGGGGCTGCGGCGGGGCCGACCGGGCTGTGGCTGTGGACGGGGTGTCCGAATGAGCGGTGTGAGTGCACTGCCTCTGAGGTGGCGCAGAGGTTGGGACAGAAAAAAAAAAAAAAAAAAATTATCAAATCTGACTGGTAGGTTCTCTCAGTGAGGCATGACAGGCACTGCTGGACCTGATAAAACAGATCAAAGAACAAAACTGCATTATTTTGGTGAAGTTTATGTGTATAATTTCTAACTGGCTCAGGAGAGACAGCGTGTGTCTAGCTCTTTTCAGATACTCGTTTCTAGAGTCTAAGAACACTTTCTTTGTTTCTGAATTCAAGACAAAAAGACTTCGAATAAAAAACGACTGGCTTTTGACAACTTACCTTTGTCTGAAAGAGACAGTAAACCAGCCGCCTTATGGTACGAATTCAAAACATTTTATGAATCGTATTGTCCAGAGCTAATTCAATAGCTCTACTGTCAGTAGATTGTGTTTTATTCAACAAGCTGTGCAGGGTTGATAAATAAAGTTCTTAGACTGTGGTAATGGAGGTTTATTGTTGTTCTTGTTGTATCTTAATCAAATGGTTAAGCATCAGTTGCTGTCAAAAACTTTGACTTTTTCTCTGCTGTCATCAAATTCTCAGTATGAAATTGTCAATGTAATTACTGGTGAGTATCCAAAACCTTAGTCTTGTCAATGTTGAAAAGTTTTGTCATCTAATACTTGATGTTGTAGCAATGATGTCGGATCGGATCCTCCACGTTAGAAACTCGTTATTTTGTCCATGATTTATTACCCCCATCTTCTTACATTTGCAATTGTCTGGATGAAAACATCGTCTGAAAATAATTCCAAATTCATGTCTTTTGATGGTACCTTAGGTGGGTCATCAGTAGCGGTAGCACACACACTGGAAGTAACAATGATACATTAAAGGGTGTAGATATTCTGAAACGATGATTAGACTTTGCCGATTCTTTCACATTCAGATTCTCCAGATTACAAAAAAATGTTGATCCAAAACCTCGCTTATTCTAATTTTTACATTTTAGAGCAGTTTTGCAAGTTGTTTGTTATTGTAAGCTTTTAATGATAAATACAACGATGTATATTTATAACACAACAGAAAATGGTGAAAGCAAGCTATATGACCTTTACAGTCAATACCATGAAACATTAAAGCATTAATAAAGAAGAACAGCAAACACAAGAGAATAGGGTATAAGCGCACGCACACACACACACACACACACACACACACACACACACACACACACACGCACACACACGCACACACACACACAGAGAAAAGAGAGAGAGAGAGAGAGAGAGAGAGAGAGAGAGAGAGAGAACACCGCGACTAACACCAAGTTAACCCGTATTCCCAGCACTGTGCAAAAAACCTACAACAACAACAAAAATATAGTTAAGCCATGTTTAGTAAGGTCATTCAAAAACAGTACAGTTCATCAAAACACACACACACACACACACACACACACACACACACACACACACACACACATCAATTTATGGGGTTGCGCGAAAATGCCGACTCATGCGCCCCCTTCTCTACCTCCACCTCCCCCCCCCCACACCCACACACACCAAACCCACACACGCACCCACACACACCAAACCACGAACGCGTGCGCACGCGCACACACACACTAAAGCAAACAAGCAAGCGCACACGCACACACACGCGCGCGCGCCACACACTTATACACAACTGTGCGCGCGCACACGCACTAATATATAGGCCTTCATTTAGAACCACGCGTGCGCGCACGTAAAACACACATATCAGTCAACACACACACACACGCACGCACGCACACACATACACAACACACACAGCGCGCGCGCGCGCGCGCGCGCACACACACACACAAACACACACGCACACGCACACGCACACACACACACACCATGTCACACACACAACGCACGCGTATAAACACACACACGCACGCACGCATATACATACAAGCATGCGCGCGCACGCACACGTACAAATTCAATCATGCACTCGCGCATGCGAGATGTACATATCACATACGCACACACGCGCGTGCACACACACACACACACACACACACACACACACACACACACACACACACACACACGCCGCCGCCCGCCCGCCCGCCCGCACGTGCGTGTCCTCACTGTACGCCGGTAAAGAGTGTTAATCAGTGTTATCATAATATATCATACAATGCTACTATATTATAGGTTAACCTTTTTCTTTTTCTTTTGAAGTCTTTGTGGTTCACTTTCCCTTTTAGACTTAACAATCCCAAATGTTTGTACAGATGCGTACAGATTCGCGCGCGCGCGCGCGCGTGTGTGTGTGTGTGTGTGTGTGAAAAAATTCATAAAAGGTTTGAATATGTTCATTAATGTATCTACACCCGTCTTATATTATGTAATTGGACTCATGTTGTACTATCTTAAACTCTCATCTGGTGATCTGTATATGTATGTATGTATGGTGGTTGTTTTTTTTTTCTTTCTAATTTATGTATATGTATGTAAATGTCATGTATCTGCATGAAAAATTAAAAAAAAAATTAAAAAAAGGGGGAAAAACAAAAACAAAAAAAACAAACGAAAAAAAAAGTGTTAATCAGTTCACTGGCACATCACCGCTTGCTCTTTGCTCCAGTATTGCAGCATTATTTTAAACTGATTAGGCATCATGATTTTTTTTTTTAAATGTCGCTAACCAATCTTTTTTCTTCGAGATTATTATCTTATGTGCATCAATCTTTTCTTCTTTTTTTTTTTCCTTAACCCGCCTGATGTGATTCAGCATAGTTGCTTCAGGAACCCCACCCCCAACCCTAATCCATCAATACCCACACCTACCCCATTAACTGGTAAGCTCAGGATGAAACACCCAGGCCGGTCTAAGACGAGTTCACACACGCCTGCGCCTTCATGTATTGATGTTCTAACGGTAGTGGCGTTGTGTTGCATAAACCCTCCACCAACCCTCTCTCCCCCTCCATCCTCATCCCCCTCCGACCGGCCTTCCTGTTGCAGTTATCACGTCTACCCTAGGCTACCACCTTGGCGAGTGTCGACGCTCAACCTGAATATGACCTCATACCGAACCTGGCTTAGGTGTCGCTCCTCTGCACAGGGTCTACGCTGAACCATCAGCTCTAACGCTAGTTTGACGGATGCGCAAGAAATCTCAGCTTCGAAGCATTGTTGAATACTTCCAGCGGTATCATGAAAGAAATCGCTTCAATGGAAAAAACAGTTGAATACTAAGAGCGGTACCGTAAGCGAAGTGTTCCACGTAACAGTAACGAAATAATTTTGAGCTGCACCTTGGTTACACCCAGAAAGAGTGAACAGCACAAAACCGAAGAACCCAGAAAACATAAGCTAACTCAACCAGATGCAGAAACCTGGTCACTGAAAAAGAAAAGAAAAACGTACGGTGTTGACTACTTCCAGAAATGAAAGGGAGAATCAGGGGGCACTTGCATGGCAGCCTGTCTGTAACTATGTACAGGACACTACATGGTAGCCTTCGTTGACTATGTACAGGGAGCACTTACATGGTAGCCTCTTACCTAGTACGCACTTCATGGTACCGTCTGTTGACTATGGTAGAGCACTTACATGGAGCCCGTCTGTACCTATGGTACGGAGCACTTACATGGCAGCCTGTCTGTTGACCTATGACAGAGCACTTACTGGCAGCTGTCTGTTGACCTATGGACAGGAGCTGAATGGAAGTCAACCCTAAATTAAGAGAAAATGTCACGCAATAAGTGAACATAGCACATGGAACGTAGAACGGAGGAAAGAACAGGAAACTCTGTGTGTGTGTGTGTGTGTGTGTGTGTGTGTGTGTGTGTGTGTGTGTGTGTGTGTGTGTGTGGTGCGTGCGTGCGTGCGTGCGTGCGTGCGTGCGCACGCGCGCACCCGTGTTTCAAAATTTTCGTAAGTCTCTTTTACAAACGAAGGGAGGTCTTCTCAGACTGTGCTCGTCCGGACAGGTGGCGAAAACAAAGTCTTGGCGTACCGGCTCCACAATCACCAGGCGAAGAATATTAGTGCTTTGAGGAGACCTGTATTACTCAAAAGCTGACAGCATGATCAAAAACAAAACTGAAATGGCAGTATTGGAGACTGGCACCG
Organism: Conus canariensis; assembly: GCA_033310375.1. Classification (NCBI taxonomy): domain Eukaryota; kingdom Metazoa; phylum Mollusca; class Gastropoda; order Neogastropoda; family Conidae; genus Conus; species Conus canariensis. Next base: position 114,994,208 of record CM065714.1, read on the forward strand.
ACAATGTCTGTTTCAGCGCACCGACAATGTCTGCTTCAGCACAGCTAGAGCAGACCACAGAGAGCACTTCCAGGGCTGTCAACACTACCAACAAACAAAACACAAACAAACAAGCAAAACACAAACAAACAAAACCAATCAAAAACAACATTCCCATCAAGGGAAAACAGATTAACTCACGGTTTACAGATGCACTTATTCAACTCATCGATTTCCAAGCTACAGTCCTTCACTCGGAGAAAACAAAGTCATGTTAAGTGCATCAACCACTCGGATTAATCCGCTCAGATTTTTCTTTAAAAACCGATAAAAAAAAATCCTTTTGAGAAAATTCCAAAGCAACAAAAATACATCAACATGCCTGACTAGTGAACAGCACCGCAGAATGGGCAGCAAGTGCCTGCTCCAGTGGTTAACCTTTCTCTACCGAGTCACCGGATTACAAGGAAGAACTTGCATCTTACGAAGTTTATCAAGGAAAAAAAAGAAAATGCTCTCCAGACCACAGGACGATGAACGACCACAAATGCTGAAAAGCGGCTGGCAACAGTACAGAAAAAAAAACAGATTGGAAAAGAAAGGAAAAGTCAAAGACAGTGACACAAAAGAAGAAAGTACTAGCAGCGGATTTCCAGAAGACAGGGGCCACAATTTACATTGAAAGATCCACACCCACCCACCCACTCTCCCCCCTGCATTCCTGCGGGGTTAATCAAAACAGTACGCGGAGTGTTTAAAACACATTATAGACTGAGCCACAGAGGCAGAAAAAAG
>CM065714.1:114999981-115007481 GCA_033310375.1 Conus canariensis
TGGCTGTGGAGTTTTCCCCCTTTATTCGACGATCACAATAATCTTTACATAGTCCACGCAACAGGGCATTCACGAGTCATTAGGCGTATTTAATACCATCTGACTGCGCCATTGGCCTTGTTGGCTGTGGAGTTTTCCCCCTTTATTCGACGATCACAATAATCTTTACATAGTCCACGCAACAGGGCATTCACGAGTCATTAGGCGTATTTAATACCATCTGACTGCGCCATTGGCCTTGTTAGCTGTGGAGACCCCCTACCTCTCTCCTATTTCAATAATTCGCTTTATTCGACAATAACATTAACTTTCTAAGTCCACGTAACGGGGCATTCACGAGCCTTTAGGCGTATTTAATACCATCTGACTACGTCATCGGCCCAGTTAGCTGTGGAAGATTTGTTAGCTTCCTTTTTTTTTTAGCACCAGTGGCCTAGGACGTTGTCTGGTGGGCGGAGGATCAGTTATGTCTAGAACCAAGGAGAGGGCACCCTTCTGCTGACCCCAGTCTTAAGATGAAAGAGGGGGCGACATTTAGGAGGGAGGGTGCTTGGAACCACCGTTCGATGATCCCGTCTGGGGTGATCCCGGTACCCGAGGGTTCGGGCGGACGTCCGTCGGTGGGGGGCCGATTGTTGGAACTTGTCTCAAAGGGCAGGAAGTCGGGTTTGAAGATGGATCGTGAGAATAAGTGAGGAAAAGGCCATCACGGGGCTGAAATAGAATCTCTCTCTCTCTCTCTCCCCCCCTCCCCCCCCCCCCCCCCCCCCCCCCCCCGTCTGTCCGTCTGTCTGTCTCTATCCTGTCAACCCCCCCCCCCCCCCAGTCTGTCGCTGTCTGTCTAGCTGGCTCAGTAAGTCAGTCAGTCGGTCTTTCTGTCTGTGTGTCTGCGTGGCTGTCTGCCTGTCTGTCTGTCCGTCTCTCTCTCTCTCTCTCTCTCTCTCTCTCTCTCTCTCTCTCTCTCTCTCCTCTCCCTCCCCGTCCGTCCGTCTGTCTGTCTCTATCCTTCTGTCAGTCCCCCCCCCCCCCCCCCCCACGTCTGTCGCTGTCTGTCTAGCTGGCTCAGTCAGTAAGTTAGTCAGTCGGTCTTTCCTGTCTGTCTGTCTGTCTGTCTGTCTGTCTCTCTCTCTCTCTCTCTCTCTCTCTCTCCTTTTCCTCTGTGTGTGTGTGTGTGTGTGTGTGTGTGTGTGTGTGTGTGTGTGTGTGTGTGTGTGTGCGGTGTGTGTGTGTGTGAGTGTGTGTGCGCGAGCCCGTTTCTGTCTCGACGTGTTCATGTGTGTGTGTGTGTGTGTGTGTGTGTGTGTGTGTGTGTGTGTGTGTGTGTGTGTACGCGCCTGCGTGCGTGTGTGCGTGTGTGTGTGTGTGTGTGGTGTGTGTGTGTGTGTGTGTGTGTGTGTGTGTGTGTGTGTGTGTGTGTGTGTGTGTGCGAGTGTACATGCGCGCGCGTGCGTGTGTGTGTGTGTGTGTGTGTGTGTGTGTGTGTGTGTGTGTGTGTGTGTGTGTGTGTGTGTGTGTGCGAGCGTATCCGTTTCTGTCTCGACGTGTTCATGTGTGTGTGTGTGCGTGTGTGTGTGTGTGTGTGTGTGCGTATGTGCGTGCGCGCGTGTGCGTGTGTGCATGTACGCGCGCACGCGCGCGAGTGTGTGTGAGTTATATATATATATATAATATATATTATATATATATATGTGTGTGTGTGTGTGTGTGTGTGTTGTGTGTGTTGGTGGCGTGTGTGTGTGTGGGGTGCGCGTGCGTGTGCGATCAAAACGATTACTATTGAGTTAGCGCTTATAAGATACCTATGATTTTCAAAGTTACAGCAGCCTTTCTGCATTCGATACTATGCCCTAGAAATGCAAACCAGAATAGTGAAAGGAGGTGATCTTTTTCTCTCTGTTTGAGCTCAACTGACACTAAATATCAGTCAACGTTTTGTCTCATCAGTCCCTGACTGTCGTTAAACTGAGACAAATGTTCAGTGTGGCCGTCTCCGTATGGGTTTATTCACGTGTTGTGTGCTAGCCGAATGATATTGTAAACGTCACTGGGAAGGTGTTCTGTACCTTTTTTTTCTGCGGACCATGTCACTCTGCTCGGTGGTTTGTTGCTCATCTCCTGACCTCTCTTCTGACTTTCTTCCTCACTGACGGCACTCAAACTTAGGGTGTTAGCACCAACCCAAATTCTCCTGAACTAAGTCCGATTTCATAGACAAGCGTGCCGACAGATGTCTGAACTCTGAGCCCTTCACTTTAAATGCCATATCATGCCAACTCTACTCAAACTTGTCAGAATAATATGGTCACTGTTTAATTCCCCTGAACTTGTTTACAGTTTCGTTTAATATGAATCCATGTTGAAGGTTGTTAGAATATAAGTCAATACCACCTCCCCCTCCCTCTCCCCCCCCCCACCCCCGTTTTAGATTTTATTCCATATTAATCATACAGAAACTTGTCAATAATGTAACCCCTATTCAATACTCTTGAGCTAATTTAAAATGACCTTTTCCACCAAAATGTTGTCTCATGATCGCACGGAACAACCAGAGAAAAGCCAAAGTTTACCTGTCAGAATGTAGTCATAATCTGATTTTACTGACCTCCCTTCAAAGCTCATCTCATGTAAACCCTATCAAACCCTGTCAGATACTCATTTGAAACTCTTCAAACGAACAGAAAGGGTTCAAAATAATTGTGAAATCGACCGTAGTACTTTGTGGGATGCAAAGCGTTTGCAACACGTTTGTTCACATTGCTGAACACCACGTTCCATAACCCACACCTACTTCCAAACAAATTAGCAGACTAAAAATGATTCCCAATTAGTGCGGCTTTATTAAAAAGGAGGAAGAGGACAGAAGAAAGTGAGCGAGGAGGCGTGGGGGTGGAAAGTGGGAAAATCAGGCAGGATCTGTTAAGAAAAAAAAAAGAAGAAGAAAACGGATTTCACCGTGAATCATAGCACTGAGAGACATGAAAACAAAATTGAAAGTTATAACAGTGGCAGTAATTACTAGCAACTTTACACCTATTGCAATTATCAGTGTTATTTTTCGCTTACAATGAGTACTGCTATTTCTAGTACTGCTATTTCTAGTACTGCTATTTCTAGTACTGCTATTCCTGCTGGTGCTACGCCACCGCTCTTGCTACTTCGACTACTACTACTACTACTACTACTATTTACCATTACTATTGCCGCTGCTGGAGTTGCTGCTACTGCTATGTGCCCAGTACATCACGACAGCCATGACAAGATAATCCAACAAAGTTCTGTCAACAAAGGCGCTGAGCACGTACATTTCAAATGTACACGCACGAACAAGCATGCACACACACACACACACACACACACACACACACACACACACACACACACACACACACAACACCATAACCCAACAGTCAGAGAAAACGTAAACTTAAAAAAAAAAAAAAGGGGGGTACTGGGTAAGAGTCAGAACGCTACTTGGAAGATACAATTTTCGGAAAGCTGTTGAACTTGTGGGTCAGGTCTGCTCGGCAAACAGTGAAAGTGAGCTGGTTACAGATGGAGGGACCCTAGTACGAAAGGAAGACACTGGCCGTAGGATTTGGGCCCCAAAATAGTAAGTCTGTACATGTGGATATCAGAAAGACGAACGCTGGCCGGATGTTTCTGGCCTAAAAGAAGGGAGTCTGTAAATATGGATGTCAGCAACAGAACTATGATGATGAGTGTGGACAGACTCAGGGGTTCAGAGTAACACGCTGGAGCCTGGTTTCAGACGACTTAAACGACAGAAGAGACTAGATTTATATATATATATATATATATATATATATATTTTGTGTGTGTGTGTGTGTGTGTGTGTGTGTGTGTGTGTGTGTGTGTGTGTGTGTGTGTGTGTGTTTTGTTCAACGTGCGGCCGGTGAAGGGGAACCAAAGAGACAGGTACAACACAAGCAAGGCAAGAGGATCCCAAAACACGTCGTGCAGCCCTGTTCTGGGTTTTATTGAGGCTAGATTCTCAGGACCAGAAAAGACTTTCCCGTTTCCTGGTGGCGAGGCACACTGGACAAAGGAGCGCATGAAAAAGCAACAGACAGATTCTTCATTAAAAGAGGAACGGAAGGTGCCGATTCTTCTGCGCTGGACGTGGAAGGTGTGACTAATGCCAGGGAAGAGAGCTGTTGAAACGAGAGTGTCGTCAACCCAAGACACCCAAATTGCTCAGCCATTGAGACAATCTGAGAGTGTCGTCAACCCAAGACACCCAAATTGCTCAGCCATTGAGACAATCTGAGAGTGTCGTCAACCCAAGACACCCAAACTGCTCAGCCATTGAGACAATCTGAGAGTGTCGTCAACCCAAGACACCCAAACTGCTCAGCCATTGAGACAATCTGAGGTGTCGTCAACCCAAGACACCCAAACTGCTCAGCCATTGAGACAATCTGAGAGTGTCGTCAACCCAAGACACCCAAATTGCTCAGCCATTGAGACAATCTGATTTTTTTTGTCTTGTCTTGCTTACATAAGAAGAAAAAAGGAGAAAAGAAAGAAAGAAAGAGTGAAAGAAAGAAAGAAAAAAGGATGAAAAGGGGGGAGAGAGTTCTAAAACCGACGATGGAGACGGGATGACAAAGGATTATGGCCATCATAAGGCGCTGCTCTGTAATGCAATAAGGAGCTAAAAAGACGATCGTTCCGCACGAGCTTCTAAAGTCCATGATCACTGCTAAGCGTGATAAATATGTGCATTTTATACGTCCCTCAACATCCCATTTCATAATCGCAACATCAGTATGGTCAAATGAGAATGGAAGAATACATGGTGTAAGTTACTTATCTGAGTGTAAAGGGGGAGCTGGCGGGGAAGGGGGGAGGGTGCATGGGGAAGGTAAAAACCAAAGAGAAAGAACAAGTAAAATTCCACTTCGAGGAAAGGCAAATCAAACAGCCCTACAAGTACAACTTTGTATTTAAAAAAAAGAATGAGCATGCAGGAAATCTGCACGAAATGATCGCCGATCGGCGGCAATGAGAAACGGAAGCAGCCCCGCTTTCCATCCCCTAGTGCCCCCAGTTGACTGCCAAGTTTTGTTATGAAAGTTTTCATATCAAAATATTTTTCTATTTCCGTATTCACTGTCACGGATAATGATCCTGATGATCTCAGTGAGCAATAATTATATTAATTACATCAACCGATTAAGAAAAAACAACAACAAAGGCATAGAATATGAAAAGCAGACTGGACAAAAATAACCAATCCACTGTCCAAACCAACCAAACCAAAAAAGAAAGGGAGAGAAAAATCCATCGTCAGGCCAATGTTGAAACTCATGTTTACTTATGGCAAGATCCAATGGCTGACGCACTCAGCATGGCTTAGTTTTATAGGTACTAAGTTCCCAATCGTCCAGCTTGTATAACATGCATTGGTTTGCATGACTATACGTACGCATGCCATTTTCTTGTCTCTCCCCCCTCCCCCCCCCCCTGTGTGTGTGTGTGTGTGTGTGTGTGTGTGTGTGTGTGTGTGTGTGTGTGTGTGTGTGTGTGTGTGTGTGAGTGTGTATGAATGTGTGCCTGCGGGTGCATTGTGTGTGCGCGCGTGCATATGTGCGTGTGTTCGTGTGTGTGTGTGTGTGTGTGTGTGTGTGTGTGTGTGTGTGTGTGTGTGTGTGTGTGTGTGTGTGTGCTTGCATGCCCGCGCTTGTACAAGCGCGCGCGCATGTGTGTGTGTGTATGTGAGTGTGTAAGTGAGAGAGAGGAGAGAGAGAGAGAGAGTGTGTGTGTGTGTGTGTGTGTGTGTGTGTGTGTGTGTGTGTGTGTGTGTGTGTTGTCTGTCTGTCTGTCTGTCTGTGTTGACAGAACTTTCTGTCCTCTGCATTGTGACAGCGCTGAAATGGCTCCAGGTGGTCTGCTGGACTTCAACAGTGACTGGAATAACATTACAGACAGCTGATCAGGGGGTGGTGGTGGTGGTGGTGGTGGTGGTGTGTTGTCGTTTTCTTTTATCAAGGCACTCCAAGGTTCTGAGCTGACGGGGAAGACAGATGCTGCCACAGAGAGGACATGGTAGTGGTGCCAGGTGTGCAAAAATATTTTACACCTTACGGAGTAAGTAACATAATGCCAGGCGCGTGACGCGTATCCTACATTTTACGGCGAAAATGATATACAGCCAGAGGTACACCAGCTATCCTACACTTGATGGCGACATTAACATAGCGTTAGGCGAAGACAGGGTATCCCACACTTTACGGCGAAAGTAACACAGTGTCAGGCGTGCATCGGGTATTCAACACCTTACAGAGACAGTAACAATGCCAGGCGTGCACCGGGTATCCTACATCTTACGGAGACAGTAACAATGCCAGGCGTGCAGCGGGTATCCTACAGCTTACGGAGAAAGTAATGTCAGGCGTGTACCGGGTATCCTACAGCTTACGGAGAAAGTAATGTCAGGCGTGTACCGGGTATCCTACAGCTTACGGAGAAAGTAATGTCAGGCGTGTACCGGGTATCCTATAGCTTACGGAGACAGTAACAATGCCAGGCGTGCAGCGGGTATCCTACAGCTTACGGAGACAGTAACAATGTCAGGCGTGTACCGGGTATCCTACAGCTTACGGAGAAAGTAACAATACCAGGCGTGTACCGGGTAGCCTACAGCTTACGGAGAAACAATGTCAGGCGTGCAGCGGGTATCCTACAGCTTACGGAGAAAGTAATGTCAGGCGTGTACCGGGTATCCTACAGCTTACGGAGAAAGTAACAATGTCAGGCGTGTACCGGGTAGCCTACAGCTTACGGAGACAGTAACAATGTCAGGCGTGTACCGGGTATCCTACATCTTACGGAGACAGTAACAATGTCAGGCGTGCAGCGGGTATCCTACAGCTTACGGAGACAGTAACAGTGTCAGGCGTGTACCGGGTATCCTACATCTTACGGAGACAGTAACAATGTCAGGCGTGCAGCGGGTATCCTACAGCTTACGGAGACAGTAACAATGTCAAGCGTGTACCGGGTAGCCTACAGCTTACGGAGACAGTAACAATGCCAGGCGTGTACCGGGTATCCTACAGCTTACGGAGACAGTAACAATGTCAGGCGTGTACCGGGTATCCTACAGCTTACGGAGACAGTAACAATGTCAGGCGTGCACCGGGTATCCTACAGCTTACGGAGACAGTAACAATGCCAGGCGTGTACCGGGTATCCTACAGCTTACGGAGAAAGTTACAGTGCTAGGTGCGGGCTGGGTGCCCTACACCGTGCAGCGAAAGTAACATGATGCCAAGTGCTCACGGATATCGTACGTATCACGGATTTAAGTAACGTGTTGCAAGGAATGCGCGGATATCCTACGTCTTACGGCGAAAGGATCATGGATGCCAGCATACACACTCTAGGAGAAGAAAACAGGGTGCTAGGTGTGCACGGACAAGTCTACATGTTACATATAAAGTAACATGGTGCCAGGTGTGTGCGGATAGCCTACAC
>CM065714.1:115017481-115024981 GCA_033310375.1 Conus canariensis
CACTCTCTCTCTCTCTCTCTCTCTCTCTCTCTCTCTCTCTCTCTCTCTCTCTCTCTCTCTCTCTCCTTCTTCTTCTTCTTCTTCTTCTGAAATACATGGCAAGCCAAAATCAAGAATTCAGCCTCAGTTTCAAATTCAAACTTTAAGTTTGATGCCATAACAACTCGACGTGCAGCACGGAGGTAAACGAACTGCCCAGTTGACAAATGAGGTCCTTGCCTGAAGAACGTTGTAAGCATGCTTCATCCCTTCCAACTCGCCTGCCACAGAATGACCAGCCAGAGCAACACAGCGCACATTCTCCCCTCCCTCCCCCCCCCCCTCCTTCCCCTCGTATCTCTCCCGGCCTCCTCCTTCCCCCTTCCCCCAGGACCTCGGTGCAGACAGTGTCCTTGAGAGGCCATCAGCTAACAGGACTTAAATCTCCCCGCTGATTGAAAGAGTGCGCACAGGACTAAACACTTCATCCATCAGTACTCGCCTTCTGTGAATGGGCTGTCCAGAATCGAGAGAGAAGAGAGAGAGAGAGAGAGAGAGAGAGAGAGAGAGAGAGAGAACGAAGTTTCATGCTATTTGGCTGTAAAGCCCATTAAGCAAATCGGCGCGATGTACAAGAAAACGCGACTCGATTTCGATTTCATTGACACAGAAACCATTGCAATGTCCTTTTCTTTCACTTTACATGACTAAATCGAGAACGAGTAAATTTCAGTGGTATTCACTGTCAGTTTTGTAGATGACCGTCACCCCAGGTACAACTGAATCAGTCCGAGGAGAGCGTGCAGCCGCCGTAGAGCACGTGCTTGGGTCTCTGCACGCATCGTGTTGCCGATGCGTCACAGAGAGAGAGAGAGAGAGACAGAGACAGACAGAGAGAGAGAGAGAGGGCACTGACAGGATATTCGACGAACATGAAAGCCTAGAATAAAGGAGCTCTATCCACAAATAGCAACTGCGACAACAACAACAACAACAACAACAACGTGACGATGAATGTGGCGATCCCGTGACACGTGTAGAAAACGTGCGGAGATACTCCTCAACCATCGCTCTCCCCCACCCACCCAATTTCCCACAACCATCCAACTCTCCGTTCCTAACCTCCGCGCGTGCCTCTCCTCTCCCGTTCCCGCACCTCCCCCCCCCCCCACCTCCCCACACGCACGCACGCACGCACACACGTGCGAGCGCGCGTGCATCAACACTTACATGTACACATAAATTATGCAAACAATAAGCAAAGATGCATAAAGTAAAGCAATGTTAAATCAAATCACAGATTACTGAAGACAAGCAATGATAATAACAGTTCAGAAATATCAAAGCGAAAACCAATGAATAGAAATTCGTAACTCAATACAGTGTGATGCTCGCGCGTGCGTTCACACACACACACACACACACACACACACACACACACACACACACACACACACACACACACACAAAACACAGGCAGGCAAACAGACACACATACACACACACGCATTCACTCACTTACGCACATACACACAAACGCGCGCGCGCACACACACACACAGAGGTCAAAGTATTGGCTTTGCCATAACACAGAGAGAGAGAGAGAGAGAGAGAGAGAGAGGAGCATGAAGAGGAGGCGGAGGCGGAAAGCAGAGCAGAGGGGGTGTGGAAGATGCAGTGCGATGGCAGAAGAATCTCGCGATACAACTCGCCTTCCCCGTGACTGTCACGTGCGATCTGCACCCAGGCAGTATTCAGAAGATACCGCTTTTCATTGACTACGGCTGTGCAATAAACATGGGAATAGACAGACAAGCAGGCACACACACACAGATTCTCAAAACTCAAGACTCTGATAATGATGATTATTCACAGAAGGCCACGGCCCAGTTGAAGGGAACGGGTGGGGGTGGGGAAAGCAGTGTGTGTGTGTGTGGGGTGGGGGGGGTGATTGGGGGGGGGGGGGCTGTACATGAAGATGTTAGATCGCACGTTGATATCACTCTTCTATGTTACATAACCGCTTTGCTTTAAAAAAAAAAAAAAAAAAAAAAAAAAAAAAAAACGCTCCATGCAAGTCAGTTGCTAACTCATACGACGCAGCACGCGAAAATGTTGGCTAGGCCTAACGATCAATTTTTACCAAATGAAGTTACTCAAAAAGAGAGAGAGAGAGAGAGAGAGAGAGAGAGAGAGAGAGGAGAGAGAGAGGAGAGAGAGAGAGAGAAACAATTTCAGCTTTTTGGGGTTTGTTTTTTTTGGCAGATGAAGAGGATAGTGTGAAGCACCAAAAAATGAAGAGGTGGATTCTGGCCTTAGGGGGAAAAAAGAAGAAAAGAAGACAACAAAAAAAAGGAAAAAAAATCTCTGCCTTAGGTGCTCCATTGATCCGATAACTGATGCCACAAAGAGAGAGAGAGAGAGAGAGAGAGAGAGAGAGAGAGAGAGGGGAGAGAGAGAGAGAGAGAATACCTTTCAATTTTTTTTTATTATTATTACTTCTTCTCTTCGAGTCAACTAGCGTGATCTTGTTCAGCATGCCTGGCGCTGAAAGAGGAAAGTGCTGTAGACAAAAAAAGACACTAGAATGATTTAAACTATTTCGGTTCGTGTTGCACGTGGCAGTAGTGGAAGAGTCAAGTCAGGTGTCAAGGTTACAAGGACAACTGGCTACAGATTGGACAAGTGACGTGGGAAAATGGAAGGAGAGGATGCCAGAGATGGGGGGAAATCGGTGGAGGGGAGGAAATGGGAAGAAATCGTGGAGGGAGGAAACTGGAAAAATCGGTGGAGAAGGAAATAGTAAGCATGCCACAGCACATAGGATTTTGCACAATCGGTAAACGATCCATGTCAGCGTTATGAGGTGTAGCATAAATTAGAGCGGAAAACTGTTATTAAACTGACAACAGACCAAATGATCAGTCCCCCTTTTCACACACACACACACACACACACACACACACACACACACACACACACACACACACTCTCTCTCTCTCTCTCTCTCTCTCTCACACACACACACACACACACACACACACACACACACACACACACACACACACACACACACATCTTTTCTCTTGTTTTTAGGGATTTCTGCAGATGAAAGCATTCACAATCTAGAAATACATGACCTGCCCCTTACCTGACGTCACATGTCAGGCCTTCGCACTCACACATGACCGACTATCTTTGCTTGGAACTACCTGCCGTTTACCTTGATGAGCATTTGAAAGAAAAGGAGGTAAATCAACTTTCAGACACAAAAAAAACCCCTCAAAACAGTCTAATTGTGCCTGTCTATTAATACTCGACTCCTTATGCAAGGCCTTGGTGCATTATTCTTTGGTGTGCAGCCACTGATGGGCGAGCAGCTAGCTGGGTGAATCAACTCATAAGAACTGGAAGAGCAGAAGCAGGCCTAACCGTTCTTCACCAAGATATGCGAGTCTGTCCTGCAGTATTTTTTCTGAGAAGCCACCATTTTTTGTCAGTACTTTTCTGAGAACCCTACACATTCTTTACTGGTGGGAGTGATCCTTCTTGGTCAGCTGTATACTGTCTTCCGTGGCCGCGTAAATCTAGCAGCAGAGGAGAACAAGTCAGTGAGCTGATTTAAAGATCATTTTCCGAACGTCTTTTGTTTTTCGTAGTCCCTGGAAAATTGTGGCTTTTTTTGTCTTCATTGTAACTTGGTGTTGATCAATTTACGGAAAGTAGCGCGAGGTAGTGGGAGAATTTGAAAGGTAGTGGGAGAATCTGAAAGGTAGTGGGAGAATTTGAAAGTTAGTGGGATAATCTGAAAGGTAGTGGGAGAATTTGAAAGGTAGTGGGAGAATCTGAAAGGGAGTGGGAGAATATGAAAGGTAGTGGGAGAATTTGAAAGGTAGTGGGAGAATCTGAAAGGTTGTGGGAGAATTTGAAAGGTAGTGGGAAAATCTGAAAGGTTGTGGGAGAATTTGAAAGGTAGTGGGAAAATCTGAAAGGTAGTGGGAGAATTTGAAAGGTAGTGGGAAAATCTGAAAGGTAGTGGGAGAATTTGAAAGGTAGTGGGAAAATCTGAAAGGTAGTTGGAAGGGGCGGGAGATGCATCGTCGTTATGATCGCTTTAAATATACATCACTATGCGGCATTATTATTATTATTATTAATTACAGATGCCAGAGCGAAGACAATGGGTCATCTGAGAAAACAAACAAACAAAAAAATCGTCCAATGGGCTAGTTTGGCTAGATTATGCAAACAAGATCTGCTTGGCTCAATCTCTGTCCCAGTTTGTCTCATACACTCTTTGATTAAGGTCTTTCATTTTCACGTAATATTTAGTCACACATGTGAGTCACATAGGCATTAGCCTCTCATCTTCGTTTTCTTCTTGGTTTTCTTCTCATCATCATCATCATCATCATCATCATCATCATTATCATTAACAAAAAGATTATCGTCATTATCATCATCATTATCAGCAGTAGCAGCAGCAGCCGCAGCAGCAGCATCGCCGTTATCGTCGTCGTCGTCGTCCTCGTCATCATCATCATCATCATCATCATCATCATCATCATCATCTTTCTTCTTCTTCTTCTTCTTCTTCTTCTTCTTCTTCTTCTTCTTTGTTCCTAGTCCAGAACTCGGAGATCCACAAGTTGTGAGATTTCTGAGCATGTGACCTTTGTTTAACTGCATCATGAGGGCACCCAAATTGAATCTTCAGCGACAAAAAGAGAGAAAACTAAATTTCAAGTCATGTTGTTGTTAGTACCCAGCCAATGGCAGGATCGCGCGCCTGCGTGCGCGCGCGCGCGCACGCGCGCGTGCGTGCGTGCGTGCGTGCGTGTGTGTGTGTGTGTGTGTGTGTGTGTGTGTGTGTGTGTGTGTGTGTGTGTGTGTTTGTTTGTGTGAGCGCGCGCGCGCGCGCGCATCAGGGATGTCAGAATGTCACTTTTTTCAAAGACATGTTCGTTAAGAAAACAGATATCAATAAACCTTTTCTTCCTCAAACGTACTCAAAGCGTCTTCAAACAGGATCTCTCTTCTACAAAATCTTACATTAAAAGAAACATAGCTACCTCCCTCAGAAGGCCAAAGATCACACCCAGCGGAATACATCCCCAAAACAGTCTTTCATGAAGTCTCCTACGGAGCGTTCATGTCAAATGTCACGTAAATCCCAACATTCCAGCAGAAGAAAAGTCATCTGAATGGATTCCATGCTGCGGGTTGATGGGCCAGGGAGGTTGGGGCCGGAGGGTGTTGACAAATGGTGAGTGGTGAGCCCTGGTAAGGATCTGGATCTGAATCTGTATGTACCTTTATCGGGGAAATCGATTCCCTACGGGATGAAGGTGTTTACAGGCGTATGCTAGCAGCGCGCTATCTTTGGGTCCATGATGTAAATCTTCTCTCTCACTGTCTCTCTCTGATTCTTCTCTGTCCCACTCTGTCTGTCTGTCTGACTGTGTCTCTCTCTTTCTCTCTGTGTCTCTGTCTCTGTCTCTGTCTCTCTCTCTGTCTCTCTCTCTCTCTCTCTCTCTCTCTCTCTCTCTCTCTCTCTCACCCAATCCCTGCCTGCCTGTTTGTTTGTCTCTACAGCCCATCCTTGATGCCATTGTGTGGCCACACTCCACAATTAGGAGGGTGCATCAAATCACAATACACTTCGTGTTAGCGTTTCGAATTTCAGCTACACATTGATATTACATTGATTGTAGTCGAATGAATGACCCTCCACACGCTTCCTCCCACCGCTCCCAATCCCGACCCCCCCCCCCCCCCTCCCCTCCTCCTCACCCCGCCCATCACTTGGCCAACGCCGACAAAAGCATATCCTGAGGGCACTGGATATAAAACCATGCTGCACTCTCTCTCTCTCTCTCTCTCTCTCTCTCTCTCTCTCTCTCTCTCTCTCTCTCACACACACACACACACACACACACACACACACACACACACATATATATATATATATATATAGATATGTGTGTGTGTGTGTGTGTGTGTGTGTGTGTGTGTGTGTGTGTGTGTGTGTGTGTGTGTGTGCATGTAGCGAACGTATACAGTTGTGTTTTTTTATTTAGATTTGTCCACGGTTGTCCACGGAGATTGGTGGGGATAATTTGCCTGCTGTGTTGTTGTTGAAAGTGCAGATGATTGTCTTTGCCCTTGCAGGGTTGATAAAAAAAATCTTATCTCTTGACACCATTAATTAATATTGTTCAAAATCTGGTTGAAGAATGCAGTGCTTTCTTGAACGTCCTTTAACGTTTTGTGGATCAACCAATCACTTACGAATGTAAACACTCGAACAATGCCATTTTCATTGATTACGAATGTAAACACTCGAACAATGCCATTTTCATTGATTACGAATGTAAACACTCGAACAATGCCATTTTCATTGATTACGAATGTAAACACTCAAACAATGTCATTTTCATTGATTACGAATGTAAACACTCGAACAATGCCATTTTCATTGATTACGAATGTAAACACTCGAACAATGCCATTTTCATTGATTACGAATGTAAACACTCGAACAATGCCATTTTCATTGATTACGAATGTAAACACTCGAACAATGCCATTTTCATTGATTACGAATGTAAACACTGGAACAATGCCATTTTCATTGATTACGAATGTAAACACTCGAACAATGCCATTTTCATTGATTACGAATGTAAACACTGGAACAATGCCATTTTCATTGATTACGAATGTAAACACTCGAACAATGCCATTTTCATTGAAATGTGCACTCTTTAGTATAAACATTGTACAAAACAGCGGAGAGCGAACAAGAGTTCAGAGGTTAACGATCCAGATCGTAGGATTGACAGTTCGTCACTAACGTGATGCTGTGATCTATCTTGCCAGAGTCATACTGACTCTGTGCTACAGGAGTAATTCCTTGAGAACATTGTTGTACGCGTCTTCTATGTCTATTACAGCTGCCAGTGTGTTTTTTTCTTCGGAAATCCTTCATAAACTTCATAGCCGAACCTGGTTGTATTTTAAACGTACTTTTATTTGTTCTGTGGCTATACGGATTCGAAGAAATGGTTTGCTTATTTTCAATGTCTCTGGTACGTTTTCTAGCTATGAGGCGTCCGTGAGTTAACCAAATTTATCAACATAATAAAAATGCTATAGCCCATTCGTTGTCTATAATGTTTTCCTAGTTTGGATGGAGGCTTCAGGAAACTGTGTGTCCAGTCTTCGTGATACCATCTGAATTAAAACTGTTGTAGTAGAGACTGACGACTTTTACTTCTGACAGCTGCTTGATATCTTAATAATGCACTTTCTTTGGACATAGTGCAGTATCAAAATATACGTGTACTTATTCCATCATCAAAGATAGTTCAAATTACATTTTTGGTTTAACTTGCTCATATTTTTTGTTCCTTTTGCAGTTGGAGGCGCAGTTGGGTGTAGTGATATAAATATTTTGTGTAGTGTCATGAATGTTGCTGGCTACGCAATCTCTCTCTCTCTCTCTCTCTCTCTCTCTCT
>CM065714.1:115037481-115089981 GCA_033310375.1 Conus canariensis
GCGCCATCGACCTTTGTGCGTATGTCTGTGATCGGCGCTCACTCCTCCCCCAATTTCCGTCCCTACTTCCGGCCTTCTCTCGTCCTCTTCCCTCTATCTGCCCCCCCCCCCCCCCCCCCCAGCTCATTATCTACCGTCACTGACAAAAGACAGCTGGAGTGCCTAAAGTCAAGTCAGGTGGAGGGGGTTGCTCCGCTGCTGGTAACCATGTAAACCCAGTGCTGTCTGCCGCATGTGGTGAGTACATCCAACAAGTAAATCCGACCTGGAGAGGGATAGAAGCTCCACAGGGAAGAGACTACAGGACCGGTCGCAGCTCTGATGAACAATGACCCTCGCCGCCATCCATTGACCTCCAACACGCAGGACGCGAAAAGTTTGTTACTGGAGGAAAACCACAGGATATACATTGAAGGAACAATCGCCTCATTTGCCACCTGGAATGAAAGAACATTCAGACAGACTGAAAATTGAAAGAACTGACTGACCTGTGAAATGGACAGATACTCCTGGCACGCTCTTGGTCTCTGCAAAGCAAGATGTATGAACAACGGAGAATCACAGACAGAAAAAGAACATGTCCTGTACTACATGAAGACGAAGACAAACATTTACATGGAGTGTGATTTTAATTCACAAGAACATCGACAACGCTGTAATAAGATGCTATCCTGTTTCGAGCAGGATTGTAACAATAACCCTGCGAACGAAACCATTCAAAACCACGGTAGTTCAAATATATAGTTCCACATCAGAATATGACGATGACCAGTTGAAAGAGGTTTACAAGCAACTCCAAGCGGTCATCAGGAAGGCTGACAAGAAAGACGTCCTCTTTGTTCGGGGTGACTGCAATGCCAAGGTCGGTACAGATGCCTATGAAGACTGGAAGAACTGCTGCGGCCCCTATTGTAGTGAGACTACCAATGACAGAGGACTGCGCTTGATAGAATTTGCCAGTGATCACCTGGTTCTTGCCAACACTGTTGATGAGCGTGAAGCGTCCCGACGATGGTCACGGCACTCCCCAAACGAACATTGTCACATCCAGATAGACTACATAATTATGAAGAACCGGTTCAGATCTCGCATAAATAGGGCTAAAACAAGGACATTTCCTGGAGCTGATGTTGGTAGTGACCACGACCTGGCCATGCTGAACTTGAAAGCAGGTTTGAAAAACAAGAGGAGAACAAAAACCAGCTGTCTCGAATCCATTTTTGACAAACTGACAAATCCTGACATCGTTGAAAAATTCCAAGGGGATGCAGGAAGAAAATTCCTCAGAAACAATTTCAGATGGAAATGGAAAACATAGATCGTGAGCAACATCTCGGAGATCTGTGACGCTAAGACTTTAAAACCTCTCAAGAAGACTGAGGGGAAGAAATACTGTGCCATGAACAAGAGAACCAGTGAAGAAATTATGAACGCAAAGGAAAGCTGAATCAAACAACAGTGCTAGGACACTGGAAAAAAAGACTAGACAACAACAACACAAAGAAAGCATGAAGGACTGTGAAGGACCTGACCAAGCAAAAGTAAAGTAGCACACACAGAAAAAACATTCAGGACATAGACGACAGCTGTTTCACACAGGAACAAGACATCATTAAAGGGTGGACTGAATATTGCTCTGAATTCTACATGAAACAAAGCACAGGAGAACAAGACATCATTAAACGGTGGACTGAATATTGCTCTGAATTCCACAACAAACTGAGCACAGGAGATTCAAACGTGGTAAAAGCACAGGATTCATCAAACGGGTGTATTTTCTAGTAGTCTGAGGAAAAGTCATAGCTGCTGTCAAATAGCTGAGATTTGTGAAGGCCGCAGGAATCGACAACTTCCTTGTGGAACTTTAGCAAAATGGCGGATATGCAGTAATTGATTCCTAGCTGCTAACTGCAACAAAATCTGACACACAGGGGGGTAGTCCATGGGCTGATCTCTAGTCATCACCCTTCCAGAGAAAGGAAATCTCCTATACTACCAGAACTACCGCATTTCATGAGCCACGACAGCAAAGTAATGCTTAAAATCATTCTGAATAGACTGCTGCTGCAAGCAGATACCATCACTGCTCAAGAACATGCTGGATTCTGCAAGAGTAGAGGTTCCTTTGAACAGTTGTTTTTTAAATAGCTATGATTCCTTTCCTCAGGCACCAGGGGGAGTTCTACCACGTCTTCATAGGCTTAAAAAAAAGGCGTTCGACAGCATCTGGCAGGAGGTGCTGTATGTCACATGAGGAAATTTAACATTGAACAGAAGCTTGTCAAATTCATCCAGCAACTGTACTCCAAAAATAACCAGTGTGTTGCTCATACAGGGTGCTGTTAGACAATGGTTCCATACTTGACTACAGTTCGTCAGGGTTGCCTTCTGGTTCCTTCGCTTTTCAACATATTTCCGTAGTGCATCATTGCTGATGCACTTGCAGATCGTCAGCACAGTCAGCATTTGAGGGAGAACTATGATACACCTTCGATTTGCAGACGATATCGATGATCAAGCAGACAGTGAAGAAGAACTCGCCAGGCTTGTTGAGCGACCGGATGAAGCATCAACGAGACATAGCATGGAAATCAGCCCCGAGAACAGCAAGTCAACAGCCATCCACAACATCACCATCAATACTGATATAGGTGTTCACAATCAGAAGCTACAATCTGTTCAGCCATTCACGTACCTGGGATCCAGCAGCAGTAGCGAGGGACCCAAAGCAGAAATCCTCTCATGGACAGCAAAGACAACCACAACACTGTCCCGATTAAAGCCGTCATGGAAGGACAAGGACACGAATCACAAGACCAGGCTCCTGCATGCACTGGGATATCTATAATCTTTATATCATGGAAGGACAAAGACACGAACCACAAGACCAGGCTCCTGCATGCACTGGGATATCTATCATCTTTATGTCATGGAAAGACAAAGACACGAATCACAAGACCAGGCTCCTGCATGCACTGGGATATCTATCATCTTTATGTCATGCACTGGGATGTCTATCATCTTTATGTCATGCACTGGGATATCTATCATCTTTATGTCATGCACTGGGATATCTATCATCTTTATGTCATGCACTGGGATATCTATCACCTTTATGTCATGCACTGGGATATCTATCATCTTTATGTCATGCACTGGGATATCTATCATCTTTATGTGCGCATGCAAGGCATGGCCCCACACAGCAGATCTGGAAAGGAGAATTCAAGCCATGGAAATGAGATGTTACCTCAAGATACTATAGACCTGATACACTGATCGTGTCACCAATCAACAGGTGTGTCAAACCATCAGACAGCACACAGGACCGTACGAAACTCTACTGACTTAGTCAGGAAAAGAAAATGACGTTGGTGTGGCCATGTTACAAGATCCAGCGGCTTCGCTAAAACAATTCTCCAGGGAACTGCAGAAGGAATGAGACGGAGGGGGAGACAGAAAATCGATGGACTGACAGTAGAACTGAATGGACTGGGAACCATTAGCTGAGAAGCAGGCCTTGACACACAACCTACAAAACAGGAGGAGCCTGGTGAATTCTCCTTCAGCGTGGTGCGGCCATATCTCCCCACGGAGTTAAGGGAGAGGAGGAAGTGTCTAAGGAAACGGTCCAGACCTTGACCAGCTGTCAGTGGTTAAGTTTATTATGCAACGGATCGTGGCGGCTGTAACATGAAATCATCAGCTTCGCTTGTCCTTCCCTGTCTTTTTTTCCTCCCCCCATAACACCCTCCTCAGTTCCCTCTTCTCCACTCCCACCCCTCCTGGCGACCTCCTCTCGGCTTTCCTCTCAAGGCCACAAACAAAACTATCAACATACATTTCTCTTTCTGCTTTCTACCCTCTCTCCCCACACACCCTTCGCCCCTGCCCATCACTGCCATTTGCATTCCCGTTTGCTGACCTGTATTCAGTCTTTGACTAGAAGCCTGCCTGTTTATTCTGCTGTTTTTGTACTTACATACACAACTTTTGACAGAATCATAATACCATATTTTGACCCAAATTTACAGGACGTCTACCTTTGTTTAATTCATCTATTTTGTAATCTCATATGGTTGTCGCGTCCTTTCAACCCGAAGACTAGAGAGAGAGAGGGAGAGAGAGATGGAAGAGTTCATACACACAATTTGTCTGTCTCTGTCTCTCTCTGTCTCTGTCTCTCTCTCTCTCTCTCTCTCTCTCTCTCTCTCTCACACACACACACACACACACACACACACACACACAGAGCACATGTAGCCGTAAGCAATGTGCATTTTGTCGTGAGCACAACGACTAAGTGGTTGCATAAACATAATCTGAATGAAAAACGTAACAGACGTGAGCCATCTGTGTAGAAAGAAACTCGTGGAGAGCGTGGCAGCAGAGAGTCCTCAGAAGAGAAGCCCCCTTCAAGCAAGTGTTTCGGCCCTTATCTCCTGACACTCTAGGGGGGTTGGGCCACACCCGGTTCATGACTCCGGATGTCCCTCTGCTGCCCCCCTTTTTTTTTTCCCATCTTGGGACGAGCCATGGCTGGGATTCGAACCCATGACCCTCTGGACATGCTCATTTTCCACTTAATGACTCGCGCTTTAACCACTGAGCCACAGGGACACCTGATATTTGTAGGGAAATTAAGCCTTATGAAGTTCACTTTTGTTCCTCCTTGACCAGATCCAGCTTGAACACCTCTCTGCCGCTTCTGCCATTGCTTTCAGGGCTCTGGTTTTTTCCTTCCCTGCAACTGAGAGCTGTTTCATGAGGCTGTATGCAGACGTTCCTACAAACCCCCTAGCTCCAATTTCTGCAGTGAGGACTTTGACCTGATAGCCTTCTCTCCTCAGGCTGTTTGCCAGATCAGCATACTTTTCAGTCTTGTAGATTTGAGCTGCCTCCATTCTGTTCTCATATGGCACCGTGAGCTCGATCATGATCAGCTGCTTGGTTGACTTAGAGTGGACTACTATGTCTGGTCTCATGCCACTCTTGCTGATGATCTCTGGGTGACTCTTCCATTCTGGGAGGTCTGCAGTGCACTCCCAGTCATCTGCCCCGTCCAGCAGACTCTGCCTGCATGTTTCGAGTGGCACTGTTGTTCTTGGCCATGATTTGCTGCCTCCTGCCTTGAAGAATGTTTCGGGTGCTTTTGGAGTCCTGATTTTCCCTTTTGTGGTGTTGGTACTAGCCCAGACTACTTGTACAATCTCTTTGAGCACTTGGTTGTGCCTCCATGTGTACCTTCCTTGAGCCAGGGCTACTTTACATGAGCTTAGGACATGCTCCACTGTTTGTTTTTCATGGCAGAGGGGGCATGCAGGATCGTCTGTTTTCCCCCACTTCACCAGGTTTGCATTTGAGGGCAGAAGGTCATATGCAGATCTGAGAATGAAGCTGATCCTGAGAGGGGCCATGTGCCAAATGTCATTCCAAGTGAGACTTCTTTGGAGTGCATTCTCCCACGTTGTCCATTGCCCTTGCTGGCTCTGCTGGACTGCTTTTTGGAGTCTTTTTTGGTCTTCTTCTTTTCTCATCTCCTGAATCATCATGTCTCTTTTGGCTTTTCCTTTGGCCTTTGACCACCATTCAGTTTTGGTCACCCCCAGTCCTTGTCTGTTGGTCTGTGTGTGTCCTGTTATTTCTCTGATCTTGAGACTTTCTTTTGCAGAATCCATCGCCTCTTGAACTTTCCATTTTCTGCCTGTCTTCAGCTGGGGCTTGACTGCTTCTACCACCTTGTCTCCTGAGTCCTCCAGCATGCTTTGAAGTCTGATCTTCCCTGCTTTGTATTCCTCCAGGATGGATTTCAGTGGTAGTTTCAGCTTTGCTTGGTGACAGTACAGCGCTATGTCAGTCAGACAGGGTGGGACACCAAGCCATTTCCTTGTGAACTTGTTGATTTTGGCTTCCATTGCCTCCACTATGCTGGTGCAGATGTCGTATATCATCAGAGGCCATAGCAGCTTTGGTATCAGCATGAACTGCAGACACCAGACCTTGTATTTGCCAGGGAGCCCACACTGGTCAATGGTCTCCAAGCCTTCCTCCGCCATCTGCTTGGTTTCTTTTGCTCTTTGTGTGTCTTTCAGCGTATCATCATACCATCTTCCAAGGCTCTTGACTGGTTCTTCTGTGACTGTTAGAATGGCCTGGTTGGCAACACTGAAGACCACAGATCCAGCCACTTTTCCTTTCCTCAGTGAGAGACTCCGTGATTTCTTTGGCTTGAACTTCATTCTGGATGAGGCAACTATGTTGTCCAGCCTCTCCAGCACATGACGTGTCTCGTCTTCTCTGGATGAAATCACTGTAGTGTCATCCATGAAGGCCTTGAGAGGAGGCATCTTGTATCCATCACCAAGGTCTGTTTGTCTCGCGTTGTTTGTTGCTGCTTTCAAGATGAGTTCCATTGCCAGCACAAACAGTATTGGGGAAATTGCACAGCCCATTGCAATACCCACTTCCAAGTTGATCCAGTCTGTTGTGTACTCCTTGGTAGAGAACCGCATTGAGAAGCCATTGAAGTACTTCTTGAGCATGTCGCGGATGTTCTTTGGCACATGGTACATCTCAAGAGCCAACTGTATCATCTCATGGGGCACAGATCCATATGCGTTTGCCAGATCAAGCCACACTACGTCCAGGTCTCTCTTTTCTGTTTTTGCTTTTTGGATTGCGTCCCAGATCATTGTGGCGTGTTCTACACAGCCAGCCACGCATGGGATGCCACCTTTCTGGACTGACACATCCAAGTACTTGTTTTCCATCAGGTACTTGGTCAGCCTTGCTGCCATGACAGAGAAGAAGATTTTCCCTTCGACGTTCAGTAGTGATATTGGCCTGAACTGGCTGATGTCACTTGAGTTTTGCTCTTTGGGGATGTACACACCATCTGCCGTCATCCACTGGCCGCTGATCTTCTGGTTTCTCCAAGCCGATCGCAGCAGCCTGTGGAGCCACTCCAGCACCTTGGGACATTTCTTGTAAAGCTGGTAAGGTATTCCGTTTGGCCCTGGTGATGATTTGGCTCTGGCTTTGTCGACCACCTTCTTGATTTCCGCCAACGTTGGAGGCTTGCCATTGAACTGTTCCTCAGGGTTGGTTGGCCACACCAGACCTTGAATGTCGAGTGGTGCTTTGCTCTGTGGGTCAGAGTATGTTTTCCTCAGATGCTGCTCAAGAACTCCTTTGTCCACACTTAGGGTCCCAGATTTTGGCTGCTCAAACAGTGTTCTGGCAAACTGGAAGGGGTCTCTGAAGAAGCGCTCTTGTGTCTTCTTCTTTTTGCTCTTCCTCTTCCTCGCAGATTCCGCTTTGCTGAGGGCGCTGTGTTTTTCTTTCAGGTCTTTCCACAGTTTTTCCAAGCCTTGTTTTTCAGCTGGCAGTGCGGTCTTCATTTGCATCTTGAGGTTTTTCTTTTGGACCCTGATCTTGTCCATCTTTTCTTGGCGTCTGGATTTCTTTGGAGGTGTTTTCTCTTTGGGTAGTTTTGCTCCATAGGCGTCTCTACATGTGGCATACACAATGTCCCCATATGTGGCTAGTTTGTGTTCCAGGGTGCTTTTCCCTATCAGTGCATCGAGTCTTTGGACGATTTTTGCATCCAGTTTCTCCCAATCTTCAGTTTCGTTTGCTCGTGGCAGGTTGAGTTTCAGGCGCCTGGCATTGAGGGCCTGTGCAAATTCCTCATCCGAACCAACAGCGTGGATGTCCTTGGCACTGTGGTTTAAATCCTGGCCTTGGTCTTCCGACGTCTTATCTGCTGATGCAGTGCGCTGCTGCTCATTCAGATGAGTCTTCACACATCCCATCTTTGTTCTGTGGATCTTCATGCCACGGGTGGTAGCTAAACGCTTTCCACAGACACATGGATATTCCATTTGGTCCATGTTCATAGTCCGTTTGGGATTTGCAGTCATGATTGGTTGAGCACCGATGGATTCATCATTCTCTCCCCCTTTCGGTGAATCCTGGGAGCATCTTTTCCTTTTATTCTTAGTAGCCACATGTTTAAGGCAAAGTGGGGAGCCAGCCCACAGAGCCCTTGGTTCTGGTCTTTCCCAGTGTCCTCCGGTCTTTCCCGGACGTCCTCCGGCCTATTCCCGGAAGTCAATGGTTTACCCATGCATCAGTAGAAAGAAACTCGTGGAGAGCGTGGCAGCAGAGAGTCCTCAGAAGAGAAGCCCCCTTCAAGCAAGTGTTTCGGCCCTTATCTCCTGACACTCTAGGGGGGTTGGGCCACACCCGGTTCATGACTCCGGATGTCCCTCTGCTGCCCCCCTTTTTTTTTTCCCATCTTGGGACGAGCCATGGCTGGGATTCGAACCCATGACCCTCTGGACATGCTCATTTTCCACTTAATGACTCGCGCTTTAACCACTGAGCCACAGGGACACCTGATATTTGTAGGGAAATTAAGCCTTATGAAGTTCACTTTTGTTCCTCCTTGACCAGATCCAGCTTGAACACCTCTCTGCCGCTTCTGCCATTGCTTTCAGGGCTCTGGTTTTTTCCTTCCCTGCAACTGAGAGCTGTTTCATGAGGCTGTATGCAGACGTTCCTACAAACCCCCTAGCTCCAATTTCTGCAGTGAGGACTTTGACCTGATAGCCTTCTCTCCTCAGGCTGTTTGCCAGATCAGCATACTTTTCAGTCTTGTAGATTTGAGCTGCCTCCATTCTGTTCTCATATGGCACTGTGAGCTCGATCATGATCAGCTGCTTGGTTGACTTAGAGTGGACTACTATGTCTGGTCTCATGCCACTCTTGCTGATGATCTCTGGGTGATTCTTCCATTCTGGGAGGTCTGCAGTGCACTCCCAGTCATCTGCCCCGTCCAGCAGACTCTGCCTGCATGTTTCGAGTGGCACTGTTGTTCTTGGCCATGATTTGCTGCCTCCTGCCTTGAAGAATGTTGCGGGTGCTTTTGGAGTCCTGATTTTCCCTTTTGTGGTGTTGGTACTAGCCCAGACTACTTGTACAATCTCTTTGAGCACTTGGTTGTGCCTCCATGTGTACCTTCCTTGAGCCAGGGCTACTTTACATGAGCTTAGGACATGCTCCACTGTTTGTTTTTCATGGCAGAGGGGGCATGCAGGATCGTCTGTTTTCCCCCACTTCACCAGGTTTGCATTTGAGGGCAGAAGGTCATATGCAGATCTGAGAATGAAGCTGATCCTGAGAGGGGCCATGTGCCAAATGTCATTCCAAGTGAGACTTCTTTGGAGTGCATTCTCCCACGTTGTCCATTGCCCTTGCTGGCTCTGCTGGACTGCTTTTTGGAGTCTTTTTTGGTCTTCTTCTTTTCTCATCTCCTGAATCATCATGTCTCTTTTGGCTTTTCCTTTGGCCTTTGACCACCATTCAGTTTTGGTCACCCCCAGTCCTTGTCTGTTGGTCTGTGTGTGTCCTGTTATTTCTCTGATCTTGAGACTTTCTTTTGCAGAATCCATTGCCTCTTGAACTTTCCATTTTCTGCCTGTCTTCAGCTGGGGCTTGATTGCTTCTACCACCTTGTCTCCTGAGTCCTCCAGCATGCTTTGAAGTCTGATCTTCCCTGCTTTGTATTCCTCCAGGATGGATTTCAGTGGTAGTTTCAGCTTTGCTTGGCGACAGTACAGCGCTATGTCAGTCAGACAGGGTGGGACACCAAGCCATTTCCTTGTGAACTTGTTGATTTTGGCTTCCATTGCCTCCACTATGCTGGTGCAGATGTCGTTTAATATCTTATTTAATATCAGAATATAAAAAAAATAACACAGTGTTCTCATAACTTGAAAGTAATCTGCTAAAATTACAGACGGCTCTGACAAATCAAATCCGAGTTTGAACCGTGTTCTTCAATCTGTGTAGCATTATTTGGGGCACGTTCTCTTTTTAAAAAAAAAAAAAGATCTCCTCGCAGCCAAAGCCAAAGCCTTTTTTTCGAATTTAAAACTAATTTATGACTGCTACATTAAAATCTAATCGACAGAGGGATACAAACAAAATTGGCAAATGCTGAATTTGCTCCTTCTCCTTTGAAATAGACCAATAATTTCTTCTTTTTTTTCTGTTTTCTTTTTTTCATGTCGCCTCATATTTTGCTCCCCGCCTCTTTCCCCTCCCGCCCTCTCCCCCCTCCCACGGCCCTTTACTCTCCCTTTCCGTCCCCCAACCCTTCACAGTGGCATTATATCCGCGCCCTTCATCCCGGTTCTCTCCCCTACTAGGCCACACGTATTTCCGTCTATCATGAACCTAGGCCGTGCAGTCCACAGGGAGTAGACTGTTTCTGGTTCTCATGAACCTAGGCAGTGCAGTCCACAGGGAGCAGACTGTTTCTGGTTCTCATGAACCTAGGCAGTGCAGTCAACAGGGAGCAGACTGTTTCTGGTTCTCACGAAGCAACCCAGAGAGACACTGCACTGCTTCGAAGTCAATTTCGGTGCAGTGGTATTTCCTTGTAGTTTCTACTTCACAAATCGTTGTTACTAGAGTCTAACACTTGCATATCCTGAGGTTCGTTCCTACATATGCACAGTCTCTTGACGCTGTATATAACCGCTGTATGTCTGTACAAAAGTATGCCAGTCACAGATGCACAGACACTATGACTATCATGCAAAAACACAACACGACGCGTTTCGACCTCTTACGTCTTCCTGAGGCAAGATAAACGACACTCAGGACAATGAAGTTTCTACGGCCATCTTGCACCGAATTTGACGAGATAAGTGATTGCTCATTCTTCAGTTTCAGTTGTCCTGAGTGTTGTTTGTCTTGCCTGAAGATGACCTAAGAGGTCGAAACGCGTCGTGTTTTGTCTTGTGATTCGTTTGTTCTTGTTTAGCGGATGTATTACTTAAAACCTTTCATTTGTTTTGGATTTCTGCCTGCAGTCGCCGCCTCACTGTGCAACAGTCTTTAGAACAGTCCATCGCCTACAAGGGCCATGAGGCTATAATGCTTCCACCTTTTTGTACTTCCAGTTCTTATAGAACAGGGAGTACTTTACAATGGGAACGAAGAAATGCTGTGTGTGTGTGTGTGTGTGTGTGTGTGTGTGTGTGTGTGTGTGTGTGTGTGTGTGTGTGTGTCTGTCTGTCTGTCTGTCTGTCCGCAGTCAAAATGTGTTCAACTCGCTCCAGACAAAACTTCTGGGCCGATCTTTCTGAAAATTTGAACGTATGTTCATTATTGGTCACGGATGATGCCCGATGTTAATTTTTTTTTACCAGAATAGCTGTTACTAACGGCTATAACGGCCCAAAACGGTTTTTCTTCTTTATGGAATATCTCAGAAAGTATTTGCATTCAAGATAAACTGGGAGCACGTTTATATGCTTAGCATTTTTTTTTATTATCTCACTTTGGTTAATGTATAAATGCGACATAAAAGTCGAGCTTCCTAATGTTATGATGACTGCCTTGTTGCGACCGAAACGGTGAAGTGAGAAGTCTGTTAATTTGTAAGGTCTTTATTCTGTGATGTCACTGTCCATGGGGAGGGGGGGGGGAAGCAAAAGCTTCCTCCACAGAGTTCCAGGGCCTTGACATCGATACTGATCGTTGTGGTTAAAAAAAAAGGGGGGGAAAGGGATGGATTTGAGAAGAAGGAGAGGAGATAAGGTCTTTAAAATGGATGCCCTAATGGTTAGGTTCAGCAGCCACTGAACGTGTATCAACCTCAGCATCTCAGTATGTTCTGTTTAGTTCATTGCCTGTCCTCCTGTCAGCGGCCGTTGTTGACTTTTCTATGACCTTGACTCTCCCCTGGGGTTCGCGCTCCATTTGCGTGTGAGAAAGTCGTTGGCGGCTGTTCATCTCTCTCTCTCTGTCTCTCTCTCTCTCTCTCTCTCTCTCTCTCTCTCTGTCTCTGTCTCTCTCTCTCTCTCTCTCTCTCTCTCTCTCTCTCTCTCTCTCCGCCCCCGTACATTCGCGCATTTGTGTCTGTCTGTCTGTCTGTCTGTCTCTCTGTCTGACTGCCTTTGTCTCTCTCTCCCACTGTGTGTGTGTGTGTGTGTGTGTGTGTGTGTGTGTGTGTGTGTGTGTGTGTGTCTGTCTGTCTGTCTGTCTGTGTTCTGTCTGTGTGTGTCTGTGTGTCTGTGTCTGACTGTCTGTCTGTCTGTCTGCCTCTGTCTCTCTGACTGCCTTTGTCTCTCTCTTTCCCACCCCTCCCTCTCTAACTCTCTCTCTCTCTCTCTCTCTCTCTCTCTCTCTCTCTTTTCTCTGTCTTCCTGCCATCCTGCGCGCGCGCGGGTGTGTGTGTGTGTGTGTGTGTGTGTGTGTGTGTGTGTGTGTGTGTGTGTGTGAGAGAGAGAGAGGTTTCACCTTGACAACTAAACTCTCAGTAGACATATCACTTTCTGAATATGCAGGTAGAGCGAAAGGCAAAATTATGGAAATAATGAAAACTATGTATAGTTTAGGACATATAGATATGGCTATTTACTTTAAACTGTTTGATACTCAAGTTAAACCCTTACTCTTATACGCAGCAGAAGCATGGGGCCTAACTAGATATAAAGCAATAGAAAATATACACTTGTTCGCCTGTAAAAAATATATGGGTGTGGGCAAGAAAACCCCAAATAATCTAATATATGGAGAGTTGGGTAGATATCCTATATGCATAGACAGCACAATAAGGGCGATTAGGTATTGGTTTAAAATTATAAAAATGGCACCAAACAGACTCCCCAGACAAGCATATGAAAGAGAAAAGACCGAAATAAACAAATCTCAAAATTGGGCATTAGAATTAAAACACTGTTTAGACATATATGGCTTTTCAGAAGTATGGCTAAATGAAGGTGTAGGAGATGAGAACAGATTTATTTCAGTATTAAGACAAAGAATGATAGACTGTCACAAGCAGAACTGGCATGATAAAATAGAAAACAGCGAACATTTTAATACTTATCGCTCTTTTAAATCTGTACACCATACTGAAAAATATTTCTACGACATCACAATAGCGAAATTTAGAAAAGCACTAACCAGACTACGTTTAGGGGTAAACGAATTACATATAAACAACAAGTTCACAGACAAGGAAGCAATCACAACATGTCCTTTTTGTCCAACAGAAGAAACCGAATTACACTTTTTCAAGATATGCCCATGTTATAGACAATTAAGGGAGAAATATATTTATAAACATTATAGAAATAAGGATACAATTACACTAAGAAACCTATTACAAAATGAAAACGTGGAAATGACACGTGATGTAGCAATGTATACTTTTTATGCATTAAAATTCAGAGAAACACAAATATAAGACAAAGAGAAGAGACTTGGTTTTGCTTCCGTGGATTTATAGCCGAATTCAAACTGTATATGTCTGTGTGTATGTGTATATATACATATGTATGATTATGTGAATGCTTATGTGTAAAGCATATAAACATGTGAATCTATATGCATAATAAATGAACATGGATGTGTTGTGATATCATAATATCTAGAGAAGATTGAATCATGGATTTAACTTGGAAGGTGTTTCTCAGTATGGAAAGTAACACAAATACCTGAATGAGTACGAAATTGTGATTGGTGTGACGATATGAACAGATTTACGAATGAGATGTTATATGAACACATGAGATTATGCAATTGTATACTCAGATGTGAAGCAAGACAAGGACTATGATGGAAAGATAACTATAAAAGTGAATACAAGGGTGTAATATGAGGGAACATGAATGTAATATAATATGAAGGAATGGAATTATGGAAATGAATATGTTTTGAGGAAATTATGTGCAATGAATGAATATGAATGGAAATGTACAATTATGAATGGAAATGAGGGAGAATGAGGTTATTACAAATGGATGATGGAGTAGGGATACTTTTAAGAACATGAACAAGATTGTAAAATGTGCATGTGTGTATGTATGTGTGTACGCATGTGTGTGTGTGTGTGTGTTATGTGTACATGTGTGTGTATGTGTGTATCATACACTGTATGTATGTGGGTGATATACGCATGTATGTGGGTATATATATATACATATGCATGTGTGTGTGTGTGTGTGTGTGTGTGTGTGTGTGTGTGTGTGTGTGTGTGTGTGTGTAAATGAAAAACAAAAGAATAGAAAAGAAAAGTAATAAGTATGAGGATGAGACTGACTGAGTCAAGATGGATCAAGAAGTGTAGTAGAATTGAATGTATAACTAAAAATATGTAATTACGCAAGAGTACAGATAATTAAGGCAACTAAGAGGGAATACGTGTAATTATAATCCGAATGGATATAAGTAAGAATACATGACAAGTAAGAAGGAGCATGAGGGGGGGGGGGGGGGAGCATGGAGGAAGCAACCGGATAACACAATATGGGAACAAACGTGGCCACCGTGGGGGGGGGGGGGGGGGGGTAGTCTAGGTATATGAATGGTTCAAGTTAAATGAGTATGGAAAATGTGCATATAATAGAAAATCAAATGTATTTAAGAAAACATGTATGGAAGAGGAAGGTTAAAATAAGTAACGAAATCTGTATATACATACACACGTAAAACTACAAAATGAATACAAAGGGAAACATAGATAAATAATTTGACCATGAAGTGATGAAGTATGTAAGTAAGATAATCCAGGAAACGAAAGTAGGACGAGAATTTGGCCAGTTTAGTAAAGCAAACAGTAAGGCACGTAGGAGAATTAAGAAGTAGGTCAACATGCAAATCAGCATGAAGCGGTGATGAATGCGTTCCATTCCGCTACTCGCACACAGTGTCAATCTCCCTCTGGCCGTCTCTCGCCCGTTCTTCCGCTCTCTGCTCAGAGAGCGAGGGGGGGGGGGGGGGGGGGGGGGTAGTGGAGCGTGAGGCGGATGGGGCGATAGTGGGAGGCGGTGGGAGCGAGTGTGGGAGAGAGAGTGGGAGTAGGAATGAGAATTGTCTGTCGAGTCTTGGCTGGATCGTCTGCTGTGATGGCTGCCCGTTGATCAGAGTATAATTAGCATGGTTTTGTACTCTTTGAATAACGATAGCTGTTGTATGCATTTTGATTACTTTCCGACGGTTGTTTTGAATTATCCAAGTTTGAACTCTAGGGATCCGACCATTGAGGGACTCCTCTGGTCGGCGGGCGGTCAAGACACAGTGTGCGAGTCAAGTGTCGACAAGACCCACGGGACAGAATATGACAGGGTCTCAGGCTGAAAGAAATAGGGAAAACGACAATTAAAGTGAAAAAACTGAAGGAATGTACCAACCTGATACATGGAAAGCAACAAGGTTTTAGTAATTTATCCATGGGGCTGCTAAATCCAACGAATATAAACAACACAAGTCCAACACCACACGAACACGACCACAGACGAACACACTCTGTGTCAAAGGTCAGCATGGCAGCTTTGTTATGTAGACTCAAGATTCGGGGTTTACCTTTGCACCGGAGAGGGCGATAGGCTTATTTTGCGCATGCGTAATTGATGTAAACAAAAGATGCTTAAAATAGTACAGCTTTCCGGAGAATCTTACGACGCAGGGAAGAAAGGTCTTCACTGTATAAACGAAATATGATGAGGGTAACGAAATAGAAAACATGTGTTTTGTATGATAGTATCAACAGCATTAATATCATGAGTTTTAAAATAATAATATATATACTTACATTACGTTCATAAGGAAGAATGTACCAAGTAGTGTTAATGTATGATCAAGATAGAATTTTGCATGTACATACTGTCAGGGAAGAATGCTTCGTTGTAGTTATGGTGAATTTTGTTCTGATTATGTAAAATTGATGTATATTTCTTGTTGCGTACTCATGTGAATAGGCTGATGGCCTCACATTAAAGTCACGAGTCACGAGTCACGAGTCACGAGTCCTCTCTCTCTCTCTCTCTCTCTCTCTCTCTCTCTCTCTCTCTCTCTCTCTCTCTCTCTCTCTCTCTCTCCGCCCCCGTACATTCGCGCATTTGTGTCTGTCTGTCTGTCTGTCTGTCTCTCTGTCTGACTGCCTTTGTCTCTCTCTCCCACTGTGTGTGTGTGTGTGTGTGTGTGTGTGTGTGTGTGTCTGTCTGTCTGTCTGTCTGTGTTCTGTCTGTGTGTGTCTGTGTGTCTGTGTCTGACTGTCTGTCTGTCTGTCTGCCTCTGTCTCTCTGACTGCCTTTGTCTCTCTCTTTCCCACCCCTCCCTCTCTAACTCTCTCTCTCTCTCTCTCTCTCTCTCTCTCTCTCTCTCTCCTCTCTCTCTTTCTCTGTCTTCCTGCCATCCTGCGCGCGCGCGGGTGTGTGTGTGTGTGTGTGTGTGTGTGTGTGTGTGTGTGTGTGAGAGAGAGAGAGAGAGAGAGAGAGAGAGAGAGAACTCAGAAACTCAGAAGCAGTTTAATGTACTTCGGCCTTGGGCCACAATACAATGCAATCGGGAGGGAGGGGTAAGGGATGATAAATGGATTGAATGGAAGGGGAGGGGGGGGGGGCGTCAAAGCAATGGTCATAATATTTTCATCTTGAAAGGAAAGCTTAGAATCCAAATACGAGCACTAACGCAAAGTCACATTTTACAGACTGCACGATTATCACACAGTTTAACTTGTTACACAACCAATGCCGTTAAGAGTAGTGGCCTCTGAGCAAATTAAACTACTGAATTGGAGCGAGTGAAACAATACATAAAAAATAACTAAATGTAAATGTTCAACCTTGAGAAGTCATTTTCTTCCTGATATTATTAGCATGAAACACATACCTGGACAAATTATGCCTGTGGGTGGCATTATTTACTTTAAGCAAATCAGGGAGTGGTAAAAATTTACAATCTCCCAAAAACTTTATTCTAAGGTCATCATACATGAAGCACTCGAATAAAAAATGGAATTCATCTTCAATTCTGGTGTTACAAAAAGGACATATCCTATCTTGGCTGTTATTACTATATCGATGGACATTGTTGTTAAGTGGCAAAGCATTTAATCTTGCTTGTGAAATAGCAACTCGAAAGCAGTATGTATCCATGCAACTGATATATTTCTCTTTTTCGAAAATGGTTTTAAGGGATCTGTAACTATCATACCTATCTCGATCTCTAATAGATCCAGTCCATTCCTGAATAAAGAAATCCACGAGTCTTTGTTTAAATAGACATAAAAAAAGCCTTAACATCTCCAACACCCTGAATGTTAAATCCAGCTTCACATAGAATTTGTCTTATCTGAGAAGCCCAACATGTCTTTCCAGATGTATCCACATCAAGCAACATTAAATAAGCATTGTATGGGAATCTGTCAGGATTCATTCGTAACAGTTTAAACCAGTATCTAAGGGAATTAGTGTAGGAGTTAATATAAAGTGGGTATCGTCCCAAGTCACCATACACCATTTTATTTGGTGTCCTTAGTGGTACTCCCAGAAATCTTTTGCAGGCCATCAAATGTACTTTCTCTATTTTCTCTAATCTTTGTAGGCCCCATATTTCAGAAGAATATAACAGAATGGGTTGAATTCTTACGTCAAAAATCTTAAAGAACGTGCTTGCATTCATTTCTTTATATTTCTGGAAAACTCGGTTTAACTCCACAACACCTTTCTTACCCTTGGTCACAAAATGCTCTGTACCTAATTTAGCACTGATTTTTGTTGTGAAACAGAAGCCCAGATAGCAATAATTATTAACTACTTCCAATCTTAGACCATTGAAATACCAACGCTCGCGTTTTCCAAGAAACCCACCGTTCCTAAACACCATTACCTTAGTTTTTTCAATGTTAACAGTTAAGTGCATGTCATCACAACAAGACTTCAATACATTTAATTGGTTTTGTAAGCCCCATGGAGTTGTAGAAATTAGAGCTACATCATTAGCAAAGAGCAAAATAAATATTTCCATATGGTCTGGCAATAAATGAACGCCATGCCTTCCTCTTTCGCTCATATGATCTGCTAACTGGTTGATAAAAATTGAGAACAGTGTAGGGCTCAACACGCATCCTTGTCTCATACCAATCGGGCATTCAAAGAACTCGGATATATCAGAATTTGCACGGACACATGAAAGTAGGGATTCGTACATTGCTGTTAAAGACGCAAAAAACTTCCCCCTACCCCTTTACTTCTGATGCATTCAATTAACTTATCGTGTCTAACCGAATCGAAAGCTTTTTGAAAATCCACAAAAGCAACATACAATTTTTTTACCTCTTTTGCTCAAACACTTCTGAACAATCGCATACAGATTGAAAATCTGGTCAACGGTGGAGTAATCTTTTCTGAACCCAGCTTGGCTTTCTGATATTAATTGATTGTTTTCCAACCATGTGCGCAATCTCATGTTCAATATAGAAGTGTAACATTTGGATAAAATACTTAGCAAAGATATACCTCTGTAATTATCTACATTTTTCGGATCTCCCTTTTTATGAATTGGAATTATAACCGCTTTTGACCAATCTTTTGGATAGATGCCTTTATCAAAAATTGAGTTGAACAGCTTTATAATAAAAGAGCGAACCTGTCTGCCGCCATTCTTCAACATTTCAGCTGTAATTCCATCTAATCCACACGCCTTTCCCGACTTCAGTTTATCTATTGCTCTATTTACCTCCTCTTCCGAAATACTTCTGTTTAAAACATGGTCCAGATGATCCGTTAAATCTATTTCTGGGCCTGAGTAGCCAGTATGTGCAGCTGTGTCAGTTTGGAATACAGCCTTGAAATGATTAACCCAATCCACCGTTTTTATGTTATTCGTGGATTTATCTCTGTTGCAATGTCCCATATTTTTAAGCTGTTTCCAAAAACATGATGGATTCAATAAATTATTGGCAAGAGATTCTGCTTTCAACTTCCTGAACTCCCGTCGTTTAGTTTTCAGTAAGTGCTTGTACTTTTTCCGTTCTTGGACGTAGATCAATTTGTCTGTTATGTCCTTAGTTTTTCTAAAACGGTTCAACGTTCTTCTGGCTTCTTTTTTAGCTTGATCACATTCTGTGTCAAACCATTCTGATCGCTTGTTCTGATCAGAACGAGATTTAAAGGACATGCACTCACTAGCTTCAGTTAGGCTTTGAACAAACAGTGTCAATGCATTATCAACATCGGAATCCAACGAATTAAAAGCCAATGTAAGTTTGTTCTGTATGTTATCACTATTCAGCCTGTTGACAAAAATATCCTTTTTGTCATCGTTCCACCTGATTGTTTCTATTGAACTACTTTCATCTTTCATCATTTGTTCATTGCATGCTTCAGTTCCACCAACCTTCAGATCAACTCGCATTACAACTGGCAACTGGCAAATGATGATGATGATGAGAGAGGAGAGAGAGAGAGAGAGAGAGAGAGAGAGAGAGAGAGAGAGAGAGAGAGAGAGAGAGAGAGAACGTGTGTGAGTCATTGACCGAACTTATCCTTTCATAACGCATATTTTTGCTCTTAAACAATCGTTGAATATACCGAGAGCGATGGCTGGCCTTCAGAACCACTCTTTAGAGCTGATGTTTTGTCTAGTAAATTTGTAGATATCATTTTCTCTCCAGACCGAGGAAGTGTCAGATTGCAACCGTTTACAGGTGCATGCGTCCTCGGTTTGCTATCGTATACAAATTCAATCGCCCCCCCCCCTCTCTCTCTCTCTCTCTCTCTCTCTCGCTCTCTCTCTCTCTCTCTCTCTCTCTCTCTCTCTCTCTCTCTTATGTTGTTTCTTTCATTTTTTCTTTCTTTTTTTCTTTCTTTCTTTCTATCTTCTTCTAGAATTAAAGTTTGTTTATCATTATCGAGAAAGGAAAATAAAAGCAACCAAATTGTTAAAAGGAAACCAATATGGCGGAGAAGTAATAACAAGTAAAGAAACAGAAATGGAGTGAACAAGGAAACCAATCCACAAGGTAAGCACTAAGGCTGCACACAAAAGTACGGATTAGTTGTTTTGACATTTTTCAAAACAAAATATGACCCGCCTTCCACCACCCCTTTGCCGCTGGAACGAAAAGACATTAGTAAAGAGAGGAAAGAAGAAGAAGAAAAGGAAAAGAATTAAAAACTGAAGAAAAAAAAGAAAGAAGAGAAAGAAAGACAAAAGAACAAAAGAAAAACGCAAAGAGGAAAAGAAGAATTAAGCAGTGGACAGAAAGAAAACATGAAGAAAAGAAAGAAACAAAGAAAAAAAAAACTGGAAAGAAAAGGCTGCCAGTAAACTATTGATTCTTCTTCCTTGTAAGTAATGGTCTGGACTTTCCGTTTTAGCTAAATGGGTTGGATTTTGAGCTGTTTTGACAAAAAGGCGAGAGGCTGTGTGGGTAGTGGGAGAGGGGATGAGGGTAAGGTGTAGATAGCAATGCAGGACAATGGCTGGGGTCAGTGATGGGAATAGGGGTTCTGGAGAAGAAGTTCCACGAAACTGAAATGTCAAAGATTCTTCAAAGTCGGTTGTTGTCACAATGAACTGGTGACACACCATTTTTCTTGTGTCTTTTTTTTTCACAGTAGTAACAATATGTACATGCATCAATGTCATGAAAAACGTCACGTACGATCACACCATAACTACACCATCAAATTTAACGATTGCAAATTTCACGGCCATGTTTCAATATCACATCGATTCAACACAGCGTCAGGGTCGCAGACAGCATGTAAGTAGGGAAGAAGAAAGTTACAGTATACGCATTTTAGCATTAGTCCCCTATTATTTCAATTTACAGGAACCATCTTGTTCTGTAGCTAGTGATATAATTCTTCTCCGTCGATATATATATATATATTGTGTGTGTGTGTGTGTGTGTGTGTGTGTGTGTGTGTGTGTGTGTGTGTGTGTGTGTGTGTACATTCTGTCTATAACCATGCTTCTCGAGAAACATGTTAAGGTAATGTTTCATTGCATTTATTCCACATTTAAAACCGAAATGTTTTTTTTTTAATCAGAACTATCAAATCTAGCATGTCGTCTCTTTTTGGTTTCTCATCAGTGCCAAATAACAAAATCTTTAAATTAAGGATCAATCTTTCATAGTGTGAACACCTACGCACAAAGTCACATTCTCACAAGAAGTGATTGAGTTTTCCTCCGTAGTACAGAAATTACACCTATTGATAATATGCACTCTTTTCAAGACGCTGTTTGTTGTCAGAATTCCAGGACGTCTTTTAAGCTGAAACTTTTCAGTTTTGCTTCTTCAATTTTCCTAATCCGATTTAGTACCTCTCTCCAAACAATTTGTATATTAAGATGGTGTCCTCATGTGACAAAAGTATACACGGTTAGAACTTTCTATGGGCCCTATCATGTTATTCAAATGAATACATGTTCATCTGGTAAAATTATACATGTTTTAACCCTGAAGATCTGTCACTACAAATGTCAAAATCTGACTTCACTCTTTTCATTGCATATTCTTTTTAGCGATTGTACGCAATAGAAATAACTGAGAAAACTGATATCAAATCATACCTTCCTTACCCGTGTATAGTGGTCTGTGGCATGCCATTGTTTTGAGTAAACGTTTCATTTAGAATGGATTGTTCTGGATCCATATCTTGTCAAGAAAAGCTTCATCTCTCAATTTGAATTCTTCATTAAAGAGGTTCAGTAGCTAGATATCTACTTTTGTTTAAAACTATATGTTTGAAGAACATTTTCTATGCTTGAAATTGCATTAATTATTTTGATTTCTACCTCTTTACCTGGTCCATGTGAATCGAGGACATTGATTTTGGGAAGCAATGAATGTAGCAGTTTCCCCCTTACGTTTTCGCATGTACATTTTCTTTACCTGGGAGATTTTTAAAGAGAGGATCGATATCTTAAGGATAGACATACTATTCTCCCCATCCGTACGTTTTGTACTCAGTATTTTCTTTTGATGTTATCATTTTTGTTGTTCCGGAAAACGTGAAACATATTGTGTAACCTATCTATCTGGGAATGAGTAGGTCTAGGAAGGAAGGTCCAGACGTGCATCATTTTTAGTTGCATTTTTTTTTAACGCTGCTGTTGTATTTTCTTGTGTTGTTTCTCTTTTTGACCATACTCTAAATAGATCTGTAACTTCTGAGAACTTACATGTCACATTAATTTCTGTCGTATCTGACAAACTGTTCATAAATCACAGCCTTAGAAGTTTCAAGTTTTAGGAACTACTTTCTATTCTATAGCATGGTAAACGTGTTAGGGGGAATTTTACTTTGTGTCTAATCAAACATTCAGCGGTTTTATTTTCATTTCTTAATTTAAGTTCGGAGATTTGCTCAAATTTATAAAAGTCTATAAACAACTTTTCATTGACTTCTTTTTCTTACGTCTAATGTAAAGGTGGGGTAGTCCGCGAACTAACTTATTTTGAATTCTATATTTTCTATCTATCTTGCCGTATTTTGGCCGTTAATACTTCACCACACAGAACAGTCAGACAGGGAGATACAGGATCCCCTTATCGGCAGCCCATGCCAATAGAAAAACTTCAAAATACTGTCCCCTTTGCTATCACAGTAGACTTATCTCTTCATCAAAATATTATCCGTTGATGTGCTACCTATCCGAAGCCAAAAGCATGTGAATGTTTTTTGTATATAAAACAAGTAACTAAAACAAAAGTTCTCTCAAATTCGACAAATATCAATAACCCTGATTAGTGATTCAGCTCAAAATTACGACTTAAACGATATATTGTTCGTAAACTATCGCCTACATATTTACCGGGTATGTAACCTCGTTGATCCTCGTATATGAAGTTTTTGATAAACATTTTTTGGTTTAAAATGCATTGTGAAACAATTTCTTATCGTCCAAGTCTTCACGTATTCTCGTGGTCTCTGTCCTGTCGGTAGACAAATTATCTTGCCTTCCTTTTGTGTCACAGACATCTCACCTTCCCTATATTCCTCGTTTGACAAACAAAATCTTCTACTTAAGAATTATCAACAATTTACTTTCATGTAATTTATTCCAGGACTTTTATCATTCTCCATAATGCTATGACTTTGACAGATTTTTCTGATGTGAGTGGTTCCTCCAGCTGGTCAAATTTCATGTTCTTTTTATCTTTGTCAGCTTATTACCATATTTTCCAATTTCAATCTCATTTACTTTCATATCCCTCAATACTCTCTCTGGCATCCTTCTCTCTCTTTCCCTCTCTTTGACTCTCTCTCTCTCTCTCTGTCTCTGTCTCTCTATGTTTCTCTGTCTCTCTATTTCTCTGCCTCTGCCTCTTCTTCTGTCTCTGTCTCGCCTCTCTCTCTCTCTCTCTCTGCCTTATAAGTGGAATGTATGTTTTTGCTATCAAGGAAGAAAACATGAAAGAAAGGAAGAAAGGAAAGGTTGGAGAGAGAGAGAGAGGGGGGGGGGAAGAGAGAGAGAGAGAGAGAGAGAGAGAGAGAGAGAGAGAGAAGACAGACAGACAGACAGACAGACAAACAGACAGAGAACGAAAGAAATAAAAATAGAAGAGATGAACTTTGTAACAAGAGACTGGAAAACAACAAAAGAGGTACAAAGTTACCAAACACACATGAATTGGCTACAAAGAGATTTTCTTCGGGTTTTCAATGAGGATTTTGAAACTCCAGAAAGAACAGAAAAAAAAATCAAAACATTCGCTAAATGGTTCGAACAGGGAGCGATTAAACAAAAGGGCGGGAGGTGAGGATGGGGGTGAACAGTAAAGACGTTGTGGGACATAGAGGGTGGATTGGCGGTGGGTTGTGTGACGCGTTGAGCACTACAAGAAAATGAAATGTCAATGATTCTTGAAAATCTGTTGTTTTCATCATTAATTGTGAAAGACCATGCCCTTCTCTCTCTCTCTCTCTCTCTCTCTCCTCTCCTCTCTCCTCTCTCTCTCTCTCTCTCTCTCTCTCTCTCTCTCTCTCTCCGTCAATTTGTCTGTCGGTCTCTCTGTAATTCTTTCTCTCTCTCATCGTCCTCTCTTTCTCTGTCTGTCTGCCTTTCGTTCTCTCACTTTCTGGGAGCATGTCTCGGCGTAGAGTTGAATCTGTGTATCGTTTGCTACTTTGTGTGTGTCGCGTAGAGACGTGGCCTTCTTCCGTGATGATAGCCACAGTAATGTGTGTGTGTGTGTGTGTGTGTGTGTGTGTGTGTGTGTGTGTGTGTGTGTGTGTGTGTGTGTGTGTGTGTGTGTGTTGTGTTTATGTGGTGTCGTCCACCTGTGAGCAGCATTTTCCAGGGCGTCACGCTGTGCTCTTGCGCTGGAGTAAAGGTGTTCGACTTTCAATTAAAATGACGTCCGTATCATTACAATCTGTGTCAAAAACAAACATACAATCAAACAAAAAATCGTAGATCGCTCAGATCTATTAAGAAATATTATAGTGATCGCTGTTAATCTGCTATCTTGTTCCGCGACTTGATAGATCGCCTGACTGGGAGTCTTTAAGAATCAAATAATTATTCTTTATATATATATGAATCCGTCTTTCTCCCAGGTTCTTCCGTCCCCACCCCACAAAATACCGGCCATGTCGTTACACTCCCTGAGCAACACCTCAGCCACCTTCAAGATCACCTCCCACACCATCAAGGACCACGTGGATGACAACGACAATATCCACGATAATGATGACAGCGATGGTGGCACGTCCACCGCCGTCTACTACACCGTCGCCAGCATCCTGTCTTCTGCCATGGTCCTCGGCGTCGTTTTCAACGGGATCGTCATCTTCATCTTCTTGAAGAATAAGGAGCTGCGGACTCCTACCAACTCTTTTGTGATCGCGCTCTGTGTCTGCGACTTCTTCATGAGCGTCAGCGGGATGCCCATCCCCATCTTCAACGCGTGGCAGCAGTCCAAGATCACTGATCACGCGCTGTGCGCCTTTGACGGCTTTGTCGTCTACTTCCTGGGCCTGTCCTCCATGTACCTTCTGGCGGCCATTTCGGTGGACCGCTTCGTCGTCATCGTTCGTCCGGTGACGTCATTGGTGGTGACGCAACGCCTGGCGTTGCTGAGCATCGGGGCGTGTTTCGGAGCGGGGTTGTTCTGGGCGGCGATGCCTCTGTTGGGCTGGAACCGTTTCGTGCCGGAGGGTATCGGCGTGGCCTGCAGCATCTCCTGGCGGTCCCTGGACCCGGTGTCTACCAGTTACATCTTCACCATCTTCGTCTTCTGCCTTCTGCTGCCGGTCTTCGTCATGGCTGTCTGCTACGTCAGGATCTACTTGGTGGTGAGTCTCTTGTCTATAGCCTGTGGGTGGATAGTCGGTCCACTTCGATATTTTTATTGGTGATGGGTCTGGTTTTTGTCAGTACTAGAAGTGCCACCATTCCCCAACCCTGTCCCCCGTCATATCCCCCCCCCCCCCTTCCCTTCAAATCAGCACCCTTTCCCCTTTCGTTCTTTCTCTTCCCCCGTCCCCTTTTCCTTCTTTTCAGCACGTGGCCCTAGGTATCCCTCTCCATCATCCTTACTCCTCCTCCCCTCCTCTCTCTTTTACTGCCCTACCTCCCTCTATCTCCTCCTGTTCTTCCAGTACTCCCTGCCCCCTCCATCTTTTCCCTCCCCATTATTTTTTCCCATAGACCCTTCGAATTACGACGTCGCTTCACTTCGCTATGCAGTCGCATTGTCTTTCGCGCACGGTGGGTGGGGGTGAGGTTGCACGGTGGGTGGGGGTGAGGTCGCACGGTGGGTGGGGGTGAGGTTGCACGGTGGGTGGGGGTGAGGTCGCACGGTGGGTGGGGGTGAGGTTGCACGGTGGGTGGGGGTGAGGTTGCACGGTGGGTGGGGTGAGGTCGCACGGTGGGTGGGGTGAGGTTGCATTGAAAATGTGACTAATTTGACTGTGTTACACAACAGCGACTCGCTGTCGATGTGCCCAGGATGTTAATGAATTATCAAGCCAAATTTGGAAACCAGACGAAAACTGTGGGTTTCTACGTCTCCATTCCCCGACTCCCCCTCCCCTCCCACCTCCCCTCCCTCTCCCCTTCTCCTTCGCTCCCATTCCCATCCTTCCCTGTCCCTCTCCTGTCTCCTCCTCTGACTCTCCTGTCTCCTCCTCTGACTCTCCTGTCTCCTCCTCTGGCTCTCCTGTCTCCTCCTCTGACTCTCCTGTCTCCTCCTCTGACTCTCCTGTCCCTCTTGCTCCCTTTTTCCCGTCCTCCCCATCTCTTGCCTTCCACAGTTTCCCCCTACTCCTCCCCCACCCCCAGTCCTCTGGCTCCCCTGTCTGTTGTCCCCCCCCCCCCTGTCTCCCTTCCCTTTCCCTGATCTCCCGTCCTCTTTCCCCCTCCATTCGTGCCCCTTCCTGCCTATCTTTCTATCTACCTACCCGCCTACCTACCTACCTACCTACACCCCAACATACCTTCCCCCTCCTTCCCTACCGACCTATCTATTCAGGTGTTCACCTAGCTTGCTTTGTCTGTACACCTGCTTATCTATCTATCTATCTATCTATCTTATCTATCTATCTATCTATCTATCTATCTATCTATGCTTCCATTTATGTATGTATGTATGCATGTATCTATCTATCTATCTATCTGTCTATCTATCTATCTATCTATCTATCTATCTATGCTTCCATTTATGTATGTATGTATGTATGTATGTATGCATGTATCTGTCTATCTATCTGTCTATCTATCTATCTATCCATCTATCTATCTGTCTGTCTTTCTGTCTGATTGTTTATCAGTCTATCTATCAATCTATCAGTCAATCAATCAATCACTCTGTCTATCTCTCTCTATCTGTCTGTCGATCGATCTATCGATCAATCGATCGATGTATCGATCTGTGTGTCTGTCTGTCTGTCGGCTTGTCTCTTGCCTGCCGACCTTGACAAATGACAATATGTCTATTGTTAAGAGACAATATGTCTATTGTTAAGACACAATATGTCTATTGTTAAGAGACAATATGTCTATTGTTAAGACACAATATGTCTATTGTTAAGACACAATATGTCTATTGTTAAGAGACAAGGGGAAGTGCGATGAACAAACAAGCAGTTTGTTGATGAAAAATGATATAGAAAAAATAAAACAAAACAACATAAGAAGATAACTAAACGAAAGTTTCACCTCACAGAGAGAGAGAGAGAGAGAAGAGAGAGAGAGAGAGAGAGAGAGAGAGAGAGAAGAGAGAGAGGAGAGAGAGAGAGAGAGAGAGAGCAACTGCACGTTTTATTGATATTTATAAATAAACGTTGCTTCATGGCTGATCTCTACATTCTGTCCTGTCATGAATCATGCCCCAGGAAGAAAGATGCAGGCCACGCTCAGGTCAACATGTTGATGGTTACCACTATCGTCTTCTTCTCATCCGCACAGAACTGGCTTAAACATCGCAGTCTCCAAGACCGGACATCGCTCAGGTTTCTTGACGAATTCATCTACAAGCCTGTCCATGCATGTCATGCATTCTTGAGAGGAAATCCGAACCTGCTGATGCCAACCTTTTGAAAAGGTTTCCATTCCATCATCTTTGTAATTTCCCCTGAAGCCCTGAGATGGTCATTATTCCTGTGTGACTGGTTTCACTTCGTATTGATCGCATGCAGGCAGCAGTTGAAGCGTAAGGCCTGGGTCAATGTCTGACAAAACATAGAGTGAAGCATGTGTTATAATGTGATGGAAACAAATTAGAGCAGTCACCTTTTTTTCAATCTTCCATGCCCCATTTTCGGCATTATGCCCACAGTGCTCTTTCAGGCTGCCCCCTGACAAAGACACACTCAGCTTTCTCCTGTTGCAGCCCCAGTGAAGTGCAGTCTAAGAAGCAGTGAATGTTGAGTCACCATGGGAAAACCCGCTGGAGGAAACTCTGCACAGCCACCGAATCCCTTTGGTGGTGTTCAGAGTGACTGTTTTGATTCAACATACTTTCATCTCACTCTCTAGCCTCCCCCCCCCCCCCCACTCTTATGATGACAATGATTGCTAAGATGCGGAGGGCCAACGTGAGCGAGCGTATCTCTGCGGAAGGGCGCCATCACGTCCATCGAACGGCAGTCCCTGAACTTGCCGGCACCGACAGCATCAACACGATCTTGTCATGGCAGAAAGCGTCACATGCCGACCCCCATGTGATAAAGAACAAAGGAATGAAAATCGCGGGTATCCTGCGGCATTGCTTTCCCTAATCAGGAAACTGCTCACAATCGTGATCTCTGATGCAGGGTTATACATTTCAGTCCATCAGTCCATGTGTGTCCATCTGTTAGCAAGTTGTTGGAAAACTGTTGAATAGATCTTCATCAATGTATATGGCTGTTTTAACAATCAGGCGGTCTACAACGAAATTTGGAGGTTTCAATGTTAAAAAGTTGATTACTTGACATCAACAAGAGAGGCAATCTGTCTGTTCTGAATCACGCGTAATGATGCACATCAGAGGAGAAAAAATGAAGGGCAAAAGCATGGGGGGACAAATGGGGGGAGTGGGGGGAGGGATGTGGGGGAAGGGGTGCGGGTGGGCGGGAGGAAAGGATAGAAGCATGCGGATGCAATTTCAATAGTAGCAACAAAACAAAAAAAAACTGCAAGATGATCACCATCAAGCTTCTGACGAAAATGTCACATTTCAGGGTTATGTCAGAAGGAGATAAAAAGAGAGTGGTTGAAAAGAAAGTTGCGAGCGTCCCAGTGGCTTGTTCATATCTCGGTTTAAACCAATGTCAGTATTGCAGTCGTACCTGGTACAGCCAACAACAGGCACAGAATACGCACATGCCAGTCAGTACAGCACTACAGTATGTGACGAGCTGGTAACCCAGGTTCTCACAACTGTGGATATTTGGATGACTGTTTTTTGTATAGTGCCCTTCAATCACTTTCGCAGTCTCCAACCACTTATTTTTCCCCCTCCCACCATCTCTCCTCTTCTATCCCTTCACCTTCACAGTTGATTACATATACCTCTTCACCCAGCCACCCACTCACTCACCCTCACCTCCTCAGCCTTTGCATGCAAATGCGTTTGTGAGTGAATCGTGTACTCCATAATCCTGAGTGCCTATGTTTTCTCTCTCTTTTTTTTTTCATTTCATTTTATTTTTCATTTTCTTGTCTTTAAATCTCATTACATAATTCAGCTCAGCAAGGACAAACTGGAAGGATAGACTCTG
Organism: Conus canariensis; assembly: GCA_033310375.1. Lineage (NCBI taxonomy): Eukaryota > Metazoa > Mollusca > Gastropoda > Neogastropoda > Conidae > Conus > Conus canariensis. The sequence continues at coordinate 115,066,509 of CM065714.1, forward strand.
CCTAAAATCTCGATCCTTGATCGATTAAAGTTTACTGAGCTCTCTCTCTCTCTCTCTCTCTCTCTCTCTCTCTCTCTCTCTCTCTCTCTCTCTCTCTCTCTCTCTCTCCTGTCCTAGTGCATTTCTAACAGCCACTGATACAACAGCAGCAAAATCTAAGCAAGTGTTCTGAATTAAGCAGTTTTGTTGTTTCTGTGAAAAGTACACCCACTTTAAGAGATAATGCAATTCTAATGAATCGGTTTTACTAAGTCTATTTTTTGTTATTCCTGCGTTTTCTCCATGGTAGGGGCTGGCAATGATCTAATTCCATTAAGCTTTTTTTTTTTTTTTTTTTTTTTTTGGGGGGGGGGGTCAGTTCGTTTTTCTTTAAATGATAAATCACCAACGATTTATATGTCACCAACAATCTGGGACCCTACCCATGATGTCTTGTTTTGTCGGAATCAAATCTTAAATAAATGTTAGCGAACCGCCTAGAGAAGCTTCTTCCTTGCGCTGAACTCTGAAGCGATCTGAAGCGATCAAAGCTAAGTGAATTTTCGTTTCTTTATTCGTTTGTGACTCACCTGAAGAAGACCTAAGAGGTCGAAACGCGTTGTGTTTTGTCTTGTGACTCGTTTGTCCACGTTTCTCTGGGCGGTTCGCTAACATTTATTTAAGATTTGTTTAGATTTCCGCCTGCAGTCGTCTCACTTTGCAATTAGATCTTGTCGGAATCAGTTCAACATGTCAACTTACTTTCTTAAATGCATCCATTACGGATAATGCCTATTTCTATTGTTTTGTCAACAATGTAAAATGCTTAAAGTACAATTTACAAAGATCTCTTATTTTGAAGACTGATTTTTACGCCACTTTAAAATGGATTCATTTGCTTGTTTTACCAGAAAAGATAAATTGTATATCTGTAGGATGTATAATTTAGTTCTCTGCCATGTAGAAATCGCATGGTATGTACATGGTCTGATCTTTTTAGAATGAGTTTGAAAAACAAAATAGGCAGGTAAGAGCCATATCAAAGTTAAACAGACACACGCGCACGAACGGAAGCACACACGTGTGCGCGCGCTTTCATTTCTCTAAGTGTTCGTTTGAACCGTTAACGTCAGAACAGGTTTGAAAAAAAGCTGTTAATTATAGCGAAGAAGTTTATATGTGTCCACGAATCCCCTAAAGATAAGAAACATAGTTTAGATAACCTCGTTTCTGATTCATCTGCATGATACAAATCAGTTGTTAATCTTGGATGCCAACAAGATGAATGTTGTCCTTGTGGGCTAGAGATCAGAGTGAACGTATCTGCTCATTACGTGCCACTGATAACTCCCCCCCCCCCTCCACACACACACACACACACACACACACACACACACACACACACACACACACACACACACACATGCACCATACATGGTAGCGGTCTGTGATTGGTGTTCAGATCTCTGCGCCTTTCATACTCTCGTCTTTCACAGCAAAATTGCAGGACAAGTAGACACTGTCAACAAACTATTCATTTCCAAGTGGACAACGCCCTAAACATGTTCACATAAACCGAAAACGTCTCACATTATGCAAGTCAGACGATAACTTAAACACTTGACCATCCCCCTCCCCACCCCCACCCCCCCCCCTCCCCCTCTTCCCGCCCTCGATTTCCATTCTTTCTCCTTTCGGCATACCATAATGTCCTTAATTTCTGTAGACATAATCACACTTGGCCCGAAACAGGCCTTTCATATTGTTGTTCGTCTGTCGCGTCGACGAGAACCACTTCAGTCATCTTGGGGTTGAGGGGGGAGGGGGGTTGTGAGATGAGTTTGGATACGCAGGTGGCTGATCAAGCCGATGCGCGCACGGAATGTACGGTGACAGCTTGGACAGGCAATGTGGGAGACCTGCTCTTGCTTGCTGGCGCGGGCTTTCCTTGCCTGTCTCTTTTGTTGCCCTGCAGCTGTCCTCTTTTCTTCACATAAATTGGCACCTTTATGGAGAGAGTAGCACCACCTAGCTCGATCCACAGCAGTTTGTTCCCATGTGTCAGGGTTGATGCTAAACGCTTTCAAGGATGTTTTGAGAGTGTCTTTGAAGCGTTTCTTCTGACCTCCATGGGAACGCTTTCCTTGTTGCAGTTAACCATTGAAGAGTCTCTTGGGTAGCCGGCGGTCTGGCATCGAAGCTGAGACAGCATCAGGATCGCGTGGATGCTCGGCAGGCTTGCTTGGTAGAGCACCTGTAGGTAGGCATTGGCTGTAAATATCATCCACAGAAAATGCCTCACTTAAGAGCCCAGTGTTGTTTATATCCTCTGAAATCATAGGTGATTAAATCATGAAGTTCTGAACGTTTTCCTAGGGGAGGTTTCTTGTCAGACAGGTGGTGATATCTGCGACTGGAGGGAAGGGAGAGTTGAGCAGGGAAGGGAGGGGAAACGGGAGAGGGGGGAGGGCGTTTTATATTTCAAGGACGACTGATTTTTTTTTTTTTAACGGAAGTAATTCTGTAAAATTCACTGACTGACAGATGTGTATTCTCTTTCCACATGTGAACTTGTGTAATCTCTTGGTTTCTGTCGTGACTATCATCGAGTAGCAAATATATGTTTTCAGTCCAAGATCAAGAATATTATCCTCTTCTGTCTTCCACCCACTCCCCTTCCTCTTTCTATCCTTTCCCCCTTCCTCTCCCTCCCCCCACCTCCACCTCCTCCCCACTTTAGCGTGGAAAGTTGTAAGTGCTTTAACTCAAGAAAACAGGTTAAGTCCACGCAACAAAACTGGCTCGCATTCCAATTTACAGTCCAACTAAATTCGAACGACAACGTGGCAAATTGCGATCCCAAAAGCAAACAACTTTAGGATAGCAACAACAACAAACTTGTTTACAAGTTCTTATATTTACACAGACTTGAGACTTAATAGAATCAGTGTGAAAGTTTGTCTGTTAGCTGAATATTGGAAGTGGGAGATAGTCAGACATCGATCCGCAATTTTAATGAATTAATCTGCATTCTTCATACACCAGGTGGCGCTGCAGGGCCGGGAACCCCAAACCCTTATTCAGATCAGAGACTTTAAAGAGGTTCTTGTCATTGCTCTTATTGTTTTCTTCTTGTTGTTTGCGACTCCTTGCATGAAGCGCGTTTTCTTCTAAGTTCTCAGTACCGCTTCTCCTTCATGATCTTTTATTTTTGTTTTCTTTTCTTTTCTTCTTCTTTTTTGTTTATTTTTTATGTTTTGTTGTTGTGCCAGTCTCTCTCTCTGTCTCTGTCTCTGTCTCTATCTGTCTCTCTCTCTGTCTCTCTGTCTCTGTCTCTTGCTCTCTCTGTCTGTCTGTCTGTCTGTCTGTCTGTCTGTCTGTCTCTCTCTCTCTCTCTCTCTCTCTCTCTCTCTCTCTCCTCTTTCGCTTTTGCTCTATTGTCGCTTTTATCCTTTTTTGTAAGTTGTTTATCTGTGTTCTTTTGAAAGATTGTTGACGCAAGACAGAAACACTGGGTATGGGTGAGAAAAGAGCACACACACACACACACACACACACACACACACACACACACACACACACACACACACACACACACACACACACACGCAGAGATAGATAGATAGATAGATAGATAGATAGATAGATAGATAGATAGATAGATAGATAGATAGATAGATAGATAGATAGATAGATAGATAGACAGACAGATAGTTACATAGATAGATAGATGGATAGATAAATGCGCGTGTGTGCGTGCGTGCGCGCGTGCGCGCGAGGGTGCGTGCGTGCGTGCATGCGTGTGTGTGTGTGTGTGTGTGTGTGTGTGTGTGTGTGTGTGTGTGTGTGTGTGCCTGCGTGCGTGCGTACGTGTGTGTGTGTGTGGGGTGTCTGTGCGTGCGTGTGGTGTGTGGTGTGTGTGTGTGTGTGTGTGTGTGTGTGTGTGTGTGTGTGTGTGTGTGTGTGTGTGTGTGTGTGTGCATTTCTGTCTATGTGTGTGCATTTCTCTCTCTCTCTCTCTCTGCTAACAGATGGACACACATGGACTGATGGACTGAAATGTATAACCCTGCATCAGAGATCACGATTGTGAGCAGTTTCCTGATTAGGGAAAGCAATGCCGCAGGATACCCGCATTTCATTTCCTTTTTCTTTATCACGCGGGAGTCGGCATGTGACGCTTTCTGCCATGATAAGATCGTGTTGATGCTGTCGGTGCCGGCAAGTTCAGGGACTGCCGTTCGATGGACGTGATGGCGCCCTTCCGCAGGGATACGCTCGCACACGTTGGCCCTCCGCATCTTAGCAATCATTGTCATCATAAGAGTGCGGGGGGGGGGGGGGGGGGGGGGGAGGGGAGGGGGGAGGGGGATTGTGAGGGCTAGTGAGTGAGATGAAAGTATGTTGAATCAAAACAGTCACTCTGAACACCACCAAAGGGATTCGGTGGCTGTGCAGAGTTTCCTCCAGCGGGTTTTCCCATGGTGACTCAACATTCACTGCTTCTTAGACTGCACTGCACTGGGGATGCAACAGGAGAAAGCTGAGTGTGTCTTCGTCAGGGGGCAGCCTGAAAGAGCACTGTGGGCATAATGCTGCAAATGGGGCACGGAAGACTGAAAAAAAGGTGACTGCTCTAATTTGTTTCCATCACATTATAACACATGCTTCACTCTATGTTTTGTGAGACATTAACCCAGGCCTTACGCTTCAACTGCTGCCTGCATGCGATCAATACGAAGTGAAACCAGTCACACAGGAATAATGACCATCTCAGGGCTTCGGGTGAAATTACAAAGATGATGGAATGGAAACCTTTTCAAAAGGTTGGCATCAGCAGGTTCGGATTTCCTCTCAAGAATGCATGACATGCATGGACAGGCTTGTAGATGAATTCGTCAAGAAACCTGAGCAATGTCCAATCTCGGAGACTGCGATGTTTATGCCAATTCTGTGTGGATGAGAAGAAGACGATAGTGGTAACCATCAACATGTTGACCTGAGCGTGGCCTGCATCTTTCTTCCTGGGGCATGATTCATGACAGGACAGAATGTAGAGACCAGCCAAGAAGCAACGTTTATTCATAAATATCAATAAAACGTGCAGTTGCTCTCTCTCTCTCTCTCTCTCCTCTCTCTCTCTCTCTCTCTCTCTCTCTCTGAGTGTGTGTGTGTGTGTGTGTGTGTGTGTGTGTGTGTGTGTGTGTGTGTGTGTGTGTGTGTGTGTGGTGTGTGTGTGCGTGTGTGTGCGTGCGTGTGTGTGTGTTACGATAATACAACCCGGACTGAAATTTTCCCATCTCCATAGAAAGGGCACTGTAAATGGCCCGTGTCATCCCATTAATAAGAACGTATCTGTGAACAGATAGTGTCACATGTTCCAGGGAAGGTGGCATGGACAGGAACTCTACTCCAGTGAGTGGTCTGTATGCCTTCCCGTTCTTTCAGGGAGGAGGTCAGCAGCTCAGCACTAACTGTCGTTTGTAATCGTGCGCGTCTGATATCAACCTCTGAGGTTTTCAGGCTTCTGAAAACACAAGAAGATAGACAGATGGATGGATAGACAGGCAGATGGATAGACAGATGCATACATACATACATACATATGTATTACTATGTGTGTGTGTGTGTATGTGTGTGTGTGTGTGTGTGTGTGTGTGTGTGTGTGTGTGTGTGTGTGTGTGTGTGTGTGTGTGTGTGCACGTGCGTGCGTGCGTGCAGAGAAAGACAGACAGTGGACAGACAGACAAACAGAGACCGACAGACAGTGGAGAGACAGAGACACACAGACAGACAGAGGCAGAGACAAAGAATGAGACAGAGAGAGAGAGAGACAGAAACAGACATAGGTGGGAAAAGAGAGAGAGGGGAGAGAGAGAGGAATGGAGGATACGAGACAGACAGACTGACTGACTGACTGACTGACTGACTGACTGACAGATAAGCAGGGATGGAGTGGATACGGAATACGAAATACGGAAAGTTTATTCATGTTTAGGCCATTGCCCCGCATGAATAGTTATATATATATAAATATATATATATATTTTTTTTTCCCCCTAAAAGTTCAAATCTTTGCCAAGTCATTACTATAATGACTGAAGAATTGTTAGCCTGCACTTGTTTTCCCCCACTACTTAATTGTTCAGCATTATATATATATATATATATATATATATATATATATATATATATATATACATATATACATGTATAATATATATATATATATGTGTGTGTGTGTGTGTGTGTGTGTGTGTGTGTGTGTGTGGTGTGTGTGTGTGTGTGTGTGTGTGTGTGTATACAAGCTTTTTTTCAGAACTGGCAGCTATCATAACCGATATCATCCATAACTCACTAAGCAGTAGCTATCATCACTGATATCATCTATAACTCACTAAGCAGTGAATCTAAGAACCGTGATTTGAATGCAGCTTAAAAGCTTTATAAAGATAGATTTATAGATCCCTGTTTCGGGTGGAGAGAGAGACACACACACAGGCTTTGCGCGCGCATGTGTGTGTGTGTGTGTGTGTGTGTGTGTGTGTGTGTGTGTGTGTGTGTGTGTGTGTGTGTGTGTGTGTGTGTGTGTGTGTGTGTGTGTAGGGATAAGTGTAAGTGTGTGTGTGTTATGTATTCGGAGACAGAGACAGAGAGGCCACATGAAGAGAGAGAGAGAGAGAGAGAGAGAGAGAGAGAGAGAGAGAGACAGACAGACAGACAGACAGACAGACACACAGACACACAGACACACAGACACACAGACACACAGACACACAGGCTTTGTGAGAGAGAGAGTGTGTGCGTGCGTGAGAGAGACAGAGAGACAGAGAGACAGAGACAGAGAGAGAGACAGACAGACAGATAGAGAGACAGACCAACAAACAGACAAACAGATAGACAGACAAACAGACAGACAGACAGACAGACAGGGAGAGTCTCCATCCTTTCGCACCCCCTGTCTTCGTGTGTGAAATACCCAGAGGCCGAGTCAGGCAGGCCCAGCACTGATTGTGGGGACCATCTGTCTGGGGAGTGCCTCAACCTTCAATCCCACGGCTTATCAGGGGCAGCTAATGCAGTTCCTCTGTCTGCCCATTATAGATGGCAGGCCTTCACTCACGTCCTTGCCCATCTCCCTCCTGTCCTCACCCTCAAAATGTGGGCCGCTGGACGAATTACGCCATCAGGGATAACAAACTCAATAACAAAACAGAGAATCGTAAGATCCCGAAACGTCATTATGATTGTGTTCGTGTCGGTAGCAGCAGCAGCAGCAACATCCCCAGCAGCAGCAGCAGCAACAGCAGCAGCAGCAGCAGAAGTAGCAGCAATAGCAACGGCAGCAGCAGCAGGATCAGCAGCAGCAGCAGTAGTAGTAGTAGTAGTAGTGGCAATGGTGGTGGTGGTGGTGGTGGTGATGGTGGTGGTGGTGGTGGGAGTAGTAGTAGTAGTAGTAGTAGTAGTAATAGCAATAGATGTTGTTGTTGTTGTAGCACCATCGCTAGTGGTACAAGTGCCGGTGGTAGGAGCCAGCAGTAGCACCAACAGTCCTAGCAGCCTCAGCAGCATTTGCACCATCATCGGTAGATGTGATAGAAATCACCAAAACAGCAGCCAGGCACGGATCGAAGAAGAAGTGGGTAATTTCCCGGGGAATTCTCTCTACTTGCCCCGACACCCCTGCCCTATCTGTTCAAGTCAAGATTGCTCCTGCGGCATAACAGATGTCACACAAATTAGGAAAGAGCATGAATTATGAAGATAAACCATGGCATACTGAAAGTATTAATGGCAAAGGCACCAAGGTCGGGTCTATGCGCAACATCTCTGGAGAACAAGTGATTAACTGTTGAAGCAAACAAGTCAATATCTGGCGTTAATTCGACAATGGTCAGATACACAAAGTTTCCATTCAGCATCAATGTTTAAGCTTTCTGGAATTGTTTATTTTTTCAGCAATAACATTTTGTTATCCTGACTTATACACTACTCATGTCATTTTTTTCCAACACAATAAGACCAAAATGATTTTCGCAACTGAATATTCAGTTTTGTGAATGGCTTGTCCCTATGATATTTATGCACACAGTAGCTGTAGTGTTATCCATCATCAGTCTGGTCTGAATATCGTGTTCATCAGTGGCGAGAGACTGCAGAGTGGATTTTATCCCCATCGTTACATGCAGATCGTGTGCCGCGAGCAGTGCCGAGGATACTTTTGACAGCATTTTCTGTACCTGCTGAAGTCTCCTGTCAGTTTTCCTTGTTGTAATGTCTTAGTACCAGTCAGTCTCTTCATCCAGTTTGGGGGTTCTGATTTCTGCAGAGTTCAGGCGAATGAGGTATTAATTCAGATCTTCTTTCAGTCATCACACATGTTTCTGTAAGTGTGTCCAAGATTGGTGGACCTTCTTCAGATTCAGTGATTTCCAATTCTGACTAAAAGAGATTGAACATATTCATATCTTTGGTTTCTTTTGATTCTTGATTCTACAAAAAAAATCACTTTCAGTATCTGTATATTCGCCTCTGACAAAATTTTGTTTTTTCCTTTCGCCCTTGCCAGTCATTAATTCATTTACCCATCAGCTTTAAACCATGTGCGGTGTGGTCTCGAAACTTAGTGGATGTGGTGTAGCGCATAGGGACTAGTCCGCACGCAGTGACACCTCCTTGATGAAACTGAAACTGAAACTGAGAAGTCCTTGGCAAAGTTGTTCGACACGTATCATGTTCATATATCAAACCTGGTCGAACGAATAACTGGCAGGCCTGTTTTTCAGTGACTGTAACTCATTTTATTCTCTTCATGATTGTCCGAATCATGGCTCTCAAGTCGCTAGCATCATAGTCAGAGCTCTTGGCCATTTTTGACGAGTCTAGCATTTTTTTCAACGTGTGGATCTGACATTTTTTGACGGTTCCCGAAAAATGTGGGAAAAAACGATTGTAGAATTTTTTTTTTACCTTGCGGGTTGTGAACTTATGCGCACAACACAGCACACCCTTCCACATCACTGAGGATATACTTTCCTGTATGTTACTCCACAACTAAGGCGTTTTATTAACATGATTAATACTTTTTGTGAGAAATGCCTTATTTCTTTTGAAGAGACGTTTTAGCGCGTATAATCCAAGGGGAGATTAATGTGCATACATTTCCTTCTATTCTTTTGACGTTTTTAACTACGCATGTCGTTTCGTCAGCTGTACTTTTTACAATATGTGTCATTCAGCCGTCACTACTTATACGGTGGTCTAGCGAAAACTACCTTTTAGTATATAAAGCCATTCTGCCCAAACTACTCTTTACATATCATGGTTCCACATCTATATTCTCTCCTTTGACATCTGGGGGTCAAATAATGTGGAATTTGCAGTTGTACATTTCACAGGAGTAAATCTGATTCTTTTAAAAAAAAATGTTGTTGTTGTTTTAATTTCCATAGTGGCAGTGAATATTTTGACTATATCCACTGACAGCCAACTACTGTAATTTTCTGTAATCACGTCTCATGGTTTGTACACTTCCCATGCTCCATCACAATGGCTCCTTTTCCTGTTCAGGTGCCCAGTTTTCGGTTTGAAATAGCCAGAGAGAAAAGTGTTTGAAATGTGACGCTGGCTCGACACCTCTTCACACAACATGTTCACAAATGATTCGTGCATGGTTCAATTCAAACAGAACAAGACCGCTTTTAACTTCGTCTCCTCCAATATTCCAACTCTAGGCCTAGAGCTTCCAACGGCACCGTGGGTGCATAGGAATGAGCTACAAATGCTCGTTCAGTATGACCTTCAGTGATGGGTGTACCCATCCGTTAACACTGAGACACAGTGCATGGGAATGACCCACAAATGACCGGTCAAGACTGCCCACAGTGACGTGGAGAAGGAACAGAGAATGACCTTCGAATGACCGCTCAACATGGCATATAGTGACTTTAGGTGGTCACAGGCACTTACGTTACAAACGACATCGCTCAGAAATAGCCCAGGGGCAGTGTGCACTGCTTAATTAAGCATGTGACTGTGAACATTAAATGACGTGTGCCTGGCAGTGGAATACATTAGGGACCTCTTATACTCAGTAAGGGAAGTTCTCAGAATACGTTGACAGTAATCCTGCAACAAGGGTATCAAGGACAAAGGGGGAAAGTGGAAAGGAGTTGCGGTGGTGAGGGTGGGAGGGGTTCGGCGGAAGCATGGGGAGAAGTGTTTGGGTTGAGGGGAACATTTGATCTCTGGGTGAGAGGGACATTTAATCTCTGGGTGAGATAGACATTTACTCTTCGGGTGAGAGGGACATTTAATCTCTGGGTGAGAGGGGTATTAAATCTCTGGGTGAGAGGGACATTTAATCTCTGGGTGAGAGGGGTATTAAATCTCTGGGTGAGAGGGACATTTAATCTTTGGGTGAAAGGGACATTTAATCTCTGGGTGAGAGGGACATTTAATCTTTGGGTGAAGGGGACAAGCAATCTGTAGGTGAGAGGGACATTTAATCTCTGGGTGAAAGGGACATTTATTGTCTGCGTGAGAGGAACATTTCATCTCTGGGTGAGAGGAACATTTAATATCTGGGTGAGAGGAACATTTAATATCTGGGTGAGAGGGACATTCAATCTCTGGGTGAGAGGGACATTCATTCTCTGAGTGAGAGGGACTTTTAATCCCAGGACTATATGTCGTGCTGTGTACGCCCGTCAGTCCATGTCTCTCTCTCTCTCTCTCTCTCTCTCTCTCTCTCTCTCTCTCTCTCTCTCTCTCCAGCCTATTTTCTACTTTTTCCTGTGTTTTTTTTTTTAGTAAATGCTAATCATTGATGACAATATATTGTTGAAGATGACCAAATACTAAACAATAGGCGACTCCATGTCTGACGGCGTTTGTGGAGGAAGTTTCGCCATAAGGATTCTACCTTTTGAGATAACTGGAATAATGACTCCGTGGGAAATTGTTGAAATAGACGGCTTCTTTATATCCAATGATTTACAAAATCAAAGCTATTTATGAAGTCACGAAAAATAAGTCGTGTCATGAGCGCTTGGTTCACACTTAAACTCCGCGAGAGGCATATTCGCAGTAATGATCTAAGGTATGAATGATCAATCAGAATCAGCCCTGAAGAGGGTGAAAGAAAGTTTTTTTTTCATGTTTTGAAGGCAAGCGTTGGTTTAGATGCATAAATCGTATATGTATTTGTGTTTTTGAGACTAAATAATATGAAGCAAAGCGAACTTGAGCAGAACATGAACGTTTTATTGTACATTGTGCTGTGACCATTCATATGTCATCTACAGCAAGAAGAGGGAAACCAAATGAGGAATGAGGGACATGAATATTCACCATGCCGTCGAATTGTCTGGGAAGGTTGACTGATGATGTTTGTAAATGATACGATGTGTCTTTAAGTATCAAGAATAGAATTTGTTTGTGAGTTTTGTAAATTTCTGCTTTCCAGTAATCAATAGTGTAAAGTGCCGTCCACATTGTCGCAGTGCTTGTCATGTGTTACCATTTCGCTGAATTCTTTTTTTTAAGCTTCACTCGATACAACCTGATCTCCGTTGCCGTCAAATAAATTTGCTTCATTGATTTGGTTAAAAAGAATCACTTCTTGCAGTAGTTTAGGAGTGAACTACGGGTTCATTTGAGGATGCCTCCCTCTTTTCTAGTCTGATAGTGCATGATTATTCACGTCAGCAATGAATGTGTTGTACCAGGACATTACTTCAGCGAAAAACGTTAGGAAAATGGGGCGATTCTCACGTCAGACAAGTAAGCTGTTTCACGTGCTTTTTGAAAGGTGGAATTGGATGGCTTTGTAGCATTTGACTGGTGTTTCTGGAAGCCCAAGGGACCATATGCTGAGGACTGGACGAAGACAACTGATACCAGGCTGTCGTGTTGAGATATCTGATATAGCTGGCTTGTTATTTGTGTATGTATGATCAATGAGATTAGCAGATGTTTTAGTTATAGTCGTTGCGGTTTGTATGCCAACAAACTGGTAAGGTGTTCGAGGTGATAGAGCCTATCCAGGGCGTTTAAACACGTTAATATAAGATCTTTTTAAAGCTGTCGGTATTGGGTCAATAACTATTTGCAACACCGTCTTCATCATCATCATCATCATCATCATCATCATCATCATCATCATCATCATCATTATCATCACCTCACCATCATCACCATCATCATCGCCATCATCATCATCGCCATCATCATCATCATCATCATCATCATCATCACCATCATCATCATCATCATCTTCATTATCATCACCTCACCATCATCACCATCATCATCATCATCATCATCATCATCATCATCACACCATCATCATCGCCATCATCATCACCATCATCATCATCATCATCATCATCATCATCATCATCATCATCATCATCATCATCATCATCAATGTCATCATGGATGTCAGTTGCTGTTTCATCCACGACTTCATTGTAACTGGGAAGAGTTTCCATCATCACATTGCCCAAAGAGCCTGAGAGGAAAGCACAATCCAAACTGCATACAGGCACAGGTTGTTCGTCCGTCGAATCGACGAGGACCACTTCAGTCATCTTAGGGCTGAGTGAGGGGAGGGGGGGTCGGAGGGGGGGTCGGAGGGGGGGGGTGGGGGGTCCGGGGTTGAGATGATTTGTTGGAACTCAGCTGGCTGATCAAGCTGATGAGTGAACGTAAGGTGGGTTGACAGCGTGGGCAGGGACTGTGGGAAACGTCCTCCTGATTGCTGGTGCGGTCTGCGTGGGCAGGGACTGTGGGAAACGTCCTCCTGATTGCTGGTGCGGTCTGCGTGGGCAGGGACTGTGGGAAACGTCCTCCTGATTGCTGGTGCGGTCTGCGTGGGCAGGGACTGTGGGAAACGTCCTCCTGATTGCTGGTGCGGTCTGCGTGGGCAGGGACTGTGGGAAACGTCCTCCTGATTGCTGGTGCGGTCTGCGTGGGCAGGAACTGTGGGAAACGTCCTCCTGATTGCTGGTGCGGTCTGCGTGGGCAGGGACTGTGGGAAACGTCCTCCTGATTGCTGGTGCGGTCTGCGTGGGCAGGGACTGTGGGAAACGTCCTCCTGATTGCTGGTGCGGTCTGCGTGGGCAGGGACTGTGGGAAACGTCCTCCTGATTGCTGGTGCGGTCTGCGTGGGCAGGGACTGTGGGAAACGTCCTCCTGATTGCTGGTGCGGTCTGCGTGGGCAGGGACTGTGGGAAACGTCCTCCTGATTGCTGGTGCGGTCTGCGTGGGCAGGGACTGTGGGAAACGTCCTCCTGATTGCTGGTGCGGTCTGCGTGGGCAGGGACTGTGGGAAACGTCCTCCTGATTGCTGGTGCGGTCTGCGTGGGCAGGGACTGTGGGAAACGTCCTCCTGATTGCTGGTGCGGTCTGCGTGGGCAGGGACTGTGGGAAACGTCCTCCTGATTGCTGGTGCGGTCTGCGTGGGCAGGGACTGTGGGAAACGTCCTCCTGATTGCTGGTGCGGTCAGCGTGGGCAGGGACTGTGGGAAACGTCCTCCTGATTGCTGGTGCGGTCTGCGTGGGCAGGGACTGTGGGAAACGTCCTCCTGATTGCTGGTGCGGTCTGCGTGGGCAGGGACTGTGGGAAACGTCCTCCTGATTGCTGGTGCGGTCTGCGTGGGCAGGGACTGTGGGAAACGTCCTCCTGATTGCTGGTGCGGTCTGCGTGGGCAGGGACTGTGGGAAACGTCCTCCTGATTGCTGGTGCGGTCTGCGTGGGCAGGGACTGTGGGAAACGTCCTCCTGATTGCTGGTGCGGTCTGCGTGGGCAGGGACTGTGGGAAACGTCCTCCTGATTGCTGGTGCGGTCTGCGTGGGCAGGGACTGTGGGAAACGTCCTCCTGATTGCTGGTGCGGTCTGCGTGGGCAGGGACTGTGGGAAACGTCCTCCTGATTGCTGGTGCGGTCTGCGTGGGCAGGGACTGTGGGAAACGTCCTCCTGATTGCTGGTGCGGTCTGCGTGGGCAGGGACTGTGGGAAACGTCCTCCTGATTGCTGGTGCGGTCAGCGTGGGCAGGGACTGTGGGAAACGTCCTCCTGATTGCTGGTGCGGTCTGCGTGGGCAGGGACTGTGGGAAACGTCCTCCTGATTGCTGGTGCGGTCAGCGTGGGCAGGGACTGTGGGAAACGTCCTCCTGATTGCTGGTGCGGTCTGCGTGGGCAGGGACTGTGGGAAACGTCCTCCTGATTGCTGGTGCGGTCTGCGTGGGCAGGGACTGTGGGAAACGTCCTCCTGATTGCTGGTGCGGTCTGCGTGGGCAGGGACTGTGGGAAACGTCCTCTTGATTGCTGGTGCGGTCTGCGTGGGCAGGGACTGTGGGAAACGTCCTCCTGATTGCTGGTGCGGTCTGCGTGGGCAGGGACTGTGGGAAACGTCCTCCTGATTGCTGGTGCGGTCTGCGTGGGCAGGGACTGTGGGAAACGTCCTCCTGATTGCTGGTGCGGTCTGCGTGGGCAGGGACTGTGGGAAACGTCCTCCTGATTGCTGGTGCGGTCTGCGTGGGCAGGGACTGTGGGAAACGTCCTCCTGATTGCTGGTGCGGTCTGCGTGGGCAGGGACTGTGGGAAACGTCCTCCTGATTGCTGGTGCGGTCTGCGTGGGCAGGGACTGTGGGAAACGTCCTCCTGATTGCTGGTGCGGTCTGCGTGGGCAGGGACTGTGGGAAACGTCCTCCTGATTGCTGGTGCGGTCAGCGTGGGCAGGGACTGTGGGAAACGTCCTCCTGATTGCTGGCGCGTGCTTTCCGTGCCTGTCTCTTTTGTTGCCCTGCAGCTGTCCTCCTTTCTTTACATGAAATGGCGCCTTGGTAGACAGCAGTTTGTTCCCTAAGTCAGAATTGATGTTAAACACACACAGGTAGCTGCTTTGGGGATACGCGAATTCTGGTATTCTGTGTGTGTGTGTGTGTGTGTGTGTGTGTGTGTGTGTGTGTGTGTGTGTGTGTGTGTGTGTGTGTGTGTGTGTGCGTGTGTGTGTGTGTGTGTGTGTGCACGCGCGCGCGCCGGCGCTTGCATGCGCACGCACGTGGGTGCGTGCATGTTTGTGTCTGTGTCTGTGTCTGAGTGTGTGTGTGCGTCGCGCACGTGCAGGCGCTCGTAAAACAAATTCAATAAGTCATGGCCGCTATTCTACACGTTATTGTTGAGACATACGCGTCACTTTTTCTCACTTCCAGCTCTTCCGAACGTGGTGTGCCTGTACCCAAAGATTGACGCCGTGCACTAGATGCCACTTCAGTTTGTGTGTAAAAAATCGGCCATACATAATTCAGTGAGTCTGGCGCCAAAAGCTCGTACAGTGAGGACTAATCTAGTAAGTGCTCCGCGCTTCCTCTTCACGCTTTTGGTCTCTACGCACGTTCTTGCTGTCTGCCAATGTTTCGCCTGAACTTTGTCATGAGCATAATTTCGACTGTGTCCTGAACAACCTTTGGTTCAGCTTTTCCCCCGTTTACTTTACCTGAAGGTGAAAATTAGCATGACCTGGTGGCATTATCTGGTTGACACGAGCGCAGGAAAGAGAGGGGGGGGGGAGTTTTACAGGACAGGTGTTGTGTGAAAGGTGCTTTTAAGCGAAACGTGTGGATGAACCCATTGCCTTTGCCAAGGGACACTTTTTTTTTTTAATCTCCACCCCTATCCAGTAGGAATGCGCGCGCTTGTTTGTGTGTGTGTATGTTGGGGGAGGGGAGGAGAGAGTATTTGTGTATTCATCGTATCTCTGCCTTCGACAAATTCTCTTTTTGTCATTCATTCAGTCAACTTTCTTTTTAAACGCTCTGTTCATATTTGTCATTGTTCTTCATCGTGGTTTTTTTTTTTCTTTATTGCTCTTTCACCTGTTCTTACTCCGGAAAGTCCTTATATGTTTTTAATTCTTCCACCCTTGATTTAGTTGATAACATGCCAGCCATTATGCTGTGACTTGGAGACGAGAGAGTGAGGTGAACATTGTCCACAATGCAGACGGACTGTCTTTTCCGCAGTGTCTGTCTGCCAGTTTGACTGATTTGATATTATTGGTGTGTGTGTGTGTGTGTGTGTGTGTGTGTGTGTGTGTGTGTGTGTGTGTGCGTGCGTGCGTGCATGCGTGCGCGCGCGCATGCGCGTGTGATTTATGGTGAAACAGGACGTTACCTTTTATTAATTACTGTCTTTGTCCGAATACTTTGATTTTGGGCTAGTTTGGTTCAATCTCCTGTTGAAAAAATGTCGGTTAGGTTCTATTTTTCATGGTACACTTGCACAATAGCGCAATAACCGTGTTTCCCTGGTTAACGTGCATTAAAAACATACTTGTACAATTTGGTTTTGACTGTGTTTGGATCAATCAATCTTTTACAGACGTCAGTACATTATGTAGGAATGTCAAAAATAGTTTGCAATACTCTTTTCGTCAAACGTGGCGACATTACATTGAAACTAGCAGTAAATGTTTTTCCTACAAATTTTATGAATCTGATTTTTGGGAGGAAAAATATATTTCTAGCTTACCAGATATTTATATTTACCCTCTTATCAAATTTAGACGTTCTAATAATAAATTACCAGTGGAAGTAGATCGTCGATTTGCTATTCCAAAAGAAGAAAGGTTGTGCAATAAATGTGACATGTCTGCAATAGGCGATGAGTTTCATTTTGTCATGGAAAGTTCATCATATGTTAATTTGCGCGACACGTATTTACCAAAAAGATTTATCTCCCCAAAATCTATGATTTTTGTCAAATGATGTCTTCTACTAATCGAAAACAAATGCTTCTATTGTCAAAGTATATTAGATTATCTCAAGTGTTGTAAATTGTTGGTCTATATCAGAATTGACTAGCAATTCATGTTTTATTTGGCTTGTTTGTTTTCCTTTTCCTGGTCTTGCTTTAAACTCACCCTTCCTCCATGCCCCAAAAAGGGCGAAAGTCCAAAGCGTGAACGCATGTCATTTCCCATAACATTACATTTTGTGAGGTGACCATCCCTCCTCTTCCTTCCCTCCCTCCCCACCCTGGCCCCTACCCCCTTTACACTCTACCCTGACATTTCAAACCTGGTCTGTAGCTGGAGCTAAGAGAGAGAGAGAGAGAGAGAGAGAGAGAGAGAGAGAGAGAGAGAGAGAGAGCACTGAGCAGTCATTCTTCCAGCTTACTCTGCAGCTTCAGAGCCGGTGTCGTATATAATACTGTCGCCGTGGAATTGTATCGCAGCGATAGTATTTCACGTGAAATATTGTTGCAGCGACAATATTTTCTGGAAAAAATTGTCGCGCGACAACTTTTCACGAAAAATGTCCTATAGAATATTGTAGCTGTCCATAAAATACTGTCGCTCGAAATTTTGCGACAGTTTTTTGCGACAGGACACTGTGAAATATTGTAGTCAGTGAATGCTGTCGCTTGCGACACATTTTCACGTGAAATCTTACTGCTAGAGTTAACATTTCCTGTGAAATATGGTCGCAGCGTTAATATTTCACAGCGACGATTTTTTTTCTGCAAAGTGAAAACACGTCGCCGCGGTTGAGCGTCAAAATATCACAGAAAATAATGCAGCCTGCCATTGAATAAAAAATTGTCGCAAGTAATTTTTTTTTTATCATAAATGTTTTTGACGAAAGTCAAATTTCCATTTGTGGTGTGTGTGTGTGTGTGTGTGTGTGTGTGTGTGTGTGTGTGTGTGTGTGTGTGTGTTTGTGAACGTGTGTGTGTGTGTGTGTGTGTGTGTGTGTGTGTGTGTGTGTGTGTGTGTGTGTGTGTGTGCTGTGAAATGTGATGTCTTTATCAATATCGTAGGCCTAGGACATTCAGCACAACGAAAGTAGGGGAAGACTGGGTAAGTTAGAACCCCTAAGAAATGCAGCCCTACCTCCTTCACTAATTTTACTTCACTCAAGGTTAATTATTTGTAAAGCTTACCATAAGAGCTTCATATAGTACAGCCATCAAATGGCTATCTTTATTTCAAAAAGTTCTATATAAGAAATCATAAAATTCTTAAAGAAAAGGAAGCCCACTTTAGACATCATTTCGGGTTAAATGGGCCAGGGAGTGGTAAATATTGGGCCATGGGCCTATATTAACCGACACGCAAACCAATATTGTTTGTCTGTTGGCCATATAAGATGTGTGAGCTTGTTCGATAATCCATTTAAAGGCACCTAAGGTCTCAACACATTCATAAACTAAACTTAAAGAGTAAATGATTATCCTTAATTGTCAGAACAGAAACACAAACATAATAGAGTCTAAAAGCTAATACAAGCCAAATCGCGGAACAGACAGTTTCAGTTGTCTCTTCAGGAAATGTTGAACTTTTCAGAAAGTTCACAAGCGCGAAGTACTCGCCGTGTTGCATTCCACTGTATTCATAAGCAGTAGCCATCGTGGAAAACAAAATGGCACAGACGAAATTATTGTCTTAGAGCATTTATAGCATATCGATGATTCTGACAGCTTGTCAATCATTAAGCTCAAATATCCAATCACATTTCTTTTCCCCAAATGTTTTTAAGCCTGCCATCTCCTCCCCAGCAACTCCTTTTATTTGATAAATTATTGTGTCTAACTAGCCGCAATTCTTAGACATTCAAAGATTTTGGTCAAAAGAAGCGACTATTGTCTCTAATTTCAAAGCAAGGAAAGATCAGATGTTGCTGAGTCACTGTCTTTGACGCCTTTCAACAGTCACAGAATATACAAACAAGTTCAAAAAGTTCCGAATCGTTTGAAAATCACTGACGTCATATTTTCATTTTTATTGTATTCATTTGATGCTTCTCTCTCTCTCTCTCTCTCTCTCTCTCTCTCTCTCTCCTCTTTGTGTATCTGTGCGCACGTGTGTATTCCCGTATTTGTAAAACCCATATAAACATACGCCGAGAAAGTGACGGACGTTAGAAATTATGCTCTACTTTTCTACTACATGGCGCGCGCGCGCGCGCACACACACACACACACACACACACACACACACACACACACACACACACACACTGCCGACAAAGCTGGATCTTGAACCTCTCAAGTCTTGCGGTAGGAGACAGAACCGAAATTTTCAAAAGATGAAGTTCCTTTTGACCAAGATCAAAGACACGTGTTCGTTTTGTGGTGCCGCGAAGTTAAGAAGTAAAAAGGTCACATAGTCCAATAAGATCGAAGCGGTTAAATAGCTAATAACGCAAATTTCTCAAATATCATTGTCATAATTATTTCTCTTTGTTCGTCATACACTATTTAGGCCTATTAATAATGAGCAGTCCAAAAGCTGCAACTTGTAATAAGTATACTATAATGCCATGGAACTACTACACATCATTTTCTTTTTTGTTTCTTCTTTAAAATAAGATCCAAATAAGAAATTCGGAGACATTTGAGGCAGAAGGAACGGAGTTTTAAGAGTTGGGTGTAGCATGTAATGAATTAGGATATCCATAATATAAGAGTACGGCTATTATAACGATTTTGTGTCTCTCGTTGTCTTCCCATGACTATCCATATGTCTTCCCATGACTATCCACATTGACATTCACATAGCCATGTCACCCTATTATGTAATATTATGGGATAATTATATGATTTGTTCCCTCGGCTTTGACCTCCTCTCTTCCCCATCCATCTCTGACCTATCATACCTCCTTCAACGGTTTGTGTCCCTCCTGTACTGTAAGGGAGTGCGTGAGTGAGGAAATGTATATGTGTGAGTTTGTGTGAGTGTGTACCCACGCATGCGTGTGTACATGCGTGTGTGCGTAGTCTCTCTCTCTCTCTCTCTCTCTCTCTCTCTCTCTCTCTCTCTCTTACACACACACACACACACACACACACACGGGCGCGCGCGCGGTGGAACGCGTAAACGCGCATGCGCAGGCATACACAAACAAACTCAAATACCCACTTACACTTCTACAAAGAGATTATTGTGTAACTTGCAGGGTTTGTGGGGAGAAGTCTTAAGGGTTCTATTCAATTGTCTAGTGGAAAGAGTATCGTCCCACGAGAAGATGTTCAGAGTGGGTGGGGTATGTAAAGTGATAGCTGACACGGGGGTATCCTAGGAGAGAGAGAGAGAGAGAGAGAGAGAGAGAGAGAGAGAGAGAGAGAGAGAGAGAAGATTGCGTGATTATGGACAAATGAATCACAAATATATTTGAGCATGAATGCAATTGTTTCAGGTCCACACACACACGCACACACACACGCACGCACACACACACACACACACACACACACACACACACACACACACACACACACACACACACACACACACACACCGTCGCGCTCTCTCCACATACACGCACACATGCTTGCACGTCCAGAGAGAGAGAGAAAGAGAGAGAGAGAGAGCGAGAGAGACGGGGGGGGGGGGGGGGGGGGGGCGGGAAAGGCAGAGACCAACTGACGGACAGTTTGATGGACAGAGTGAAACTAAAGAGTCAGACAGATAGAGGAAGGGCGATACATACAGAGAATGAGCGAGAAAAACAAATAGAGACAGAAAGATAGACCGACAGTCAAGCAGACACAAATAAGATCATAGACAGAAAGACAATGGGGCAACTGATACGTAAAACCATGAGAGAGGGAGGTGGGGGTAGAGTTGGGGCAGAGACCAATCATATCTTCGACGTCGTTTTTTTTTACGGGAAATGCTGTCTCAGAGCGACAACTTTTCTACGGCAGCTTTTTTTTTTACATGAAATGCTGTCGCTGCGACATGATTTTATTTTTAGGCAACGACACGATTTTATGGACATTTCTCGTGAAATCCTGTCGGGCTACCAATTTTTATGAAATTAAGTCGCTCAGCGATAATTTTTCATGAACCAGCTGCAGTATTTCCCGGGAAATACTGTCGCTGCGACACGATTTTATGAACGACAGTATTATATACGACACCGGCACTGGACGACTGACCGGTCAAGCCGTCGTCTAACGCGGCGAAGAACTGAATCATCGTCAGACGGTCTGATCCTTTATGCGCAGACTCACCGAACTTCGTACGGTTCACGTTCAGAGAACGGTTGTTTTAAGTGTAAGCATTCGACAGCTGACACCCCCCCCTCCCCCCCCCCCCCCCCCCCCCCCCCCCCCCCCCCCGTCAAGATGACGCATTTGTCTCAGTCGTTACTGAAGAACAGCTGACCACACCAGGTCCTCTTTAGGACGGTCACTTGATAGGAATGGATAGTCACAAGAAACCAGCGACAAAGAATTAGAAGTGTACTCGAGAGAGTTAAGACCTTAGTCAACGTTCAACGGAACCTGGATCCGACTTTTGAGTCAGTTCATTAATGAAAACAAAGTTATTTTCCCGCTAAGTGTTGACATTTATACAAACACATAAAGAAACAAACAAGCAACCAAGCAAACCGATGTGGAAAATACAAACTGTCAATATCTATATTGCAAGAGAGTTATAAAGTTCCATGTCTCTCTGTCTGTCTGTCTGTTTGCCCCCCCCCCCCTCTCTCTCTCTCTCTCTCTCTCTCTCTCTCTCTCTTATATATATATATATATATATATATACAATATATATATATATGTGTGTGTGTGTGTGTGTGTGTGTGTGTGTGTGTGTGTGTGTGTGTGTGTGTGTGTGTGGCGCGCGCGCGCGCGTTTGTGTGTGTGTGTGTGTCATTGTGAGTGTGTGTCTGTGTATGTGTGTATGAAAATAGACATTGCAGAGCGTTTTATACGGGCATTGTTTAGGCGCGTCTGGGTCTGGCAATCTGTGACTGCTCTTCTGTTAAGCGTTGTGTTATTGGCGTGTACTTGGTGCAGTTATTCAGAAAATGAGTTTCATCCTCGACCACACCATACCCTGAGCATTGTCTGTCCTCTTTCATACTGTTCTCTTTTTATTTGTGGGTCGTGAGCACTGACGGGAAATCCGCTGAAAAACTCACGTCTTTGTTCACAGTTTTGTACGTTTATTACGATGGTCCTAGTCCATAGTTTCTCGTAATTTTGTCGATAAAATGTATTGAAACGCTGCTTTTCTTGTTGTTGTTGCTGTTGTTGTTGCTGTTGTTGTTGTTGTTGTTATTTCCAGGAGTCTATGTATTCAGACTCTGGCTGCTTTGTCATGGCATTTTTCGCTCTCACAATACTAAGAGTTAACTGATTGTTCCAGATGCGATTCATTTCGATTTTATGCAGAACATTTCGGATAAAGTCTAAATATAGATGACTGGACATTTCTTTTTTTTTTTTTAAGCATGCCGTCATGTATCTGTGGGAGGTAGGACGCCCCGTCTTATTGTATGTGCAACCAGAACCTCATCGTCTGGCATATTGTTTGCAGGCTGGTAAACAAAAAAGAAAAAAAAAAACACGAAAAAACTTCCAAGTTTCCCTGATCTTGTGAGTGAGATTCATTGCCTTTTTATGCCAACTAGATTCAGACAGAATTCTGTATGTCTTTTTTTTTTCGTGAGGAAATGCTTGCGACAGGCTCAACCGGAAAAGTGTAGGAATATGAGTTGGTCATGTCTGCTGTGACAATGGAAACTACACTACAGCCCCATAGCTTGACATCGGTGCGTTTTACGTCGTTGGTTTTTGAGTTCCGATTCGTTGCGTATTTGTTTCTTTAACACTATTTGTGTGAATGTGCGTTTGCATGTGTGTGTGTGTGTGTGTGCGTGCATATGCGTGTATGTGCGTGCGTGATTGCATGCGTGCGTGCGTGCGTATGTGTGTGTGTGTGTGCGTGCGCGCACGCGCGCGCGATAACTCTAAAATTTGTCATGGTCACACACACACACACACACACACACACACACACACACACACACACCACACACACACACACACACACCAAGAAAACGTGACCTAGACTGACTTTGACTGTGCATCCATCCAAACCTGTCTCACATCATTTTATTGGACATACAAACTACCCCCTTTCCCCAACGGAAAGGCACTAAAATTCCTCACATTTTTTCCCTATTGAACATAAAAACTACCTCTTTTCCCCGAGGACTGAAGCCCACAAAACTTTCTCACTTTTTTTTTTTTTTTTTTTTTTTTTTTTTTTTGCTGTCCCAACCTCTGCGCCACCTCAGAGGCAGTGCACCCACGCCGCTCACTCCGACACCCCGTCCACAGCCACAGCCCGGCCGGCCCCGCCGCAGCCTCGGCACCAGCAATCCACAGGGAGCAGTCAATGTCAAGTCGTCAAGAGGCAACCCACCGGAGGAGACACTGCACTGCTGCCGAGTCACTTCGGTGGTGTTCAGTGGCACCTGTTCTGATCTAACATACGCAGGACACCACCTACTAAGCCCCCTACTGACGACAATAATTGCTTAGTCGCGGAGCCGGCGTGAGTGAGCTCCCCCTCCGGAGGGCGCCACCACGTCCGTCCAACGACAGCCCCCCACATTTATTTCTACCTGAATAAAGAAACTACCCCCTTCTCCACCAAGACTGATCCCCCTAAAGGCTCCTGTCTTCC
>CM065714.1:115099981-115107481 GCA_033310375.1 Conus canariensis
GGATCGGAGAAGGGATGTTGTTAGTACGTGTGTGTGTGTGTGTGTGTGTGTGTGTGTGTGTGTGTGCGCGCGCGTGCGTGCTTGCATGCGCGCGTGCGTGCGTGCGCGCGCGCGCGCGCGCGTGTATGTGTGTGGTTGTTGAGTACTAATATATATGTAGTGTCTGCCTTTGTCTTAAAGGCAATTCGGTAACTGGTAGGGCGGGTGTGTGTGGGGGGGGGGGGGGGGGGGGGGGAGTGCGTGTGGGGAGGGTGAAGGGGCCTAGGGGCGAGAACTGGGGAAAGGAAGAGGAGAAGAAAGGGACATACGAGGTCTGTCAGTGCTCCGGATCTCAACTAACGATGCAGGATTGTTTGTTTGTTTATTCAATTTTTCGATTTATTATATTTCTTTCTTTAGGTTTTAGTCAATTAATTTGTTGGTTTGTCAGGGTTTTAGTTAGATGGTTTGGTTGTTGGTATTGTTGTTGTTGTTGTTTTTCTGACTGTTGTCTTTGTTGTTAAGTTTGGTACTAGAGTTTAATAAGATCCATTGAGGCGAGTTAAACTTGATTTAACATATACGCATTACATATATACGGGGAGTTGATATCCTGAATCTGTTTACTTGTGTGACGTGGCTGTTCAGTATGCTTGTTTTCTTTTTCAGCTGGCAGAGGATATCACTTTCTTCAACATTCAAGTGAAGATTGTTCATGTCTGTGGGCGAATTTTGTTTGTTCGTTGTTTTGGTGAGGCTGAAGTGTTTGTTTATTTATTTGTTTGTTTGTTTTCTTTTCGAGAATTGAAGGATTTCACTGCCACAGAGCTGATCATTGTTGTCGAACATGAATTTTAATCTCCCAAGCAACCGTTCGAATGCGCAAGTATAAGGCTCCGAAAGAAATTGCTCTTCGATCGTTATTTTCACGTTTAAAATGGTTACTATCATTTTTTCGTTGAATTATTCTCCCATTTTCTAATTCTGACTTTCGCTGGTCGCCTAGGGCAGCCATTAGATTTGTCCTTTGACATGCTTGGTAAGTGCCCGTATGTGGACCACAACGAACGTGGCTGCGGTTCCTGGCACATCGCCAGAAAACTATGTGCACCATGTGGCCTTGACCAGACATATTGGTGGACATTTAACCGGTGAACGGATGCATTCAGTCAGAGTCTTTCAGCAATGCACAACCGCTTGTTTTCGAGCGAATAAGTAACAAAACAGGATGTTGACAACAACCTGACCAATTACTTCCCTTGCAGCGGAGATAATCAATTAATTTTCCAGGGTCTTTCATCACTGCAGAGCCCTTTGTTTTCAAGCAAATCAGCAAACTAACAGATTTTTTTTTTCAAATGCTGAGCACTCCCTTCCGCTAAATAATCAACGTACGTGCATGCATGCGTTATACACATTCACACAAATGAGGATATAATGAATACAGAGTTTCATTCACTACTGCACCCACATTTGCTGGCATTTACGGATTGAATATACAGTGGTCTGTGATGAAAGAAAGAGATTCAGTTTGATTTAAATCAAGATGAGAGACATGACCAGAGAATGGTGCTTCATGTCGGATTCTTAACGAGCACTGCTCATAAGATTCTCCTTCCCTGCTTATCTGATTCTTAGACGAAACTGAAAAAGTGAAATGAATACATACTATAGCACGGATTTCTCTCCTTTTTTTTTACCTTTTAGAGTAAGAATGAAAATATAACACATCCCAGTTATTTTGAATACTTAGTACAATCCTTAGTACATTCACCAATGTCCACGATTTTTGTTTCTCTGTAAAGAAGGAAATTTATCTAAAAGTAGAAGCTCGACTTATAATTAAGAAAGCTTCTATCTGTTTGTAATTTTTTTTTTTTTTTTTTTTTTTTTTTGCTGTTTCATCTTCTGTTCCACGTCAGTGGCGCTGTTCCCCGGTGCTCATTCCATCTCCCCCTCCACAGCCACACCCCGGCTTGTCTCACCGCAGCCCCGAAAAAGACAATCCACAAGGAGCAGCCAATGTCAAGTCGTCATAAGATAACCCACCAGAGAGGTCACAGCGTTGCTGCCGAGTGACTTCGGTGGTGTTCAGTGGTGCCTGTTCCGATCCGACATACCCAAGACACCAACTGCTAAGCCACTTACTGAAGACAGTGATTGCTCGGTCTCGGAGCCAGCGTAAATGAGTTCTCCCACTGGAGGGCGCTATCATGTCCGTCCAACAACATTCCCGATGAACATGCCATACTGGCGACCTCGATATGAACTCACCATGGGCATAGACACGGGGATGAAATCGAAAATGGGATCACTAGGAGAGACTTTCTTATGCCGATCGATTAGAATAAGGACGATGAAGATGATGCTATTGAGTTCCGTTGCGTACTGGGACTGTATGAAAGGGCTGTACACTACTACGCTTACTTTCATAATACATCCCTGTTTCAACCAGGCCCTACAGATACAGACACCTGCAGTGTTTGTCAGGAAATTTGAGCAACACTCCCAGGGATGCAGCCATAAAGGAAATGAAATTCGATTGTATGGTTCCCGTCTTTCCAGCTGAGCCCATAACAAATTCAATTGTGGGTAGGAGCCGGTCGGGGCAGAAAAATCCAACAAATGAATGGCTCAGGTGGGAATCAATCCTACAACCCCCCCCCACCCCCCCCCCCCCCCCCACCCCCAGCCAGGAATCCACCACTATGCTAAACACAACGCAATGCGGCTGGTTTATTGACTTTTTCCATAGGGAAAAAGATCATTGTTAACGACCAGTCTGTCGCCCCTGCAGATTGGTCGTTAACAGAGCATGATGTCACACTGTCTGGTCATTGCTGCCAAGCAGAGTAAACCAAAGACCAAATAAGGATTAATTATCAAATATCATCGCAGTCAGTGCTCTGCTAATGCCCAAACAACTGTATTAGCTTCGTTGGAATCGTGTTTACTTCTGAGACGGCCTTTTTGGTTGTTTTTTTCTTCAGTGTTAAACACAGGAAATGTGCCATCCTCCTTCTTCCCCCCCCCCCCCCCCCCCCCCCCCTCTGCCCTCTCCTTTCCTCCTCTCCTGTCTTCCGCCCTTTATCTCTTCATCCCATATCTCTCACTCCAGTTGATTTACCTTTTCTTCTGGAAGGTAGTTGTACCGTTTCTTAAAAAAAAAATCCCTTTCCATACCACACTCTTCCGTTGTGTGTGTGTGTGTGTGTGTGTGTGTGTGTGTGTGTGTGTGTGTGTGTGTATGCGCGCGCGCGTGTATGTGTGTATGTGTGTGTGTGTGCATGCGTGCGTGCGTGCGTGCGTGTGCGTGTGTGTGTGTACTGGGTGGAGGAACAGAGATAATTGAAAAGAAAAACTACATCACAAAAGACATGGGATGAATGGAGGGAGAAGTTACGCTTGTGATATACCAGAGTTCATGTACCCTGCGTCTTTCCAGTGTCAGCAGGTTTACTGCTGGAGGAATGATTTTTGCTCCACAGGACAGAATGAATCATCGAGCAAGATGAGGATCACTTCTGTTATCTTCTCTTTATAATTCAGTTTTCGTAAGAAGTAACACCTCTGTTTGTCTATCTGTCTGTCTGTCTATCTGTCTGTCTGTCTGTCTGTCTGTCTGTCTCTGTCTCTGTCTCTCTCTCAGTCTGTTTTCTCTCTGTCTGTCTGTCTGTCTGTCTGTCTATCTGTCTGTCTGACTGTCTCTCTCTCTCTCTCTCTCTCTCTCTCTCTCTCTCTCTCTCTCTCTCTCTCTCGTTCATATTTTCACGGCACTTTCCCATGATGGTAGGTCGTAGGGACTGTCGTATCTTCACTGAAGTCAAGTCAGCTTGTTTACAGTCCAGCCGATCACGGAGACCATGTCAAGGCTGAAAGAAGGCCGACACATGTAATCGGGGGGTTCATGCAGAATGATGACCACTATCAGCGAAGCGACAAACCTTCATAACCCCTTTGGGAATCGGGTAGACCTGGTTTATCATATGATACAGAGTCTTTCTCTGCCGGCCTGTCGTCCATGCTCAGAATAGACCCTGAACATCAGAGATGGTTTACCTCTTGCTCCAAGGGTCTGTCCAGTCAGTGTGACGTTAACTGCTGCTTATTTATTTATTATTTTTTTTGAACTATGACCGAGATTTAGCTTTTCTGTGATCTGATGTTCATTCCACGTGAAGCGATGTTTTCTTCATTCTGATGTGAGAGCCTGGGGCTTTGCATGGCTGCCTTCCGTAAAGTCCATGTCAGCTGTAAAACTTTTATATAATTCATATATATATATGAGGAGATCACTGCCCGGTGGACAAGAATGGGTTTCCTCCCTGAAGCATTTTCATCAGCTAGATGATGACCAGAGCGGGCGAGAAGGGACAATCATGGCGTACTTCAGCAGTTGTTCGTAAGAAGTCTGTGTAGCTAAGATTCAAAAGAAAAACGCCGTTACAATTTTGGTAGAGTGCTGTAATAACGTGTTCCAGTGTATAGTTCGTCTTGACCTGCGATGAGCTTTTTTGCCAGGGCGCGGGTCCGATTTGCTTTTGTTTGATTTGCTCTTTCAGGGCAAACTGGAACTATTGCAGTAAAAATTACACGGTATCATGTCATGTCAGCCATTTTCAGCTCAACTTGTGCTATATTTGCGTGTGATGCGAGAAAAATGTGTTTGTGAATAATTCTCGTTGAGTTATGAAAAAATCCATTGAACGCTCAGTTTGCCTGTTAAACTCGTGAGTACGTCGTTACAGCACTCTACAAAGATTGTCATATTCAGACGGACAAAATTGTATCCTTTTTACACAACATACGGTGATCAAATATGTTTGTGTTCGTGACGAACGACCTTACAATATTGGCTAGAGGGAATAACAAGAAACGAAATGACACCGGAGTAAAATCGGAAAAGGGTGACTTAAAAAGCATAGAGTCTGGATGTTCCGGGCCTAACATGAAAGGCTTTCTTAGAGTGGATTGAGGCGAAAAACGTTGTGTGCTGATGGTAGCATTGCCAGTTGTGTTAGATTTAACTCCGGAGTAGAAACGAAGGGTGTAGTTCATAAACGCGACACCGGCCAGGAGTGGCCTTGGCTCGATTTTAAACCTGCTGATGTTCTTGTGGATATGACGTATCTGTGGAGGAGGAGGGGTCAAGAGAAAGGATGGGCAGTGGGGGAGGCGGCATGCGTGAATCAACACATGAACAGTGGGCGGCATTTACTCTGCACTATTTCCTGTGCTTCGTCAGTAAGTTTGGTAAGGTAAGACAATTTCACAGAACGAACGACGACCAGAAAGAAAGATACATCTAACAGACAGACAGAAACAATAAAGTAAAAAAAAAAAAAACCATTAGAACTGAACAACAAAGAGAAGAAGCAGAAACTCTAGCCTGTAAGACGAGGAAGACATGATGATGTGAAAAAGACTGAAATCAGTACAACTTAGAAATAAAAGGAAGAAGAATTATGACTCTTTCTTGCTCGACCAGTGTTAAGCAACAGGGTAAAAGAACTAAGAACATATTCAAAGAAACCTTCAGCGATGACCCCAAATCGCCTACAGTTCTGTGCAAAGGAGGCACAGTGTCATGTCAGATCAGAAGAACAGTTGGTTCACTCTGCAGAGAATTCTTCAGGCTTTCCAAACGTGGCCGCTAGTTGCCTTTCTTTGTCCAACACAGCCAGGTCTACAAAGTGTGTCATCCAAGAGACCAAAGTGGGCTCTCTGGACAGGCCAGTCAAATGGCTGTGTTCACAAGGCAGTGTTCAGTATGTTGTCACTCTCTTTGCCCTTTCCCCACCCACCGTTCCTCAAACACTCCCCCTCCCTCCCCTCCCCTCTTTCCCCTCTTTCTTTATTTCCTATAAATTTTGGTGACTGTCATAATGATGGAGGATTGCCTTCAACTCTCTCTCTCTCTCTCTCTCTCTCTCTCTCTCTCTCTCTCTCTCTCTCTCTCTCATTTTGTTTTTTGGAGGAGAATGACATTTAGATGCAGTTGTGGTAGTGTATTTCACTGCTGGAGTGAAAGGTGACATGGGTATGGGAAGAGAGTCGGATAGTATGCTGTGGAAGTGGGAAGATTCCCTCAATATTCACCTATGCAAGTTTCCATACACAGGGAATAGGTAAGCGCATACAACAGCCTGGGGGTCTGGCAGCTGGACACTAACGAGAAAGCTTCCACATGGGTCTTTGATAGTCTGGCTGAACCGGATGAAAGGAGCAAAGGGTAAGCTGTCGTGGAGCTGTCACTGACAACGATGGTTTTGGCGTAGATGAGACTGTCATCCAATGTGTGATCCTGTTTGAAAGCGACACGAGAGTGCTTGAAGAACTGTTGGTCTAAGCTGTGGATCTTCTTGAAGGATCTTCTTTGTTTCATGGTGATGCTTTCCACAGATAGACTGGATGGATGGAGAATGATGTCAAAGAACGGATGTTTTTGTTGGCTGTTTTGGAATTTTGCAGATGGCCAGCCTGGGCAATGTATCTGGTGTGTAACAC
Source organism: Conus canariensis (assembly GCA_033310375.1). Classification (NCBI taxonomy): domain Eukaryota; kingdom Metazoa; phylum Mollusca; class Gastropoda; order Neogastropoda; family Conidae; genus Conus; species Conus canariensis. The sequence continues at coordinate 115,106,468 of CM065714.1, forward strand.
TGCTTGAAGCAAGATACTGGGTATAATATCCTCTGTGTCGGAGAAAAGCGATGATATTTTTTTTCTGATTGTGTTTGAAAACACTGCCATCACTGGAGTTGGTGTAATCTGATTAAGTGAGATTATAGGACAGTCTTTTTGGTGGCTTTGGGATGAATGGGTGACAACAGATGTTTTAGGTTTGGTTTGGTTTGGTTTCAGTTTCTCCTTTTTTTCTTTCACAAAGAAGGTTTCTTTCATTCAATAATGAACAACCTAAGAATAAAACACTTCAATTTACATCCAAAGTATATGTATATGATAAGACGTGTATATGCAGTATGATACAATGCCAGTTTTAGTTTTAGTTCAGTCCGACAATCCTCATCCATTCTCATCTATCTTCTGCTGCTGTCCATGAAATGCCTGAAAAGAGAAACGTCAACTCAACCATGAATTCTCCCCATTCCTGGATGCTGCTCGCCCCCCCCCCCCCCCCCCCCCCCCCCCCCCCCCCCCCCCATCTTTCTGTCTCTGCCCTTTTCTTTTGTTTCCTGGTGCAACGCCCAGCAAGACAGGTGTGGCAAGGCCGGATGATCGTGAGATGTGACGATACCATTTCAGGTTTCATTTCTTAACTGTTGTCAACAGGGATTCAAAGTGACCAATGGCTGCTTCGATTCTTTTTGCACACTTCTTTATCGATGACATGGTCTATATAGGAACTGCGTAGAAGTTTGCTATGTCATCTCATATCAAATGCTTGGATTCTCTTCGTTGTAGGTCTGTTGTCATTATCCATGTTTCAAAGCACAGAGAAAGAGTGATGTTACTAATGTGCGCATCATTCTCACTTTGGAACTAAGAGAGGTATTGTTGTTGTCGTTCTAGATGATCCTGATAATAGAGAGCACTGTTGATGCTTGGACCTTCTAAAAAAAAGTCCTGTGATTTAGATCCTTCAACTGCTTCCCGGTGCCTAAGGCTGGGTCCTGTCTCAAAGTTTTGACCACTTGCGTTGATGTCTCGTTTGAA
>CM065714.1:115109981-115139981 GCA_033310375.1 Conus canariensis
CCTTTCCCCAGTTTTGTGCTTGTAGATCTTGCTTTCGTTTCTCTTCCTGATCCTGGGTGTGGTTCATCTGTTCTTTCAGTTGCTTTCTTTCCCTGATGATGGCCCACGTGTCTGCTGTCAGCCATTCCCTGTGCTGTCCGGTCCTTTTCCCCAACACATTGGAACATTATGGTTGTCCAGGTCTTTTTCACCTCCTGCCAGTGGCCCCCACCGTTTCATCTATCAGAGAACGCTTCCAACTGACAGCTGCCGCGGCGAAGTGGTTAACGTCGCGGACTCCCGGTTGGGACGTCGTAGGTTCGATTCCCATCAGAGCCATATGGTTTTGTTTTCTGCTCCGACTGGGGTTGAGTTTGTTACGGGCTCAATTCGGAAGACTGGGACCACACAGTCGAGTTTCATCCACTAAATGGATGCGTCTCTGAGAGTGTTCCACACATTTCCTGACCAACACTGCAGGTGTCTGTATCTCTGTGGCTGGTTGACGCCTGGATATATTATGAAATAAAGCGTAGACTACAGCCCAGTCATGCAGTCTCAGACCGGAATGAAAATCCGTAGCATCATCTTCATCATCCTCGTTCTCATCGATCAGCATTCAAAACGAACAAACAAAGAAATAGAGAATGCTTCCAACTTGTTCTTTAGCTCGCGCTGGAATGGTTTAGATTTTCCTTTGGTCTTCAAACCATGTAGATCGTATTTCTGGGATGGTTTCCCAGCCTGATCGTCATACGCTCTCAGCTTGGTTTTCCAGAGTTGCAAGGACATGGTGGTAGTCTGAATCGGCATCTTCATCCGGTGCGACTCTGACTTCAAGTGGACATTTTCTCCATTTCCTTCCAGTGGTAATGAGGTCGATCTGATTTTTCCGTTTTTCTACCTGGTGAAGTTTAAGTTGTCTTAAGGATTTCCTTTTGGGGAAAGTTGTTGCCCCCAGCCACTAAGTCCTTAAATGCATAGAACTCAGTGAAAAAAGCTCTGCTCTCGTTTTGTGTACGAGTGCAGTGTGTTCCCATGGTGAGGTCTCTGCCTATGCTGCTTGCACTCACCTTGGTGGTCAGTGCTCCAGTGAAGGTCCCCATGACTCTTTTCAGTGATCTGTCTAATGCTGCGTAGAGTGAATTGTAAAACACTCCCTCTTCTTCTTCCTCCGATATAGTTGTAGGTGCATAGCGCTGAATGACGATGATTTTTCGACTTCTGGAGTTAAACCCTGCTGTTAGGATTCTTGGTGATACTGGTTCCTATGACAGAAGAGCTCTTGCTGCCTCTGGTGTCATTAGCACCAACTCCGTGGATAGGTGGATAATATGAGGCTTCATATTCAGATGGATAATCTGAGTCTTTATGTCCAGATGATGGTGTCCTCTCTCCTTAGCCTGGTCTGGCCTACGCCATTCCGTCTAGCCTCTCACAGCTCTCTTATTCCATGAAAGTTTCCTCTTCTTCTGTAACATTGTTTTTGGAGAGAGAGAGAGACAGACAAACAGACAGACAGACAGACAGACAGACAGAGACAGAGACAGAGACAGAGACAGACAGACAGATAGAGACAGACAGACAGACAGACAGAGAGACAGAGACAGAAACAAAGACAATTACAGACAGACAGTAACAGAGACAATGACAGAGACAGAGAGACAGACAAACAGTGTTTGTGTCTGAGTGTGAAGGTCAAGCGTGTGCGTTGTTTGTGTGTTTCTATCTATGTTGTCGTCGTTGATGGTGATAGTGGTGGTGGTGATGGCGGAGCTCAAATGTAAGTATTCTTTCTTTGTACCTGTAGATCAGTCCGCATAATTATGTTTGCGAGCTGGCGCGTGCGCGTGGCATAGTTACGCTAATGCGTACATGCTAATAGCCGGGCGAGGTATTCAAGGGCTACTACTCTTAAGAGTATGGCTGGACGGAATCCACTCGAGGAATAGTGTATTAAGAAGCGGTGGGGGTGGGGATACAGGATGGGGGAGAGTTAGAGTGGAATGGGTAGAGTAAAAGGAGGGGTGAGGGATGGGGGGGGGGGTACTTGGATCTTTAGGGACGCATTGGCGTGATTGGCGTCTAAGGTCAATGATCCAGCTTCTGTGTGATTCTGTGTTGGCCGTATTCACACACACACCACACACACACACACCACACACACACACACACACACACCACACACACACCACACACACACCACACACACACACACACACCAAGGTAAATACTTTTGCCGCTGTCCATCGTAGTCACAAACGCAATGTCGTTCTGGTGGTTTCAGGGAAGTGTCGGAGGTATCCTCCCTCCTCCTCCTCCTCCCTGACTTCTCTCCCTTTTTCTCCCTTCCCCATCCTCTTGCCCTCTGTATGTATGTCAGTGTGTATGCATATATGTATGTATGTTTGTAGTATGTATGCATGTATGCATGCATGTATGCACGTATGTTTGTTTACATGCACATATGTATGTATGTATGTAGTATGTAGGTAGGTATGTAAGTATATATGTATGTATGTAGTATGTATATATGTATGTATGTATACATGCATGCATGTGTGCATGCATGCATGTATGTATGCACGTATGTGTGTATGTATTTTATGTACATGAATACATGGCGAGGCAGGACAAGCTGTCAGACTGCCCGGGAACAACCGATCACTTGTGTCTGGCACGTGGTGAATGCTGCGACCAACCCTTCCTAGACCAGAGCCATGTCTTGCCGTTCAATCCTCAACCAGCGGCGTGTACCTCCACCACGGAGCTCAGTGACTAAGATTCCCTCCGTCAGATCAGTCAGAGGCATCTTCCCTTAGCTTTTTTCTTTATTGGGAGCTTTACGCCACGGAGCCTGGGTTTTTTGTTGTTTTTTTTTTAAATTCTTGAATATTCGCTGCTGAGAAATGAAAGATCAGTGTTGACTTTGCTGAAATCGCATCATCATTGCGATAGTCGATTTCACTTCGCAGATCCACCACTCTAAAAGTTGCTGTCTGTGACATCGCCAACATAATGACCGGTTGAAATTGAGCACACAGGTTAGTTCTAGTTCTTCTTTCTTTTTCTTCTTTACCACTTGCTCACGAAACTGGCCGGTAAAGTGTTTTATTTTCTGCATGTTTGCATTGAAACTACATCGTTGAGAGCTGCATCTAATGGAGATGAACGTTGTCCTCCCACCCACCCACCCCCTTCCCCTCATCTGCCTGTCTAGATTTGCTCATCTACCTAAAAATGACAACGTGGCAAAGATGCCAATATAGATAAACCCCCAGAGTCACCGTTGGTGTGTGTAAGTGAATCTGTGCGAGAGAAAGTTTGACGATGGTTGAGTTTGTGAGAGACACCGCGATGTTTGTGTTTGCCTAAGATATACTAAGACTGTCTGCGTTGTGTTTGCACGTTTCTTCGTCAATCAGAACTCTGTAAAAAAAAAAAATCAAAATTGTCGGTGATTGATGGACAGATGGTTTTTATCCGAGGAGAGGTGGGGGGGGGGATGAGATCAAAACATTACCTGTCCTCTGGACAGATCACACACACACACACACACACACACACACACACACACACACACACACACACACACACACACACACACACACACACACACACACACAAATAATGTCCTACCGTAGAATGTATTGTGTGTGTGTGTGTGTGTGTGTGTGTGTGTGTGTGTGTGTGTGTGTTTTTGTGTGTGTGTGCGTGCATGCGTGCGTGCGTGCGTGCGTACGTGTATGTGTGTGTGCGTGTGGGGTGGTGTGTGTGTGTGTGTGTGTGTGTGTGTGTGTGTGTGTGTGTGTGTGTGTGTGTGTGTGTGTGTGTGTGCGTGTGTTGGTCCTAGGCGCCTTCCTGTTGTCATGGACGCCGTATGCCGTGGTGTCTCTGGGTCAGACGTTCTCTGGCCAGGCTCTGATGGACCCGGTCACAGAGACAGTGCCTGCCCTCGTCGCCAAGATGTCCGCCCTCTGGGACCCCATCATCTACATCGCCACCAACCAGCAGGTCAGTACTCATCGCTGAGGTGGAAAGACTGGAACAAGGCCTGGTTTAGCATACAACAACAGTGAACGTACGCATATTAAGGTATTTCGCAAAGGTACAGTAGTCCACAATGCATGCAAATATGTATTTACATGTATACTTATACTCCATCCACATGCGTAGGACAGATCATATTGCTTACAGACGAGATCACCAGATTGTTCACAAGACATATCTTCAGATTGTTCACAAACTTGTCATCAGATTCTTCACAAAACGTGATACAAGACTGTCCACAGAATATGTAACCAGACTGTCCACAACACGTTGCTAGATCGTTCAAATGATTGGTCATTAATCCTTTCATAAGGAAGGTGACCAGACTGTTTACAGGACAGATCACCAGACATTTACAGGCGATCACAAAATTCTTCACAGGAATAGATCACCAGACATGATCAGATTTTTTCACAGGAATAAATAATCAGACATTTACAGGATATCAGAATTCTTCACAGGGACAGGTTACCAGACATTTACAGGATATCACAAAATTCTTCAAAGGAATAGATCACCAGTACTAACAGGATATCAGAATTTTTCACAGGGACAGATCACCGGACATTTACAGTATATTGTAAATTCTTCACAGGGACAGGTCACCAGACATCGACAGGATATCACAAAATTCTTCACAAGGCAGATCACCAGACATTTACAGGATATCAGAATCGTTCACAGGGACAGATCACCAGCCATTTACAGAATACAAAATTCTTCACAGGGACAGATCAGATATCTACAGGATATCACAAAATTCTTCACAAGGCAGATCACCAGACATTTACAGGATATCACAAAACTCTTTACATGGACAGATCACCAGGCATTTACAGAATATCACAAAATTCCTCACGAGGCAAATCACCAGACATTTACAGAACACAAAATTCTTCACAGGGACAGATCACCAGACATTTACAGGATACAACATTCTTCACAAGGCAGATCACCAAACATTTACAGGATACACAATTCTTCACAGGGACAGATCACCAAACATTTACAGGATACACAATTCTTCACAGGGACAGATCACCAGACATTTACAGGATACAAAATTCTTCACAAGGCAGATCACCAGACATTTACAGGATACACAATTCTTCACATGGACAGATCACCAAACATTTACAGGATACAAAATTCTTCACATGGACACATCACCAGACATTTACAGGATACAAAATTCTTCACAGGAACAGATCACCAGACATTTACAGGATATCACAAAATTCTTCACAGGGATAGATCACCAGACATTTACAGGATACAAAATCCTTCGCAGGGACAGATCATCAGACATTTACAGGATATCACAAAATTCTTCACAGGGACAGATCACCAGACATTTACAGGATATCACAAAATTCTTCGCAGGGACAGATCACCAGACATTTACAGGATATCACAAAATTCCTCACAGGGACAGATCACTAGACATTTACAGGATATCACAAAATTCCTCACAGGGACAGATCACCAGACATTTACAGGATACAAAATCCTTCTCAGGGACAGATTACCAGACATTTACAGGATACAAAATTCTTCACAAGGCAGATCACCAGACATTTACAAGATACACAGTTCTTCACATGGACAGATCACCAAACATTTACGGGATACAAAATTCTTCACATGGACAGATCACCAGATATTTACAGGATAAAAAATTCTTCACAGGAACAGATCACCAGACATTTACAGGATATCACAAAATTCTTCATAGGGACAGATCACCAGACATTTACAGGATACAACATTCTTCACAGGGACAGATCACCAGACATTTACAGGATACAAAATTCTTCATAGGAACAGATCACCAGACATTTACAGGATATCACAAAATTCTTCATAGGGATAGATCACCAGACATTTACAGGATACAAAATCCTTCTCAGGGACAGATCACCAGACATTTACAGGATATCACAAAATTCTTCACAGGGACAGATCACCAGACATTTACAGGATATCACAAAATTCTTCGCAGGGACAGATCACCAGACATTTACAGGATATCACAAAATTCCTCACAGGGACAGATCACCAGACATTTACAGGATATCACAAAATTCCTCACAGGGACAGATCACCAGACATTTACAGGATATCACAGAATTCTTCACATTGACAGATCACCAGATTGTTAACGGGACAAGTTAACCAGAACGCAAATAGGACAGGTCACCAGAGAGAGAGAGAGAGAGAGAGAGAGAGAGAGAGAGAGAGAGAGAGAGAGAGAGAGAGAGAGAGAGAGAGAGAGAGAGAGAGAGAGATTCTTAGTTTTTGTTTTTTATCAATACTGGTTTGCAGAAGAAGAAAAAAGACAGCATTCCCAACGAGTGAAGTATACTTTATAGAAAAATGTAGGATTAAGTATTTTGACTTTTTTCGCGCAACATGAGATGGTCAATCCGTTATGGCTGATATTTGAGAGATCACTGATCATTTCAACCAATGATAAGTCAGCTAAGAGTCGTGTGTCTCATGCCTGGACAGTCAGAGGAGGACTTGTCTATTTTTGCTCGGACAGTCAGATATCTTATCCATTCTTGCTTGGGTAGTCACGTCCATTATTGTTTGGGTAGTCAGATATCTTGTCCATTATTTCTAGGGCAGTCAGATATCTTGTCCATTATTGCTAGGGCTGTCAGAGATCTTGTCCATTATTTCTAGGGCAGTCAGATATCTTGTCCATTATTTCTAGGGCTGTCAGAGATCTTGTCCATTCTTGCTAGGGCAGTCAAATATCTTGTCCATTATTTCTAGGGCTGTCAGAGATCTTGTCCATTATTTCTAGGGCTGTCAGAGATCTTGTCTATTCTTGCTAGGGCAGTCAGATATCTTGTCCATTCTTGCTAGGGCAATCAGATACCTTGTCCATTATTGCTAGGGCAGTCAGATACCTTGTCCATTATTGCTAGGGCAGTCAGATACTTTGTCCATCTCTTTGGACAGCCAGAGATCTTGTTAATTATTGATTGAACAGTCAGAGATCTTGTTAATTATTGATTGGGCAGTTAGATATTTTGTCAATTACTGATTCGATAGTTAGAGATCTTGCCCATTATTGCTTTGGCAGTCAGAGATCTTGTCCATTATTGATTGAACAGTCAGAGATCTTGTCCATTATTGATTGGGCAGTCAGAAATCTTGTCCATTATTGATGGGACAGTCAGAGATGATCTTATCCATTATTCATGGGGCAGTCAGAGATGATCTTGTCCATTATTGATTGAACAGTCAGAGATGATTTTGTTCATTATTGACTGGACAGTCAGAGATGATCTTGTCCATTATTGACTGGACAGTCAGAGATGATCTTGTCCATTATTGACTGAACAGTCAGAGATCTTGTCCATTATTGATGGGACAGTCAGAGATGATCTTGTCCATTATTGATTAAACAGTCAGAGATTATCTTGTCCATTATTCACTGGACAGTCAGAGATGATCTTGTCCATTATTGATTAAACAGTCAGAGATGATCTTGTCCATTATTGATGGGGCAGTCAGAGATGATCTTGTCCATTATTGACTGGACAGTCAGAGATTATCTTCTCCATTATTGACTGGACAGTCAGAGATGATCTTGTCCATTATTGACTGGACAGTCAGAGATGATCTTGACCATTATTGATTGAACAGTCAGAGATGATCTTGTCCATTATTGACTGGACAGTCAGAGATGATCTTGTCCATTATTGATGGGGCAGTCAGAGATGATCTTGTCCATTATTGATGGGACAGTCAGAGATGATCTTGTCCATTATTGATTGAACAGTCAGAGATGATCTTGTCCATTATTGATGGGACAGTCAGAGATGATCTTGTCCATTATTGACTGGACAGTCAGAGATGATCTTGTCCATTATTGATGGGGCAGTCAGAGATGATCTTGTCCATTATTGACTGGACAGTCAGAGATGATCTTGTCCATTATTGATTGAACAGTCAGAGATGATCTTGTCCATTATTGATGGGACAGTCAGAGATGATCTTGTCCATTATTGATGGGACAGTCAGAGATGATTTTGTCCATTATTGAAGGGACAGTCAGAGATGATCTTGTCCATTATTGACTGGACAGTCAGAGATGATCTTGTCCATTATTGATTGAACAGTCAGAGATGATTTTGTCCATTATAGATGAGACAGTCAGAGATGATCTTGTCCATTATTGACTGGACAGTCAGAGATCTTGTCCATTATTGATGGGACAGTCAGAGATGATCTCGTCCATTATTGATTGAACAGTCAGAGATGATCTTGTCCATTATTGACTGGACAGTCAGAGATGATCTTGTCCGTTATTGATGGGACAGTCAGAGATGATCTTATCCATTATTGATGGGACAGTCAGAGATGATCTTGTCCATCATTGATTGAACAGTCAGAGATGATCTTGTCCATTATTGATGGGACAGTCAGAGATGATCTTGTCCATTATTGATGGGACAGTCAGAGATGATTTTGTCCATTATTGAAGGGACAGTCAGAGATGATCTTGTCCATTATTGACTGGACAGTCAGAGATGATCTTGTCCATTATTGATTGAACAGTCAGAGATGATTTTGTCCATTATAGATGAGACAGTCAGAGATGATCTTGTCCATTATTGACTGGACAGTCAGAGATGATCTTGTCCATTATTGATGGGACAGTCAGAGATCTTGTCCATTATTGATGGGACAGTCAGAGATGATCTTGTCCATTATTGATTGGACAGTCACAGGTCTTGCCTATCATTGACTGGACAGTCACAGGTCTTGTCCATTATTGACTGGACAGTCATAGGTCTTGCCTATCATTGACTGGACAGTCACAGGTCTTGTCCATTATTGCTTAGACAGTCACAGGTCTTGTTCATTACTGATTGGACAGTCAGAGATCTCGTCGATTTTTGTTTGTATAGTCAATAATCTTGTTGGTGATTACTTGCGCAATCAAGAATTTTGTTGGCAGTCAGAACTTCTTGATTTTTTGCTTGGAGACTCAGAGACTTTGTTGCAGGACAGTCAAGGATCTCGTCGATTCATGCTTAAGCAGTCAGAGATCTCTGCAGTACCTGTCCTCAATCATGTGCCAGATGATAGAGGTGTTATGAGCAGTCCGGTCCTTCCAAATGCCTATCTAGGAGTTGTTTGGCCAGCTTCTGCGAAGTCTGCCGTTCCATTGTGTTTTGGAAGGCGGAACGGGACTCGCAGCTAGATGCACGCTGGTACCAGGCGAGTTTATAACTCTCGACAACCTTGGGGAGTGGGGTGAGGGATGGAAGAGTGGAGGGGATGACGGTCAGAGGGGTCGGGGGGGGGGGGAAGGGGAGGTTTGTCAGCCAGAATAATTATGTGTAAATTGGCTGCCTGACAATCAGTTATGTTATGTATCTCGTGCTAGACGCAGAGAACCCACGCATAAATCGCATGGACTGATCGTGCCATGAACAAAAAGTACCCTTCTCCTTTAACAGCAGATATGTCTGGATGAGGACACCACCACTAGAATATAATTCTGATTCACAAATGTACCTTTAATGTAAGAAACCTGTTTGTTGGGGTATCTGTGTGTGTGTGTGTGTGTTTGCTTGCTCGGATGTGTGTGTGTGTGTGAGAGAGAGAGAGAGAGAGTGTGTGTGTGTGTGTGTGTGTGTGTGCGCATGCGCGCGCGCGTGCGTATGTCTGTGTGTGTGTGTGTGCGCGCGCGCGCGCGCGCGCGCGTGTGTGTGTGTGTGTGTGTGTGTGTGTGTGTGTGTGTGTGTGTGTGTGTGTGTGTGTGTGAGTGAGTGATAAACAACATCACATATGTGTATTTTGTGCTTATGCACGAGCGTAAATGCGCGCTTGTTTCACAGTTTCTGCACGATCCAACCAACTGAGACTTTAACTGCTTTTTTTTTCCTTCCGCAGTTCCGCCAGGCTTTCTACACAGCGGCGCCTTGCTGCAAGTCGTGTCTGTGCGGGAGCTCAGAGCAGTCGGAGACTTCGGAGACAATGCAGGATGAGTCTGGGGCAGTGGTGGACGACCCCGCGACAAAACCCAGTGGAGGCAGAAAAAGGAGCCTCCCAGGAGCTCATTTAGCGGGACGTCAGAAAGCAGCAAAGTGACGTCCAAACCAGAGTCCCAGACCATGGTGTTGTTGGGACAGAATGGGAAGGTGAACTGCGAGTTGGCTGACAAGGTCGTGGAGATGGTCCCTTTGAAGACTTAAGCGGATGACCAGATCCTTGAATCATTGTAAGATTGAAGAGGATCTGAAAATCCATAATGACGTATAAGAGTGAAGAGGATCTCTGAATCAGTAACCACTATCCACCTCCCTTACACAAAACGAAAATACAAAAAGAAACTACAAACGCATGGTGCATTTGAATGTTTAAGAATTTAACATTCATGGTCCACTTGAAGATCTAAAGGACCTGAGATTCACAGTCTGTTCGAAGATCTAAAGGACTTGGCATTCACGACCCTTTAAAAAAAAAAAAAAAAAAAGCCAAATGGCCTCACATTCACAATCGCCTTAAACCCCTACATGATTTGATACGCATGATCCCCCTTGACGTTTGGAGGACGTCACATTCGTGATCCCTTTGCATTCTAAAAGACATGAAACATTGATACCTGTGAAGACCTAGAAGACTTTGGATTCATGATCCATGTGTGAGTCTTATGGACATGGTTTTCATAATCCCTTTACAGAGTCAAATGACTTGGCATATACGGTCCTTTTGAAGACCTACGTTATTTTCATTCATTATCCCTGGAATGACCTAAATATAAAACATAAACTGACATTCATAATCCCGTTGAAGACCTAAAGTTTCCTTTGAAGAATGAAGAAAGTTAAAAGATGTAAAATTCAAGAGAATCTGATAATCAATGATCCCTTTGAAGATTTCAGATGATCTGAAAATCCATGGTACTTAGAGGAATAAAGCGGATATGAAAATCCACGGACTGGATCTACGTGAAAACTGGATCCGCGGTTCATGATGACATTGTCTTAAAAAAAAAAAAACTAAAACGAAAAAGCAAACTAACTTCGACTTGTGATTCCAGAAGGTTTCAGTGTGCTGTCATAAAACAAACATAAACTTCGACTTCAGCTTCTAGAAGCTATGAACCAGCTGTGAGTACAATGTGTTATAATGATTTAGAGAAGCTGATGTCTACTGACATTACTGCCGGGAATACTAAGCTTTGGGTTAATCGTAGTGCGTGAAAGTACCGAAAGAGACTGAAGACGTCAAGCATCTGGAATTCTGGGAAAGATTCCATGGTGATGGTTTTTTCCCCACTGATAGCGTTTAAGGGCCTTTTCACAACCAAAAGCAAAGCAGAATTCTCTACACAGCACAATCAGTGCGAGAGCTGATTTCTTGTTGGTGTGTGTGAAAGTCTAAAAACTCATCATCTAATTGGAAGTCTAATTGGAAGTCGACGGCGAGAAGATGTGTACAACTACGTTCGTCTCCATGAAGATAAAGTCTACCTTTCAAAAGCTTGAACCCGTGATTTGAGAAAACGGTTTGTGGAAATCATAGTCTGTAGCCCGTTTCCTTGACGACGAATCCATTTGTGGCCGATTCTACCTTGTCTTGAGAATGAACCAACTCGTGATCCTTTCTCAATAATTCACAAAGCAGACACGAAAGTCTGTGTGAGCAGCTCTCCGAACAAATGTATAATGTATAGAAGAGATAGAATTCCAAACTCACTTGAGTTCTAATTCATTCTATTGAAAGAGAATGAAGAGAGGTGGCAAAGAAAAGGTAGCTCATGCAGAATTCAGGGGGAGAGAGCTGAGATGGCAGAGAAATGATGACTCAGATTTCAGGGCAAAACGAACAAACTGAGATGATAGAGAAAAGGTTACTCCTATAGATTTCAGAGAAACGGGACGAATTGAGATGATACAGTAAAAGGTAACTCATACTGATTTCAGGGGAAATGGAACTAACCGACACAGCAGAGGCAGGGTAACTCGTATAGATTTCAAGGAAAAGGGAAGTCAGTAATGTGACATGACTTTGACCGAGATCACGGTGTCACGTGACCCGCCAGTTAGTCCTTATCTCCACCAAGGACGTTGGGTTTCACACACAACGCGCGCGCGCGCGCGCGCACACACACACATCTTCCTCCCTCCCCTCCTCCATCCCCCTCCGTCCCCCCCCCCCTCCCCCAACTCCCTGCTGGTTTCTTTCTGTGTCTGTCTGTCAACAAGACGATGCTCAAACTATGGACCTGATTTTAACAAAACTTCACAGAAAGCTGGCATGTTATCTGAGTATACATTCTCTAACTTTTGGTGTAGATCCATGCTCTGGATTTGGAACAAAAAGCAAATAGAGGACCATTCAACCACGGATTTTCACGAAACTTGGCTTTAAAAAAATGAAAATGCAGACCGTAGCCCATGACGACCACATTCGAGCTTCCTGTGGATCTGTGGTATGGATTTGAATACTACGGCGGATCCAGGATTCTTCCACTTCGGCAGAGGTCTGTGCTCTCCCGAGTGCCCTTGTAGTGAAGGGTGAGAATTCCTGGCCCTGTAGTGAAGGGTGAGAATTCATGGCCTTGTAGTGAAGGGTGAGAATTCCTGGCCCTGTAGTGAAGGGTGAGAATTCCTGGCCTTGTAGTGAAGGGTGAGAATTCATGGCCTTGTAGTGAAGGGTGGGAATTCCTGGCCTTGTAGTGAAGGGTGAGAATTCCTGGCCTGGTAGTGCCTGGCCTTGTAGTGAAGGGTGAGAATTCATGGCCTTGCAGTGAAGGGTGAGAATTCCTGGCCTTGTAGTGAAGGGTGAGAATTCCTGGCCTTGTTGTGAAGGGTGAGAATTCCTGGTCTTGTAGTGAAGGGTGAGAATTCCTGGCCTTGTAGTGAAGGGTGAGAATTCCTGGCCTTGTAGTGAAGGGTGAGAATTCCTGGCCTTGTAGTGAAGGGTGAGAATTCCTGGCCTTGAGGATGGCCTGGCTTGTAGTGAAGGGTGGAGCGAATTCCTGGCCTTGTAGTGAAGGGTGAGAATTCCTGGCCTTGTAGTGGTCCTGGCCTTGTAGTGAAGGGTGAGAATTCCTGGCCTTGTAGTGAAGGGTGAGAATTCCTGGCCTTGTAGTGAAGGGTGAGAATTCCTGGCCTTTAGTGCCTGGCTGTAGTGAAGGGTGAGAATTCCTGGCCTTGTAGTGAAAGGTAGGAAATTCCTGGCCTTGTAGTGAAGGGTGAGAATTCCTGGCCTTGTGTGAAGGGTGAGGAATTCCTGGCCTGGTAGTGAAGGGTGGAGAATTCCTGGCCTTGTAGTGAAGGGTGGGAATTCCTGGCCTTGTAGTGAAGGGTGTGGAATTCCTGGCCTTTAGTGCCTGGCCTTGTAGTGAAGGGTGGGAATTCCTGGCCTGTGTAGTGAAGGGTGGAATTCCTGGCCTTGTAGTGAAGGGTGAGAATTTCCTGGCCTCTTGTAGTGAAGGGTGAGAATTCCTGGCCTTGTAGTGAAGGGTGGGAATTCCTGGCCTTGTAGTGCCTGGCCTTGTAGTGAAGGTGTGAGAAATCCTGGCCTTGTAGTGAAGGGTGAGAATTCCTGGCCTTGTAGTGAAGGGTGGAATTCCTGGCCTTGTAGTGAAGGGTGAGAATTCCTGGCCTTGTAGTGAAGGATGAGAATTCTGGCCTGTAGTGCCTGGCCTTGTAGTGAAGGTGAGAATTCCTGGCCTTGTAGTGAAGGTGAGAATTCCTGGCCTTGTAGTGCCTGGCCTTGTAGTGAAGGGTGAGAATTCATTCTGGCCTTGTAGTGAAGGGTGAGAATTCATGGCCTTGTAGTGAAGGGTGAGAATTCTGGCCTTGTAGTGCTGGCTTGTAGTGAAGGTGAGAATTCATGGCCTTGTAGTGAAGGGTGAGAATTCCTGGCCTTGTAGTGAAGGGTGAGAATTCTGGCTTGTAGTGAAGGGTGAGAATTCTGGCCTTGTATGAAGGGTGAGAATTCTGGCCTTGTAGTGAAGGGTGAGAATTCCTGGCCTTGTAGTGCCTGGCCTTGTAGTGAAGGGTGAGAATTCCTGGCCTTGTAGTGAAGGGTGAGAATTCTGGCCTTGTAGTGAAGGGTGAGAATTCCTGGCCTTGTAGTGCTGGCCTGAGTGAAGGGCTGAGAATTCCTGGCCTTGTAGTGAAGGGTGAGAATTCCTGGCCTTGTAGTGAAGGGTGGGAATTCCTGACCTTGTAGTGAAGGGGTGAGAATTCCTTTGGCCTTGTAGTGAAGGGTGGGAATTCCTGCTGGCTTGTAGTGAAGGGGGAGAATTCATGGCCTTGTAGTGAAGGGTGGGAATTCCTGGCCTTGGTAGTGAAGGGTGAGAATTCCTGGCCTTGTAGTGAAGGGTGGAATTCGGGCCTTGTAGTGAAGGGTGAGAATTCATGGCCTTGTAGTGAAGGTGGAATTCCTGCGCTTGTAGTGAAGGTGGATTCCGCCTTGTAGTGAAGGGTGGAATTCTGGCTTGTAGTGAAGGGTGGAATTCCTGCCTTGTGAAGGTGCCTGCCTTGTAGTGAAGGTGAGAATTCCTGGCCTTGTAGTGAAGGTGAGAATTCCTGGCCTTGTAGTGAAGGGTGGAATTCCTGGCCTTGTAGTGAAGGGTGAGAATTCCTGGCCTTGTATGAAGGGTGAGAATTCTGGCCTTGTAGTGAAGGGTGAGAATTCTGGCCTTGTAGTGAAGGGTGAATTCTGGCCTTGTAGTGCCTGGCCTTGTAGTGAAGGTGAGAATTCCTGGCCTTTGTAGTGAAGGGTGAGAATTCCTGGCCTTGTAGTGAAGGGTGAGAATTCCTGGCCTTGTAGTGAAGGGTGAGAATTCCTGGCCTTGTAGTGAAGGGTGAGAATTCTGCCTGTAGTCCTGCTGTAGTGAAGGGAGAATTCCTGGCCTTGTAGTGAAGGGTGAGAATTCCTGGCCTTGTAGTGAAGGGTGGAATTCCTGGCCTTGTAGTGAAGGGTGAGAATTCTGGCCTTGTAGTGAAGGGTGAGAATTCCTGGCCTTGTAGTGCCTGGCCTTGTAGTGAAGGTGAGAATTCATGGCCTTGTAGTGAAGGTGAGAATTCCTGGCCTTGTAGTGAAGGGTGAAATCTGGCCTTGTAGTGAAGGGTGAGAATTCTGGCCTTGTAGTGAAGGGGGAATTCCTGGCCTTGTAGTGCCTGGCCTTGTAGTGAAGGGTGGAATTCTGGCCTTGTAGTGAAGGGTGGAATTCCTGGCCTTGTAGTGCCTGGCCTTGTAGTGAAGGGTGAATTCTGGCCTTGTAGTGAAGGGTGAGAATTCCTTGGCCTTGTAGTGAAGGGTGGAATTCATGGCCTTGTAGTGAAGGGTGGAATTCCTGGCCTTGTAGTGCTGGCCTTGTAGTGAAGGGTGCGAATTCATGGCCTTGTAGTGAAGGGTGGGAATTCTGGCCTTGTAGTGTCTGGCCTTGTAGTGAAGGGTGGAATTCCTGGCCTTGTAGTGAAGGGTGAGAATTCTGGCCTTGTATGCCTGGCCTTGTAGTGAAGGGTGAATTCCTGGCCTTGTAGTGAAGGGTGAGAATTCCTGGCCTTGTAGTGAAGGGTGAGAATTCCTGGCCTTGTAGTGAAGGGTGGAATTCCTGGTCCTTGTAGTGAAGGTGAGAATTTGGCCTTTAATGCTGGCCTTGTAGTGAAGGTGAGAATTCTGGCCTGTAGTGAAGGGTGAGAATTCCTGGCCTTGTAGTGCTGGCTTGTAGTGAAGGGTGAGAATTCTGGCTTGTAGTGAAGGGTGAGAATTCTGGCCTTGTAGTGAAGGGTGAGAATTCCTGGCCTTGTAGTGCCTGGCCTTGTAGTGAAGTGGAATTCATGGCTTGTTGAGGGTGAGAATTCCTGGCCTGTAGTGAGGTGGAATTCCTGGCCTTGTAGTGAAGGGTGAGAATTCCTGGCCTTGTAGTGAAGGGTGAGAATTCCTGGCCTTGTTGTGAAGGGTGAGAATTCCTGGCCTTGTGAGTGCCTGGCCTTGTATGTAAGGGTGAGAATCCTGGCCTTGTATGAAGGGTGAGAATTCCTGCCTGGTAGTGAAGGGTGAGAATCCCTGGCCTTGTAGTGCCTGGCCTTGTAGTGAAGGGGAATTCCTGGCCTTGTAGTGAAGGGTGAGAATTCCTGGCCTTGTAGGGTGAAGGGTGAGAATTCATGGCCTTGTAGTGAAGGGTGAGAATTCCTGGCCTTGTAGTGAAGGGTGGAATTCCTGGCCTTGTAGTGAAGGGAGAATTCCTGGCTTGTAGTGAAAGGTGAGAATTCCTGGCCTTGTAGTGAAGGGTGAGAATTCCTGGCCTTGTTGTGAAGGTGGGAATTCCTGGCCTGTAGTGAAGGGTGAGAATTCCTGGCCTTGTAGTGAAGGGTGGAATTCCTGGCCTTGTAGTGAAGGGTGGAATTCCTGGCCTTCTAGTGCCTGGCTTGTAGTGAAGGGTGGAATTCTGGCTGTAGTGAAGGTGGGAATTCCTGGCCTTGTAGTGAAGGGTGAGAATCCTGGCCTTGTAGTGAAGGGTGAGAATTCCTGGCCTTGTAGTGAAGGGTGGAATTCCTGGCCTTGTAGTGCCTGGCCTTGTAGTGAAGGGTGAGAATCCCTGGCCTTGTAGTGAAGGGTGAGAATTCCTGGCCTTGTAGTGAAGGTGAGAATTCCTGGCCTTGTAGTGAAGGGTGAGAATTCCTGGCCTTGTAGTGAAGGATGAGAATTCCTGGCCTTGTATGCCTGTCTTGTAGTGAAGGGTGAGAATTCATGGCCTTGTAGTGAAGGGTGAGAATTCCTGGCCTTGTAGTGAAGGGGAGAATTCATGGCCTTGTAGTGAAGGTGAGAATTACTGTCCTGTGTAGTGAAGGGTGAGAATTCATGGCCTTGTAGTGAAGGGTGAGAATTCCTGGCCTTGTAGTGAAGGGTGAGAATTCCTGGCCTTGTAGTGAAGGGTGAGAATTCCTGGCCTTGTAGTGAAGGGTGAGAATTCCTGGCCTTGTAGTGCCTGGTCTTGTAGTGAAGGTGAGAATCCTGGCCTTGTAGTGAAGGATGAGAATTCCTGGCCTTGTAGTGAAGGGTGAGAATTCCTGGCCTTGTAGTGAAGGGTGAGAATTCCTGGCCTTGTAGTGAAGGTTGGGAATTCCTGGCCTTGTAGTGCCTGGCCTTGTAGTGAAGGGTGGGAATTCCTGGCCTTGTAGTGAAGGGTGAGAATTCCTGGCCTTGTAGTGCCTGGCCTTGTAGTGAAGGGTGGGAATTCCTGGCCAAGTAGTGAAGGGTGAGAATTCCTGGCCTTGTAGTGAAGGGTGGGAATTCCTGGCCTTGTAGTGAAGGGTGGGAATTCCTGGCCTTGTAGTGAAGGGTGAGAATTCCTGGCCTTGTAGTGCCTGGCCTTGTAGTGAAGGATGAGAATTCATGGCCTTGTAGTGAAGCGTGAGAATTCCTGGCCTTGTAGTGAAGGGTGAGAATTCCTGGCCTTGTAGTGCCTGGCCTTGTAGTGAAGGGTGAGAATTCCTGGCCTTGTAGTGAAGGGTGAGAATTCCTAGCCTTGTAGTGAAGGGTGAGAATTCCTGGCCTTGTAGTGAAGGGTGAGAATTCCTGGCCTTGTAGTGCCTGGCCTTGTAGTGAAGGATGAGAATTCATGGCCTTGTAGTGCCTGGCCTTGTAGTGAAGGGTGGGAATTCCTGGCCTTGTAGTGAAGGGTGAGAATTCATGGCCTTGTAGTGAAGGGTGAGAATTCCTGGCCTTGTAGTGCCTGGCCTTGTAGTGAAGGGTGAGAATTCCTGGCCTGGTAGTGAAGGGTGAGAATTACTGGCCTTGTAGTGAAGGGTGAGAATTCCTGGCCTTGTAGTGAAGGGTGAGAATTCCTGGCCTTGTAGTGCCTGGCCTTGTAGTGAAGGGTGAGAATTCCTGGCCTTGTAGTGAAGGGTGGGAATTCCTGGCCTTGTAGTGAAGGGTGAGAATTCATGGCCTTGTAGTGAAGGGTGAGAATTCCTGGCCTTGTAGTGCCTGGCCTTGTAGTGAAGGGTGAGAATTCCTGGCCTTGTAGTGAAGGGTGAGAATTCCTGGCCTTGTAGTGAAGGGTGAGAATTACTGGCCTTGTAGTGAAGGGTGAGAATTACTGGCCTTGTAGTGAAGGGGAGAATTACTGGCCTTGTAGTGAAGGGTGAGAATTCCTGGCCTTGTAGTGAAGGGTGAGAATTCCTGGCCTTGTAGTGAAGGGTGAGAATTACTGGCCTTGTAGTGAAGGGTGAGAATTCCTGGCCTTGTAGTGCCTGGCCTTGTAGTGAAGGGTGAGAATTCCTGGCCTTGTAGTGAAGGGTGAGAATTCATGGCCTTGTAGTGCCTGGCCTTGTAGTGAAGGGTGGGAATTCCTGGCCAAGTAGTGAAGGGTGAGAATTCCTGGCCTTGTAGTGAAGGGTGGGAATTCCTGGCCTTGTAGTGAAGGGTGGGAATTCCTGGCCTTGTAGTGAAGGGTGAGAATTCCTGGCCTTGTAGTGCCTGGCCTTGTAGTGAAGGGTGAGAATTCCTGGCCTTGTAGTGAAGGGTGAGAATTCCTGGCCTTGTAGTGCCTGGCCTTGTAGTGAAGGGTGAGAATTCCTGGCCTTGTAGTGAAGGGTGGGAATTCCTGGCCTTGTAGTGAACGGTGGGAATTCCTGGTCTTGTAGTGAAGGGTGAGAATTCCTGGCCTTGTAGTGAAGGGTGAGAATTCCTGGCCTTGGAGTGAAGGGTGAGAATTTCTGGCCTTGTAGTGCCTGGCCTTGTAGTGAAGGGTGAGAATTCCTGGCCTTGTAGTGAAGGGTGGGAATTCCTGGCCTTGTAGTGAAGGGTGAGAATTCCTGGCCTTGTAGTGAAGGGTGAGAATTCCTGGCCTTGTAGTGCCTGGCCTTGTAGTGAAGGGTGAGAATTCCTGGCCTTGTAGTGAAGGGTGGGAATTCCTGGCCTTGTAGTGAAGGGTGAGAATTCCTGGCCTTGTAGTGAAGGGTGTGAATTCCTGGCCTTGTAGTGCCTGGCCTTGTAGTGAAGGGTGAGAATTCCTGGCCTTGTAGTGAAGGGTGAGAATTCCTGGCCTTGTAGTGAAGGGTGAGAATTCCTGGCCTTGTTGTGCCTGGCCTTGTAGTGAAGGGTGAGAATTCCTGGCCTTGTAGTGAAGGGTGAGAATTCCTGGCCTTGTGGTGAAGGGTGAGAATTACTGGCCTTGTAGTGAAGGGTGAGAATTACTGGCCTTGTAGTGAAGGGGAGAATTACTGGCCTTGTAGTGAAGGTTGAGAATTCCTTGCCTTGTAGTGAAGGGTGAGAATTCCTGGCCTTGTAGTGAAGGGTGAGAATTACTGGCCTTGTAGTGAAGGGTGAGAATTCCTGGCCTCTATCGTTAGGTGCCTGGTGGGTTTGGTGGTAAAGCGCCTAGTTTATAGTATCTGACGTTGCGAGTTGTCCGAGCTCTCTAACACCCACTTTGGCAATTTTGCTGTCCATCTTAACCTGATGTCGTCCTGGTGGTATCAATACAGTGTTCTGTAGGTTCTCTTCCCCCACCTTCTTCCCCCCTCCTTCTCCTCCGCCCTCTTTCCTCCCTGCTCTCCTCCTCTTCCCTCCCACTCTCCTGAGATGATTATTCCCGTCTGCCGTGTCCCATGAAATGGATGGGCATTAAATCTAAAGAGAACACACTGACCAGCACCATTGTGAGATCCGCCTGAAAATGGGAGATGGGAAACCAGTGCTAAATGTAGATTTTCTTCTTCTTCTGCGAACGCAGGCTGATACTCCTGCGGACACTCCCTATGTGGACAGACAAATAGTAATCCCATCTACCCAACAAAGGGAGTGGACGTTTGTGTGTATGACCGTTTTTTATCCCGCCATTAAGGTAGCCATACTCCATCTTCGGGGAGCTAAATGTAGATAAATCAGGACGAAATGGAGGAGGAAGTGGGTGGACTGGTGAGTAGGGTGGTCTGATTTGTTCACTAACTCAAATTAAACACATAACAACAACAACAACAAAGAAAAAGAAAACTCAGTCATGCGGCGGGCCGGGCCGGGCGGTGGCTGTGGACGGGAGCGGGGAAGAGGAATGGGGGGAGGGAGGGAGGGGGGGAGCGTCGAAATGAATGACATGGGTGCAATGCCACTGAGGTAGCACAGAAGATGGGACAGAAAAAAAAATTCGGTCACATTGCATGCATATTCAGTAATGCTGAAGCAATATTTCGACGATGAAGAAAAAATGAGATGTATGTGATGTTTTGAATGATTCTTTCATCGATGTTGTTCATGTGAGAGGAGGGAGGAAAGACGGGAGAAGGGGAGGAGGGTGTTGCAGGGGGGAAGGGGAAGGGAGGATTGCAAGAGAGATGGGCCATAAGACTGATGATAATACTCTATGAAAACACTGTTGTTCTGGATTGGGGACTGTCGATGTTTTTAAGACGATGAGGGTCTCAGCGGATGTCTGACCTACGCATTAGCCCAACGCGCTGGTCAGACCTTGAGTGCCTACCTACCATTTTTTTTTTTTTTTTTTGTGGATGTACACGTGTGTGTATGATGTGTGGGCATGGGCCCATGTGTGTGCGTGGGCGCATGTGTGTGTGTGTGTGTGTGTGTGTGTGTGTGTGTGTGTGTGTGTGTGTGTGCGCGCGCGCGCGCGCGCGCAGGCATGTGTGCGCGTTTGTGTGTGTGTGTGTGTGTGCAGAAGTGCGTGTGCATATGTGTGTGTGTGTGTGTGTGTGTGTGTGTGTGTGTGTGTGTGTGTGTGTGTGTGTTGTAATTTGTGGGTGTGTGTGAGCACACGTATCTGCATATAGGCTATATGTGTACATATCTGTGTGTATGTGTGTGTCTTTGTATGTGGGCGTGTGTGCATGCGCATGTGTGTGTGTGCATTAGTGCGCTTATGTGTATGCGTGTGTGTGCGCGTGTGTGTCAGTGTGGCCGTGTACATGCACACATGTGTATATGTATGTGGATCAAATCATGCGTAGTGTGGTCTCAAAACTTAGCGGATGTGGTGTAGCGTATATGGACTAGTCCGCACGCAGTGATGCCAACTTGATGAAACTGAAACTGAAACTAAGACGATGATATTTATACATGGGTGACAAATAGAATATCTTCAAAACACAGACAAAAACATAACTTCATGTGAAAATACAAAAATCGACCTTATGTTGGAATGAACAGTCGAAGGAGGATGAATCCGATTTCGACTGGAGGTTCTATGGCGCTGTAAAGACGCTTATAATGCAAGTGTTCTGAAATTAAAAACACGTCGATGGAGAAAGGCTCAAAAGGCGCTTCGAAGGCATCCTGTTGAATTATCTGTTTTACTGCCCGCTTTTCTGTGGAGCTATTCGTCTGTTTTTCTTGCCTGGTTATTTGACTGGAGGACCTGAGTGACTCTTTCATATCTCTGTGTTCATTGTTCTCTCGTTCGAGACGTGAGTTCAGCCTCTAGCTCATCTCTCCTGTGGGGGTGTCGGGTTTGGGAGATTTGGAAGAAATGCTCCCGTGCTCTGAGTGTGTGTGTGTGTGTGTGTGTGTGTGTGTGTGTGTGTGTGTGTGTGTCTGTGTCTGTGTGTCTGTGTGTCTGTGTTTGTGTGACTGTGTGTGTATGTGTGCGTGTGTGAGTGACAGTTTTGCTGTTGTTGTTGTTGTTTTGCAGCTGGCGTATTCACTCTTTTCGCTACTCGGGATTGGTATGCATCATTTTGTTTCGTGATTTCCCCCCTTAAAGTCATTCCAGACCAGAAATTTTTATAGGCGTATTTTTGCTGTATATTTACTACATCATTTTGGAAATCAATCAACATTGTTCTGAAAAGAAAAAAAAACATGATGATTATTTACATCACGTAATACACATACTGTCCTCACCAACAACATCACGATTTTCAAACCACATTAGTGCTGGCGTCGTTTTCATAAACCTCATCAGTTGTGACAGTGTTAATAAACCTCATCAGTTGTGACAGTGTTTATAAACTTCATCATTTGTGACACCCTTTGAAAACTCTTGTCACTTGTGACAGAATTTCATTCAGTGATTTGTTTCTCTAAATCTGTGTAATTCCAGCGTGTCATGGTTCAGTAGATGTGGTGTAGTGTATATGGACGAGTCCGCGCACGCAGTGATACTCCTTGATGAAACAAACTGATGCTGTGTTAAGCGGACATCCAAATGCATCCTGCTGTCAAATCGTCAGAGCGAATGACTGCAGAGCTGATGGCCGTGAGTTCCAAAGACACGTGGGGTCGGATTGTTACGGCCTGGAAACCCTTTCTGTCCACGTGGGCAACTGATTCAGTTCAGGGGAGGTTAAAGGCAGCGGAAGGAGAAGTATAGGCTCCGTCTGCCATCCTGCCGTGCCCTGGACACGTTGAAACTCTGACAGGTCACTGTCCCTACGGCTGATAAGCTGTGGGAACTCAACGCTGTCACATGCAGCCAGGCTTCAATCTTGACGCTGATGTCCTGTGCCGAGTGCTGAGACAAGTCAGGTGTTCCACAGGTCGTCTTCGAGCACGTCAGCTTCGCTCTTGATCCTAAGCCATCATATGTGTTTCTGCATCACACCCCTGCCGTACACGCGCGCACGCACGCGCGCGCGCGCGCGCACACACACACACACACACACATGCACGCACGCACGCACGCGCGCGCGCGCACACACACTAATACACACACACACATTCACACACACACACACACACACGCGCGCGCGCGGATTAACACACACACACACACACACACACACACACACACACACACACACACACACAGAAACACACACACACACACACACACACACACACACACACACACACACACAACACACACACACAAACACACACACACACACACACACACACACACACACACACACACACACACACACACACATACACACACACACACACACTTCATATTTGAATGTCCTTTATACACTGATCTCAGAAAGAAGTTCTTACAACAAATCTCAGCAATGCCTTTGCAGTCGTTACTCCGAGCAGTGAGAAGGATAGATTGTCAATACCTAACCAAGTATATTTTCCATGCTATTAATATGCGAAAACAGTTTCTCGAAGCTGACCACGTAAACGATAATAAATGAGTTGTGTGTATATTTTGTTACTAATGGAGCTATTAGTTTTTTTGCCTGATTTTTGTTTTTGATCACCCCTGTCCCCCACGCCTCCATTCTCCTTTTCCATCTCCCCGCCATCCCTCTTTTTGTGTTTGTATTATGGCCTATGGCTGATGTACAATAAACACTCGGACTCTCTCGGACTCTCGGACCTCACACACACACACACACACACACACACACACACACACACACACACACACACACACAGAGCGTCCCCTTGGAAGACCACTCCTGCTGCTGTGTGGAGATCTGTGCGACGCCTTGAATCCACAGTCTCAGGGTGGCCGCCCCTTACAACTCTTTCAGGCCAGTTTTACCCAAACGCTCAGCTGACCTCCAGGGTCGGCTCAGAGGCTTGCGCCATCGATCCAGCTTCCAGGGTGTTCAGAATACACAGTCTTCACGAAGACCTTCACTGTGTTTGTCTTGCAGTCTCGCCTCCAGGGAGTTCAGAATACACAATCTTCATGAAGACCCTCACTGTTCAGAATACACAGTCTTCATGAAGACCCTCACTGTTCAGAATACACAGTGTCCATGAAGACCTTCACTGTGTTTTGTCTCGCAATCTCGCCTCCAGGGAGTCCAGAATACACAGTCTTCATGAAGACCTTCACTGTGTTTGTCTTGCAGTCTCGGCATGACAATTTTCATCTCGTGGACTTCACACTTCCAACGCCATGTCAGTTTTTCCTTGTTCGTTTCATACGTTCGTCTTGGTAGTTTTACATTGTTCCTTTCACGTGTTTGCTATGGCAGTCCATCTTGTTAACTTCACACTTCCATCGCCATGTCAGTTTTACCGTGTTCGTTGCATACGTTGGTTATAGCAGTTTTACCTTGTTCATCTCACAGGTTGGCCATGGCAGTTTTACCTTGTTCATCTCACAGGTTCGCCATGGCAGTTTTACCGTGTTCGTTGCATACGTTGGTTATAGTCATTTTACTTTGTTTATATGACAGGTTCGCCATGGCAGTTTTACCTTGTTCATATCACAGATTCGTCAGGGCAATTCATCTTGTTAACTTCACACGTTCGTCATGTCAGTTTTACGTTGTTAGTTTTTACACAATGGCAATTTCACCTGTTTGTTTGACACATTCACTAGTCAGTTTCACCTCTACCTGTTTAACAAATTCGCCATGACCTTGCTCGGTTGATAAATTGGCCACGGCATTTTGACTTTGTTTGTTTCACATGTGTACAACTGCAATTGACATTGTTCATTTCAGATCATGCAGTTTTCACCTGTTCGTTTGACATGTTGCCACTTGCAATTTCATCTTGTTGATTTCACACTGTAATTTTATCTTGTTTGGGTTTTTTTTTACGCACTTTCGCCATGGCGATGTTTTCTTGTTCATTTCACACAGATTCGCCAGTCACCTTGTTCATTCCATACAGAGCAGTTTCAGCTTGTTGTTGAAAGTGATGACCAGAACATGATACAATACAGTACCACACTATCTTCATTGTTAAGGAAGTGCTGCTCATTTTTGTGCGTGTAATTTGGTGAACTAATTCGTTGAATAAAGATAAACATATGACATGCCTCTAGCTTTTCTCTTTGTGTGTGTGCGCGCGCGCGTGTATGTTTGTGTGTGTGTGTGTATGTGTGTGTGTGTGTGTGTGTGTGTGTGTGTGTGTGTGCGTGAGTGCGTGCGTGCGTGTATGTCCGTGCATGCGTGCGTGCGTGCGAGCGTAAGTGCATGTAAGCCCGCGCGCGCGCGCGCGCGCGTGTGTGTGTGTGTGTGTGTGTGTGTGTAAATGCGTGAGACAGAGATAGAGACATGGAGAGAGAGTCAGACAGAGATAGAGAGAGAGGCAGAGGGACAGAGAGGGAGGGACAGAAAGACTCAACCCGTGTGTTTGTGTGTGTGTGTGTGTGTGTGTGTGTGTGTGTGTGTGTGTGTGTGTGTGTGTCTGTGTGTGTGTGTGTACGTGAGTGTGTGTGTGTGTGTGTGTGTGTGTGTGTGTGTGTGTGTGTGTGGAGTGTACGTGAGTGTGTGTGTGTGTGTGTGTGTGTGTGTGTGTGTGTGTGTGTGTGTGTGTGTGTGTGTGTGTGTGTGTGACAGACAGACAGACAGACATGTGTATGTACATGTTGTGAGTGAAGGGACAGGGAAGAGGGATTCAGACGCAACAGCTTCACGTGTTGTCATTGTCGTGGTGTGGGTGCAGTATAAGATAGCCCTCCATCCCTCCCTCCTTTTTTTTCGCTTTCTTCCTTCCCCTCCCCCCTCCCCCTCCTTCCACCCCGCTTTAAACAGGACCACCACAACCACCACTACCACCATCACCACCCTCCATCTCCCCACCACTACCACCATCACCACCCTCCATCTCCCCTCCACCACCACCACAACCACCACCACCACCACCACCATCCTCCGTTTCTCTGGATTTGTCATCCCTGTTTGCCCTATTCCTACTGGCAGGTAGGTGTGGATGTTACACTAAGCGCAAGCTGACCCAAGGAAACCTCTCATTCTCCAGCTCAGTTGCCCGTCCTTTCCCGCGCCTGTCACGTGCGCATCACAGCAACAAACGATCACTGACCATCCATAGCGCTGGAGAAGATCTATCTTCCAAACACTTACCATCCAACCTCCTCTCTGTTTACAAAAATAGGGTGTTGTGAAGTGTTTGTCTGTTGGTTTGTCGGTTGGGTTAGTTGCTTGGTTGGTTGGTTGGTTGGTTAGTTCGTTCGTTCGTTCGTTGGTGTGTTTGATGCTGCAAAATAATGAATATTTCGTTAAGAACTGTGTACTTTGTTGCTGCTTTTTATCTTGAAAACGTTACACAGAACATTCAGGCGTAAAAAAAAAACGAAACAAAACAAAACAAAACAAAACAAAAAATGCAAACGCAATTCAGTCTTGTCCATCTTAACAGGCAGAGTCAGGAGATTTAGACAGGACAGAAAGCTATGCGTAAATCTTATAAACAAACACAGTCATCATTTTGCGCTCATGATAAAACAAAAGGCGTGTCACTCTAATCCATTGCTGATCACGCTACCCCTAAGCTAACACTGGCGTAGACAAAATGTAAACACGTATCTGAAGAGATAAGCAAACAAATAACGGGTGTTCACTTTTTATAAATGACGTTAGCGCAAATAACAGACATGTACAATAAGCACGTAAACGTAATACACCTAAGAAATGACAACAATACACATAGTAAATGACGGTAGCACACAAACAAAATGCACACACGTATAATCTGGAAACGAACAATCACCCTAGAGGCACACGTGTATGATAAACAAGCTCGTACACAAACGATAGAAAGTCATAAACTTATAGTAAAGAGACTAACTCACAATCCAAAGGCCTAGCACACGAATAGGAGGCACACAGCATAAAAACGCTAGCACGCAAATGAAAGGCACGCGAGGTACACATTGGCAATAATCTACCAATATTGCTGGCAATGTCCAAATAAAATTGCTTTCCGAGATAAAGAGTAGCTAATCCATCCGAGACTTACTTCCCTTCCGAAATGGCGCTTATTTTCATCGATGCTGATTCAATCATAGATGTCACCTGTGTCGAATATCCAAATTTGCGGGCAGGTATCTAGGTTAATATTAAAGCATTCTGGTCTTACTTTTACGTCTGACCGCGGAAGTTTTATTCTATAATGGGATGTCGCAGCTACTTCAATGTCTTTGTTCAAATAGCTGCGTTTGTGCAGAGTGCACGTGCACGAAGCGAGGTGAAAGGTCAGGTCACGTATGTCTTGTGAGTGGACGGTCACATCTTCAGGGTGCAATGTATCTGTACGCTATGTCAGTATAGTAAGTATCTCATACGCCTTTAGGCCACTCACATGTAATAAAAGGTATTCACATATGATGTAGAGGCTGTGACACAAATGATACAGAGGCTGGGAGGAAGCTACACAATATCGCTCAATCTGGCGCACCATGATCAAAGCCGGAGTGAAAGACTTGGAAACGAGGCGAGTAGATGCACAGAAGCAAGAACGTCAGTTTCGTACAAAAACAAAACAAAACAAAACGAAACAGAGCAAACGCCACCTTTCGGCCTGGCTCATCTTTATGTCTGCCCTGTCCACACGGCAGCAGACTATACAATGTGAACATCGGCCTGATCAGTCATCTTCCTACACACACCACCACCACCACCCAGTGATAGCAGAAGTCGCGGTCATCTTCACCTGCCAAGGACAAACAACAAGAGGCTGTCACACAGAAGACAGCATATAAATATGGGTAAAGAGGTAAGGTTCTGTTGCTTATAGCCCAGCCGACCGCAAAGGGCCATATCATGGCTGTCACCATGTTGAAGTCAGCTCACAAGTCAACAACAACAACAACAACAAAAATGTGTGTGTGTGTGTGTGTGTGTGTGTGTGTGTGTGTGTGTGTGTGTGTGTGTGTGTTAAAAAAAGACGATCACACACCTAAATGGCAAACACACACATAAAAACGAAAGGTACACAGCACACTAGCATGCACATAAAAAACACACACACACAAATTAGAGAAAAATGACTAGTACATGAAATAAAAGGCACAGATATGCTATAGAATCTGGTACACAAAGAAAAAGGGTAACACGTCAAAGCGCAGCACATAAGTAACAAGCCTGTAATATATATATATATATATATATATATATATAAATGACATTACCAACACATGACAAACCCACAGAGATATGGTTAAGAAGCTAACACAGAAATAAAAGGACACGATGTTATTAAGGAGGCACACCAATGAAAGTCGCATAAATACACAAATAAAAGCCACATAGACAAAAGAAGCAAACGTACAAGTACAATCCACTGACGTATCACAACAAAGGCTGACAGACAAATCACAGTGACATAGAGGAAGAACTTAAAGGACTATATTAACATCTCCGCCAAATGGGCACCGTGTAGATCAGTACTTCCTTTGCCGGATTGTCCATATTTCTTTTATGCTGTGTCACATTATGCTGTTTTACTCTCGCGTTCCAGGTGGCGAGTGTGATGGTGTTAACACAAAAAAAACTTTAATAACACAGTGGACGAATTCTGACAGGTATTCTTCATCATCATCACCGTGTAAATGCTTTCTGCTATGTAAATGGACATATGAAATAGATAGATAGATAGATAGATAGATAGATAGATAGATAGATAGATTGATTGAGCACAAAATTGCAAAACGGATTCTTGTAAGCTAGTCAGAAGCCGGTATGGTCATTTCGTTCATGTCTGTGTGTCTTCGGTGATAATTCCATTCTGTACATAACGAATGTGATAGTTCAGTCAGCAAATCGGCGATCATCAATAGGATCATCGAAAAATAAATGTGTGGTGTGTGTGTGTGTGTGTGTGTGTGTGTGTGTGTGTGTGTGTGTGTGTGTGTGTGTGTGTGTGTGAGAGAGAGAGAGAGAGAGAGAGAGAGAGAGAGAATAAAACGATCGATCGGACTATGTAAGAAATAGATAGTTTTACGAATAGAACAGAATACTTTGAAAGAGCTTTGTTGGTGGTGGTGCTGATGGTGGTGGTGCTGCTGCTTCTGTTGTTGTTTCGAAAATAATCTCACACCAGCGACAACATTTTCAATGATTTATGCAGGTAATCATTGTCTCGTTTGTGCATAGTGAAAACAAAATCTGTTACCAGTCTACAGTATGATAGGACTGCACGTGCATACCGGACAGACATCGATCAACTCGCAACCTAAAGCACAGAATTGCGTTCCCCCAAATCCGCAGCTGTGAACAAAAGCTGCCTGGTGTACTACTTGACATTCATTGCATCATATTACTTTCCCCTCGTACTGTTTCCCCATATGTAATTCTCATCACCGGCTTGCGCGACCCTTTCTCTCTTTTTTTTTCCTTTTTTTTTTCTTTCGTTTTCTTTTTTTCTTTTTCCTTTTTTTTCCCTTTTCTTCATACACACATGGAAATGCAAACATACAGGCAGACAGACAGACCGACCGACCGACCGACCGACTGACTGACCGATATTTGTCTTGTGAGGTTTTTAGGCGATTGTCGAATGGTAAGACCATAATTTTTTCAATGCAAGTTCAAATCCTCACACACGTCTCGTGCTATGAGATGATTTTCCGACCCCACCCCACCCCTCCTCCCCCTCTCCCACCCTCGTACCCCACCGCCCCTGAAGTTGTATGTATAAGCTGACCTATTAACAGTTGTTGAACACCTGTCGTGCTTTTACGTGTGCAGAATTTTACATATGCACGTTGAACATTCTTAAATCCATGTCAACGTTCTGCATGACTTATCAATATGCAAAATGAATAAATGAATGAAATACGCCACATGCACAACGGTGCTTGAAGAGGAGATAGGCACCGCCATGCATTTCCTTGTTGCCCTCTGATATGTTGTGGTGAACCCTCAGCAGCAAAATCGTTATTTATATGTCTGCCGAGACACCGCCAAGACCTACTGGAGAAAGTCGTTGTCATCATCATCATCATCATCGTCATCTTCATCATCATCGTCGTCGTCATCCTCGTCGTCGTCGTCGTCGTCGTCGTCATCATCATTATCATCATCATCGTCGTCGTCGTCGTCGTTGCCGTCGTCGTCATCGTCGTCGCCATCATCATCTTCATCATCGTCGTCATCGTCATCGTCATCGTCATCGTCGTCATCATCATCATCATCGTCATCAACATCGTCATTATAATCATCGTCGTTGTCGTCGTCGTCATCATCATTATCATGATCTTTTGTCCACCTGTTCTCTTTTTTTTTTTTTTTTTTTTCTTTTTTTTTTTGGCTGTTGTTCGTTGGGTTTTGTTATTGTGGCTGTTATTTGTACAGAGTTTCAAAAGAG
>CM065714.1:115144981-115152481 GCA_033310375.1 Conus canariensis
CTACTCCTGCTGGGACACTGACAGCGCTACTCCTGCTGGGGCAGTGACAGACGCTACTCCTGCTGGGGCACTGACAGCGCTACTCCTGCTGGGGCACTGACAGCGCTACTCCTGCTGGGGCACTGACAGACGCTACTCCTGCTGGGGTACTGACAGACGCTACTCCTGCTGGGGCACTGACAGACGCTACTCCTGCTGGGGCATTGACAGCGCTACTCCTGCTGTGGCACTGACAGCTCTACTCCTGCTGGGGCACTGACAGACACTACTCCTGCTGGGGCACTGACATCGCTACTCCTGCTGGGGCACTGACAGTTCTACTTCTGCTGGGGCACTGACAGCGCTACTCCTGCTGGGGCACTGACAGACGCTACTCCTGCTGGGGCACTGACAGCTCTACTCCTGCTGGGGTACTGACAGCTCTACTCCTGCTGGGGTACTGACAGACGGTACTCCTGCAGGGGCACTGACAACGCTACCCCTGCTGGGGTACTGACAGACGCTACTCCTGCTGGGCTACTGACAACGCTACTCCTGCTGGGGCACTGACAACGCTGCTCCTGCTGGGGCACTGACAAACACTACTCCTGCTGGGGCACTGACAGCGCTACTCGTACTGGAGCACTGACAGCGCTACTCCTGCTGGGGCACTGACAGACACTACTCCTGCTGGGGCACTGACAGCGCTACTCGTACTGGAGCACTGACAGCGCTGCTCCTGCTGGGGCACTGACAGACGCTACTCCTGCTGGGGCACTGACGGACGCTTACCTACTGCTGGGGCACTGACGGACACTACTCCTGCTGGGGCAGTGACAGACGGTACTCCTGCTGGGGCAGTGACAGCACTACTCCTGCTGGGGCACTGACAGTTCTACTCCTGCTGGGGCACTGACAGACGCTACTCCTGCTGGGGCACTGACAGATCTACTCCTGCTGGGGCACTGACAGACACTACTCCTGCTGGGGCACTGACAGCTCTATTCCTGCTGGGGCACTGACAGCGCTACTCCTGCTGGGGCACTGACAGCGCTACTCCTGCTGGGGCACTGACAGACGCTACTCCTGCTGGGGCACTGACAGCTCTACTCCTGCTGGGGCACTGACTGACGCTACTCCTACTGGGGCACTGACAGTTCTACTCCTGCTGGGGCACTGACAGACGCTACTCCTGCTGGGGCACTGACAGATCTACTCCTGCTGGGGCACTGACAGATACTACTCCTGCTGGGGCACTGACAGTTCTACTCCTGCTGGGGCACTGACAGGCGCTACTCCTGCTGGGGCACTGACAGACACTACTCCTGCTGGGGCACTGACAGTTCTACTCCTGCTGGGGCGCTGACAGCTCTACTCCTGCTGTGGCACTGATAGACGCTACTCCTGCTGGGGCACTGACAGACGCTACTCCTGCTGGGGCACTGACAGCTCTACTCCTGCCGGGGCACTGACAGACGCTACTCCTGCTGGGGCACTGACAGCTCTACTCCTGCTGGGGCACTGACAGCTCTACTCCTGCTGTGGCACTGATAGACGCTACTCCTGCTGGGGCACTGACAGCTCTACTCCTGCTGGGGCACTGACAGACGCTACTCCTGCTGGGGCACTGACAGTTCTACTCCTGCTGGGGCACTGACATCGCTACTCCTGCTGGGGCACTGACAGCGCTACTCCTGCTGGGGCACTGACAGCACTACTTCTGCTGGGGCACTGACAGACGGTACTCTTGCTGGGGCACTGAAACAGGATAAAAGCGATGAACAGAAACATAAGATTATTTAAGGCATGATAGTAATCAAAGAGTTTGGAGGAAAGAGATCCGCAAACATTTAGAAAAAAAAAGTGGGAGCAAGCGGGAGTATGCACGAGACTGGGAGACATCTTTTTATGAATTAAGCGGAGAGAGAGAGAGAGAGAGAGAGAGAGAGAGAGAGAGAGAGAAAGGTGTACATACATATATATGTATGTATATATATATATGTATGTATATATACACATATATATGTTCAATTATAAAACAAAGCTTGCTCTTATGTCTTAGATTGAAGAAATAGAGGCAGATAAGCATTCATATCTGCAGTGGTAGTTAATTCTGCCTAACTAACAGTATGTGCTTGAGAGGGTGAATGGGGAATAATAAATGCTTTTCAAAATGAGCCTTCAGCAAGCTTATAGTCTCCAAGGGGGAGAATGAATAATAATAACTGAATATTTCTTGCAGTCATTGCAACACCAAGCTGCTCTGCGCGCGCGCGCGCGCGCGCGCGCGTGTGTGTGTGTGTGTGTGTGTGTGTGTGTGTGTGCGTTCTCTCTCTCTCTTTCTCTCTCTCTCATCTTTATGGGCTGTGCACAACACATTGATTTCATTCTTAGTGGCAGCACACTACATGACATTTTTCTATTCACACCATGTGCTAGTTTGTATCGTGTGGCCCTCACTTTCTCCTTCCCAGTAACATATTTCCAGCTGTTAAGTCCAACACACTTGAAGGGGTCTGGCTGATTTATGTCTGAGGCGCCAACACACTTGAAGGGTCTGGCTGAGTTATGTCTGAGGCGCCAACACACTTGAAGGAGTCTGGCTGAGTTATGTCTGAGGCGCCACACACTTGAAGGAGTCTGCTGATTTATGTCTGAGCGGGACTGTACTTGGGCTCTGTCTTAGCTCTCTTCATCGAAGCCTTAAAGAGCTGTTGGCCTGTTGGCAGTGCCTTCCGGAAAAGGCATTACAATTAGCTGTATCTGAATCCACTCGTTAGCACACACAAAAAATAGTACATCCATGAACACTTGATTTTGATCTGTTAAGCAGTCATCAGGAAGCTAGGGATTTCAAATTTTTGCATCATACAAAAAACAAAAACAAAAAACATCGTATACCAAATCACGTCATAACCGACTATCCAAACAACGCAGTCACGTGAGAAGTACACAACACGCCACCAACATCTTGAAATTTGTCTCTCAAATTCTTGAACACGCACAAACGCTCACGCAAGCACACACGCACGCACGCATGCACGCACGCACGCACGCACGCATGCACGCACACACGCACGCACGCACGCATGCACGCACACATCAAAGAAAGAAAGAAACCAAGTTTTGAAATGCTAAATTCAGAAATACCAGAGGCATGAACATACAGCACACACACACATGCTCACTTATCAACTTAACAGACAGAGATGGATTGATTGATTGATTGATTATTGATTGATTGATTGATTGATTGATTGATTGATTGATCTTTAATACGCAAGGCTGAAGATTTTAAGCCAGAGCCTAGTCTTACAATCTGTCCTTGTCATGCATACATTATTTCAACACATATCATTCATACTGACAATTCAACATAGCAACATTGTGATCTAATTCTACAATGATAAGCAAACTGTTCATAAAAGTAATAATGACATGGGGGGCGGGGGTGGGTGGGGGGGGAAACAGAAGGAAACTTACAAATAAACAAACAAACAAGCAAACAAACAAAACTGCAGAGAGAGAGGGAGAGAGGTCAGAGGAGGAGGGCGGAGGGGGCGGAGAGAATGGTAGGTGGGGGGGGGGGGGGGGGAGGAGAGAAAAGGAATGGTAGACAGAGTGTGAGTGGGGATGACCAATTTTAACGGAGTAGGTTATGTGTTTAGACGATGTATTCAAAGTATGGTTCACAGATGACTTTGCGAATGGACGCTAATCATTTTCATCGAATAATCAAATTACTGAGACATAAAATGCTTATACAAATGTTTCTTGAAAAGTTTTAAAGTATTCGTATTTTGTAGATTCGGTGGAAGTGAGTTTCAGACATATGGTCCAGAGTAAGCTGGGCTTGTTTTGTATAGATCAATGCGTGGGCAGGGAAGAAGGAATTTCGTCGAGCCAGAAAAGCTGTTCGATCTTGTAAAAAGCGCATTGATATAACATGGCATAGTATCTGTCAAGATTGTAAACATAAATGATGCCTTGTTGAGTTCAAATTGCTTACTCAGAGCAAAGATAGTTCGCCCCCCGTAGGGCGTACAG
Organism: Conus canariensis; assembly: GCA_033310375.1. Taxonomy (NCBI): domain Eukaryota; kingdom Metazoa; phylum Mollusca; class Gastropoda; order Neogastropoda; family Conidae; genus Conus; species Conus canariensis. The sequence continues at coordinate 115,149,008 of CM065714.1, forward strand.
TCTTTGCTCAGAGAAAGTATATTCAGCGCTTTTAGTTTTTCGTCTGTTGTTAGAGATACAGCTGGATGGAGTATTGTTAGAGATACAGCTGGATGGAGTGTTGTTAGAGATACAGCTGGATGGAGTATTGTTAGAGATACAGCTGGATGGAGTATTGTTAGAGATACAGCTGGATGGAGTATTGTTAGAGATACAGCTGGATGGAGTATTGTTAGAGATACAGCTGGATGGAGTATTGTTAGAGATACAGCTGGATGGAGTATTGTTAGAGATACAGCTGGATGGAGTATTGTTAGAGATACAGCTGGATGGAGTATTGTTAGAGATACAGCTGGATGGAGTATTGTTAGAGATACAGCTGGATGGAGTAGTTTTGCTGCACGTCTATGGACAGAATCCAGCCTTTTTTGTGGACATCACTACTCCTGTCCCACACTGTTGAAGCGTAATTGATACGTGACATTATGTGTGCATTGAAGAAAAGTTTAAGCACAGTACTGTTGACATAGCGCTTTAATTGAGATAACAGGAAAAGGTGTTTTGAGACTACCTTGCATACATTATTGAGATGAGATTGCCATTTCAATTCTTTATCTATCGTTACCCATAAAACGCGATGCTCGTCTACCTGTTCAAATGTACAGAATAGGAAGGGGCCTAGTACTGAGCCTTGTGGGGCTCCATGTCTGACAAAGTCTGAAGCGGAGGTTTTGCCATTAAGCACCACATACTGAGTCCTATCGTTCAAGTATGTTTGGAATAACGAGACTGTCGGGGTATGGTTCAAATAGATAAATAGTTTCTTTAGAAGAATGGAATGATCAACAAGATCAAACGCCTTTTTGAAGTCAAAGAAGACAACCCTTGTCATTTGTGATTGGTTCATATTTGAAAGCCATGAGTCACACATTCGTGATAATGCTGTGTAGCAGGAGTGATTAGATCGGAATCCGGATTGGAGTGGGTGAAATAGTTTGTTTTGCTCCATGAACTGAGATACGCGTGTGTGTGTGTGTGTGTGTGTGTGTGTGTGTGTGTGTGTGTGTGTGTGTGTGTGTGTGTGTGTGTGTGTGTGTGTGTGGAGAGAGAGAGAGAGAGAGAGAGAGAGAGAGAGAGAGAGAGAAGAAGAAGAAGAAGAAGTCCGGGTCCATTTAAAAAAAAAGCTGTAAATGTTGCTGCGTTAGCGAGCACACGGACATTTTTAATTCACTTCAAACAAAAAGCATCCAGTGTCGAACAACTGTGCAGCGCTCTCACCTATTCGAACGAACTAGCGGCCTGCGCGAACATCTCATATTGGTTAATTTCAATCGTAATTGACCGTGTTCATTTCTGGCAAACGTTACCAATTCATTGTTAACTGGAATGTGACTCTAGGGCCGTCTTAGTATATCGTTACCATGATAACCAGGGAACGACACAGTGTAGGCTGTGGTAGGATAGGACGCAAGGGAAGGAGGGAAGGGAGATGATAAGAAGAGTTGGGGACGGAGAGTTGGAAGGGGAATGGAGAGGGAGGGGAAGCAATAACAGGTAACCAGTGTGTTGTCGTTCTGTTATTTGTTGGACCGAAACCCATTACCAGCGGAAACACCATCAAATGACCGTGTGGAGAGAGCTTGCTGACGCGCATGCGTCGAAGTGTTTCCAGTTCCGGCGGAAGTTCCTCGGGGACTGTTTGTTGAGGAGGAACATCTGTCGAACTGGTGCCGGACGGGGCTACTGGTCAGCTGCACTCGGACTGGTAAGCCGCTGAACTCTGTGAACGTCCGCAGTTTTGACATCTCTTTCATTCTCGCCTGACTCGTGAAGAACTTTTTTTCTGCACTTTTGGGTTTGTGTAATATTGTTCACATACTCCATCATACTCATGAAAACATTGGCAAGTCTGTATCGGTGTGAATGCCCGCGTGTACGCACACACACTCGCATGCGCGTGTCAAAACACACACACACACACACACACACACACACACACACACACACACACACACACACACACGTACACACATGCACACACTCTGCGCACGCGAGCAACACACACACACACACACACCTTCCCTGCCATCACCTGCTCACCCTTCCAACGCCCAGCACTTTGGATATTGTAAAAGAACCGAACACTACCACTCCCTGCTCTCTCTTTCCCTCCTCCCCCCCCCCCCCCCTCGACACACACACACGCGCGCGCGCGCACACACACTCGTGTACGAACGCACGAATGCACACGCACGCGCACGCACACACACACACACACACACACACACACACACACACACACACACACACACACACATCACATCATCATCATCATCATCATCATCATCATCATCGTCGTCGTCGTCGTCGTCGTTCACTCTACGCAAGACTCATATGCTTAAACTCTGCAACAGCGGGAAGGTGGAAGATGAGGAAGATGTGTGTGGGAGGAAGAGGGATTAGAAGAGGGGAAGGGGGGGGGGACTGGAGGGGAGGGGAGTGGAGGAACGCAAGGGAGGGCGGAGGGAGAGCAGATTTCATCCAAATGAACTCAACCAAACGTCTGCCTGCAAGTACCTCGCAACAGATCTCCGACGATTCAGATCGACCAGGAAAGAAAGGCCACACGCCACAATTAGGATTCCGCACCGAATCACTATGACCCATATAAGCATTCTGAAGCTTCGCAAAAAGTTTGAGCCATAGACTGGCATTACACTGATAATAGATCACATGAACGACCCCCCACCAACTATTCACTTATCTTTAGGGATTTCTGCCGATGACAACATTCACAATCTAGAAATGCATGAGCTATCCTTGTACATGACGTCATATTTCAGGACTTGTCACTCATCCATGACCTCATCTTTGCGCCAAGTGGTCTCCCCAAAATAGTCCCATTCCTTTCATTTGAATCGATCTGCTTAGAACCACCTGGCATGTACGTTCACAGGCATAAGAAAGAAAAGGAGAATTAGCTTTCAGACGCAATGAAAATGCTCAAAACAACATAATTGTGCCTGTCTAGAAATACTCTACTCCTTATGCAAAGCCTTGGCGCATCAGTTTTTGGTGTGCAGCCTCTACACAAAAATCCCTGAAGATCAGAACAACTGACGTCACAGATGTTTCCGGAGGCGCTCTCTCTCTCTCTCTCTCTCTCTCTCTCTCTCTCTCTCTCTCTTCCCCAACGCCCCCAACCCGCTCACCATCTCCCCTCGGCATAATGCTATGCAGTGATTTCAGTTTGTTCATCAGTGTGCAGAATTCAGCGGTCATGTGCAGTTGTGGTGGAGATGGATGACAACGTTCGTTGCTGAAGGTATCGTTTTTCTCTGCTTCTTTTTCCCCTCCATTTTCGACTTGATTATATTTTAACTTAAAATGTAAAGAAACAACAAAAGAAACGCTTTCTTCATAGAGACTACAAAAGGGAGCGTATTTTCGACAAATATGTTTTCTCTAGGTGTCACCAATATCAAATATATACGT
>CM065714.1:115157481-115162481 GCA_033310375.1 Conus canariensis
TCCTCTCTCTCTCTCTCTCTCCCATCTCCGTCCCCACCTTTCTCTTTTATTTGCGTCTCTGCCCCGTTGTAATAAAATTAATTCCACCAATCCCGCGCCCCTTCCTTCCTCTCATCCCGTTCCCACAACCACCCTCCACCCCCCACCCCCCACCCCCGTCCCCTTCCTCCTCTCCTCTCTTCCTGAAGGTGTCGCAGACGGCAGTGCTGGTGCTGGTGCCTCTGTTCTCTCTGGAGCTGCTGCTGTCTCTGGTGGGCAACAGCCTGGTGGTGTGGAGTTTTACGTGCCGCCGACGGATGAGGTCGGTCACCAACTTCTTCATCGCCTCCCTGGCCGCCAGCGATCTGCTCATGACTGTGTCCTCCATCCCCCTCAACATGGCGCAGGTGAGGGTGGGGGGTGAGTGGTTGTGGTGGGTGGTGGTGGTGGTGGCGATGGTGGTGGTGGTGGTGGCGATGTTGGTGGCAGTTCTGGTGGTGGTGGTGGTGGTGGTCGTCGTCGTCGTCGTCGTCGTCATCGTCGTCGTCATCGTCGTCGTAATAGTTGATGGTGGTGGTGGTGGTGGCGGTAATGGTGGTGGTGGTGGTGGTGGTGGTGGTGTTACTAATGTTGTTATTGTTATTGTTCCTGTTCTTGCTTCAGATGTTGTTACCGTTGTTGCTATTGTTCTTGTTCCTGTTCTTGGTTCAGATGTTGTTGTTACTGTTGTTGTTCTTGTTCTTGTTCCTGTTCTTGCTTCAGATGATGTTGTTACTGTTGTTGTCATTGTTGTTGATGTTCTAATTGTTGTTTCTGTTGCTACTGTTGTTCGTATAATAGTTATTACTCTTGTTGTTACCGTTCCTGTTGTTGTCGTTTTTATTGCTGTTATTACTTTTACTATGGTTATTGTTAAATGTTGTTGCTATGGTTGTTGTTGTTGTTACTCTTGTTGTTGTTGTTGTTGTTGTGGTTGTCGTCAATATTATGGTGGGTGAACGATGCAGAGGTCGTGGTGGTAGTGACAGTAGTGATGTCGGGTGATGTAGATGATGCTGGTCACTTATGGCAGTAGGAGGTGGTAGCGGAGTAGTGGTGGTAGTGGAGGTGGAAGTAGGTAGTGGTGGTGGGAAAGGAAATAGTAGATAGGAGCGGCTTGTGAGGGGAAGAGGGGGGGGGGGGGGGGGGGACCAGAATAATGGAAGAGGCGGAGATGCCTCCAATGGTAGGGATAGCTACAGTGATGAAGATGAAATGGTGATGGATGTGATGATAGTGGTTGACGATGGCGATGGTCATTGATGGGAGATGGAGACGGAATGTGATGGTGGAGTGGGTGGGGGGTGGTGATGAAGGTGGTGTTGGTGCTTACAACTGTGGCGGTAGGAATGCAGGATGATTCCGCGGAGTTGGGATGGTGGAATGGATTTCTACCCTCCAACCACCCCCCCCCCCCCCCCCTCCAACTCTGTTCCTCACCTCCTATCCCAACCCTCTCGACATAGCACATCGGGTACGTGGTTGTGGTGATAGGGTAATGATGGAAGAGAAAGACGGTAGAGAGGGAGGTGTGTGTATAGGGAGTGGGTGGAGGGGGGGGGGACGCGGAGGGTGTGATGTCGGGGTGTGATAGAAAGGATAGCATAAGCAGTAATGATGGTCGCCCTTGTCGTGAATTGATGTTGCTGCTGCTACTGCTGTTGTTGTTCTTGGTCACTGACCCCCCCTCCCCCCTCTCTCTCTCTCTCTCTCTCTCTCTCTCTCCTCACTCACTCTCTCTCTCTCTCCTCTCCTCTCTCCCTCTCTCTCTCTCTCTCCCTCTCTCTCTCTCTCTCTCTCTCTCTCTCTCTCTCTCTCTCTCTCTCTCTCTTTCCATACTGATGACTGCTGTGGTTGTCGGGTGGCGGGATGCGGTGGGCCCGGCGGTCCAGATCCTCACCGGGTTCTGGCAGTTCGGATCCACGGTGTGCAAGCTGGGCCCCTTCACCACGCAGCTCTCCGTGGCCGCCTCCTCCCTCACCCTCTGCTGCATCGCCTTTGACCGCTACGTGGCCGTCGTCCACCCCCTCCGCCTGTCCACCATCCAGGTACCGACAGTGAGGATGCAGAGAGCTCCCCCCCCCCCCCCCCCCCCCCACTACCAAAGCAATCATGCGGATAAAAATAACAGCTTTGAAGAGAATTCGGAAAGGTTTCGTATTAAACCTCTTACCCGTTAAGACAACATTTACTGTAAGAATAATTTGTAGTGTGTGTCCGCTGAAAACATGTGTTTTGTCTTGTAACTTGTTCGTTCTAGTTTTTAGTGGACTCACTAAGAATAATTTTTGGATTTTTTTTTTCAATTTTCGCCTGCAGTCCCCTCACTCTGGAACTCACATTGATTTTGTTTGTGACTGGGATGATGTGGATTTGAAACGGAGAGAATCTGAATCGGACTGTAACTTCATTTTGTTTGTGACTGGGATGATGTGGATTTGAAACGGAGAGAATCTGAATCGGACTGTAACTTCATTTTGTTTGTGACTGGGATGATGTGGATTTGAAACGGAGAGAATCTGAATCGGACTGTAACTTCATTTTGTTTGTGACTGGGATGATGTGGATTTGAAACGGAGAGAAGCTGAATCGGTCTGTAACTTCATTTTGTTTGTGACTGGGATGATGTGGATTTGAAACGGAGAGAATCTGAATCGGACTGTAACTTCATTTTGTTTGTGACTGGGATGATGTGGATTTGAAACGGAGAGAAGCTGAATCGGTCTGTAACTTCATTTTGTTTGTGACTGGGATGATGTGGATCTGAAACGGAGAAAAGCTGAATCGGACTGTAACTTCATCTTTTGTCTTTTAACTCTCTCTTTATCATTTATCATGTTGTTGTATGCGTCGGGTTACGCGATTGGTCCAATTCTGTTACCTTCTTTCCGGTTGGAAGAGATCGGCGTTCGCCAGAGACACGTTTTCTAGAGGCGAGGTGGCCAGACCTCGTGCTTGCTTTGGCGAGTGTCGGCGTGTCATAGCACAGATTAGCGATGAAGAGACATAGGTGGGGGGCGGAAGGGAGGGAGGATCGTTGCTGGGGTGGGCGGCGGCGGAAGGCGCTAAAAAAAAAAAAAATATATTCGCGATTTCGCTAGTCTGTCTTGGGGCTCTCTCGCATGCGAGAAAAAAAAAAACTACGCTTATCATGTGACTGGTGCTCAAAACATTGTAAAATTCTCTGACTAATGCATAAAAAGATCAAAACATTGATCTTTCAACGATAGAAAAAAAGAGGTCGAAGAAATAGTCACCTTGATAATCTGGATTTGTCCTCCGCCCGTTTATTTACTCCTCCCGCCTCCTACATCCCTCGCCTCTGACGTAACTAAGCCACTCGCAAGTTCTCGCTGTCTGTGAAACTCGTCTCCGTTGATACGCCAGAGGAAGAGGACGCGAGGGGTGGCGGGTGGCAGACTAAGAGATGGATTTAGGACAGAGGGATGTGTGTGTGTGTTGGGAGGTGGGGGGGGGGGGTTCTGGGTTTGGCGTGTGTGTGTGTGTGTGTGTGTGTGTTTGCTTTGGGGCCAATAGCACCCTCCGACTGTCCACTGTTTAGGTGCAGACAGTGAGGACGCAGGAGATTGACAAGTATCTTAGGAGACGGGAGTAAAGGACAGACAAGGGGTGGGAGAGCACAGGAGGGATAGGTGAAAAAATGGTAAGAAGTTGAAGTTGGTGAGTGTGTTTTGATGGGGGCTGGCTTATTGGTGTCTCAGTCAAGTGGAAAAACTCTCTCCCCGCTCCGAAGATCACATGTAGACGTTTGTTGAGACAATGTGTTCTACAGTCCAGTAGTTCTGTGTTCGCCATTGAGGTCACCTAGAGTCCAGATTTTTTACGCTATCGATTCCGGTCTCTATGGCAACGCGCGCGGCATTACGAGTCTCTGTGTCAGTTCTTTCCCCCCAACAGACCAAGAACCACACAACCACCGAAGGCTAGTGGAGATGGGAAGGAGGGGGTGGGCTTGGGAGAGATGGGTCAAATCCCTTTGCTAACCTAAAGGTCACATCGAGCGATCCCGCCTCAAAGTCATTATAACCTTGTTCTTTGTAAGCCGATTTGTTACCTCTGTTACCTCTGTGTGTGTGTGTGTGTGTGTGTGTGTGTGTGTGTGTTGTGTGAAGGGCAGGGGGAGGGGGAGTGAGGAAGGAGGGCAGTTAGGAGGGCCAGGGATTAGTGAGGAGTTGTGTGTGTGTGTGTGTGTGTGTGTGTGTGTGTGTGTGTGTGTGTGTGTGTGTGTGTGTGTGAAGGGGGAGGGGTGGCGGGGAAGTAGTGCAGTCAGGAGGGAGGGGGATTAGTGAGGAGTTGCGTGTGTGTGTGCATGTGTGTGTGTGTGTGCATGTGTGTGTGTGTGTGTGTGTGTGTGTGTGTGTGTGTGTGTGTGTGTGTGTGTGTGCAGAGGCCAACAAAACCTAGAAGAATGACAAACGTTAGCGAGTCTGTGGAGACGTGGAATGTGCGGTCTGATCTGTCATTGCAGTGTTTGTGTTGTCTCTGTCACGCCCTGCAACAAGCCTGTACTCTGCTGGTTAGCACTCTGGTACTTACGGCACTTCACTTCAGTTCAGTTACACTACACTTTATTCATCCGCATCGAAAGTCATTCTTTACTACTACTACTACTACTACCACTACTATTATTACTACAACCACCACCACCACCACTACTACTACTACTACTACCACCACCACCACCACCACAACCACCACCACAACCACCACCAATAGAACTACTACTACCACTACTATTATCACTACAACCACCACCACCACCACCGCCACTACTACTACCACTACTATTATTACTACAACCACTACCACCACCACTACTACTGCTACCACTACCACCACTACCACCACCACCAGTACTACTACTACTACTACTATACTGCTACTACCAGCTTCTTCTGCTGCTACTGCTGCTACTGCTGTTCCTACTACCAACCACTACCACTACTGCTTCTGCTGCTGCT
>CM065714.1:115174981-115179981 GCA_033310375.1 Conus canariensis
AGAGAGAGACAGACAGACAGACAGACAGACAGACAGACAGACAGACAGAGACAGACAGAGAGAGACAGAGACAGTGAGAGACAGTCAGAAATACAGAGGGAGAAAGAGAGAGGAGAGAGGGGGAAAAGTGAGACAGAGAAGAAGAAGGGGGAGGAGGAGGAGGATGCACGTACGCACACACGCACGCACGCACGCACACACGCACACACACACACATACACACACCGCGCACCCTCCTTTTGCTGTTGTTGCTGTGTGCACATCATAAACTAGTTGCGAATTTCTTTCTCCTCCTTGTATGCTCTGTGCACATCTTACCCACACAAGTACTAGGTGAATGGGCACCGTAAACAACACCGGCTCAGTGTCCGTATCTAGGGAGGGTTTTTTCTATGACATCAAAAGTTACTGTCCAAATTTATGATCTACTGTAGGCGTAACCTCTTTTTCCAAACTGATACACCTTCAAGTGTGCAGGTGCGGTTGAAGGCGTGTCTTTCGAGAAATGTTAACTGAGGCTGCACACCAAAAATTAATGCACCAAGGCCGTGCTTAAGGAGTCGAGTATTTATAGACCGGCACAAAAAAGATTGTTTTGAGACTTTGTTTGTTTGCTTATTTCTGAAAGTTGATCCTCCTTATTTTCTTTCATATAGCCGTCAAGGTACAAGCCAGATGGTTCCAAGCAGGCAGATTAAAATCAAAGGAATGGGACTATTTTGGCGTTTTGAGCTGGCGCAAAGATACGGTCACGGGTAAGTCAAAGGCCTGAAATGTGTGTCAATTAAAGGGTAAGGTCATGTATTTGGAGACTGTGATTTCACCGGTGAAAATCCCCCTCCCCCCCCCCCCCCCCCCCCCCCCCCCCCAGATAAGTTAAATGATTGGTGAGGAGTTGTTCTTTTGATCAATTGTCAGTTCAACATTAAATGCTGGCTCAAATTTAGGGTAGGTCTCAAAACGCTTACATGGATTATATAGTGTTTTAGTGTTAAATCCTAACTGCGGTGTGTGGCCTGACTCTGCCCGACCTTTTTGCAGTAGCAATGGCGCTCACCTTGAAAGCAGTTACACGTCATACAGCTCCAACACCCCCGGGATTGTGTACCAACTGCTTCCTCTATAAGCCTCCATGGAGGATACAACACTCCTTTCTGTCAAGCAAGATGAAACACACAAAATCTTAAAACCTTTAGACGAGTTAGTCGCAAGATCCAGTTGATTTCAAACCAAAAAGACTACGAAGCCTCTCCCCGCGGAAAGGAAAAGTAGTTGAGACAGTCACGTTTACTATTGCCAGTCAAACCATTCTAACAGTGACAGAACAACTAGTCAGGGGCTTTGGGAGGTACCCGTAGTACGATGACTCCATGACAGAACAACTAGTCAGGGGCTTTGGGAGGTAGCACGATGACTCCTTGATAGAACAACTAGTCAGGGGCTTTGAGAGGTAGCACGATGACTCCTTGATAGAACAACTAGTCAGGGGCTTTGAGAGGTAGCACGATGACTCCTTGATAGAACAACTAGTCAGGGGCTTTGGAAGTAGCACGATGACTCCTTAATAGAACAACTAGTCAGGGGCTTTGGGAGATAGCACGATGACTGACGGAACAACTAGTCAGGGGCTTTGGAGGTAGCACGATGACTCCTTGACAGAACAACTAGTCAGGGGCTTTGGGAGGTATCACAATGACTTCTTGACAGACACAAAGAGGGGAAAGAAACCAAGCAAATGACAGAACAAAGCCTTTGGGCAATGGACCAGTGCAGCCTCCAAAGCTTTGGTGTTTGCAGTTCATGCCGACTCAAAAGCTTTTATGGCTCTTGCACTGTGGAATCGATGGACAATACATCAGGAAATCTTAGTATATCACCTGATCTCACTGACAGAAATTAAATGGGGATCACATGAAAAAAAGGGAAAGCAAAGAGAAACCTGCCTGATGGTATAGGATTGAAGAACGAAGAGAGAATCCAGAAGACAGTCCAACAAGGCCACCAGGGGCAGTGGACTATGTACTTCAAAGAATGAAACATGGCATGTGGCTCCTGTAGATCAACTTCATCGTCAGATCTGTATATGACCTCCTGTCCTCTCATTCAAATCTGTTGAAATGGAGGAAACTCTTTGACTAAGGAGTCGGCAGGACACTTACACGAAGGATATCAGCAGCACTTCAGGAGCAAACTGTCATCTACGGCTTGGAGACTGGGTGTCTGAACCTAATAAACTTTTCATGAGATTACCTCAAGGTTCTCCTCTCTCTCCTGTGTTGTACAATGTTTACGCTAAAGGCCTTGAAACATCAAAACATTCTCTAGGAACAACGAAAGCATTTTAACAGCAGTTGAACAACATTATTCAATGGTGTCAAGAAACTGGATCGTCCATCAACCCTACAAACAGCCCAGACATTGGTTTGCACTGTCAACAACAAGACATCAAGACATCTACCTTCACCAATCTCCTTCAGTGGAATACAAATTGAATCAACTGACAACCTACATTGTTTGGGTATAGGCTTTGATAGAATGCTGACCTTTAGAAAATACGTTAAGAATATTGCTGTGAATGCAAAAAGGGCCTGTCTGCCATGAAAGCAATGGCAACAACGGGTATTGAACAGTGCCATATCTACCGACTGTATTGCGCAGTGGTATTCAGTGTGATTGAAAATGGACTGGGGCTTACAACACTGTCCAAGAGCAATTTTCTTAGATTAGAAAGAATTCAAAATGAAGCAATTACACTGATCTTGGGAACTACGAAGGACACACTAATCAAAACTATGCGATACCTGCTTAACCTTCCTCTACTGCAGGTCAGACACAAACTAGAACAGGTGAAGGCATATTTCAGAGCACCTGAAAATCCCCAAAACCCATTACATGCGGAAGTCAAGGAAACAAAGGCACTCGTGTAGGACGTGGATGATCATGGATTGGTCAGGCTGAAGACAATATACAGTTTGTGTGCCAGTTAGCAGAACTCAAAGAAACGAAGGAATGGGAACAGTATCCAGACCACTTCAAACATCTCTACCACACTGCCATTGCTCCAGAGCTTGGAATACACTGTCGAGAATGGCCGGAAGGCAAAACCAACGCAGAAATTCAGATGCTGGTGAAAATCCTCAGCACCAAAGATATTGTTCTATACCCAGTGGTTCCGTCGCCAAAGGTAAGTCAGGCTGGGGATGCACAATGTAGCAAAATGGCCGAACTAGTCAGAAGACAAAAGAAGACGAGAAAAGCTTGGAGTGAGAGAGGGGAGATTTTAGAGAACGACATGTTTTGTTTTTTTCTTCGTTTCATTCTTCATCGTCTTCGACCTTCTCCTTCTCCTATTTCTCCTCTCCCCCCCCCCCCCCCTCCTCTCCTCTCTCTCTCTCTCTCTCTCTCTCTCTGTCTGTCTGTCTGTTGTCTGTCTCTCTCTCTCTCTCTCTCTCTCTCTCTCTCTCTCTCTCTCTCTCTTATTTTACTATTTCCCATTGGATAACATTACACGTGTAGTTTGTCACACCTTTCTTGTTTTACTTTTAGTTCTTTGAGTTCGTTATCTTTTGCTTTTTAATTCACAAATGTCAGTCAATATTGCGTAGCATCTGTAATCTGTTTTTTGTTGTTGGTTATTTGTTGTTGTTGTTTCTCCACTGCTTTACTTTCATCTGCTTATTTCACTGTTGATGTCAGTGCTTGTTTCTTGGTGGTGGTGGTGATAGTTTGTTTGATTTGTTTGTTGTTTGTTTGAGTAACCATATGTTGATGCATTCGTTGTTTGATTTGGTGCTGTGTTCGTAGATTGTTAACAGCAAGTATGAAGAACTAGGGCAGTACGTACTTTCACTGTTGTAAAATTTAGCATCATTGTCATTGTCGTCCTCTCTCTCTCTCTCTCTCTCTCTCTCTCTCTCTCTCTCTCTCTCTCTCTCTCTCTCTCTCTCTCTCTCTCTCTCTCTCTTCTCTCTCTCTGTATGGCGTCCAATGCCATTATAGGCTATATTTAGTTCGGGGTCTTTATGACCTTTCCTATTCCCTTAGTCAGCCCATCTGCATTCCCCACCCTCCACTTCTCTCGTCCGCCACCACACTACCCCACCGCCTCCATAGCTACTGCCCTCTTTGAAACAACACCCCCCCCCCCCCCCACCCTGCCCGATTCACGCTTCCCCTACTTTCTTCCCCTCCTAGCTCCCCTGACCACTTTCTCTAGTAGTAGGGTGTCAATACAATTGCTGATCGCCCGTGTCAACGTTCACCTAGGTTTAAATTCCATTCTATTTGGAGTGAACGGAGTTTTCCGTTCTTCAAATTATTATGGGCAAAGGGTTTTCCCGATTCTACCCCGTTTTCCTGCCACTCTCCGTCCCCCATCTCCCTCAGCGTGTGGGGTGAGTTAGGCCGAAGAGTGCTCAGCTGTTTTTATTTCCGCTTTGTGTTGGTGGGGGGGGGGGGGGTGGACAGGGTAAACGGTAAGGGTGAAATGGGGAGTGAGAGAGACAGTGAGGGAAGGGGGAGGAGGGCGAAAAGGCACTTGAAGAAAGAGGCACACAGGACAAATGGGCTGAAGTGGTCATCGCCCTGAGTGGGTCTGTGTGGTCGGCTGCACAATGGAACAACACACTGACTGACGTTATTGTGTACACATGGGCCATACACGCACCCGTGCGCGCGCGCGCGCTCACACGCACACGCACATACACATACACACATACACACACGCGCGCGCATGTGCGCTCGCACGCACACACGCTCTCTCTGCATGCTCTAGTCCCTACTCAGGGCGAGGACTGGATGTTAAAAAAAGCACGTCAGTGCTTATCTATTATCCTCGTAAATAAAGAATTTTGTCTTGTCTTGTCTTGTCTTGTCTCTCCTCTCTCTCTCTCTCTCTCTCTCTCTCTCTCTCTCACACACACACACACACACACAACCACACACACATGCACGCATGCAAGCACGCACGCACGCACGCACGCACGCGCGCGCACGCACAC
>CM065714.1:115199981-115209981 GCA_033310375.1 Conus canariensis
AGACACTGCGTTGCTGGTGAGTCACGTTGGTGGTGTTCAGTGACGCCTGTTCTGATCCAACATACGCAGGGCACCGCCTGCTAAGCCCCCTACTGACGACAATCATTGCTTAGTCGTGGAGCCGGAAGACGCCATCACGTCCACCCAGTGACCGTCTCCGTGATACTGGTGACCAAAACGAAACTAAGAGCATGGAGGGGTAGCAGTCATCGAAACTGAGGTCAACATGAGTGCAGATATGAAGGACCACAGACTTTGAGACATTTGAGTTTCAAAACGGAGTAACTGAGGGCGGAAAGTGAAGCAAAATTTAGAAAGAGAAGGGGTTAGTTACCGCCAAGGACATAGACAGTGTCTTGTCCTGTACTTTGTTTGTCTGTGTCCTTGGCGGTAACTAACCCCCTTTCTTTCTAAATTGTGAGACATTTGTTTATACTGATCGATGAGGATGAGCATGATGAAGACGATGCTAAAGATTTCCATTTAGGTCTGAGGCCGCATGACAAGGCTGTGCTCTACGATTAATTTCCGGAGAGAGACGGGATTTGTGTTCTCTGGTGAACGTCAAACTGAACCAAATGGAGAGGATGTCCCCCGTCCCCGTAGTGTTGTGCCCCCAACCCCACCCCCAGCCCCCTTTCCCCTCCCTCCTTTCAACATCATTCATTCCTATCATACACATTTTAACACTCTCTCTCTCTCTCTCTCTCTCCTCTTCTCTCTCTCTCTCTCTCTCTCTCTCTCTCTCTCTCTCTCTCTCTCTTACACTTCGGTTTTAGATGCCCAGGGTATAACAAATTTAGATATGATTGTTTTGCCTTTAAGCCCTTTTCGGTCAAACTCAAAACCTCTTTGGTATTTTATCCTCTGAAAATGTAGACAGTGTAAACTCATTTGCTAAGTTTGGGGCGGAAGCTTTTCGATTTAGAGAAATAAACTTAATATGTAGGCTGTGTTTGTAAACCATGATTATGCAATAAGTTGTTTATTGTGATGAGAGTATTGTTTGATGAATGGCCTTTTTCTTCATTTTCTAGCATTGTTCAACTGTTTTCTGTGTGTACGCTTCTTTTTGACTCGCATTTCTGTCGTTGGCAGAGTTTGGCAACACTAAGCGGAAATTGCGCATGCACTCCCTTGGCATAAGGGTTGTTTAACTATTGTCAATAAAGCATTGTCGTTGTCATTGTCATTGTCTTTCTCTCTCTGTACTGACACTGACACTGACACTGACCTGTTTCATTGATTAGGCCATTGACTTATATCAAGAGAGGTTGGCACCTGTCAGAGATACATCAAAATAAGCAGACGATGATGATGATGGTGATGATTGTTGTTTTATTTCTAGTCACAAATGCTTTATAGATGCAAGCTTATTTGTATAGATTTTTTTTGGCCAAAAGAAGTTAACATTTGACACTTGAAGCATTATCATTTTTTCCTACAATGTACTATTCTCTAATTTCCTAATGTAACGGACAAGAGAGGATGAAGTGTACCTCCGTTTCTGCGTGGAAAACTACAGAATGGACAATCAAATCTTCAGCCTTATGCATTTTCTCCGAAACGTGAGTTGTGGATCTTTACAGGCGAGACTTTTAACCTGAAGCGAATAAATAATGTTCTCACCCTAAGGTTTTCTAGCTGGTTGAGCTGTAGCGCTAAAGATAGGAAAGATGTAAATGCGCTTTAGAGAGAACATCGTTCATTCAAACTGATGTTTCTGGACCATTCTTAAGTATATAAAGTGACAAACCTGTCCTTAAACTTGGCTAAGATTTTTTTCATCGCACACAGCTCGGCGTTTCCAAACTTCTTCAAAGCCATACTGATATACTGTGTAACAAATCGATGACGCACATGTTCTATTTTGTTCACAGAGATGTAAAACCATTTTGTGAATCTTGAATGGCAACCGTCATTGGTAACCAGTAATTCATACACTTTACGAACATGTTGATGTGTAATAGCTAACAACTTGTTTAATCGTAGATATGAGATTCGGTGGTTTTGGCCGGATCTGTGCATCAAAACGTTTACAGAATATTAAATATCTTTCTCCTTGTGACCACAGCAATATGAAAATAGATGTGACTCCCTTTTCCGCACGGTTAGTGGTATCACTCAAAGCACGGGAGAATGACAGGCGAGAAGAGAGACAGAAACCAAGGTACTTAAATGTTTACCAGTTCTGTTCGGTTATCATTACAATACCACCGCTCACACGCAACAACACGTCCTCCATTTGTAAATATATTTCTGTTTGATTAGTCGAGCATAACCTCCAGCTTCACTTTTACAGCAACCTCATGCAAAATATCCAACTGGTTTTGTAAACCACAAACAGAATCAGGAGCTAAAAATGACGTCAGACGCAAACAAAAGACAACAGAGTTCAACAAGGTCTAGATGCAATATCTGCCAATATTTTGTGTGTGTGATTTCCTCCGCCAGCTCATAAACAAAAAGAGAAAACAAAACAGGACTATATATTTCTCCTTGTTTCAGACCTATGGAACATAGAAATGAATCAGTCAACTCACCACACAATGAACTTTAGTTTTCACTGCACTGTATATGCTTTGTAGGGCTCTGTGCGTGTTGCCATTTATACCATATTTCATTAATATGGTCCAGAGCTTTAGGCTACTCACCGAATCAAACGCTTTTCTGAAGTCAATAAAGGCTACATATGACTTTTTGATGATACAAAAATGGTTTCTGAACCAGGCTAGAAATACTGAATGAATGATCGATCGTGCAATTTTGTTTTCGAATACCAACATGACTGTTATTTAAAATGTTATTGTTATCAATCCACTGGATCAGTCTTGTTTTCATATCATAAAATGAAACATTACAGTTTCCTGCCTCTATGATCATCTGGGGTCTTTTGGTCACCTTTCCTATCAAGCGGTTGTATAACAGCCTCTAACCAATCATCAGAATATCAACCAAGATGGAAGTAACTGATTTTTGAAAAAGTGTCATCGAGTGCGGAACGATAATAGGTGCTGAATTCCTAAGAAATTTGTGTTACGGTTCCGTCAGGTTCCGCCGCTTTACCGGTTTTCAAACAGCTCAGTGCCTAGTGTATCTCCAATTCAGTAATGTCATTTTCGAGGAAATGAAAGCTGATCCCTTCGCAGAAAACAGATGTCTATATTATCACCTATCTCTCTCTCTCTCCCTCTCTCTCTCTCTCTCTCTCTCTCTCTCTCTCTCTCTCTCTGTGTGTGTGTGTGTGTGTGTGTGTGTGTGTGTGTGTGTGTGTGTGTGTAGAGAGAGGAGAGAGAGTATGTGCATGCTAGTGCTTGAATAAATGCGAGTGCGAGCGTAGGTTCGTGGGTATGATTTGTGTGTGTGTGTGTGTGTGTGTGTGTGTGTGTGTGTGTGTGTGTGTTGTGTGTCTGCGTGTCTGTCTGTCTGTGTCCGTGTGTGTCTGTGACTGCCTGTGTATTTGTGTATGTGTGTGGGAAGGGATGGGGGTGGAGGAGCGGTCGTGGGTGCGCACAGACGAGATTAGCCGTCATATCTTTCTGTAGGTGGACTGGGCAAATACTTCTGAACGACGCCGTAAGGCAAGTCGTACAGTGCAGTGGTGGTCACGTGACCGGCTGACCTCACGTCTACCTGTGCTACGTTTGTGCTGTCAAGTCTTCACAGGCCACCTCAGAGGACATGACCTTTGGCTTGACCTTCATCTACACTACATTATGCACGCGTGGTCAGCGTGGTGATCGCGTGTTCAGTATGTACTTTCTCGCTGTCTCTATGTGTACGTCTCTGTGTCTGTCTCTCTGTCTGTCTGTTTGCTCTCTCTCTCTCTCTCTCTCTCTCTCTCTCCTCCCTACCCCCTCTCTCTCTCACCCTCTCTCTTCATCCCCTCTTCTCTCTTTCCAACTCCCTTCCTCTCTCTCAACCCCCCCTCTCCTCTTCACACCCCTCTCTCCCTCTACCATCCCTGTCTCTCTCTCCAACCCCCTCTCTCTCTCTCACTCTCTCTCTCTCTCTCTCTCTCTCTCCTCTCTCTCTCTCTCTCTCTCTGAATCAAGAACAAAAATCTCGGTCAGAGTCTCACTGGTTTAGCAAAGCCCAAACGGAGGTGTGACAGTATTGAAAAGTTTTGACCACTGCGTTATCTCTGGTATACTCCCTGCGCCGATCACAATGGCTTTCTGTCCACTAAGGCAGTGAGTCTGAGACGTCCAGACAGTCCACGGCAAAGTATTAGAACTCATCCACCTACAAGGGGCAAGATAGTAGTCTTTCGATCAACATGGCCCCCACGTCCCAACCTCCGCTCCAAAACCTGTGTAAATCAGGCTTACCTGACACTGAGAAAGAGTCCAATAATAATGTCTGGGTAAGGCGCTAGTCCGAACTTGCCAAGAAGAAAATAGCCACACTTCACCCCCCCCCCCCCCCCACCCCCAGCTCAGCTGGTCACAGGGTCGTGCGTTTGAATCTAGCTGATGTCAAACTGCCCCCACCTCTTCTCCCCACCCACCCACACACCCCCCTCCTCCCATACTCTCCTTGTGGACCGATGAGTTATCTATCCCTGCCCCCAGCTTCCTCCCACTCTCCTCCCAACTTTCTCCCGCTCCCTCAATACAGTCTTCGCCTACTTCGTACCCCTACAGCCCAACGTACCAACTGGCATTCCAGCTGTCCATGTTTAAGGCTGATGTCAGTATGGTGTTAGATCGCTTCCCCTGCCCCCTCTCTCATCCCCCCTCCTCCACCCCTGCACCTTCCCTCCCTTCCAATCTTCCTTCCCCTCCCTTCACTCCTCATCCCTCCACCTCACTTTCCCTAGATAGTTGACCCTGTCTGTTCTGTCCTGCTTGTTGGATATGGGCGTTGACCGTAAACAACATCAACTTCGTCTGATGACCAATGCTGCTTTCCAAGAAATCGAGACCAGGATGAGGATGGTGACGATGACAACGATGACGAAGATACTGATGTTGACAGTGATGATGACAACGACGACGACGATGATGATAATGATGGTGATGACGACGACGATGACGAAGATACTGATGTTGACAGTGATGATGACAACGACGACGACGATGATGATAATGATGGTGATGATGACGACGATGACGAAGATACTGATGTTGACAGTGATGATGACAACGACGACGACGATGATGATAATGATGGTGATGATGACGACGATGACGAAGATACTGATGTTGACAGTGATGATGACAACGACGACGACGATGATGATAATGATGGTGATGATGACGATGATGTTGATGATTTCGACAATAACAACGACGATAATGATGGTGCCAAGAATGACGACAATGACGACGACGACAGTAATGGTAATGACGACAAAGGCAACGACGACGACGACGACGGTGATGATGAAGGTAATAATAATAATAATGATGATGATGATGATAATGGTGGTGGTGGTGGTAGTGATGGTAGTGGGGGTGGTGATGGTGATGATGATGATAGAGAGAGAGAGAGAGAGAGAGAGAGAGAGAGAGAGAGAGAGAGAGAGAGAGAGAATCTTACACAGGGAAATCTGTTGTGAAAAATGAAGTTGCACAATACAACACAGTGCAATACAGAACAATACAATACAATGCATCACAACACAATACAATGCAATGCAAACAATGCACTTTGTCTGAAAGCAATGGAAAAGAGAGATGCCGTCTTCAGGTAATGAGGTCTGAGGTCTGAATTTTGGCCACGGGAATTTTTGTCCCTTCTGGCTTCCCGGAAATACTCGACAATGCAGTGACATGATTCTGAAGCCTCGTAATAAGTTGACACTTACTTGTACACCATGATTTAGCTTCTTTTAACCGGAGTCTTAAAATCTATTGTCCCCCCCCCCCCCCCCCCTCCCCCTCCCAGTCTAACAATGAGAAACTATGGCCTGCTTCCATCCGAACAGGTCATACGGGAAGCCAGAAATGGTCTGACTGCGAATCGGTTCACCGTGACTGTTCATCATGTTCATAACTATGTTCTCTCTCTCTCTCTCTCTCTTGAAAATCTCACTTGCACATGACATGCCTCCAAAACTGTCACAGATGCATCAATTCTGTTTTTCCTGACTGACACATCACTGTATATGTTTTAATGGTACTTGATGGTTTCTGGATCGCAGTGACTGATTAAAGATACACACACACACGCGCACACGCGCGCGCGCGCACGCAAGCACGCGCACGCTCACACACACACACACACATGCATGGTACTTTGCATACATCTTACACGTTCAAAACGTTTAATAATCCCTTTATGTCAGTGTGTGTGTGTGTGTGTGTGTGTGTGTGTGTGTGTGTGTGTGTGTGTGTGTGTGTCTGTGTCTGTGTGTCTGCGCGTCTGAGTGTGTTTTTGTTGTTATTGTTGTTGCTGTTTGTCTGGGAGAATTGTTCTTGTTTGTCGGTTTGTTTTGTTGTGCTTGTTGTTGTTTGTTTTTCTTTGGATATTTATGCATCATTTCTTGAGAAAAAATACAAAACTGTTATAAGAAAAAAGGCCAGATCCCTCAATGTTCAGTGGAAAAGCAATAATCACACTGGGTCTGCTCTTTGATCACAGTCCAACCCTAAATTCAATGCGTTGGTCCTCGACACACATTCTGTCTTTCCTCCAAATTTTGTTGAAACTGCTTCTGCAGTTCCTGCGTCATCTAAGTGCCAGCCAAAGGAACCAAGAAAAAAAAAAAACACGTGAGAACATCAACTCCTCGGCTGAGACAACAGATCAACCTCACCAGTAAGAAACCCCGTCCCGAAAGGGATAGCTAACGATAAAAAAAAAAGAACAAGAACAAGAAAAAACAATGTTCGGAAATCTGCAAGGGAGGTAATCGGTATTAGAGCTCACGTTCAGCAGGTAACGATTGAAAAAGAAAAAACTATGTTCGGAAATCTGCAAGGGAGGCAATCTGTGTTAGAGCTCACGTTCAGCAAGGTGACCCCGCCGTTTTCATGGAACAGATCCTGCTGGTGGGAACGGCCAAAGCAGTTTCACCCCATCAGTCAGTTTGATAGTTCAATCAGAGAGAGAGAGAGAGAGAGAGAGAGAGAGAGAGAGAAGAGAGAGAGAGAGAGAGAGAGAGATGAAATACAAAAAGAAAGATGTGAGAAGGTGCGCCTGAAATGCAGACAGTCGATATCCTGATCGTTATCCTTGCGTGCGTTTGGCATCAAATACGTGACTCTCTAGATCTGTTCGTCTGGCCCATAAAAAGGGTAAAGGTGACTCTATTTGCCAATGTACAGACATTTCTGTAAAATGCCTGTTTCGCTCCATCAAGCAGCTGAACAGTTGAATCAGAGAAAGAAAATGTCCAAAGATGGGTGTGAAACTGTGCCCCAGTGACGCAGATACAGTGTTACAAACAGTTTGACCTCATATCTCATTGGTATCATCGGTCAGATCAGATCTGCGTGTCCTGGTATCATCGGTCAGATCAGATCTGCGTGTCCTGGCTTCGATGTGACGTTTATCTTCCAATGGCGCGTGCTCAACTTGCTAAAGATATTTGGACTCCTAAACTGAGAAAAGGTAACTCTGTTTGCACTGGCAAAACACGTGTTATCTTTCCATGATTGTGTGTGTGTGTGTGTGTGTGTGTGTGTGTGTGTGTGTGTGTGTGTGTGTGTGTGTGTGCGTGCGTGCGTGCGTGCGTGCGTGCGTGTGTGTGTGTGTGTGTGTGTGTGTGTGTGTGTGTGTGTGTGTGTGTGTGTGTGTGTGTTCAGGTCTAGTTATCGCATATTGCTTAAGATAATGCTGGAATGATCAAAGATGTATCAGAATTGTTTTACCATCAGGAAGGTGTCACAATAGAACCGCCACGACCGAAGCAAAAAACGAATCCCACTAGTGATCAACCCCATCCCCAAATCGATAGCTAGCGATAACTACAGATCAGACTCCAAACAAGAGCAGTTTCTTAATCATTGCTAAACTTGTTGTTGTTGTTGCTTTTATCGATTTTCTTTATTGTTGTTTACCGCAAAACGTTTTGAAATTAAAGACGGGCGTGAAACGGCACGTCTGTAATGCTGACACTTAGCTAGTTAGATAGATAGATAGATAGATAGATAGATAGACAGACAGAAAGACAGATAGATGTGTGGGGGTGTAAAAATTGTCAGTGGTTCCAAATATTTTTGCTGATGTTCCTCCAAAATGCAGTTTTTATTTTTCAAATTAAAACATTCTCTCTCTCTCTCTCTCTCTCTCTCTCTCTCTCTCTCTCTCTCTCTCTCTCTCTCTCTCTCTCTCTCTCTCTCTGTAGGTGTGTGTGTGTGTTCTCTGTTGTTCTTTTTTTTTTTTTTTTTTTTTTTTTTTTGGTCAGCATTTGACAAGGTTTTGATTCCACACATTCTGGCTGCGTTTAATGGACGCAGGAAAATTTTGAAATAAGATGCAGCTTTTTCAGTTCACTGTTGAAATGCAGCAATGCGATGTCTCAACCTTGGGTGATGATGTCACGACTTTCGTAACGATGTCACAACTTTGTGTCGTGATACTGCGCCACTGGATATTGCATAACTTGACTGGCACGACTGGTGCCTCTTTTAATGTGGGTTTTCTTTCTAAATGGTATTCTTTCCGTCCCGGTGATTTTGAGTAAGCTCTGTCGAACTGCAGTATATATTGTCAAAAAAAGCTCTGGCCCATGGCCTAGCAGTAATATGGTTTCGATCAGACCACTTTAGAGTTCATGGGTGAGTTGTCCTGGAAAATTTGTTATTACTGAGAAAGATTCAGATTCATTACAGTGTGAAAAGAAGGTGAAATTACGCCACGCTGTTCTTGTAATAGCAAACTGATGAATCACCTCCTCTTGCACAGTGCGCCAGTGTTTATTCTTAGCCACAGCGTGTTTTCTTCTTACCTGAAATTCAGTCTACCGTGACCACTGGCCACAAGGTGTGCATTTATTCTTAACAATGGGTTTTCCCGTTGGTTCACTTTACGGTGTTGCAGAATGTGGGGAAACCTTGATGGCATTTTAGCAGCACGTACCCCGATCCTTTCAGCCCCCCCCCCCCCCACCCCACCCCCACCCCCCGCACGATCTAATTGTGTGTTAATGAATGCGTGCGTTAATTCACAGTACGAGCTGCGTCTTGTAATATACACATAAAAAGATGAGGGGGAAAACAGGAGGGGGAGGGGAGGGGAGGGAGAGGGAAGAGGATGGGGCAGGGAAGGGGGGGGGGGGTATGTGACGTTTGTTTGTTTGTTTCCCAGATGGCGTATGGACAAATTACGTAGTGATCTTGACCCCTGAACTGTGAAAAGGTAACTCTATTTGCAATGGAAAGACAGGCTTTATCTTCCCGTGCTCCCCCCCCCCCCCCCCCCCCCCCCGGAAAGATCTCTTTCACACAGAGGACGTTCTAGTGATGGTGATTTAATCATTACCATTATTAGAAGGCCATGTGGGAAATCGTAGACCTCCACCAACCTCCAACCGCAAATCCTAGTTCCGCTCTTTGATCCAAATCTGCAACAAAACTGGAAAAGCCCTTTCTTAGATCACGTTCCATCTTTGAACCAAGTTTTGTTAGAGTTCGGTCCTGTGCGTGTTGCAAACTCTTGCAGACAGACATACGAAGCAACGAAGAGGATGAAAACGCAGAGGTGATAGTAGAATTATTCGTTTAGAAAGCTCCTGGCCTTACGTCAATAATGATGTGATGCGTCCATGAAGCGCCCGGCCTTTTCGTTAGAAATGATGTTATTCGTTTCTAAAGTGCCTCGCCTTGCGTTAGTAATAGTGTTTATTCGTTAATAAAGTGCCTAGCTTTACGTTAGTAATAGTGTTATTCGTTTCCAAGGTGCCTACCCTTATGTTAGTAATGCTGTTATTCGTTTATAAAGTGCCTAGCTTTATATCAGTAATAGTGGTTTTCGTTTATAAAGCAACTAGCTTTACGTTAGTAGTAGTGGTATTCGTTTCTAAGGTGCCTAGCCTTATGTTAGTAATACT
>CM065714.1:115212481-115214981 GCA_033310375.1 Conus canariensis
CCTTCCACCCTTCACCTTTCCGCCTTCTCGTACTAACGTCTATCCCCTTACAGGCGCCAACACACACACACACACACACACACACACACACACACACACACACATACACACACACACACCCGCGCGCGCGCGCGCGCGCGCGCACATACGCGCACGCACGCACGCACGCATGCACGGACGCACACACACACACACACACCACACACATTCGCCCCCGGGTTGTTTTTTGTTTTGTTTTGTTTTTTCACGTGGGTGCACACATGTTCTTTCCCAACGCTCACTACAATATCCTTCACTCACATCACAGACGAGACAGTTTTGTGTGCGTATATGTCTGTAAAAGCCAAGCCCTATCCACCCCCCCCCCCCCCCCTCACCACCTCCTTTTCCCTCCGTCCAGTCCCTCCGGTCCTTTCTGTGTCTGTCATGTCAAATATCTGAAGTAGAAGCTAAAAACTGTCGTGACAGGGTCAGTGTTTATTGCCAAACTCTTGGCTATATACAGGAAAACAAGAGAGAGAGAGAGAGAGAGAGAGAGAGAGAGAGAGAGAGAGAGGATAGGGAGGGACAGACAAACATGTAAGCATGTGGACAGATAGACAAATTGTCATTGCGTTCGTTAGAACCTGCGCGCGCGCTTTGTGTGTGTGTGTGTGTGTGTGTGTGTGTGTGTGTGTGTGTGTGTGTGTGTGTGTGTGTGTGTGTGTGTTGTGTGGTGCGATCTAGAAGTGTAGTTAACAGATAAAAAGTGTTTTTTTTTAACCTGTAACGTCCTTTTTCAAGTTTATCTTTATTGTCTGATTGACACGTCATTGTGTTTCGTACTGTGTTGTGTTCTGTGTTTGCTGTTCTACTGGTGTTTGTTGATTGGACGATGGCATTTGGCACTGTAGATCGGGATGACCTTTGGGAGATCCTACACACGTTTAGATATACCAGAAACCTCATCTTACTGATCCTTCCGTTTCATGAGGTCATGCATGCCAGAGTTTAGGAAATCAAGGGCGTATCAGACCTGTTCTCGGTGACTAATGGGGTGAAACAAGGCAGTGTCTTGACACCATGGCTTCTTTTCCATCTTGTTTACAAAAATGTTGACACATGCCTTTGGAGACCTCTGCAGGGGAATGTATATCAACCTTCGCAGGAATGTCACACCTTTCTACCTAGTTCGGCATTTTCAGGTCAGATCGACCGTTCTGCGAGAGTTCCTCTTTGAAGACGACTGTATGCTGGCCACACACACCCCTTTGAGAACAAACCGCATGACAGTCCGCTTGGCGTAAACCTGTAGACGCTCTGGCCTCGCTATTAGTCTCAGCAACACTAGGCTGTTGACCGTCACAGGCCGTCAGCGTTCCTCCACTTTCACCACCTGTTGTCAGCAACACAGAGATCAAGACCTTTTGGACACATTCTACTATCTTGAAGTCTCTGGACCCTGAGGTGAGATTACAAATCGCAGGCTCACAATGAAAGTGGGGAAATTATGGCATTACACTATTCGCTAAAAAAAAAAAAAAAAATGCCGTACACAAAGCAGTGACCTTTGAGCGTTCTGCTGTATCGCTCTGAGACCTGCACCATTTTGCGACTACACCTCAAACAGCCAGAAAAAGTCCACGAGCGCTTCCTGCGCAAGATCTGCGGCAACGATCGGCCAGAAAAATGTGCAACCTTCAGGTTCAGGAGAAGTGTGGACTCTCCCAGCATCGTGTGACTACTCACCAAAGGTCCGTTGAGATGAGGGGGAGGGGGCTGGAACATTTCGTCTGTGCGGAAGACAGCAGGATCCTCAGCATGCTCCTGTCCGGCCAGCTGACTCACGGGCAACGTGACCACAGCAGATTTCTCACGATATACAGTGACACTCTCCAGGTCAGTCTCATGAGCTTCTACAGGGACACAGTCACCTGGGAACATACTGCCAGAGACACCTATGCTATGGCGGCATACAGACTTTGGAGAAGAACAGAGCAGCCGCCTTCATATGAGGCAGAAATGCAGAGTGCGAGACAGGGCCCCACCTCGCTGAACGGGAACGTCTGCAGCCGACTGCGGCCTCCAAGACAGGTCTCCACGCTCACATGAGAACATATTCGGGCGAATGACCTGCATGCCCGCCTACTGGACTTTTGGACCGATAATAGCTTCATGCACATGTCATTCACCGTTTGACATTTTCGGCTATTACAGGCGACAAAGAGTGAGCAGTTCCGTCTCTTCGCTAGCCCCGTGCCGGAATATGTTTTGCAGAAACTGCATATTTCGAGCAGAAAAAGATAACTTCTGCGTTTTTTTTTTCTCTCATCATTAGTCAATCTTGTATATGGGTCAAGACTTCCTGATATACATATAGCTTTATGAAGCACGACAGAGTCATGATCAAGCTCGTGAAACTTTGCCTTCGGGGTTTGATCAACATTTGACAATGTGCACAAAGTGGAGATAGTGGCAGAATAAACGTGGCGAACCACCACCACGCCATGACCTTGTCACG
>CM065714.1:115232481-115234981 GCA_033310375.1 Conus canariensis
TTTGTCTCTGTACCTGGAAACCACTGTTGACAGAATCAGATCACCTGCGTTTGTCTCTGTGCTTGGAAACCACTGTTGACAGAATCAGATCACCTGCGTTTGTCTCTGTGCTTGGAAACCACTGTTGACAGAATCAGATCACCTGCATTTGTCTCTGTGCTTGGAAACCACTGTTGACAGAATCAGATCACCTGCATTTGTCTCTGTGCTTGGAAACCACTGTTGACAGAATCAGATCACCTGCATTTGTCTCTGTGCTTGGAAACCACTGTTGACAGAATCAGATCACCTGAATTTGTCTCTGTGCTTGGAAACCACTGTTGACAGAATCAGATCACCTGCATTTGTCTCTGTGCTTGGAAACCACTGTTGACAGAATCAGATCACCTACATTTGTCGTTATTCTGTGCTTGGAAACCACTGTTGACAGAATCAGATCACCTACATTTGTCGTTATTCTGTGCTTGGAAACCACTGTTGACAGAATCAGATCACCTACATTTGTCGTTATTCTGTGCTTAGAAACCACTGTTGAAAGAATCAAATCACCTACATTTGTCGTTATTCCCCACCTCAAGAACGCCAAGTCTGCTTGTAATACAAAGCAAGTCCATCTTTTGATTCAGAAATAAAAGAAAGGCTCATATCCAGTACCTTGACTCAACCATACTATGCCATATGGATTTTCTATTTCAAATTTTGCGGTTTCCTAACCTAACTGTACAGGCTGATTTATGGCTGTATTACAGACATTTCAGGAGTTTGTTTACATATTCTTGACATCTCATATATGTTAATGATGTCCTTACCTACAGTGGCTGTCTACCCTCCACATACCAGTTTGCGACATAGAGGCGGACATTCAGGGTTTTTTTTTTTTTTTAATAACGGCAAGAGAATGGGCAATGTCAGTTTGCTTTTTTTAAAGAAATGCAGGCTGACTTTAAGATTTTTTTAATAGCAAATTTCAGTTTGTACACACTCAATTTCTAAGTCCGAAACAGAATCGTATGTCAATATAGGATCATTTTGTAAATCAAAAAGTTTCCCCCAAAATTTCTGTTTTCTTAGCTTGTGATTTTATTACTTTGTTAACTCTTTTCCTTCCCTTTCTCTGAGAGAGAGAGAGAGAGAGAGGAGAGAGAGAGAGAGAGGAGAGAGAGAGAGAGAGGAGAGAGAATACGAATGATTTAATGTCTTAATGTGTAATTTAATGTGTAACAGTTTTACCCCATTGACACAACATGGTGTATGGAGGTAGGGGCGGATATTGAAACTGAAATAAAGACGAATAATATTCCATACGATGATAATGGACATATCCTTCGCGTCATGGAATCCAGATCTCAGCATTTGTGTCGACAGGACATGGCAAACCGGTCCTGCCAATGTGGTCACCAGGGGGAGAGGGGGGGGGGGTGCACGGAAATGATGTCACAGTCCATCACGATCGAGGAGTATGGGAGTGTTGTAGTTCCCAGGGGCGTCAGTCAGGATTTCCGTCCTCACCAGCTGTGGAATCGTCCTCCCGTCTGATGCTATGTCGCTGTCTGTCCACTTCTTTCGCTGTTTCTTGTCAAGACTTGAGAATACTCTTGCATGTCTCATACGACAGGCCGGAAGCTTATTGTTGTGTGTGTGTGTGTTAGAGAGAGAGAGAAGACAGACAGACAGACAGACAGACAGACAGACAGACAGACAGACAGACAGACAGCGAGAGAGAGAGAGAGAGAGAGAGACGAGACCGAGACCGAGACCGAGAGAGAGACAGAGACAGAGAGAGAATTAATCAATCAATTTCATTCTGTAGTTGGAAGACCATCAGCCCTTCTGAAAAGTTAAAATGGTCTAGACAAAGACAGAGAGACAAGCAGACAGACAGACAGACAGAGACAGACAGACAGACAGACAGGTAGGCAAAAACCAGGTAAATAAACAGACACACCAGACGAGGGACAAAGAGAATCATTATCGTCGGAAGAAGAGAGGAAATGGCAGATGGGGAAAGTCTGGGTTTCGCTTTTGTTCTGTATTTCTTTTTAAAACCAACTGAATTTCACCAACTGACAGACCAGAAGCGAAACACCCTCTGGGCTACCCGAGACGGCTCTTACGTCACATGTAACTGAACCAAGACGCATACCACACGTGTGCACGCAACTGACTCCCAGTTCCTGCAAGTTAAAACTGGTCGGCTGACGGGTTGCTTATTTCAAGTCATGTGAACACCGGTGAGGGGCGGGCGAGACACGGGAGGGAGGTTACAGGAGGGACGAGGATAGGGAGGACCCGGAGTGGGGGGGGGGGTGGAGGGAGGATTGCAAAGGACCAAGCGAAAACGATTGCTGTAAATAGCAAGCTTTAGCTACATCTGCGCGAGTTGCTAGTTTTGGACTGGCAAGAAAGAGAGAGGGAGGGAGGGAGGGAGGGAGAGAAAGGGAGGGAGAGAGAGAGAGAGGGAGGGAGAGAGGGAGAGAGAGAGAGAGAGAGAGAGAGAGGG
>CM065714.1:115239981-115249981 GCA_033310375.1 Conus canariensis
AACATCGAGAAACAACGCCGCTACCACGAACTCGGGAGGAAGGCGCGCTCGCTCGCGCGCGTTGTGTGTTGTGTGTGTGTGTGTGTGTGTGTGTGTGTGTGTGTGTTGTGTGTGTGTGTGTGTGTGTGTGTGTGTGTGTGTGTGTGTGTTGCATCATGGACTGTTATGTACCAGACATTCATATTTCAGCTGCGATGTTGGATAGTTTGGGTTTAAGACTTGGTGGAAATCTTTTGAGCGGGAAATATGAGTGGAGGTGAAGTTTAGGGTGGGACGAGGGTGGATGTGAGTGTTATGTGATAATACTTTCCATTCACTGGGTGGATGTGAGTGTTATGTGATAATACTTTCCATGCACTGGGTGGATGTGAGTGTTATGTGATAATACTTTCCATTCACTGGGTGGATGTGAGTGTTATGGGATAATACTTTCCATTCACTGGGTGGATGTGAGTGTTATGGGATAATACTTTCCATTGACTGGGTGGACGTGAGTGCTATGGGATAATACTTTCCATTCACTGGGTGGACGTGAGTGCTATGGGATAATACTTTCCATTCACTGGGTGGATGTGAGTGTTATGGGATAATACTTTCCATTGACTGGGTGGACGTGAGTGCTATGGGATAATACTTTCCATTGACTGGGTCCATAGTTTCTTTAAACTGCTTTGGAGTTATTATTCTCAAGACGCCCCATAATCTGTTAATTTATCGGAAATTTGTTGTTGATGTATGCGAGCGTTAATCTCTGCCAGTTTTCTTTTCATGTACGCCCAGGATGTGTGCTTGTTGTTGGTGGTGGTGGTGGTGGTGGTGGTGGTGGTGGTGTTTGGGGGGAAGGGGGTTGTTTGCTGTTTCATCTTCCATGTCTCATGAGTGGCATCACTCCTACGCCTTTTATTCTGGCTTTCCCTCACAGACAGCCACTTCCAGGTCTGGCATGTCTCAACCCTGGAACCGGCTGTTTGCAGGGAGCAGTTCATTTCTTTGTTTTGATAAGTTAGTGGCATTAACATGAGCTGATTTTCTATTTGCTTATGTGTTCTAATTTATATATGTATGTGTGGTCTGAAGCAAAATGTACAAATCTTGTGAGAGAAAGAGAGTGAGAGAGAGAGAGACAGACACAGGCAGACAGATAGACAGACAGGCAGAGGCAGACAGACAGACAGACAGACGTATGAATAGACAGACAGACAGAGAAAATTGAACAGAAGATTTGTGCCCACACAGAGGATTCCATGACAATGCGAGTAGCCGCTGCCCGTCTGGAAGCCATGTTCCACTCGTCCTCCTGGCAACAAGAAACCCCCCAGCAGTGCTGCGACGACGACAGCGCTTCCCTTCTCTCTTCTCTCCTCCTCCTCCTCCTCTCCTCTGGCTGCACCTCTTCCTCCTCTTCACTACCGTCGTCGTCCTCATCGTCGTCGTTGTCGTCGTCATCGACCACGCTCCACAGCAGCACCCCTCTCCTGCCCTTCTCCTCCTTCTTCAGCTCCAGCCTGTCGCTGCTGGACGACCCTCGCTGACGGAGGCCATGCCCGCCCTTTTGGAGGACGCCCTGGAAGAGGTTCCGCCTTTCCCCGAGGCGGATCAGATCCAGCTGTACCCCCCGCTGCTGCCCCACGAGACCGTCACCACCACCAGCACCACCACCCTCACTCCCACCACCACTCTGTCGCTGCTCCCGCACGTGCCCTGTGGCACGAGCAGTCTGGTGCCCGTCAGCCTGTTCGGCCTTGACGCCTGCGGTGGGGAAGGTCTGGGTTCTGGTGCAGGTGCTTGTCTTGCAGGTGGTGGTGTTGGTGGTGGTGCTGGTGGTGCTGGTGGTTCGGGGCACGGGGGGCGTCGGGACCTGGATGAGGTGGAGAAGGTAGGAGATGTATATGCGTCGTCTACTTTTGGCGTGTGTGTGTGTGTGTGTGTGTGTGTGTGTGTGTGTGTACGTGTGTGTGTGTGTGTGTGTGTGTGTGTGTGTGTGTGTGTGTGTGTGGATTGGGATAGCTTTCTTCTTCTTCTTCTTCTTCTTCTTTTCTCTCTCTCTCTCTCTCTCTCTCTCTCTCTCTCTCTCTCTCTCTCTCTCTCTGTAAATGCGTCACTTACTATGGCGTGTGTTTGTAGTTTGCGATAACTTTTTTTTATCACTATACATATGTAGATAGACAGATATAGATACATATAGATATAGGTAGATATAGGTATAGCTATCCTTCTTCAAAGTGTAAAGAGCTAGTAGAAAAAGAAAAAAAAACAGTCATCGCTCGCCGTTGTGTTAACCTGTATCTTATCTTCTTTATGTCGTCTTGTTTTGTCTTGTGTTTTTTTTTGTCTTGCCATGTTTACCTGGTTTTGTTTTGTCTTGTATTCTGATCTTGCTGCTCCTGTCGCATCCTTCCTGACAAGAACAGAATTCCTGATATTGTCAAGGACAGTTGCGATTCAACAACAGAAGTGAGAGCAGTAGAAGCAGTAAAACTAAACATATATAAAGAGAGTTAATAATGTAACTAAAAACTATTCATAGAATTAATAGTAGAAGACAGAGAGAGAGAGAGAGAGAGAGGGGGGGGAGAGAGAGAATGTGTGGTTGTGTGTGTGTGTGTGTGTGTGTGTGTGTGTGTGTGTGTGTGTGTGTGTGTGTGTGTGAGAGAGAGAGAGAGAGAG
Organism: Conus canariensis; assembly: GCA_033310375.1. NCBI lineage: Eukaryota > Metazoa > Mollusca > Gastropoda > Neogastropoda > Conidae > Conus > Conus canariensis. Next base: position 115,242,649 of record CM065714.1, read on the forward strand.
GAGAGAGAGAAGATGTGAACAAAGGAAATGTAAATTTTGTTCATGTACGCAGGAAGGCAGAGACAGTCAAAGGGAACTGAGAAAACAAAGAAACAAAGAAGCGCAGACGTCAACCTCAACAAAAAACTGATCAGAGACAACTGAAAAAAGTGAGTAGTCACAAACATGGTTTAAAAGGGGAAAATGAAAAAAAAGTGAGTAGTCACAAACAATGGTTTAAAAGGGGAAAATGAAAAAAAAAGTGAGTAGTCACAAACATGGTTTAAAAGGGGAAAATGAAAAAAAAGTGAGTAGTCACAAACAATGGTTTAAAAGGGGAAAATGAAAAAAAAGTGAGTAGTCACAAACAATGGTTTAAAAGGGAAAATGAAAAAAAAGTGAGTAGTCACAAACAATGGTTTAAAGGGGAAAATGAAAAAAAAAGTGAGTAGTCACAAACAATGGTTTAAAAGGGGAAAATGAAAAAAAAAGTGAGTAGTCACAAACAATGGTTTAAAAGGGGAAAATGAAAAAAAAAGTGAGTAGTCACAAACAATGGTTTAAAAGGGGAAAATGAAAAAAAAAAGTGAGTAGTCACAAACAATGGTTTAAAAGGGGAAAATGAAAAAAAAAGTGAGTAGTCACAAACAATGGTTTAAAAGGGGAAAATGAAAAAAAAAGTGAGTAGTCACAAACAATGGTTTAAAAGGGGAAAATGAAAAAAAAAGTGAGTAGTCACAAACAATGGTTTAAAAGGGGAAAATGAAAAAAAAAAGTGAGTAGTCACAAACAATGGTTTAAAAGAGGAAAATGAAAAAAAAAAATGAAAAAAAACCAAGAAAAGAAAAACCATGTTTATAGACGTAAACACAGAGAGAAGAAGATAGAAAGAAAGAAAACGGAGAAGGAAGAGAAGACGGAAGGAAAGAGAAAAGAAAAGAACTACATGTAGCGATGGAAAGAGGAAGAAAAGACAGACGGATGGAAAGAATGCAAGAAGGAAGGAAGAGGACTAGAAAAGGAAGAAAGGTTAAAAAAAAAAAAATTAAAAAAAAGTGTTAAGAAAGGAGATATAGAACAGAAGGCGGCCAGGAAGTAAGAAAGAAAGAAAAAGCGTTTGTTCTCAAGTATTCTGTTGTGAGTTCAAAACAGATGTAGAATGTCACATTCAGAGAAAGAAGAGAGGGCGGTTTGTTTGTGTGTGGTTTTGTGTGTGTGTGTGTGTGTGTGTGTGTGTGTGTGTGTGTGTGTGTGTGTGTGCGGAGGGGGGAGGTGGGCATAAAAAATGATGAGCCCTACTAAACAATATCCTGGCATTACTACTTAAATGTCTTTTTTTTGTTGTTTTGTTTGTTTTTGTTTTTGTTTTTGTTTTTCCCTGTATCCCAGAAATCGGTTGAACTGTGGGAAATGAAGGGGCCGGGGGGGGGGGGGGGGGGGGCAGTAAAAATGATGAGTCCTACTAAACAATATCCTGGCATTAATACTTAACTGTCGTTGTTTTTTTTCTGTTTTTTGGTTGTTTTTGTTTTTATTTTTCCCTGTATCACAGAAATCGATCGAACTGTGGGAAATGAAGGGGGGGGGGGGGGAGGGACAGTAAAAATGATGAGTCATACTAAACAATGTCTTGGCATAAATTCTTAAATGTCGGTTGCTGTTGTTGTTTTTCCCCTATCACAGAAATCGGTCGAACTGTGGGAAGAGAACCTCCAACTGCAGCAAGACATCCGGGAACTCCAAGACAGGCTGCGTCACTTCCGCCACATGCACACCGCCATGCAGCACGTCTGTTGCAGGCATCAGCAGTTAGCTCCCCTGGCTACATGTCCGTGAATGACTTGGGTCTGTGAAGTTTCTTAATGACTTGAGTCACCGTGACGGTGCAGACTTGTAGAATTATTCTTTTTTTTTCCTAATTAATGAAGTTACAGGCATCTGTTTAATGTGAGAACAATCTGCTCAAGACAGGGAACGTACTAAGGAAGAGTCTTGGTTGAAGGGGTTTTTTTTTTGTTTTTTGTTTTTTTTTTGTTTGTTTGTTTTTTTGGTGGTGGTAGAATGGTTAACGACTCCAGGGGAACTCATCATACAGAGTTGTCTTTTGTTTTTGCTTTTTCTTTTTTTTTTTTTTTTCTTTTTTTTTTTTTTTTGAAAGGTGGTGATGGTGGTTTGGGGTAGTGGTGATGGTGGGCCTGCCTTTTGGCCTCTGGAAGGAAGATCCGGACTTGTGGGAGAAATTTAAAAACTGGTTCTTGAGTGCACGTGTACGTGTGTCTTGTGTCAGTCTGTCAGCGTCTGAGAGAGAGAGAGAGAGAGAGAGAGAGAGAAGAGAGAGAGAGAGAGAGAGAGAGAGAGAGAGAGAGAGCATGTTCACAAGGCTATCTGGGTCTGGAACAAGACTAGAACCAAGGCATGCACACCATGTGTAAATAAGCACCATCTTTAAACCTGCCGATTGGCTGACTTCTGTCAGATCACATGAACAAGCACGATCACATATTGTTTCCCTATACCACTCTTCCCTGTCTCTGTCTCTCTCTCTCTCTCTCTCTCTCTCTCTCTCTCTCTCTCTTCCTGTCCTCTCTCTCTCTCTCTCTCTCTCTCTCTCTCTCTCTGTTAGAATAATGTTACATTTCAATCATATCACAATGTTAAATATGGTTGTAAATGAGACAGTATAACAGAAAAGTCTTATGTAGAGACCTATCTTAAAGTCCTTATCTAAAAAGCGATGCATGAAGTTATCGCAACATAGATTACATAAGTCTTCGTCTTCTTCTTCTTCTCTTCTTCTTCTTCTTCTTCTTCTTCTTCTTCTTCTTCTTCTTCTCTTTACCCCTCATTGTATCTTCATATCTGTCAGTCTGATAATCTATTATTCATTCAAAAAGAAACAACATGTGTTGCAATATATATCAGTCGATTAATCTGTTTTGTCTTTCAAGAACTAAGTATGCTTAGCATATCTACTTTGTTCACTAAGTTGTTGTTGTTGTTGATGATGTTGTTGCTGATTTTAGCATTGTTTTGTTTTTTGTTTGTTTGTTGTTGTTTTTTTACGAAGAACGAGTCACACTAAAAAGATCATAACAGCGCCAACTGATATTTGGCGGTGTCTTTTTCCCGGTGTGTTGGGGGAGGAAGAGGGTGCAGTATTCTTGTATGTTTTAACAGCAATACTGTATGTACATTTGAATGGACTCTGATATTCAGGCTATATGCCTCAGATTGATGGAACACCCATTGGTGGTGTATTTGTGTGTGTACGTGCGTGCATGTGTGCGCTTGTATTGTGTGTATTTGGGGGGGGGGGGGGTACGCGCGCGCGCGCGCGCGTGTGTGTGTGTGTATGTGTGTGTGTGTGTGTGTGTGTGTGTGTGTGTGTGTGTGTGTGTGTGTGTGTGTGTAATAAAGATTTGTTTGAATATACGAAAAATGATGTTAAAATCTGCTTCCATTCTTTCCTACATTTTTTTTTACGTTTTTTTTTTTTTTTTTTTGCGATACTTTTGAGCGCTGAAATCATTCATGTTGACATGTGGCCTCAGCAGTGGCTCGTTTCCAAAAACAGGACAAAGTGTTCGAGTCTTGGCTGTGACTGGGTTCTTATCTTTTTTTTTATTTTGTGCTGGGTTTTTGTTTGTTTGTTTTGTTTTTTTTTTGTTTTTTTTTTTTTTTGCATTTGAAGTGGAGGGCAGTTTGGTTTGAACTGGCTGGACAAGCTAACGCTGGAATGAATGAGACTAGGGAACAGCTTAGAACACTGTCAAAATTGGTTGTGCGAGGTGGAGAAATCCATCTTCAGTCTACTGTAAGACTGTATTGCCTCTTTCTCTCTCTCTCTCTCTCTCTCTCTCTCTCTCTCTCTCTCTCTCTCTCTCTCTCTCTCTCTCTCTGTGCCACGCAAAGTCTTCGTTGCTATGTGCCCCAGAGGTCGGTTCCAAAGAAAATTATCGATCAGGGTTGACACTGCACATGTTGTGCAATCCTTTAATGTCATCCTAACGTAGGAATCAGAGTGATGTATAGGACAGATCTCTGACATCGTTCACACAATCAGACAACCAAGGCAATGCGAAGTTTGTGAGCGAAAGACACGGTTACTTGACCTGGACGATCTGACGACGAGTAACCCACGAGGATGAGTATGCCACAGACACCGGTGAAATGAACGTCTTTCTACAGTAGGCCTGCTTATCGCAACGAACATGATAGAAACTTGTAATGAGAAATGAACGAAAGAAACAGAAATGAATCAATAACAGGAATCGTGAGAGAGAGAGAGAGAGAGAGAGAGAGAGAGAGAGAGAGAGAGAGAGGAGAGAGAGAGAGAGAGAGAGAGAGAAGACCGGACTACACTTTGTTTCTTGTAACGAGCTTGTCAAGTCCGTTTTCCAAGTTGCTGGAATTAATTCTAAGCTGGCAGTGGTTGGGGCTCTTCGTCTGTCCTCCATGTGGAATCTGGTTTTGTCAGAGATGACGAAAAAAAAAAAAAGTACCAGAGGAAGATGCTGGTCAGATGGTTGGGTCCCTCACCACTGCTACGCAAGAGATCATCCGGTCTATTTTTGGACTTACAAATTAATTAAGCCTGTTCTTGGAACTTAACTTAAAAAAAAAAAAGAACGAAATCATTTGGCAGTGTTATGAACAGGTCTGAAATTTTGGGGTTAACTATCAGTGTAAATCAATAAGTTGTTAAGGATAGGTCAAGACCCACTGACGGCCTTGCAGTTAAAGCTAGATGTATAGCTCATGGAGCAGCTGCTCACTTCATCTGCTGACACAGCTCTTGTCCCGTATCCCCAAGCAAGGCATTTCCCATAAGGACAGATCTGTCGCTGCGTCTTACTGTCTTATCTGCCTTGTGTGTGTGTGTGTGTGTGTGTGTGTGTGTGTGTGTGTGTGTGTGTGTGTGTGTGTGTGTGTGTGTGTGACAGAGAGAGAATGCAAACTTATTCCTACATGTGTGTGTGTGTGTGTGTGTGTGTGTGTGTGTGTGTGTGTGTGTGTGTGTGTGTGTGACAGAGAAAGAGACAGAATGCAAACCTATTCCTACATGTGTGTGTGTGTGTGTGTGTGTGTGTGTGTGTGTGTGTGTGTGTGTGTGTGTGTGTGTGTGTGCGCTCGCGTACAAGTGTGCGGGCACCCGTGTGTGTGTGCTCGCGTACAAGTGTGCGGGCACCCGTGTGTGTGTGTGTGTGTGTGTGTGTGTGTGTGTGTGTGTGTGTGTGTGTGTGTGTGTGACACAGTGAGAGAGAGAGTGTGTGTGTTAATTCAGACCTTCGCCTCTAAAGGTCAGTGTGCAAAGCACACTTGTACAAACGTGATTGCAATTTTGTAAATAGATTTAATGTCTACAAGAATGCATGTGAGTTTGTTTGAGGGAGAAAGTGGTGGTAAAGAGAGATGATGGTTGTGGACATGCATGGGTCCGAATATGTGATGTGCGCGCGTTCATGTGTATTTGCCATTCCTTCATTTTTTCAGCCTAAGCTGACAATGCACAAAGCGATGCATGGAATGACATGTCATCCTGTTTTTCATATGACTTAGGCCAGCCTGGCGCTTGCCTGGTCACTCTGAAATAATAAAATGTAGATGATATGCATGTAACGCAGTTGTCTGTTCTCGACAGCGCTGAAAATCTCTCTCTCTCTCTCTCTCTCTCTCTCTCTCTCTCTCTCTCTCTCTCTCTCTCTCTCTCTCTCTCTCTCTCTCTGTCGTCCACAGTCGTGTCATATAAATAGACAGTGACGATAATGCTCTGACGCGCGACCGTTCTCACATGTCAACACACACACATAAACACACACACACACACACACCTACACACACACACACACACATAAACACACACACACACACACACACACACACACACACACACACACACACACACACACACACACTACCACCACTACCACCACCATACACACACACACACACACACACACACACACACACACACACACACACACACACACACACACACACAACCACCACCACCACCACCACCTCCACCACCACCACTACCAATACCCACCACCACCGCCACGCACACACACACCCCACACACACACACACACACACACACACACACACACACACACACACACACACACACACCCGGCGCATACACACTCACGCCTCTGTACTCTCCACATTACACACTTACATTGCTGCATTGGTGCACATTTGTCAGTGCAAAGGGACATGATTCACACACCGTGGTTGCCTTCTTTTAAGTTTTTGTCTCTTGCAATATCTTAAAAAAATGAATACAAAAAAATATATATTACGTATGTTAGCTAAAAACATTTACAATATCATAGTTTACAGCTTTTTCTCAAGGTTAAGAAAGCTTTGTTCCACAACAAACGGATTCCACTTTATAATAGTCAAAGTCCTGTCTTTTCACTTTCTTTTGCCTTTTTTTTTCTTCTTGCACATCATGAGAAAAAAATACTCTACACATGGGTTAAGCTTCGTGATGTTCGTTTCAAAATTTTCTGTGAGTACCAATGCTACTTAATCAACTCTTAAACCATGTTTTAAACTGTCGTGAAATACATGGCAGTGTTTTCTATTTAGTATACTCTTGACTAATTGCTGATACTGTCGTAAAAGTTCATGGCAGTGTTCTCTACTTAACCTACTCTTAGCCAATGGTTGATACTGTCGTGAAATACATGGCAGTGTTTTCTATTTAGTATACTCTTGACTAATTGCTGATACTGTCGTAAAAGTTCATGGCAGTGTTCTCTACTTAACCTACTCTTAGCCAATGGTTGATACTGTCGTAAAATACATGGCAGTGTTTTCTACTAAATGTACTCTTGACCAGTGGTTGATACTGTCGTAAAAATACATGGCAGTGTTTTCTACTTAACCTACTCTTAGCTAATGGTTTGTACAGTTGTAAACAACATGACAGTGTTTTCTACTCGGTCTACTCTTAACCCATGATGTATACTGTTGTGAAATACATGACAGTGTTTTCATCGAGAATCTTTGCGAAGTTGGTACCAATCTGAAGCCAAGACAATGGCGTCAACGCGTGAGTCTATGAGAACATACAGCTAAAGCCTAGGGCAATGCCCTTATCCGATCTTGATTTTGTCTTACCGACGCTCTAATTATACAACGACACCCGAAATCATTCTATTGTTCCAAGCCCATGAGGAAAATAAACAAACTTGGGGATGGAGCGTGGATGCCATGACAAACGTACCAGGAACTTGGGGGATACAATAAGAGGAGGGGCTACTGCCTGTAATTTCCGCTCTCTCTCTCACTACTTCGTCTTTCAGTTTCATCAAGGAGGTGTAATTGCGTTCGGACGCTACAC
>CM065714.1:115254981-115259981 GCA_033310375.1 Conus canariensis
ACAACGCTGCCACGCTGCGAGCAGCACGTGATTTACTTCCGTTGTGTCACCCATAGAGCGTGCTTCCCGTCTGGAAATTCTGGGGAGTTGTTGGTGAGTCGTTTGTACGCTAACGCCCACGTGAAAGGTAACACGAGGAAGTGTCTGGATGTGGGGAGTAGTAGAGTCAGCTGTGCGGCGTTTGTTCGTTTGTTTAGTTGTTTGTTGTATGTGAGTGTGTGTGTGTGTGTGTGTGTGTGTGTGTGTGTGTGTGTGTGTGTGTGGTGTGATATCAATATTTTCTGCGCACACACACACACACACACACACACACACACACACACACACACACACATCCGTGTATACGGGTAAAACACATACGTTACACAGTGCTCGTTTTGCAAAGAAGAGAGAGATTCAATTAAACACTTTTTGTACGAATGATTTAATGTACAACCATTCTTGAAAGCTGTTGAGGATGTATTTACTGATCAAAGTGGTGATTCTTTCAATTTGAAGATCACTTTATTACTCGCGATATTACAATTTTCAGGATAGATTGTCATCAATACCAGTTTTTTCCTTGATTATAACGCTTCCGATAAAAAAAAAATCATATTCATAAATGAAAAATTGGAAAAGGTGATTCAATTATCATCGTCGTCGTCGTCGTCGTCGTCGTTTCTTTTTCTTTTTTTTTTTCTCTATTTTTTTCTTCTTTTTTTTGTGGTTAGGTTCCTTTCCAAGTCTTTTTGGAGTGGTTAATAATTTTTGTTTGTTTGTTTGTTTACATATGAAAATTAAAATAATGGTAACGATTGTTTTATGAGCATATTAAACATTGATTACTTGTGGTATATGATTAAATCCTGTTAATGATTTGTCAAGCGGTTATCGTTCACAATACTTATATTTGTTTAACAGTTGACTCGTCTACGAAATTTTGATTTAAACGACAAGATTTCTTTCTTGTTTTCTTTTTTTTTCTTTCTTTCCTAAAAGTAGCAATGATAGTAGTCGTAGTAGTAGTGGTAGCAGCAGTAGTAGCAGCAGCATCTACAGCAGTGGTAGTAGAAGTAGAAGTAGTAGCAGTAGTAGTACTAATAGTAGTAGTAGTGTAAGGAAACGATGATAATAATAATGATATAGTATCAATGATGATAACCACAACAATAACAACAACAACAACAACAACAATAATGATAATAATAGCAATAATAATGATAATACTACTACTACTAATACTAATAATAATGATGATAATAATAATAATAATAATAATAATAATAATAATAATATCCGGACAGTGAGAAAAATCTATCACAATCAAACCAGTTGCCTTTTTTTTCTTCTTTTTAAAGATTGAGGGGGAGGGGGAACCTTATCTCCCACACTCTCCTCCACTCAAAACACCCCACCTCCGTCCCTCGCCCCTTCCCTCCTCTCTGCCTAAATCATTGCAGGATGTTAAAAAAAGAAAAAAAAAAGAAAGGTTATTCATTACTCATCTTATCAGATGTCATTATTTACGCATTTAGATGACGAGGAACACAATCAAACCGAAACAAACCATTTTAGTGCAATGGCACCCACGGGTAGTTTGAGCTGTGCATTCTCTAACGGTGCTCGTGCACTATGGAGTTGATGATGATGACGATCGTCATATGACTAGTAAACAATGGGTTTCCATATAGCATCGTCACAAGTTTCCTGAATTGCAGTGGCGCCATGCTTGTTTCCAGGTCAGGGGCTAGTCTCTCTCTCTCTCTCTCTCTCTCTCTCTCTCTCTCTCTCTCTCTCTCTGTGTGTGTGTGTGTGTGTGTGTGTGTGTGTGTGTGTGTGTGTGTGTGTGTGTGTGTGTTGTGGACAGGAGGGGGTTGAAGATTGTGTGTGTGTGTGTGTGTGTGTGTGTTGTGTGTGTGTGTGTATGTATGTGTGTGCGTGTGTGCGTGCGTGCGTGCGCGCGCGCGCGTGTGTGTGTGTGTGTTGTATTGTGTGTCCATAATTATGTACATGTGCGCTCATGTGTGTGTCAGTGATTATGAGCATATTTCTTACATCAACCAGCCCCTATGGTCTGTCTGTCTGTCTGTCTGTCTGTCTGTCTGTCTGTGCATGAAGCGTTGTCAACCGACAGCTACCCAAATAAAAAAAAAAAGAAGAAGAAAATGTGTGGAGGGGGAGGGGGAGGGGGAAAAAGCAGCAGACAGGAAAGACAGGGTGAAATAATCACCAAACAAGAATTTCTAACTTTTCAATCAAAACAATGCATTTCAATGACTTTTGATGAAGCAAATGACATATCCACAACTTTCAAATTCGCTTTTCAAGAGCATAGAAACCTCTACCAATACCCGAATACCCTAAACATAACCTGATAATGCATTTACTATAATCATCGTCGCTGTGCCGATGAAACCAAGGCGATTGCCGAGGTGTAACAGGCTGAACTCTACCCCGCTAGCAAGTTGATATCCCGGGTGTAAAGTAGACTACTTTGACATGTCATATTCCTGGCCGGAATATACCCCCCCCCCCCCCCCCCCCCCCTGCGTACATACACTTCGCTCACCCAATCGGTCTGTATATATTCAGTTCGCAAGTCCCCCGTGGGGATACCGGGGGGTCTTTTGTACAAATAGTTCCCCTTCCTTGTGGACATTCTGTGCTAGTTAGGTCCCCTTTTCCTTTCGCTCTCAGTAACTCTGACCCCTTCTTTTGCTGTACTGTCGTCTACTGTCCTTTCTGTCTACCATATCTTTTATCTATCTTTTCCCACAACCTCTTCCCACAAATTTCTGCACTCAACGAAGTCGGAGTGAAGTGACTATACTCTCGAGTATAGTATGAATATCCCAGCAGGGTAAAACGAGTTCACACGCTACCAGACACTGGAACGCTGAAGATGAAGTTCGCAAGTACAATTTCCGCAAACGCTCACCATTTCTCTGCTTGAATACGAGTCATGTCTCAATGTTCGTACGATCAGAGAGACCAGTGTTCTCTGGAATCTAGTTGCTGGTGCCTATGTTCTGATTTTGAAATTAGTATTAGTTCAGGTAACTAGTTTATAGTCAGACAGGTCATTTCTGTCCATTGTTCCCATTTATACATCAACATGACTATGCCCTTTTGGATAGAGAATGAGTGCATTTCATCCTCTGAACTTCTCTGTGTCTGCTTTAACCAGAGTGTACTTCAATTTGTCCAAAACTGTACGTAAAATAAACGCGTTGCCCTATCATTTTCTGAAGTAAGTGTGTGTGTGTGTGTTTGTGTGTGTGTGTGTGTGTGTGTGTGTGTGTGTGTGTGTGTGTGTGCGTGCGTGCGTGCGTGCGTGCGTGCGTGCGTGTGTGTGTGTGTGTGGTGTCTGCGCGCGCGTGTGTGTGTGTGTGTGTGTGTGTGTGTGTGTGTGTGTGTGTGTGTGTGTGTGGTTATGCAAGTTCATGCAATATTAATGTGTTTTGTTTTTTCTTGTTTCCTTCCGTTCTTTCTTTCCTCTTTTACACTTTAGTGAGGCCCTCCTTCCTCAATACCCTCTTTGCTTGTCTTGTGTGTTCACTGCCTATCTTCATCCAAAGCAATAATGGTCAATCACAGCAGCTTAAGGTCTCTAAAGTGAAACGTCCCTCTCAAACATATCACAGTCACAGCAGGTATTCCATTGTAATAATTTTTCGATGCACAGTTTTGTAACTATATTAATACAATTGTTTCGATTTTTTTTTTAATTGAGGCAAAAGTTTCATCGAAGCAAGTACATTGGATGCTTTGATCGTTTCCCATTTTGAATAAATTTCATGTTTAGAGCAAAATGTAGTGTTAAACAATTTCGTTCCGGTTCAGCTAGCTTACTTTCAAACGCTATCTTGTTTTGACAATCATAACATTCTTCAAATATCAATGTATTCCAGGCCTAAAAAGAACGGGGTATGAATTGGCCCAGAGAATATAAACTGGCCTAAGCAAAACTATACCCTGGGTATAAAGAGGCCAAGGCTAGTTTATTATGAAGGGGTATATCCTAGCCTAGGTCAGTTTACACATGTGCATATTGTGGACTAGGTCATTTACACGAGGACCTACTGTGGACAGTTAGAATCCGGACTGCTACACTGGCCTGCAATACGGGCGAGTTCGATTTTAAGCTTGAAAACGATGCACTGGCCGAGTAGGAACGAAAGTGTTTCCCTGTCCATTTTGCCTTGTCTGAAATCTTGTCAGCCCGTCAGTTGTCCTTTGTTTCAGAATGGACAGGGGAAAACCTTGGCAGAGACACAGGCCTAGGCACACGCTCGGCAGAACTGGAGGAACAAGGTACATTGGGTTTTTTTCAGTGTGGTGCCCCGGTGACTTTCCGTTATTTAGTGGAGCAAAGGAAGAAGAAGATGGTGTCTGGAGTTCTGACAGGAAAGGTTTCATGCTGAGGCCGTTATTGATAGAACGATTTTCTTTTATTCTAGATTGCGAATCTTGCTGGACTAACTTGCAATCTCGGCGAGCTTGTCTTTGGTCTCCTTTGCCCGATCTTCGCCGCCCAAGATGGGTGTGGTTCACGAATCTCGCCGAACCTAGGGTCGAGGAGGATTAAAAAAAAAATAGAGGGGGAGGGGTGGAGGGGGGACTATATTGCTTCGTGCAAAGAGAAGTAACCGTACGAAAGCTCTCATCCGAAGAAAATCAATTTAGACTACTCTCCTGTGATAGAAATCAGTTTGTGGTTGTTGGACTTACATTTCCACACTCTCGATTCGTAAGTAAAGATTTCCATTCAGCTTGGCCAAAATATTCAAGGTCACAACGCCTACCAAATGCACATATAAGTTACATTTTGAAGATGGCTAAAAGCATTTCACAACATAGATAGTCTCAAGTTCAGTAGGTTAACAATCTATCTGAGTCCAGAACCACCGAACAGCATTTGCATGTTGTGTACCCTCCCTTGAGAAAAGATCGTTCGCACTTTAATTAAGGATCAGTGTGTAGTTTATCGTAACTCTGCGAACTGGGTTCTTCAAAGG
>CM065714.1:115262481-115264981 GCA_033310375.1 Conus canariensis
GTGGACATTTTTGAAGAAACAGGCGACCTACGTGAAGGGAAGTAGGACGAGTTTCGCAGGAAGAGATCTGCTATGATAAAACACAGTGCGATACAACATGTCTCTGACAGAAGACAACAAGGCAAGTCCAACGCAGGAAGCTAATACACAATGAAATTCATTACCATAAAAACTATTACCGGTACAGAACACACATCCACTGTTTCCTCCTACTCCCTCTTTCAACTAAACTGCCCCTTCCCCCCCCCTCTCCCACCCTCCCTTAGGTACCCTTCTCCTCCCGCCCCCCTCCAGTTGTTAATCCGTCAGTGAAGTCATGTCTACCCTAGCGCCTGTTGATTTGTTTGTTTGTTTGTTTGTTTGTTTGTTTGTCAGCACGATAACGCAGCAACTGCGGAACCGATTTTAGCGAAACTTTGGGGGAGGATGAAATGTAATCCTACTATAAAGCCATTCATTTTTTACGCGGATCCATCCGACCGATCCGAATGAAAGAGCGGATCCAGTATCCGTCTGACTTCGGCTGAGGTCTTCGTTCTCCCGAGGGCCCTGCCTGTCTGTCTTTTGATTCTTTGTATTCCTGAAATATCTGCCGAGGGCCCTGCCTGTCTGTCTTTTCATTCTTTGTATTCCTGAAATATCTGCCGAGGGCCCTGCCTGTCTGTCTTTTCATTCTTTGTATTCCTGAAATATCTGCCGAGGGCCCTGCCTGTCTGTCTTTTCATTCTTTGTATTCCTGAAATATCTGCCGAGGGCCCTGCCTGTCTGTCTTTTCATTCTTTGTATTCCTGAAATATCTGCCGAGGGCCCTGCCTGTCTGTCTTTTCATTCTTTGTATTCCTGAAATATCTGCCGAGGGCCCTGCCTGTCTGTCTTTTCATTCTTTGTATTCCTGAAAATGTCCATCATTTGACTTTATCTGGGCCTTCTTGAGTCCTATTATGTGTATCGATAGACGTGGTGTAACGTGTATGGATTAGTCCGTAGGGGGTGATACTTTCTTCACGAAGCTGAAAATGACACGGTACAGCGTACAACAGTCCAGCATCGTGCAGAACGGGTTTGTACAAAATACTATGGTAAAATATGGAACAATACAGTATATTACAATACTATACAGTACAATATCACTGCACAATCATGCTTAGCATTGTACAGTACAATTTAATATGGCACAAGATTGTGTGATACAGACTGTACAGTATGTTACAATACAGTACAGCATTCTATAGTGCAACACAATACAGTATAGTATAGTGCAAGATAGTAAAAGACCATAATGTATGGTAAAAACAGTAGGGGCACGATGCGATCTAATATTCTACAACATAATACAATAAAATAGAGATTAAGTACATAATAAAGTACAACACTGTATAATATGATATGGTAACAAACAGCACTTGTTGGGTGCACTATCTTCACACAAATTAGCTCAAAGCTCCTTACAACTGACACATAATGAACCAAACACACAATGCACTGTATCTCACCCTGCCATGCCGTTTATTACCAAGAGATGACAAAAAAAAAACGTATGAGAATTTCCAAAATATATAGAGGAGAATGGTGCACGAAAGTACAAAAACGGTAGACGACAGTAAAGAACGACAAACTTACACACAAAAGGCAGAGTCAGAGAGTTCCAGGGAAGAGGAAGTTGCTGGCACGGAACTTTCAGAAGACGGGGGGAGCTATCTGTTGTGAAGGAGCTTCTGGCATCCCATGGGGGATTACAGTATTGCACCAACAAGATATTGTCCGTAACAAATAAGAACATTTCTCTGCACAGTACTGCATCGAGTGCATCTCATCGTACTACACCACATCGTCCGTGTCTCGATCGCTTTGTTTTGTATTGCATGCGTTGTATTATATTGCAGTATATTGTATTACAATGTCTTTATTTTACTCTGTTCTGCAATACTGTATTGCATTTATCAAATCCGGCTGTATTGTATTGTATTGTATTGTATCGTAGTGTATTGTATGGCACTGAATTGTATGATACTATCTGGTACTGTATACCACCGCACTGTTTAGAGTGGAGCTATACCCTGTTGTAATGTACTGCACTGTACAATATTGTTTAATGTTCTTCGGTATTTCATTCCATGGTGTATTGCACCACATTTACATCCCAGCAGATTTCGTAGAGAATATTTTAGACTATTCTACCCGAGACGAATGCTTTTCCATAGTCAAGCGCTACCCATCTTTTTTCCATGTTTGTTGTTGTTGCTGTTGTTGTTGTTGTTGTTGTTGTTGTTGTTTTTAAGTCTGCGTATGCTTTTCTTCATCAGTCAAAAGTGTTGTTGTTTTTACAACAGCATTTTATCACAGACAGATAACTCTCTTCTTGCCCTGCTTTCGTGTACGCGCGCGACGTGCAGGATAACACTGACCCCGGGAGCTGAGTGTTATTATCTGATCGGAAGCATTGTTCAAGTCCTGGTCGCGGAGCCAATGAAGACAAAGGCCATATTATACTAGCCAGCGT
>CM065714.1:115272481-115282481 GCA_033310375.1 Conus canariensis
CTACTTCGAAACTCCACGTAGACGAGCACCATGCGTCTCTCCATCACTCTGTGGCGAAGCGTCAACAAAGAGCACTGTATTTTGCCATCACAGTTTCATCTTGTTCCATTACACCTACCTGGACCCAAGTTCCCATCAAACTGTATAAGAAGTCATGTTTCTGCTAACAACGGCATCAAACCGCGCCGTAACTAATGTGCGGATGCAGTCAAACAGCACAAACTACACCTCCCCCGTCCATCACCAATACACCCCCTGCCTCTGCACCCCTCTCCACAGAATCACTGCCAGGATCCCGGCCACCGTCAGGGGGAGGGAGGGGGAGAGGTGGGGCGAGGCCCTGTTGCAGCCGTCGTAGCGGCAGGAGGTCAGGCAACCATGTATGCGCTCCTCCTTGTCGTCGAAGAGGTAGCGGAGTTCGCCGCAGTTGCTGCCCCAGTCGGCGTCACTGCAGCGCCGCACCACGAAGTGAGTGCCGTCCTCTGCAACCAGGATCAGACACACACGTCATCAGCAGTGACCAGCAGGAACACTGGGCTGACCACGCCATCAGCAGTGACCAGCAGGGACACTGGGCTGACCACGTTATCAGCAGTGACCAACAGGGACACTGGGCTGACCACGTCATCAGCAGTGACCAACAGGGACACTGGGCTCACCACGTCATCAGCAGTGACCAACAGGGACACTGGGCTGACCACGTCATCAGCAGTGACCAACAGGGACACTGGGCTCACCACGTCATCAGCAGTGACCAACAGGGACACTGGGCTGACCACGTCATCAGCAGTGACCAACAGGGACACTGGGCTCACCACATTAGTCGTTCAGACACACACGTCATCAGCAGTGACCAGCAGGGACACTGGGCTGACCACGTCATCAGCAGCGACCAACAGGGACACTGGGCTGACCACATTAGTCGTTCAGACACACACGTCATCAGCAGTGACCAGCAGGGACACTGGGCTGACCACGTCATCAGCAGTGACCAACAGGGACACTGGGCTGACCACATTAGTCGTTCAGACACACACGTCATCAGCAGTGACCAACAGGGACACCGGACTGACCACATTAGTCGTTCAGACACACACGTCATCAGCAGTGACCAACAGGGACACCGGACTGACCACATTAGTCGTTCAGACACACACGTCATCACCAGTGACCAACAGGGACACTGACCACATTAGTCGTTCAGACACACACGTCATCAGCAGTGACCAGCAGGGACACTGGACTGACCACATTAGTCGTTGGAAGAACAGCTGCAGAAGTTGTAGCAGTGGAAGCAGCAGCAGCAACACATCTCTGGTACTACTAAATACTGCTACTGCTACTGTGCTGCTACTGCTGCTGCTGCTGCTGCTGCTGCTGCTGCTACTGCTACTGCTGCTGCTGCTGTTACTTATAATCATCATTATCAACAACATCATCATCATCATCATCATATCATCATCATCATCATCATCACTGTCGTCGTCGCCGTCATCATCATCATCATCATCATCATCATATCATCATCATCACTGTCGTCGTCGCCGTCATCATCATCATCATTATCATCATCATCATCATCATCATCATCATCATCATCATCATCACTGTCGTCGTCGCCGTCATCATCATCATCATCATCATCATCATCATCATCATCATCACTGTGGTCGTTGTCGCCGTCATCATCATCATCGTCATGACTTTCGGTCATGATAGTAACTACATATGTTTCCTCAAGGATCTATTTCTCTCTCGCTTTAAATGCATGGGGTGGATGTCAAAAACACTGAATTCCCTTTTTGATTCCCCAATCTTGTCACCCACCATAAAAACAGACTTTTCTGTGCTCTCGTGTTTTAAAAGAGGTGTTTTATAAGGCGACTTATAAACATGGGTATCTTGGGTTAGGGGAAGGACAGCGGAGGAGAGGGGACTGGGGGGAAGAGGGGGAGGTGGAAAGAGGGAAGGGGGGGCTATGACTCTCACCTTGTGTCTTTGTTTCTGTCTTTTCTTTTCTTTTCTTTTTTTTCTGGTTTTTTTTGTTGTTGTTGTTGTTGTTTTGTTTTTGTTTGTTTTTTTTCGTTTTCATTGTTATATCCATCAACTGTAAGAAAGAAAAAAGCAGAAAGAAAAAACGATTGTTTGCATACTGATGCCAACCACCACGACGGACTCATCATAAGAAAGAATGAGGGAGGAGACAAACCGACAAGAAAAGAAAATTCAGACAGACATGTGGACAGATAGGCAGACGGGCAGACAAACATACACGACACCAATATCCGATAAATGAAGTTAAGGTCCTGAGGTTAGAGGTGCTAAAGTCCTTCATTACACCACATTGCACTACACTATACTACATTACACTGCACTGCACTAGATTATACTACACCTCACCACTCTTAACTATTCTACAATACACTGTCCACACCACAATATACTACGCTAGAATACACTACACTACACACACCACACTATAGCAAACCACACCACACCATAACACTCTACACCACTCTAAACTACTCTACACCACGCCGCACCACTCTACGTCAAACCACACCACACCACACCATACCACACTACACTCCAATCCACCACACTACACCACGCGCTCGCGACACTACGCTACACTACTCTATGCTGCTTTACAAACACCCTAGCTACACTACATTACACCACACACTACATTACAGAACACTATTCTCCACTGTATTACACAATACTACGCTACAGTACAGCTTTACCATTCACCACAACAGACACTACTTGAAACATGACGTTACAGAACAACAGTGTATACAACTTCATACTACACCATACTTCAGCGCGACTGTACACCGCAGTATACCACACTACACTACACTACACTACACTACACTATAATAGTTTTCACTATGCCACACTACACTACGCTACACAACACTACACTACACTATACACTACACAACACTACACTACACTATACACTACACAACACTACACTACACTACACTACGCTACACTACACTACACTACACTACACTACACTACACTACACTACACTAATGCAATACAATACAATACAATATACTTCACTATGCAGCAGTACAGTACCTGTCAACGTCAAATGAAAGACGTGCCTCATATGCTCTAGAGTTTGAAGCAGTGAGAGGCAGAACAGAGGGCGAACTTCGTGATCAGATGGAGCGTTCTGGCTCTGCACTACGCTGCACAGTACTACACTGTACTACGCTGCACTACACTACATTACACAGCACTGCACTACGCTGCACAGTACTACACTGTACTACGCTGCACTACACTACATTACACAGCACCGCACTACGCTGCACAGTACTACACTGTACTACGCTGTACTACACTACATTACACAGCACTGCACTACGCTGCACAGTACTACACTGTACTACGCTGTACTACACTACATTACACAGCACTGCACTACGCTGCACAGTACTACACTGTACTACGCTGCACTACACTACATTACACAGCACTGCACTACGCTGCACAGTACTACACTGTACTACGCTGTACTACACTACATTACACAGCACTGCACTACGCTGCACAGTACTACACTGTACTACACTACATTACACAGCACTGCACTACGCTGCACAGTACTACACTGTACTACACTACATTACACAGCACTGCACTACGCTGCACAGTACTACACTGTACTACACTACATTACGCAGCACTGCACTACGCTGCACAGTACTACACTGTACTACACTACATTACACAGCACTGCACTACGCTGCACAGTACTACACTGCACTACACTACATTACACAGCACTGCACTACGCTGCACAATACTACACTGCACTACGCTGCACAGTACTACGCTGCACTACACTACATTACACAGCACTGCACTACGCTGCACAGTACTACACTGTTCTACACTACACCACACCACACTACACTACACTACACTACACTACACTACACTACACTACCTACGCTATGCTATACTACATTACGCTACGCTATGCTACACCACACCACCCACACCACACCACATTACACTACACTACACTACACTGCACTACACTACGCTACGCTGCGCTGCGCTGCACACTACACTACACTACACTACACTACACTACACTACACTACACTGTACCACAGCACACCACTTCACACGACACCACACTCCACTCCACTCCACTACACCACCTCAAACCACACCACACCCCACAATTTCAGTAAGATACAGTGAAGCACACGTCGGCCCTCCCTGAGACACCTACCACGTATGCCCTTGAGTTTGAAGCAGTAGGTGGCGGAGAAGAGGGCGTACTGACAGTCCCTGTTGATGAGGTGCAGGGTGCTCAGGTCCTGGCGGAACTCGTCCTCACACGTCGGGTTGCTGCCCGCCACCGAGACGCAGTCGTAACAGTCGATAGCCCCCACTCCTATTGTGAAGATTACAGAAGAAGAAGAACAAGATTGATCAGCACTGGTTTGTTGCAGTAGTTTATGGGTTTGTGGGTTCGAGTTCAATTAAAAGACTTTATTTTGTGTGATTTTTAAGCCATGACTGACGCTTACTGAGATGAATGCGAGTTGGGTTCCAGTGCAAAGACTGGAACAACACAGTCGAGTTTTATCCACTTAATAGATGCTCCTCTACGTTGGGCGCTCAAATTTCCTTGCCAACGCTGCAGGCGTTTGTATCTCTCGGGTGTGGTTGACACCCTAATTTAATATGTAAAGCGCGTTGTGTGTGTGTGTGTCTGTCTTCGTGTACCTTAATGAAAGCCACACGTTTCATCTATTTTCAAATTCGACATGATGACCCATGAGCGTACTGGGTAAAATCAAGAGGAAGTTACTTATGTGTTAGATGGGCGGATTCTTCGCTTTTTTTTTTTTTTGAGTGACAGTAATGCGAAGCGTAGCGGTATCAGGATTTGAAACGGGTGTACGGGAACTTTCTTACTGACAAAACTCCAGCGCGGAGTGGTCACATTTTCCTTCTTTGATGGTCCAGGAATGCTCCTAGAGAATCCTGCAGACGCACTGAGACTTGTTTCCCGGAGCAGTCACTCTCTGCACGGCCCCCATAACTTCACACTTTGTGAAGCATTGTTTCCTTCGAGTAAAAGGGAGGAAGACAGTGGTGCTCCGCAACAGTCACGGCTTTTTTCCCACCCCCTCGAAGGATTTTGATTTTTTTTTTTTCCTTTGGTTGTTGATGTTGTTTTCTTTTTTACTTTTTTCCTTTCTTTCCCTTCTTTACTTTATCTCTTTTTCCCCCTTTTCCCCTTTTTTCTTGTTGCACTTTTCTTTCCTTAATTTTTACCTGTTTTGCTCCTTCGGGAAAGATTTTTGATAAAATTTCCGGCGTATTTTTGGAAGTTATGTTATAAAGGGTTGTGTGAATGTTTTTTGCTGTTTTTTTTTTTTTTTTTTTTTTAATGACTTGTGAGTTATTTTCAACGTGGCGACAGCCCTGATATGGCCCTTTGCGGTCGGCTGGGCAATAAGCAACATTACCATCACCATTTTCTGCCTCATCTTCTATGCCCCTCACAGCGGCATTCCACCCACGCCGCTCATTCCGGCTCCTGGTCAACAGCCACACCCTAGCTCTGTCCCGCGGTAGCCCCGGCACCGGCAATCTATTGGGAGCAGTCAATGTCAAGTTGTCATGAGGCAACCCACCAAAGGAGGCACTGCACTGCTGCCGAGTCACTTCAGTGGTGCTAGTTCTGATCCAACATAAGCAGGTCACCACCTACTATGCGCTCAACTGACATCAACAAGAACCAGCATGGAAGCCAAGCGTTGCTACGTCTTTTTGGCCACTTAGGCATAAAGGGGGGAAAGCTATACTGACCCAGCCACCCTGATTGGGTGCGTTAGCAGAGAACTGGAACGCCCAGTCAGAGGACCTTACTATTTTTGAGCGCGGGGGGATGGGGGAGGATAATGTTCCAACATCATCAGAATTTTTTTTTTTTTGTCTTCGAGCGTTTAAAAGATAACATCTATCTTATCTATGTTGAAGACCTAGAGGAATTAAAACACAAAAACACTGGATTTGAAAGTTCTTTGCTGTGTGTGTGTGTGTGTGTGTGTGTGTGTGTGTGCGTGCGTGCGTGCGTGCGTGCGTGCGTGCGTGTGTGTGTGTGTGTGTGTGTATTATGTTGTGTGTGTGTGGGGGGGGGGGGGTGAGTACAACACTATGTTAATCTGACAGTAAATGGTTTCAGTCAGTCAGTCAGTGTGTGTGTGTGTGTGTGTGTGTGTGTGTGTGTGTGTGTGTGTGTGTGTGTGTGTGTGTGTGTGTTATTCATAAATATTAATGTAATTAATGGGCTCTGTAATCAGATGAATTCTGTCACTTCACTTGCGATTTGTAGAAAGAGCTGCCACAACGGCTGTCATCATTCTACTTGCGAATGCCGATTCCTGGGGCGTGCGTATTGGCTGCTATTTTTAACTGTACTCAAGTGATGACTCTGTGCGGTAAGTGGCATATTCACCAAAATGCCGATTCAGGGGCCAGTTGTCACTGCTGCTCCCCGCTTTCCACCGACTCGTCGGAAGCGGGAAGCTGGTGGACAGATAGCTGAAGAGCATCCCCGTTATGACTTAATGTTCTTCTGCCGCATCAGGATTGTTTATAAGCAGTGCAAGTCAGTGTGTAACATAGGATGTGCGCGTGACCACACCGTATGTTCGCCAACGTTGCACAGGCAGAGAGAGAGAGAGAGAGAGAGAGAGAGAGAGAGAGAGGGGAGAGAGAGAGAGCACATCGATGGAGACGGACAGACAGACAGATAGACGGTCAGACAGAGACAGAAAAATTAACATTATTAACGTGTGAGTGTGTGTGTGTGTGTGTGCGTTTGTGTGTGCGTGTGTGTGTGTGTGTGTGTGTGTGTGTGTGTGTGTGTGTGTGTGTGTGTGTATGTTTGTTTTTTGTGTGCAAGCGTGTGTTTCTGTATGTTTCTGTATGGGTGTGTTTGTCTGTTTCTAAATCTGTGTGTCTGTGTGAGAGCACATGTATCTGTATGCGTGTATGCTGGCGCGCGCGCACGTGACACTGATCTCTGTACAAAAAAATATACAAGTGCAAACAAGCAGCATGAGCGAGTGTCTGTTTCCGTGCCATGTGACAATAATGACCGAGACTGTCCACAACAAAGCTGGACTGTCGAGCCAACGTTCTATGATGAAGATGAAGACCCGTACATTCCAGCCTCTCTCTCTCTCTCTCTCTCTCTCTCTCTCTCTCTCTCTCTCTCTCTCTCTGTGTGTGTGTGTGTGTGTGTGTGTGTGTGTGTGTGTGTGTGTGTGTGTGTGTGTCTTAATTCATTTTCATTCTTTTTGTCCATTCTCATATCAAATAACAGCCACACGTTTTGCCTGCTTCTGTTCAGAAAGCTTTATATATGACAATTGTCACCATTCTAAAAGGGTTTATCCAGATTTACCTTTCCCTGTATATCAATGTTTACCAAGGTTTCTTTTCATTTTTGTATCTTATTTTCTTCAATATATGATTTTTTTTATTGCTTAGTCTGTCTTTTAAACCAAATCGTTTAGTATAGTTCTTCAGTGATGTATGAATTCAACGCTCAACTGATGATGGACGATAGCATGATCATTGAAATATTCCTATTGTCTTTCTTCCCCCACCCCATTCCCATCCCTTCTCTCTCTCTCTCTCTCTCTCTCTCTCTCCTCTCTCTCTCTCTCTCTCTCTCTCTCTCTCTCTCTCTCTCTCTCTCTGTACTTGGCCTAAGTCATAATCTGTCTGAAGCATCTTTCTGTCTCCGTACCGACTGCCTGCAGACAAGGCCCATCCATCACTCCGCTAAATGATGCCACTGCGTCCTGTAGAACACTGCCCTGTACAATCTCGTTTCCCATTGATCGTAGTTCTAAAATGAGCTCTGCCGTCCTCAACACGAACGTGTGTGTGTGTGTGTGTGTGTGTGTGTGTGTGTGTGTGTGTGTGTGTGTGTGTGTGTGTGTGTGTGTGTGTGAGTGAGTGAGTGAGTGTGTGTGTGTGTGTGTGTGTGTGTGTGTGTGTGTGTGTGTGTGTGTGTGTGTGTGTGTGTGTGTGTGTGCGTGCAAATGGGATCCTGGCTACCTACTAATAAGAAACACTTCCAAATTAGCAAAAAGGAAACACTCCAAAATCGGGTCGATCCTGAAGCGTATATAAAGAATGTCAAAAAAAAAATATAAAAAAAAGAAAGAAAGAAAGAAAAAATGACTGTTCCGCCGAACGATAGAGACAAACAAACGACGTCTGTCTGTCTGTTTCAGACAGCCTGGGATGCTGACTGCCTAGTAACATCACGTAGACAGCATATGTCTGGTGTTATATGATAACGCAACTCAACGCTTCTCCAAACCAGCACAAAATTCCCTCCTTTCAGTTCAAACTGCAGTGAATCGAGCACTTGTTTTCCATTTCTCGGAAAACCACCTGCCTGTCCCAAGCTTCCGGGAGTCAAGTAAGCAACAACAATTAAAAAAAAAAATTAAAAAAAAGGAGAAAAAAAGAAAAGAAAAGGCGGTGTCAGGGATTTTAAAACGTGTATCTATATCATTTAAAGCCTGGGATAAATAGTTAAGAATACGACTATAAAGAATATTGAACCAAGACCGTATAGCATAACGCAGAGAGGTTTTTTTTTTCTTCTCTGTTTGATGAAATCTTCACTTAGATACGAACTTAGCTTGTGTTGCCGAGCGGGCATGGAGGGCGGGGGGGGGGGGGGGGGGAGTACCAGAGTTCTCTCGCAGTGTTTTCTCAGTCTTTCCGAGAAGTGATCATAAACTGCAGACCTGTTACATAAGGCGCTCTGTCCAAGTAAAAACTATGAAACACTCACTGAAAGAAAAGAGAGAGAGAGAGAGACGAGAGAACAGACAGACAGAGACAGAGACCAGTGACAGAAGAGACAGACACAGAAAAGAGAGGATAGAGACAGAGAAGAAACAGACAGACAGAACAGAGAGAACAGAGACTGGATTGATACAGACACAGACAACACACTACAAATAGACAAATGACACAACGACAGGAAAGCAGAGGTCCTGATACAACCACACACACACACACACACACAACACCACAGCACACACACCCCACACATGCATACAATTATACATACATATCAATCACTTTAATGCATCAACTTGTCAAATCAACAACAATGCACAGTAGTCCAGATTGCAGGCGCATCGATAAAAGTTATCTTTCACATACTCTCTCTCTCTCTCTCTCTCTCTCTCTCTCTCTCTCTCTCTCTCTCTCTCTCTATTCCCCCTCTTTCTCTCTCTGTCCCCACGTCCTTCTTTCTCTCTCTGGCTGGCTCCAATTCTTTGTCTGTCAGTGCCTTAGTCAGCTTTATATATCTAATACTATTTAAAGCACAGTTTGAAAGTCAACATCTGTCAGTTTCAAGGCTGGTTTATGAGGTGATTCCGCCTTGACCAAACACGCCTAGACCCAATCATGACAGACATGATCAAGTATTTTGCGATTTGTTTACATTTGGTTATGGGCAGTCCTAACATTGAAAGTCCTGAAACCACTCTTTTATGAACCATGCCTAGTGAACCTATTACAAGAACAACCACTTTCGTGCTAAATCCAGCATCACTAAGAGCATAGCAAAGAGGCAAGCACTTTTGAAATTTGCTCTCATAGCATGTTTGTATGAATGTGTCAAATGCGGTTGAGACCTCGATGACGAATGCCACCGAGTTTCGATGGTCGATGAAGCATAGATCAGGTTTCAGCCTTGGTAGATTTCAACACCGTTTATACATACATACATACATACATACATACATACATACATACATACATACATACATACATACATTACATACATACATACATCATACTTACATACATACATGCATACTTACATACATAAATACATACATACATACTTACATACACATATACGTACGTACATACATACAGACAGACAGACAGATAGACATAT
>CM065714.1:115292481-115309981 GCA_033310375.1 Conus canariensis
GGCATCAGATCTATAAGATTAGTCTTTCATCATCTGCACACCGTACTTAGCGTCTGTGTCTTCAATCAGAGGCAAGTATCAGCATATTACAGGTAATATCAGAGTTCACGCTTTTAAAAGCAGACAGAGTACCATCATCTGACGATACTGGAAACGACAACCTCTGTGGACAGGGGATATTAGCTCATGACTAGAAACTAACATCTCATGAACACGATCGTTACAACCATCATCATCGTCGTCTCGTCGTTTTCAGCGTGGTTACCAGCAAAGCCTGGCACTATTTTCTTCATTCCCACACCTTTGCACACTTTTACATCTAATGGTTGCGATGCATGATAAACTTTATGAGACTAACTCCTACAGCTCAGAGCATAGGGTTTCATCTAACTATACTACATTATATTACACTATAGTACCTGTACATCTTTTTACTTATTTATGAAGGAAACACGCGAGTTTATGCCACGTATATCAAGTTGCCACAATCTAAAACAATTGTCAGTGATTGCTGTCGCGACCATACATTCGCGGAGGCATGCAACCAGAAAAAAAACTGACTGAGAGAGAGAGGGGGGGGGGGGAAGCCTGTGGGGAACAGAACAAGAGGTCTACGAGTACACACACACACACACACACACACACACACACACACACACACACACACACACACACACTGACACACACACACACACACACACACACACACACACAGACAAAGAGAGGTAGAGATACAGAGACAGAGAGCGAAAGAGACACAGAGAGAGAGAGACAGAGAGAGATGTTGACAGAGATATTAGCAAGTGAGAGAGAAGAGGTGAGGGAGGAGTTGTTCACACACACACACACACACACACACACACACACACACACACACACACACACACACACACGCACGCACAGCACACACACACACACACACACAACACACACACACACAGGGAGAGAGAGACAGAGAGACGCGCGCGCCTGCACGCGCTTGCACACACACACACACACACACACACACACACACACACACACACACACACACACGTGCGCGCGCGCGCCACACACACACACACACACACACACACACACACGCGCGCGCGCGCGCGCGCGCGCGCGCGCGCCTCCTTTTTCCCCATCCCCACCTCCTTCCATCTTTCCACTACCTCCCTACACACACATAATTCGGAAGTGTTAAATTCGCCAAACCTAACCCCTCCCATCCCCCACTCCCAACCCCCGAATCCCTCTCCCCGCAGGTCGCTGCACATTTGGCGGGTGATATCGTAAGCAAAACCTGATTGTCCAATCTCCCTGATTAATTATTGCTGAACAAAGACAACAATGAGATATAGAGCTATCGATTCACGGACACCAAAGCCGTCCTGAAGCATTTAGGCACCAAAGGTGACTGTCACACCCCCAAAATACTTCCCCCCCTACAGATTGGCCAGGAGCGGTACTTTTTTAGACGTCCATCTGACAGTCTGTTCCAGACATATTATTCTACGTTAGAATCTATGGGCATGTGGTGGTGGACTGGAGATTGTTCATTTTCACGAAGAAATCTGTTAGGGGAGGGAGATGAGGGGCTAGTTTACATGTCCTTTAAATTGCTCTGAAATTATTGGATATCTTTCCAGTGGACTGTTCTAAGACTTGCCCTTGTTTGTTTTTGTGTATCATGTAGTGATGTGTCATTAGTGTGGGTGCGCTCACTCGAACATGTATAGACCTAATAGTCATTTGTTCTAAAAACAAAAACGAATCTGCCTTGAGCTCTTCCGTCCTGGACAGATTTTCTTTTTTCCAGCATCCATTAGAGAGACTGTCCCGTTCTTTATTGGTTATTCTTTTGCTTTTTCTAGTCTTTAGAAACGCGTCAAGGATAAGGGTTTGGTGCTTGAATATGCTTTATATATATATATATATATATATATATATATTAAATATATTTCTTCCTATTTCTTCAATCTAAGACATAAGACCAAGCTTTGTTTATAACTGAATATATTTATATATATTATATAAATATTATATATATTTATACATATATGTGTGTGTCTATGTGTGTGTGTAGAGTGTGTGTGTGTGTGTGTGTGTGTGTGTGTGTGTGTGTGTGTGTGTGTGTGTGTGGAAGGGAACGTTTCCTGCCTATGAAAAGAACACTCCCAGTTATTTCACTGGGAAAACCCAGGAACTGTAGCTGCGGGAACAGCCAACTACAGCTTCACGCTTCACACGGACTAATGTGAACTTGCCGACACGCCCGTTGGGGCAGGCAGCGATGTTCAGAGAACCGGAAGCCCATTTCCCATACGCATACCAACCCACAGCTGTGCTGAAACATATTGGGATGCGCAGTGGAACATGCGTGTCGACACAATCCATCCGCCCCCTCCCCCAGGCCCCGTCCTCCCCCTCCCCTTCCCCACACCTCCACTACTTCTGTACTCGGTAGAACGAACACTGTGGCAAAGTTTTGGCTGGAAGCCTTTTCTCTGTCCGTACCTGTGAAACCAAAACCGTGCTTCAGTCACAAGGAAGGTAAACTCCTATTGACAGCGCTGGGACGGGTGTGTATGAGGTAAGAGAAGGTGGGGGAAAGGGAGAAAGAGTGAGGGAAGCGGGGCTTTTTCCTCCCCTGCAGTTTTTGTTTCTTCTTCCTCCATCACCGGGTTGTCAGTACAAGAGGCTGATGCAGTGGATATTTTTTTCCCCGCTTGTAACCCGTAACAAGTTACAGAGAAGCAATGACGGTGAAACGAACACTGATCAATCTAACGTGAAACTAAAATTGATTTTTATCAATACTGCTGAAATGAATCAGTCAAAGAAGAGGAATGTAAGTCGAAGAGAATTGCCCTTAAAACAGCATTCTGAAAGAAAGACATGCAGCAGCGTTACGGTGGACAGACCGATTTTCAGAAATATAGACTAAGATCTACATCTATTAATGATGAACCCCTGAAGTAGTGTATCTACGCATGATCATCCAACATACTAGTCATCAGCCTAACGTGGAGACAAAAGAAGAACAGAGTTAATTTCAACTTGCATGCAACTGAGATCCACGACATAAATAAACGAATACACGTAAACCAATAAACAAATTTAATAACGAAATAATGTTTTAATGCATCATGTATCAATACACCACAGATGCAGAAATTAGTTAAATCTACCACTTCATTATTAAAAAGAAATGATAACCAATCGGCAGTTTCACCGTTAAAAGAAAAAGTCGACTTTGGTTAAGCTGCCTTTCTGCCAGAATAGGTCCACTTGTCTATACCACGGATAGTTCTACAGTCTTACAGAAAAGGTCGACTTGTCTATACCACGGATAGTTCTACAGTCTTACAGAAAAGGTCGACTTGTCTATACCACGGATAGTTCTACAGTCTTACAGAAAAGGCGACTTGTCTATACCACGGATAGTTCTACAGTCTTACAGAAAAGGTCGACTTGTCTGTACCACGGATAGTTCTACAGTCTTACAGAAAAGGTCGACTTGTCTATACCACGGATAGTTCTACAGTCTTACAGAAAAGGTCCACTTGTCTATACCACGGATAGTTCTACAGTCTTACAGAAAAGGTCGATTTGCCTAAATGAATCAAATAGTCGGTCTTCTTTTGGCGGGAGGGGAGGGGGTGATATAGGAGAATGGGGAAGGGGAATGGTGAGGGGGGTCCGAAGGGGGTCGGTTCACAGCTGTATACATATCACAACATTAAAAGCTAGGGGTCTGAAGAGGTCCATTGTCAGAGAGAGGGACAGAAAGAAAAGAACGGGCGGATAGAAACAAGAGACGGAAAGAAAGCGAAAAAAAAAAAAAAAAGAGAGAGATTGAGTCAGTCAGAGAGGCACTCACGCATGCACGCACACATAGACAAAAAAAAGAAAAGAAAAGAAAGAAAGAAAACTTTCATGTCTTTGACATCAAAGCTACAACTGTAAACTGACCGGGGCATGAGAGAGAGAGTGGGGAGGGGGTGTACTCTGAGAGATGTGACCGAATCACACGACAGCCGAATGGAGACTGTGGAAGCATCATGAATGAGCAATGCATGCAGCTGCACGTGCTGGCAAAAGAGGTGAGAATGGATGCCTGGCCGACTGAATGAAATGTGAATTCCCCCGGCCATCACAAAACAGTCATGCGCGGGCCACGGTGAGAATACTGACGAGTCCATCAACCAATCACTGGACGTCGCTTTTTCTGTCACGTGCAAAAGAGTAATGGCTGTCCTTTAAAGACAGTTTTTCTCTTGCTCGTACAGACGCTTAAATAGAATTTAAACTGAATTTGAAGCTGAATCAAAGATCAAGCCGAGTACAAAAAAGAGACAAAACGAAGCAATGCCGACTCCTTCCATCATACAATAACAGAGCCCTGTGTATCTGAAAGTTAAATACTTAACATTCGACAAGATTGCACGAACTTGCTGACCAGCAATTTGTGGTTCAGTCAGTATATTTAAGTAATACAGCCAATCAACAGACGTTCCAAGCGGAAATGACCTGACTTTTGAAGATGTACATCTTGACCTCTAGACATATGTTAACGCCTAATCACTAGACAAGCAAAACAGTCCAGAAACGGAGGTGAAGATCAACATGCCTCCGCACATTAACCCTTTCGTTAACCTTTTGGCGCTTAAAATCAGCGGTAACAATAATGTTAATGCCAGATGCAGCAGCTGTTTACTGACAAACACATCTTTTTAGGTTGAACGAAGACCTTTGCTTACCTGTTGTTGGACCTCCAAGTGCCTAGCGCTCACATGAATGATATGAAACGTTCCTGAGGACATATGGGCTCTTTAGTTACTACTCCACTCCCACGCTCCTGGGGATATCTGGAGTTGTTTACTTACAAGTGCATTCTTACTTGCTGAGCATACTAGGAGCTTTTTAGTTCCAACAGTATCCCCAACCTTCCTGGGAATGGTGTGGCTCTGGGGGCTCTTTATTACGACCACATCCCCATCCTCCTGGGAATTCCTGGCGCTCTGTAGTTACAACTGTATGAACCCCGTCACGGGAATTCCTTGGCTCTTTAGTTACAACCCTAACGCCACCCTGCAGGGATTTTCCCGGGGCTCTTTAATGACAACCGTATTCCCATCCTCCCGGGAATTACTTGGGCTCTTTACTTATAACTGTATTGTTACATTCCTGGGAATTCAAGGGGCTCTAGTTGCAAGTGTATTCTCACAATCCCAGGAATTCCTGGGATTCTTAAGCTGTATTCCCACCCTTCCAGGAATTCCAAGAGATCTTTAGCTTGGACGCTTCTCCATGTTCCTGGGAGTCTTTGATCACAACTGTTGGGCTCTCTAGATGTAACTATGTCACCACCTTTAGGGATATACTGGGATTCTTTCTTCAGGCGATACCTGTCGGCTTTTTATATTTAACCGTCTCCCTTCCTCTTTGCAGATACCTGTAAATATTTGATTACAGCTTTCTTGGAGATACCTGGAACTCTTTATAACTGTATCCCACTTCCCTGGAGATACCAGGGCTCCTTAGTTACGACCATACCCGCCCCCGCCCCCCCCCCCTCCTCCTACCTCCCCCCTCCCCCCCCCCCCCCCCCCCCACCTCTTCCTGGGAATACGTGGGGTTCCTTAGTTACAGCTGTATCCACTTGAAGAGCTGTAATTTCAACCATATTCCCTGATTTCTGGGGATACTTGGGCTCTTTAGTTACAATCTGATCCTCGCCTTCTTGTAAACACTGGGGATCTTTATATCTATAACTGTATTCCTAACTTCCTTGGCACACTTGCAGTTCTTTAGTCCAGCCGTATCCTAACCTTCCTGGATATAGCTCTGATATTTCAATTACAGCTGCATCCCCATTTTCTTGAAGACACCTCGTTACAACCATTTCGACACCATCCTGAAGACAATTTCTCTCTCTCTCTCTTCTCTCTCTCTCTCTCTCTCTCTCTCTCTCTCTCTCTCTGTATGTATGTATGTGTGTGTGCATGCGTGTGTACGTGCGTGCTGTGTGTGTGTCTGTGTCTGTGTGTGTGTGTGTGTGTGTGTGTGTGTGTGTGTGTGTGTTTATGAAGTCCAGCTGAAACTAAGATGATTAGCCCATCAGATCAGATTTTTTTTCCAGTGGAAACATGATTGACAAAATGGTCAAGATCAGAGAAATACTCTGGAGGTTGTTGATGTTTCTATAACTGTGCCTGCATTTCTTATCCTTGTTTTGTTTTGTTTTGTAAGTTGAAAATGGATCTCATTTTTTGACCAACCTGTACTCTGGAATGTTTTGTGCGGAGGAGGTCGGGCAGGGTGCGGTTAAATGGCAACAGAAGACGGGAGGGAGGGGGAAGGGGAGCGGAATACAGCCCTGCCAAATAGGCTGAGCTATGCACAATGCTCAATGAAGCTCAAACTCAGATTCAACCTCCAGGGATATGATAGACCACGGACGTCTGAGGAGCGAGGGTAAGCATCTTAGCTTTTCACTATCTGAAGTTCCACTTCCATACTGACGCATATTGAAGGCATTCACCACTTCCGGTTAATCCGACTCTCTATGCGCCACATTTTGCCGCTGATTGCGTCGCACTGTCTAGTTTGAAGCACACACAGGTGGTTCCCTGCACGAGTAAAGGCTACGTGCATGGCAGTGCGCCAACATCAGTCAACAGCGAACAACAAAGCTGGCAAACGGTGATTACCTGAGCGGGCAGCCGACCCGACTGAACACTTCTCACGAGGCACACGGTGACTATGGTGTGCGGACGTGGTTCGTGAACTGTACGAGCGAATGGGACCCCGACAAAGACGAATGTATAGGCGAGATCCGTATCCTCTCGCTTTAGAAGTGAGTGCGTATGATAGGCCGCTATCATAGCTTTCTTGCTTGCTTGATTGAATCGCATATTGGTTTACTAGTTACTTGCTTGGTTGTTTGATTAATTGATTCATTCATTTATTCATTCATTCACTTATTCGTTCGTTCATTCATTCAGTTGATCGTCACTGAGTGACTGGTTGCGTTATTTTCAATAAATGAATTGAAGGGTTTAAACTGAAAGAACACCACCCATCCTCCCACCCATCTGACCTATCCTCCCACCCAACTGACCCATCCTCCCACCCAACTGACCTATCCTCCCACCCAACTGACCTATCCTCCCATCCATCTGACCTATCCTCCCATCCATCTGACCCATCCTCCCACCCAACTGACCTATCCTCCCACCCAACTGACCTATCCTCCCATCCATCTGACCCATCCTCCCATCCAACTGACCCATCCTCCCATCCATCTGACCCATCCTCCCATCCATCTGACCTATCCTCCCATCCATCTGACCCATCCTCCCATCCATCTGACCCATCCTCCCATCCATCTGACCCATCCTCCCACCCAACTGACCCATCCTCCCACCCAACTGACCCATCCTCCCACCCATCTGACCTATCCTCCCACCCAACTGACCCATCCTCCCACCCATCTGACCTATCCTCCCACCCATCTGACCTATCCTCCCATCCATCTATCCTCCCACCCATCTGACCTATCCTCCCACCCAACTGACCCATCCTCCCATCCAACTGACCATCCTCCCATCCAACTGACCATCCTCCCATCCAACTGACCATCCTCCCATCCAACTGACCTATCCTCCCATCCAACTGACCCATCCTCCCATCCAACTGACCCATCCTCCCATCCAACTGACCATCCTCCCATCCATCTGACCCATCCTCCCATCCATCTGACCCATCCTCCCATCCAACTGACCCATCCTCCCATCCATCTGACCCATCCTCCCACCCAACTGACCATCCTCCCATCCAACTGACCCATCCTCCCATCCATCTGACCCATCCTCCCACCCAACTGACCATCCTCCCATCCAACTGACCCATCCTCCCATCCATCTGACCCATCCTCCCACCCAGCTGACCATCCTCCCATCCAACTGACCCATCCTCCCATCCATCTGACCCATCCTCCCACCCAACTGACCATCCTCCCATCCAACTGACCCATCCTCCCATCCATCTGACCTATCCTCCCATCCATCTGACCTATCCTCCCATCCATCTGACCCATCCTCCCATCCATCTGACCCATCCTCCCATCCATCTGACCCATCCTCGCAGCCCTCCCCCCGAACCTTCACTCACTTCCCGCCACCCAATGATCCTTGGAATAAACACAGCACAAAAGCGATTATACCAGAATATCCAATGGATTATTCTTTTACGCGGTGTACGCGTTGTTTTATTATGAATAATTATTCCCAGATTTCATACTTTAATTAAGAAAACACAGAAAATGAATTGGGGCTGCACTGCCCGTCATTGTGTACTGTGGCATCATAACTTAGATGCCAATGGAAGATGCAGCGGAAAATGTTCACACTTTGTCACAGGGAGAAGTAACGAAAAGGACGAACACTTTGTGATTCTCTGGAAGGCGCAGGTTGAGTATCAACACTTTTTGTTTCATCAGAAGGTGTCGCAGTAAGTCATAACACTTTGTGTCCCACCAGAAAGCGTATCAAAACGTAAAGGTGTTGTCCCTTTAGGCGCAGCAAGAAATACTGACATCTTGTTTACACAGTCGAACTCTGGCTGAGATTGCCAGAACGTCACAGAAGTGAAGAGCAGAGAGGAAGGGGTGGGGAAAGTAAAGGTGGGAAACGGGGGCAGAGGAAGGGGGGGGGTGATTTTTGCTAGTGCTCTCCTATTACCAACAGTAGGTCGTAGGGGTGCCAAGAAAGGACACCTGGGAAATCAGGGACCCTAAATCCTGCGTGACAGTGTAGGGCTGTTGCAACCTGTCTCCTCCTTTATGTTGTCTCTCTCTCCAGCCTGCTTTGGAGCGATGTTCTTCCTCTGTAACCGTATGATGGCTTTAGACATGGAGTCATGACGAGATGCACTGATCTCGATGCCAGGCAATCTTCTGCCGCTCAGTGACTGTGAGAAGTTCTTGTCTGCCAGCGTAGCTACACATTAGCAAGATGTGGTACAGCGCATGTAGATTTGTTTGCATGCATGAACACCCCTTTAGAGGGACAGAGCTTAAAAGAACCAATGTGCAACAAAAACAGGAAAGTAAACTTTGAATACTGACCTTGGAAGGTTTGCAGACTGAGGTATGCCAGAAGACACGGGAGGACAGGAAACACAGCCATGATGGTCAGAATGACAGGGGCATGGTCTTGAGGACACCTCCACTCCTAAAAAAAAATAAATAAATAAATAAATAAATAAATAAAAAGTCCCATAAACGCAAAAGCCCACAAGAAAAACAAGATGGTGGGCTTCGACTTAAGGTCCTTGGCTGGTCGGGGTTTATTTTCTGTCTCTGTGCAAAAACTGGAAGACACGTTTTGGCTGGTCCGGTTGTGTTTCGTTTTTATCACCAGAAACTGGAATTTTTGTTTATTTTGCTAGTTGAGTTTCTCTCTTTTGCGTGCTTGTGCCATGAAATGGAGTCAGATGATTCCGCCTTTTCACCACAAACTAAACGTTCTATGGTTCGTTTAGCTGGTTGATTTTGTTTGTTTATGTCTTTATGCCCAGAAACTGAACGTCAGATGATTTGTTTACTTCCGCAAAAGAGTGTAGCTTGAGGAAGTGTACGATTCTTCTGTGGATAGTTCGTTTCTCCTGTCAGCATGTGCCGAGAATGTACTGCTATCAAGAAATACTGCCAGAAAGTGTCAGCTGTTGCCATAGAGTTCCTGGTCATCAAATTATTGTTGCGTTAAGTTTCAGTATTCACAGACTCTATCTACTTCTGAAGTTTCAAAATGGAGTGACTGACGGTGGCGAACGAAGCAAAATTTAGAAAGAGAGGGTGTTAGTTACCGCCAATGACATTGACAAACAAAGCACATGACAAGACACGTGTCTTGTCATGTGCTTTGTTTGTCAATGTCATTGGCGGTAACTAACACCCTCTCTTTCTAAATTTTACTTCTGAAGTGTTACACGTATATGTTTACAGGTACTCATGACTCCATTGTGCTCAACATGCACTCACTGTTGGCATTACTTTTCGAGAGTTCAAGTATACCAGATGTTAGCCGTGTGTGATATATATCAAGTGATCGCCGTTACGAAACTGTTCACTGTATTGACAACCCACTGTGACTCGTTGCTTGCTGTAATCACGGGCTCAGCTGTACCATAGTGGTCACTGCCCCCTCACAGTCATCAAGTGACAGTGTCACTAGGATGATCCCAGCTATCATAGGCCCGCCTTAATCATGGCGCTCCCCTGTGCCACACTGCTCACTGCCACACAAGGGATTACTCTGGTGCTCAACCATAGTGCTCACGTTCATAAAACGCTCACTGTTGTTAAGGAGTCCACTGTCATGTCCATTGCTAGCTGATGACTGTCGTGTTCACTGTCACCGAGCTGCTCACTGCAATCGACTGCTCACTGTTACCAAAGTGCTCAGTGTTATGCGCATATTCCTAGCGAGATGCTATATCAGCAAGTGCTCACTGTTACCCAGATGCTATGACCAGGTTTTCACTCTTACCAACATGCTGTTATTCAGTGCTAACTGCTGCCAAGATGCTATCATCAAGTGTTCACTGTCACCAAATGCTATTATCAAGTGCTCACTGTTACTAAGGTGCTCAGTATCATTAAAAAAAACAAAACTCACTGTTGCCAAGGTGCTCACAGTTGTTAAGTGCTCAGTGTATCAAATACTTACTGTTGCCGGACGTGCCTACGCGTTCACTGTATTCAAGTGCTCACTGTTACCAAGGTGCTCACTGTAGTCAAGTGCTCACTGTTACCAAGGTGCTCACTGTAGTCAAGTGCTCACTGTTACCAAGGTGCTCACTGTAGTCAAGTGCTCACTGTTACCAAGGTGCTCACTGTAGTCAAGTGCTCACTGTTACCATGGTGCTCACTGTAAGTCAAGGTGCTCACTGTTACCAAGTGGTGCTCACTGTAGTCCAAAGTGCTCACAGAGTTTACCATGGTGCTCACTGTAGTCAAGTGCTCACTGTTACCATGGTGCTCACTGTAGTCAAGTGCTCACTGTACCATGGTGCTCACTGTAGTCAAGTGCTCACTGTTACCATGGTGCTCACTGTAGTCAAGTGCTCACTGTTACCAAGGTGCTCACTGTAGTCAAGTGCTTACTGTTACCAAGGTGCTCACTGTAGTCAAGTGCTCACTGTTGTCTGTTACCAAGGTGCTCACTGTAGTCAAGGTGCTCACTGTTACCAAGGTGCTCACTGTTATCAAATACTCAAAGTCGACGAGGTGCTCACTGTCATCAAGTGCTCACTGTTACCAAGGTGCTCACTGTTATCAAATACTCAATGTCGACGAGGTGCTCACTGTCATCAAGTGCTCACTGTTACCAAGGTGCTCACTGTTATCAAATATTTACTGTCGCCGAGATGCTCACTGCCATCAATATGCTCGCTGTTAACAAGATGCTCGCTGTTAACAAGATGCTCGCTGTTAGAAAGGTGCTTACCATTATCAAATAGTCACTGTTGCTCACCGATATCAAATGCTCACTTTTCCAAGGTGTTCAC
Organism: Conus canariensis; assembly: GCA_033310375.1. Classification (NCBI taxonomy): domain Eukaryota; kingdom Metazoa; phylum Mollusca; class Gastropoda; order Neogastropoda; family Conidae; genus Conus; species Conus canariensis. The sequence goes on from CM065714.1 coordinate 115,304,041, forward strand.
TGTTACCAAGGTACTCACCGTTATCAAAAACTCACTGTACTAAAGTGATCACTGTTACCAAGGTACTCACCGTTATCAAAAACTCACTGTACTAAAGTGTTCACTGTTACCAAGGTACTCACCGTTATCAAAAACTCACTGTACTAAGGTGCTCGCTTTTAGCAAAGTGCTCACCGTGATCGAATACTCTCTTGTACCAAGGTGCTCGCAGTTACCAAGATGCTGAATGTTATCCTTGCTCACTGCTTTAAGTGAAGCATCTCTCTCTCTCTCTCTCTCTCTCTCTCTCTCTCTCTCTCTCTCTCTCTCTCTCTCTGCCTTATCATGTTTCCTACTAACGTATTCGCTTTCTCAAGACATTTACCGGCTGCTTTCATCTAGGGAGGTAACGTTTCCTCAACACTCAAGGACTGTTGTTATTTTTAACTCCTCCTCGACAAGCTAATCTACGCTAAGACATCAAGCCACTTGCTGCTGTTACAGGTTTAACCAGCATCTGTTGTCCCTTCCTACAGGACAAAGATGAAATGCAGGAGAGGCTGTCGGCAGTTTTCTATTTGCGTAAGGGCGATGCTTCCGCCGCCGCTGCTGCTGCTGCTGCTATTGCTGTTGTTCTTACTGTTTTTTATAGTACGTACACAATCTGCTCGCTTTTCTCTGTTATTCTAAATGAAAACACACTCAGAAATGAGGTTTTCAAGTGCTTCAGGTTTGCAACAATAAAGGTTTTAAAGCTTATAATAGTCGCAAATTAATGGTGTTCAATGAAAGAGAAAAGTAAAAAGAAAAAAAAAATCAAACGAGAAATGATCATCTGAAATTCACGTCACGCACCTCAAGGGAAATTGATCATACTCATAGCGCTGCCGTCTTGCCACACAATAATGATTGACAGTGAAATGTTATCAACTTCTTCTCCAAGCCGTCAGGTGATGTCTACTTAACGAGCGGTCAATACTGTCCGATCACACACTGAACTTGATGGAGACAGGAGCCCGGGAGATGGCTGTATGGTACAGTGGGAGAGGGGTGGGTGGAGAAGGAGGTGGTGGTGGTGGTGGTGGTGGTAGACACGCACACCGTCACTCAGTGTCGCCCGCACCTCCCATCCATCAACCAATGGGAGAGCTCTTCAGCTGCACACACACACACACACACACACACACACACACACACACACGGACGCGTGCGTGCGCGCGCGCACACACACACAAGCACGTACACACACATACACACAATGCGCGCGCGCACGCATGCACGCACTCACGCACGCACGCGCACACACACGCACACACACACACACACACACACACACACACACACACACACACACACACACACACACACATGGGTATCAATTAAGAGTGTATCATGCGCGGTCTACCTTGCAACGTTCCTTTGTATTTGGTGGTTTATTTAAAACGAAGACATGGTTGAATGACGCTCACTACACACGCAACAGAATGATTCCCAACATAATCGGCCTCCCTATAATTAAACAAACACACACACACAAAGTATAGCGGTCCACATGTCAACCCCGCCATGGCGATGCACGATGATAAATAAGCGCATGTAGTCCATTGATCACGCAACAAAATTTACTGCTCTTCGGTGCCATACATGTCAACCTTCTTCTGGTGTTTTACCATTACAAACGTGCATGTCGTTCCGCACAGGAGACGTTATCAGTTACAGCCCATTGGACTTTACATGTCAACCCTCTTTTGGTGTCTTAGCATGAGTAGATGTGTGCGTTAAGCTGTACGGAGAACGTTTCCAGTGACAGGCTTTCGGAATGGACATATCAACCGTCTTTTGGGGTGTTTTGCCAACACAAATGTATGTCTTAAGCTGCGCATGGAGCATTTTCGGATCCAGCCCATCGGAGTCGACCCTCTTTTGCTGGTTTATCAACACAAATTATGTGTTTTGGGGAACAGAGAGTATTTTGCAGTTACAGTTCATTGGAATCAACGTGCCAGCTCTAGTTAAGCGTTTTATCACGAACAATGCATGTGTACAGCTGCACGCAAAACATATATGACTTATTTGTTCCTACATGTCAAGAATTGTACGGTAGTTTATCAAGACGAAAGCACGTCTACAGCTTCACACGGAACACACTCAACAACCTCCAGTTCGTGCCTACATGTTAACCCGTCTTTGGTGTGTGTGTGTGTGTGTGTGTGTGTGTGTGTGTGTGTGTGTGTTGTGTGTGTGTGTGTGTGTGTCTTGTCGTTGTTGTAGTAGTTGTTGTTGTTATTGTTTCTGCTCTCCCATCTTCTATGCCATCTCAGTGGCATTGCATCCACACCGCCCCCCCCCCCCCCTCCCCCCGTCCACAGTCACGGCCTGGCCAAACCCGCCTCAACCCCAGCACGGCAATCCACTGGGAACAGTCAATGTCAAGTCGTCATGAGGCACCCCAGCAGAGGAGACACTGCACTGCTGCAGAGCCACTCCGGTAGTCTTCAGTGGTGCCTGTTTTGATCAAACACACGCATGTCACCACCTACTAAGCCCTGGAACCAACAATTGCCCTGCTGACGACAATAATCGCTTAGTCGCGGAGCCAGCGTAAGCTCTCCCTCCAGAGGACGCCACCACGTCCTTCCAACGACAGTCCCCATGAATTTGCCGATACCAGTGACCCTGACAGAATCAAACTTCAGGCCATAGGCGTGGTGAGACAATCAAACGGAGGTCACCACGAGAGCAGGGCATGAAAGGCTACATAATTTGAGACTTTTTATGCTGATCGATGAGGATGAGGATGATGAAGATGATGCTACGGGTTCCCATTCTGGTCTGAGACTGCATGACAGGGCTGTACTCCACGCTTAATTTCATATTACATCCCCGCGTCAACCAGGCCCGTGAGATACAAACACCAGCAGTGTTGGTCAGGAAATTTTAGCAACACTCTCAGAGACGCGTCCATTGAGTGGATGAAACTCGACAGTGACGTCCCCGTCTTCCCAGCTGAGCCCGTGGCAAAGTCAACTCTGGGTAGGAGCCGGTCGGGGTAGAAAAATCTCACAAATAAATGGTTCTGATGGGGATCGAACCCACGACCTCCCAGCCGGAAGTTCGCGACGCTAACCACTACGCCACGCCGGCTGGTGTTCTCTGGTGCTCTACCGAGAACAGTGTTTGGTCAATAAGAAAAACGCCAAGCGCTGGGCAGCAGGACTTCAAAAATGAAATCCCTCTGATACAAGTGTTTTACCTCATAACTCCTTACACTCTGACAAGGGGGGGGGGGGGGGGGAGAGACGCCTCGATAACTTCTTTTATTACCCGAATTCGAACCTTAACCTCCAGGATGGTGAAACGCCTCAAGCCCAAGTCACCTTGTGACGAATGTCTTGACCACTGTTGTAAGGTGAGAAATGTAACCCTTGTGAAGTTTATTTTTATTCCTCTTCGACCAGCTCCAGTTGCAACTTTTCTCAGCTGTTAAAAAATCTTCCCGGTTCCTACAAATCGAGTGACGTCGTGAGATCACCGGCAGATGAGCTTACAAATCCCCTTGTCCCAATCTCTATAGTGAGGACTTTGTCTTGAAAACCACATCGCCTCAAGCTCCTCTGTCCTGTTTTCAGACGGCACAGTCACTTAAATCAGAAGCATCTGGCTTGATGAACGTTGGTGGAGTATTATGTCCGGCCTCATACCGCTCTTTCTGACGATTTGTGTGGGTGTGTGGGTGTGGATGTGCGTGCGTGCGTGCGTGTGTGTGTTGTGTGTGTGTGTGTGTGTGTGTGTGTGTGTGTGTGTGTGTGTGTGTCTGTGTGTCTGTGTGTCTGTTGTTTCTTTAGCTGGTTTGGTTAGTTGGTTGGTTGCATGTTGGTTCATTGTTGGTTTGTTTTTGTCGATTTTTTGTTTTAATTTTGGAAGGTCTAATGAGCACTCCCCGTCACCCACTCTACCTAATCAATGCCGCTTCCATGTTGTGGATTACACAGTTTCTCCAGACCACGATTTACTGCCTTCTGTCGTGTAGACTGTTGTTGCTGAAGCCTCTACTGGCGTAGTTTTCTTTTTTTTTTCTCTGGCAGCGCTAGTCGCATGTGCTTACCGAATTATTTAACTTTGCACACTAAATAATTAACATCAGCCCAGAGGGACCTACATGTCAACCCTGTGTTAGTGATCTACCCGGAAGAAAGTAATATATTTTGCGGCACACGGAAGACAATCAATATCAGCTCGTCGGGGCTTGCATGTCAACCCTCTTTTGACTTTTTACGCAACAACAGCAAATGAATTAAAACCTGGTTTTTAAAAAAAATTATAGTTATTCAGTTCCACACATAACCAAACCTTTCTCATTTCGTGGTTGTGGTTGCCAATAATGATTAGGTACATGTATGACGATGTTGATGATCACACACACACACACACACACACACACACACACACACACACACACACACACACACACACACACACACTTATACGCTACAACACATCTGCTAAACCATGAGATTTCCAGTGATCATGCAATATAGACTAAATAACTGTAACAAGTATGCAAGGATTGGAGGGGCAGGGTTAAGGGTTAGGGACGAAGTTTGGAGGTACCTGACCTCTGTATTTTCACAAGGTTATCAGTCTTTGAATGACAAATTGATAATAGTCAGTGACCTGTGCGTATATGCGAATGTGTGTGTGTGTGTGCGTGTGTGTGTGTGTGTGTGTGTGTGTGTGTGTGTGTGTGTGTGTGTGTGTGTGTGTGTGGTGTGTTGGTGAGTGTGTGTGTGTGTTGCCTAGATAAGTAAGTATGCGAGGATCTACGTGTGTGGACGAGTATTTATGCAGATACATGTTTATCCGGCTGTAACTTATTCGAACTCGACGACCTATTTCAGTTCATTTCATTTATAAATAAATGGTTCAAATTATAAAATATCTCCCTTCGTTTGTTGTTGTTGTCGTCGTCGTCGTCGTCGTTGTTGTTGTTGTTGCTGCTGCTGCTGCTGCTACTGTTTTTATTGCTGTTGTTGTTGTTGATGATGATGATGATGATGATGATTGATATGAACGACGACGACGACGACGACGACGATGATTGCAACGTTGACAGTAAGGGGAGATGATGGTAATTGTAGTGGTGTCCAGTGTTTCCCAACTAAACATCTTCAGTGTCATCGACCAAGTCAGTGAGACTGTTAAGTGCATTTCCAAAGTTGAAGTTCAATATTCGCTAATTCCATGGCCATTGTCAATTCCCTGGTCATACTGGTAGCCGCACTTCGTCTTCAGAGAGAATTTCTCCTTCATTATGAAAATCAACATGATTAAGAAAGCTTTCGATGTTTTGAGGGTTGGGGCAGAGAAGGGGAGGTGGGGAGGGGACGCGAGATGGGGGTGACGGTGAGCACGTGGAAGTGGGAGTGGCTAATCTTACACGGCAGTCTCTGGCATACCAGCAGGTTGACACAGGCCTACTGATCCACATTCTGGAAGGACTGACCTGATTAACACCTCTGCCCTGACCCGCCTGATCGTCGACAAGGAGGGGGGGGGGGGTGCGCTATGGAAAACTCTAGGTGGTCACGCTTAGGTCACGACAACCACCATGGCCTGTTGTCACAGCAGAATGCATAAATGATCAGAAAACACCAATACCGCCCAAGGGCGAGGTCATCATCGCCTCTGCTCGTGACGTAAATCGGGCCAGGGAGAGGGAGGGAGGGGAGACCACTGCCAGTGCCATCCCTCCCTGCGAAGAGAAGAACATGAACAATGACAACCACCACCACAACAATAATGACTGCTACAACAAGACAACAGAGTAAGAGCATGAGGAAGGGGGACTGTGGAGATCAACAAGCAAACAATAATCACAAGAGAGAGAGAGAGAGACAGACAGACAGATAGTCAAACACACAGGTAGACAGACAGACAAAGACAAAGATAGAGAGAGACAGAG
>CM065714.1:115322481-115332481 GCA_033310375.1 Conus canariensis
ACGAATTTAAATCGTGTACAGCAACTGCAAACTACTGGTGATGAGGGGAAAAACTCCACATGCTTCACCCCCTCTTAAAGGAAAGACACAATGTGATTCTGGTGATGACAGAACGGTTTGCATGATGACCGTAGCGTGACTTTCGGAAAAGAAGGCCAGTTTGGCCGTTGGTATGGATGACACGTTACACATAGCATGCACCTTCTCCGAAAATGGAGAATGGCTGCTTTAATGGCGGAATAAAAAACGGTCATACACACAAAACTCCACTGCCTGTCTATACAGGCAGTGTCCGCAGGAGTATCAGCCTGCGTACGCAGAAAGAAAGAAAGACAAAAAAATATCAAGAACTGATGTTGGACCCAAAGCATAGTTCTTTGTCGTTCAGAACTTGCATTCCAGCTTAAAAGCTATCAATGATTATGAAAACATGGATACCATGCACATGTTAATGAACAGTCAAGACCACAGCATTGAATTCGGTGCTGCACACACCACTGATAATCGAGATGAGGGAATGTTGGGATGCTGGCGTGGGTCCAGGGTTTGGCTTGCTGATAGGAACAGGGAAACTAATGAATACCAATCATGTGGTGCTCCACCTGGTGTTATGGTTTTACGTCAGTGTCAGTGTCTGTCAGGGCATTCAACCGAATTCCACGGATCCGTGCTTGGCCCCTCTCTCGTGATCTTCGCATTTATAAATGATCATTAGTGTTTGTGTCCTGCTTGCCAACGCTTTAAATGTAAGTTGATGACGCCGCTGACAGACATGAATGTGTGGACGAAATCACAGAAGATTGATGTATGCTAACGACAAACATGCACAACATTATGAATGCTGACGACAATCATTGCACAACATGGGATGTATGCTGACGACAATCTACACGCACAGACATGTATGAATGCTGGACATCCACGACAGACATGTATGAATGCTGACGACAATCCACGCACAACATGTTGAATGCTGACGACAATCACACGCATCGACAGTGAATGCTGACGACATATCACACGCACAGACATTATGAATGTGACTGACAATCACACGCACATGACATGTATGAATGCTGACGACAATCACAGCACAGACATGTATGAATGCTGACGACAATCACATGCACAGACATGATGAATGCTGACGACAATCACACGCACAGACATGTATGAATGCTGACGACAATCACACGCACAGACATGTATGAATGCTGACGACAATCACACGCACAGACATGTATGAATGCTGACGACAATCACACGCACAGACATGTATGAATGCTGACGACAATCACACGCACAGACATGTATGAATGCTGACGACAATCACACGCACAGACATGTATGAATGCTGACGACAATCACACGCACAGACATGTATGAATGCTGACGACAATCACACGCACAGACATGTATGAATGCTGACGACAATCACACGCACAGACATGTATGAATGCTGACGACAATCACACGCACAGACATGTATGAATGCTGACGACAATCACACGCACAGACATGTATGAATGCTGACGACACAAAAGTGCACAGGTGTAGATCCAATTCTAGATTATTTTGGTGTTCACCAAATAAATGAATGAATAATTAAAAACACAAATAGACAACATTGTGGACTTCCTTGATAATTGAACGCTTTGTTTCAAAGAAGGTAAATGCCCAGTTCTCCGTTTCAGCAGAGAAAAGTGGCCAGCTACGATTAGGAAATGAGAAAGAATTGTAACAATGAGTGGACACGGTTCAATCGACACTGAACATGATTCTTTGAATAAAATGGGAACTGCAGGCCGAGTGTGTGTGTGTGTGTGTGTGTGTGTGTGTGTGTGTGTGTGTGTGTGTGTGTGTGTGTGTGTGTCATGGATGCGTGTGTGTGTTATCAGTAAAGTTCCTCGATGCTGAAAGTAAAGCTCCCAGCCTCCCTCCTGCCCCCCCCCTCCCCTCCCCTCCCCCCCAACCTTCCTTCCGTCAGGATGAAGTAGATTCCGACATTACGGGGGGTGGGGGGGGGGGAGGGGTGCGGAGGGACGGGGGAGGGGAGGATGGAGGGATGCGTGAGTGTGTGTGTGTGTGTGGTGTGTGTGTGTGTGTGTGTGTGTGTGTGTGTGTGTTGATTATGGTTACGCTACAGTTGTTTCTTTTGTTGGTCACAATATCCCTCTTAAATAAAATAAAATAAAATAAAATAAACGTCTTTCCATTACAGAAAGATCATTAAGTGATGTGTGCATACGTCCTTTGGTAAACAAACATCACATCAAACTCAAAAGATATAATTCCGAAAGGATCGATGTTAACAGTAACTGAAAACGAACTGTTTGTAATACAGCGTCTACATTGCAGGCGCATCGTTTCACGTGGCAATTCCCTTTTCTTTTCTTTTTTTTCTTTTTTTTTTTTTCATTTCTTAAATTTGTTAAGCTGACTGATTGGGCAAAACAGATCTATTTTGAGAACAAAAAAATCTAGGGGAGGGTAACGCATGTCTTTCCATTGGAAAGACAGTTAGTTACTTTTTCCAGTTAAAGGGCCAAGCAAACGCATCTAGATACTACACAGTCAAATATTTGATTTGAAGCGCACGCCACAGGAACGATGAGGGTATCGACTGTCTGTATTAAGGGCGCTTCGTTAAACACCCAATGTTTAGGCATTATCTCTCTCTCCAATAGAACTGTTAAGAAAAAAAACTGATGGGGCCAAAATGCTTTGGAGGGCATATCAGTCATTTGTCTATTGAACACGGCGAGGTCACTCTCGCTGGACGCGAACTCTGACACAGATTACCTCCCTTGCAGATTTCCGCACAACGTCTGTATGCCCTTTATGTCTCTGTTCGGAAATTTTATTTAAAGACTAAACAAAATATATAACGTGTTACATTTGACCAATTTATTCAACTTGATATCAATTAAAAGAGGTTCTCTTCGTGTTTTTCAATGGTTTGAATTGCATTCGGATCCATGAAACTTTTTCCCCCCGACATACATACAAGCTGATCTAATCTGCTTAGGCTATTGATCCGCATGCTGATCAGATTTGTTCAAATATGCATTCAATGATGTATAATACTAAAAATGAAAAGAAGGGAAAAAAAATAAACACAAGTGCAGCTTATGTCAACGATTATCGTCTTTATAAATAATTGAGTACTCACAGAGTGCTTGTAACCACACTGGAAGCGTCTATTTCTCTTTGAGCATTATTTGAATGTCGTCATCAAATTACGCCATGGTCTGACGTAATCACTGCGTCGTCTTTCTTTCTTTCTTTTTTTTTTCTGCGTGCCATGTGACTGAGAGAGAGAGAGAGTGTGTGTGTTGTTGTTGTTTTGTTTTACGTCTTTCCACATTACGTGATATTAGACGGAAAAAAAAAAAAAAAAAAAAAAAAATCGGGGCCGGGGGAAAAAAAAGGGTAACACAACGTGTAAAAAGGAAAAAAAAATAACTTATTTACAACTATAACACAAAAAATAGAAAATCCACTTAATCAAAGATTAAGAAAAAAAACCCATGTAACTCTTCTGCCTCATCTCACTACTGACTGCTATCTATTATAAGTATTTGCCAATTGGACTTTTAGCTAAGTGTAAAAAGAAAAGATATGTTTCACTTGGTGACAGGAAAACATTTTGAATAGACTGTACAGACGTATTTGGAATGAATTTTTTCATTAAGTCACACAAAAGAATGTGATCAGTTGATATGCTATGACCACATATACAATGTATATTTTTGACATACTTTGTTTTAAAGCAATCCAGTTTCCATCTACAGATCAAGGAACTTATCTGTCGTCTACGATAAATGTTTTGATCGTACTTACTTAACTTTTCATGAATATTTTTCATTTCATCATGTAAACCAAAACACCCAGTTTCTCTTTCTATCAAATGAAAATTAGAAAATTGCACTTTTTCTGCCAAAGTATAGCACTCTTGCACTGACATGCAGAAGTTCAAAAAATGCGAATCTGAAGATCGTTTTGCTCCTCTCTTTGCTAGAACATCAACCTTTTCATTATAATATAACCCACAGTGGGAGGGCACCCAAAGAAATGTTACTTCAGTGTCTCTAACTGAGAGGAAATGGACTAAGTTATTTATTTCAGTGATCATCTCAGGTCGAACTTTTAATTTAAAATTCTTCATTGCAGTAAGAACTGACTTAGAATCTACGCATAAAACAACTTTAAATAAATTTTGAGGGTAATCAACAACAAACTTTAAGGCCATAATTATGGCAGTTAACTCAGCAGTGAATATAGATTTGTTTTTTCCGAGATAATAGGACTTTTCTTTGTTAAGGCCTGGGATAATGTATGCTGCACCTGCATGTTCATTGATTAATGATCCATCAGTGTATATCTTAAAATGGTTGGAGTAGTGATCATGCAAATGCATTTTCATATTGCATAATAACAAATTAGTATTTTCAGCCTTTGTTATATCTGTATGCTCAATATCAAAATGTGCTCGTACTAGTTTCCAGGGAGGGATAGGAGACACAATAGATCTTTTTGCAATAGATGTTAGTTTGATATCTGAGGAATCTAAAATCGAGGAAGTATATGTTCTTAGAGTCATTTGGGATGATATGTTTTTAGCCCTTTTGGGAAAATCAGTGTCTGATTTGAAGAAAAAGAAACACCGAAGGTGCTGGGGAGGACCAGAGAAGCACTGTCTTCACCTGCCTTTAGAGCAGTCGAGGGCTTATTATTTCAGGGCTTATATTGTTGTCTATAGTAGAACTTCTTATAACAAATTTGGTGCATGCAAGATTCCTATATTCTTCCAGTGGTAATATCCCAGCAGCACTGTATGCTTTTGTACAAGAGGTATGGACTGGTAGTCCCATGGCTATCTTATACGCTTTGGAATCAATACTTTGAAGTTTTTTCAATAAGTATTTGGGTGCACTGAAGAACACCTCTTGTGCATACGTTAATTTTGATCTAACCAGTGCAGTAGAAAGGTGCAAAAGAGTAACTGTGTCCTGAGCCCAAGCATGCTTGCTAATAATCTTTAACAGATTTAAAGTTTTTCGAGCTTTTGTCAGAACATGTTCTATATGGAAATTCCATGACAACTTTGATGTTAAATTTACTCCAAGGAATTTAACTATTTTTGTATATTTGATGGGTATGCCGTTGACTTGAAATAAAGGCATATTAACTGGATCAGATCCAGTATTAAATAACATCATGTGTGTTTTTTCAGTTGATATTTGCAAACCATTTTCAGTCATATAATCAGAAAAGGTATTTAGTTCTTTTTGATATAACTTTTTAATATAGTTTTGTGATCTGACAGATGTACTTTTTTTTAATGTCACTTTCATCCATATGCATATGTCATCTGCATATTGGGCTAGTTCTATGTTTTTAGCAATTTTTGAGGGTAAATCGTACATTAGAATGCTAAACAGTAAAGGGGCAATAACAGACCCCTGAGGAATACCCATGTGTAATTTTCTTCTCGTAGAATAGGAGTTCCCTACCTTCGTTCTAATATATCTATTTTCTAAGAAGTTTCTAATAAAATCATAAATGTTTCCTGACAACCCAATCTCTTTAAGTTTATAAAGCAAACGAGAGTGCCATACTTGATCGTAAGCTTTAGTGATATCAAAAAAGGTTGCTAGCAAACATTTTCTCCTGGAAAACTGATGTTTAATTTGAGTGGTAAGTTTGACCAAGTGTTCAATAGCACTTCTACCCTTTCGAAAACCTGCTTGGTTTGTTGGGATAACTTTGTTCTTTTCACAAAAGTAGTTTAGTCTATTTAAAACAATTGTTTCATAAAGTTTACAGACATGAGAAGTTAATGAAATAGGTCTGTAACTATCTATACTTTCTTTCAGTTTACCTTCCTTGTGAATCGGTACTATTACTGATTCTTTCCATATTTGTGGCAAATGACCTGAGCTCCAGCATTTTTTAAATATACTAAGTAAAATGCTTATCCATTTGTCTGGAAAATGCTTAATCATTTCATTTGAAATGGCGTCAGTCCCAACAGCTGTCTTTTTGTTTGGGAGAGAATCTATGGCGTCTTTCACCTCTTGTAATGTAACTGGGGCGTTGATGTCGCACGTGTCGTTATCAGATACATCATTAAAGACATGGGTACATTCTTTATCCTCTCTGAATTTTCTTTGGTTTTCAGACAACCCATCTAACCTGCTTACTTTAGCAAACTGGTCGACAAACGCTTCTGCTTTGTCTGTGGATGATGGTAATTTGTTATTATCAAGAATGATAGGATATTCTGGGAGTTTGATTCCATTTTTCATCGTTTTTATCTCTTTCCATACCATTCTACTATCTTTATGATCGAATGTGTTTCTCTTGCAGAAATTATCCCAATGATCCTTTTTGGCTTGTTCCATAACTCTATTACTATGTACATTTGAGTGTTTCATTTCCTTAAATTTTTCATGTACCATTTTCTTATCTTGACTTTTCTTAGTGTGCACGTATTCCTTGAATAACCGTTTTTTCTCATTAACTGCCTTATCGCAATCTTCAGTCCACCAAACATTACCGAGATGTTTACCCCCTTTAGAACCCTGATTCTTCAATTTAGGAATACATGAACCAGACACTTTTAGAACAGAAGTACAAAACGTGTCATACATTGTATCAATATCATCATCTGGGGACAAGCTTATGTCTAGATCTTTAAGTCTGTCGTAAAACTGAGACCATTTGGCATTTTTATAATCAAATCTTGGGATTGCATCATCAGGTTTTGTGTCTTCAAAATCAGGGGACTGATTAATTGTAATAATGATTGGTATGTGATCACTCCCAAGAGTTTCACTATAAGTTTCCCATGCACACGACAAAGCCATTTTAGGTGAAACCAAAGTTAAATCAATAGCAGTAGGTCTATGTGTTGATATATCAGGAACTCTGGTATAAGAACCATCATTGAGTAGACATAAAGTTGAGTCTACAACATTTTCCACAAACCTATTGCTACTGACCTGTGTGCTCTCTTTTTCCCAGAAAGGAGAATGAGCATTAAAATCCCCTCCTACTAACCATTTACCATTATCATTCTTAATATTTTTCATCCATTCAGTATTAGCTTCATCTGGACCCTTAGGTAAATATACAGAAGCACAGTTTACTTCTAAGGAGTCCGAAAACTTGACAGTTACAGCACATGAAAAAATCCCATGTAATCCACTAGGCACAGGTGATTGTTTGTCACAATACTGTAGTCCAGTGTGAATATAGATAGCACAATTTACTCTATCACCATTTTCATCTGTATCTACTACTGGTGGATAGTAGTACTGTTCCAATCTTGGCAGTTTGTTCTTACTGATATTAACAGACTGGAATAAGAGAACATGGCAGACAGTGTGTGTGTGTGTGTGTGTGTGTGTGTGTGTGTGTGTGTGTGTGTGTGTGTGTGTGTGTGTGTGTGTGTGTGGCGCGCGCGCGCGCGCACGCGCGCGCACACACACACACGCGTGTGTGTGTTCTTCCTTTAAAAGTGATATCACTAAGTAAAGCACGGGCGTGTGCACGCGTGCGCAGGCGCTCGTGTGTGTCTGTGTCTGTCCGTCTCTGTCTGTGTGTCGTTTTTGTTGTTTAATCATATGTCTTTCAATTGACTGTGATGTTACTGATAGCTTTAAGCAAGTGTGTGTGTGTGTGTGTGTGTGTGTGTGTGTGTGTGTGTGTGTGTGTGTGTGTGTGTGTGTGTGTGTGTGTGTGTGTGCGAGCGCGTGCGCTCTTGTATGCGTACATGCGTGCGTGTCAGCGTGTTTGTGTGTGTATGTGTGTGCCGTTGTTTCTGATGTTGCTGTTAATTTTACACGCTCGTGTGTGTGTGTGTGTGTGTGTGTGTGTGTGTGTGTGTGTGTGTGTGTGTGTGTGTGTGTGTGTGTGTGTTGATCAGCTTTACGGTTCTGTTTGGAGAATAAAGATTAGTTCCAAAACCAGTCCGAATTAACTGGAGGCGAAAGGACACAAATATGAGACCTGGTAATCACATTCCGTGGTGCTTGCGAATTAAAAGACAAAGGAAGGAGAAAACGCGCGCGCGCCACACACACACACACACACACACACACACACACACACACACACACACACACACGCACGCACACGCACGCACGCACGCACGCACGCACGCACACACACACACACACACACACACACACAACACACACACACACACACAGAGGCAGATAGACAGACAGATAGGCAGACAGACGGACAGACAGAATGCAAACCCACGCGCGCGCGCGCTCGTTCGTACATACACGCGCGTACACACACAAAACAAACCAAAGGTCACAAACACAATGAGATGTGAAAAATGTATTTAAAACATCGATTGAAAAAATCCCTACAAAGAACATGCACATTGATTATAAATGATTTCAAAATCCCTAAATTGAACAGACTGACTGACCATCAACAACACAATGCATCGTAAAACCATACTCCACAGATCTCTGTCAAGTACGACTTCAAAACAAACATTCGAATCTGTGCTTTGGCAGTGTCGATCATAAAATGAAATACAGCACCAACAAAAGGACGTATCTACCTCGCAGTACTCCACTTCTGAGCAGCTTCTCTTCAGATTTTGCTTTCTCTAACTTTCATCACACGTCTTCGTGAATGAGATTGATCAACAGTTTCTCACGACAGTCTATGATGAAGACATAGTCAACTGCGCTATTATGAAAGTCTAAACAAACTAACGATGGAAGGTACTATTTTATAGGATGAAACTATAAAAAAAAAAAAAAAAAAAAGTCAACGTCTGACAAAAATGTCGTTTACATTCTGGTTAATCAATCAATGTATATAATAACGTTCGTTAACATTGATTCATACTGATAATAAATAATCATCAACAACAACAAAAACTTGTAAGAAAATCTGAAATGAGACAGGGAACAGTGAACAGTAAATCACGAACGAGTAGGGTAACTCTTGCTCCCATAGGAACAAGAGTTGCCCTACTTGTTCGTTATTACCACCAACCAACCAAACAAATAAACAAAACAAACAAACAAAACTTGTTCACTTACACAGGTATACGTGCACAGGATGAAACATTCCAACTCAAACAAACTTTGCTCACTTTTTTTTTTTTTTTAAAGTGATGTGTCCGTGTATAAGAAGACTGCATACGTCCATGTACCCAAAGTCCAACTCAGTGAAAGTCGATGTAACAAGAAACAGTAACAAGGTGTGATTTCTTGGCAAAACTGATCAACAGTTAATTGTGCAACAAGTGGTAAAACATCTCTCATAACATCCAAATAAAACTGTGGTGAAAAGTGTGGACATATCAAGGTTTGAACAATAACAATCAACAGCAGCGGTTCAAGCAATATTGACGTGGCTTGTTGGTTCATTGGTTCATGTCTCTAGGCCTACAGCCTATCGAGATTTGCTTATCTTAGACTCCAAGTGAATCCCAATATCATTGTACAGTTGGAACACCAATTGTCACCAATAGCAAAAAGCGCGATGGAGGGGGGGGGGGGGGGGGGGCAAAAACAAAAACACCGTCAATGTGATAGAGAGGGGGGCGGGAGGTGGGAAGGAAGGAGTGAAGTTCGGAAGAGGGAAGGGGGAAGGGGGGGGGTGGAGGAAACAGCCGCCATCTGGACTATGGAAAAGGTGACTAAGCAGATGTGGAACAATTCATTTTGAAACCGATCTTTATTTGAGAATATTTCATTTGAGGATAAATTGATCTTAAACTGGCAACACATTTTCAGCAATATCTTCAGGGGGAAAAACCCTTTTCGGCGCGTGATAAAGCGATATATCTAAAAATATTATTTTCATTTCATTAATGTCTAGTAACGATTTTGCAACCGGAAAATTTAAACACAGCCTCAAGGCGTAGCCTGTGGGGAGAACCACTATCACCGCCATAGTGAGAATTCAGCCTTTTTTTTTTTTTTTTTTTCACAACGTCTACCGGACTCGGAAGGAT
>CM065714.1:115337481-115339981 GCA_033310375.1 Conus canariensis
GCTTAGAAAAAAGGGGAGAGCACGCACTCACCTCTCTCTCTCTCTCTCTCTCTCTCTCTCTCTCTCTCTCTCTCTCTCTCTCTTTAAATCTAAGGTACGTGAATCCTAAACGAAGAGCTTTTCAAGATATTCCACTAAGAAAAAATCTAATCTATCGTATCACTAATAACCACGTAGTCTACAAAGGTTGCAGAAACATTTTGCGAACACTAGAAAATGTTTCGAAACAACCACAAGAAAAGACGTTAAGCAGTGGACGTAAAGCTATTTTCCAAACGCAAAAATAACAAAGATGACTTTCATTTACTTGCAGCGAGGATCTAAAGACATACAGGTATCGTTGTTGAGAAACGCAATTTTTACAAATCATACGATGCATTAACAACAACAACAAAAACTAACTCTTTGTAGAAAAAGTGACCGACCAGTAAAAAAAAAAAAAAAAAAAAATGCACCAAAACAATCCATTGTAGTCAACATTAAATTCGCACGTGAAAAGGAATTCTAACAGATACAAGTACTATCAAACATTCCCTGGGACTGTCTACATGCATAGAATTCTTTCTTCTATAAAGCTATACAACTATATAACACCATGCTCAGTTTCAACAAACATAATTAAACACGCTCTTGTTTGACAAATCATCTTTATGACAGCAACAATCAATCAAACCTATCTCATTTCTAGGCATCTATAACACAATAAGAATTGTTCCAAACTAATTTCTACGCATCTATAAATTCATTCACACGACCCTCAAAAAAAAAATCAGAGAAATACAATGGCTGCATAGCAATGAACACATAATTTATGCAAATTTAATAGAGAAAAGAAAAAAAACGTGGACCTGTCAACAGACTGTCACTGGCTGGGTCGTATTCGGGTGGAAGGAACTTTTAACAGACAAAAGTAGTAGATAACGATCAAAATTTTAGAAAGAGAGGGTTAGTTATCGCCAAGGTCATGAACAAACAAAGTACAGGGCAAGACACAACGCATTTCGACCTCTTGGGTCTTCTTCAGGCAAAAACAAATAACATTTAGGACAGTGAAAACAAAGGACGAGAAACCACTTATCTTCTCATGTTCGGCGCACGATCAAAATGCACAAGCATTTTACCGTCCTAAATGTTATTTGTTTTTGCCTGAAGAAGACCCAAGAGGTCGAAATGCATTGTGTCTTGTCCTGTGCTTTGTCCATGTCCTTGGCGGTAACTAACCCCCTCTCTTTCTAAATTTTGCTTCATTTTCCGCCCTCAGTCACTCCGTTTTGAAACTAACCATCAAAAACTTAAAGTGAAATGATTAATGACAGCTGATGTAACTCCAGTCCAATGCTACGTTTACATAATCAAAACAAGAACAGAGATCTTAATAACGACCAATCACAATCAAGATTACAGAATTCGGAGAATTTCGTAGCCCGACACCCAGGTCAGTGTATCTAAACGAAAGAGACGGAAATGAAATGCCACGTTTAAACAAACTTGTCCTTAACTCAACTTCCTCCCGTTAGGTGATGCACTGTTTTCAATACAAAAAAATATCAATGCTGTCTTTGAGGCTACTGATCAGAAAGGAAATCTTTTGTACTAAAGATCCTCCATTACCTTTGTTTTTGTTTTTTGTACTAAAGATCCTCCATTACCTTTGTTTTTGTTTTTTGTACTAAAGATCCTCCATTACCTTTGTTTTTGTTTTTTGTACTAAAGATCCTCCATTACCTTTGTTTTTGTTTTTTGTACTAAAGATCCTCCATTACCTTTCTTTTTGTTTTTTGTACTAAAGATCCTCCATTACCTTTCTTTTTGTTTTTTGTACTAAAGATCCTCCATTACCTTTGTTTTTGTTTTTGTTTTCCAACTACCGTAAACAGAAACATTCTCTGTATGGTAAATATTTTGATCTCTCTGTGCGGATATTTTGATCTCTATTTCCATTCTTACTCCAGTTTACAGGCTCTTGTCTTCTAATGCAGACTGCACACAAGATACAAATACATTTGTTTTCCCCCACGTTTTGTTTGTTCAACAATATACAAACATACGTACGATGAACAACTAAATAGAAGAGGAAACGAGTATAGGTACGTTTAATTATAAATCTTTCGGTCTTTGGGAGATTTAACAAACTGAAAGGAAATCTCTTTAAACGCGTGCGCGCACACACACACACACACACACACACACACACACACACAGGAATTGTATTGAGTATATTGTATGGAGGAACTGTATAAAGAAGGAAGAAGCACAGACGATTTTATGGGTAGCCCATACGGAACATCAAATTTCCTTCCCAGCTGATGTCTTCTTTCAATACCATGCAGCACCCCTACAAAGGGACACTGCCGCATGGGTGCACGACAGCTCTAAACCCGAAGTAAACCTAACCTATGTTCATGCAAGTTTTCTACTACACTATACGTAACGCGTAACATCTCTCAGGGTAAGAGCCCTCATCAAACATTTTTTTTTTTAATTTAAAAAAAAAAAAACA
>CM065714.1:115344981-115369981 GCA_033310375.1 Conus canariensis
ACACGAGGTCCGGCTGACCAGTCTGTAAGGTCAATGTGCAGGTCAGGTATCGGTCAACTCTCAGCCATGAACTCTTGATCCCACCGCTCAGTATTTTTCCAGTTGTCACTTTCATCAGTTTAGTTGGCTGGTGGCATAGTTAGTTAGTTAGACAGTCACTCTGTTAGCTGGTTAATTAGTTATTCGTTCAGTTTGTTTGCTGGTTGGTGGAAAGTTCGGTTTATAGTCACTCAACATTTCCTATTATAATTGTTATTCTCTATGGATTTTGCTTCATGACTCAGCAATGCAGCCAGCAGCATTTACGGACAACTCCCCACGCAGTCATCACAATTGTCATTTATTGTGTAATTACAGACAAATACTGGCGCGTGTGATTTATGGTGTGATTATGGATAAATCCCCACGCAGTCATGGTAGTTGTGATTATGATTACAGACAAATACTGGCGCTTGGCGATTTAGCGTGTGATTAAGGACAAGTCCCCACGCATTCATGTTAGTTGTGATGTAATATATGATTACGGACAAGTCCCCACACATTCATGTTAGTTGTGATGTAATATGTGATTACGGACAAGTCCCCACACATTCATGTTAGTTGTGATGTAATATGTGATTACAGACAAGTCCCCACACATTCATGTTAGTTGTGATGTAATATGTGATTACGGACAAGTCCCCACACAGTCATGTTAGTTGTGATGTAATATGTGATTACGGACAAGTCCCCACACAGTCATGTTAGTTGTGATGTAATATGTGATTACGGACAAGTCCCCACACAGTCATGTTAGTTGTGATGTAATATGTGATTATGGACAAGTCCCCACACAGTCATGTTAGTTGTGATGTAATATGTGATTACGGACAAGTCCCCACACAGTCATGTTAGTTGTGATGTAATATGTGATTACGGACAAGTCCCCACACATTCATGTTAGTTGTGATGTAATATGTGATTACGGACAAGTCCCCACACAGTCATGTTAGTTGTGATGTAATATGTGATTACGGACAAGTCCCCACACAGTCATGTTAGTTGTGATGTAATATGTGATTACGGACAAGTCCCCACACAGTCATGTTACTTGTGATGTAATATGTGATTACGGACAAGTCCCCACACACTCATGTTACTTGTGATGTAATATGTGATTACGGACAAGTCCCCACACAGTCATGTAATTTGTAATAACGGACAAGTTCCCACACAGTCATGTTAGTTGTGACAAGTCACCACACAGTGATGTAATTTATAATAACGGACAAGTTCCCACACAGTCATGTTAGTTGTGATAAAATATGTGATTACGGACAAGTCCCCACACAGTCATGTTAGTTGTGATAAAATATGCGATTACGGACAAGTCCGTGCGCACGTGATGTTGAGTATAATTATAGACAAGTCCCTGTGCAGCCATGTTTAGTACTTTGTAATGTAATGTACTGTGTGACTATGGATAAGTCTCCATGATTGTAATGAAGAGTGTGCTCGTGAACAAGTCCTCACATAGTCACGTTAGTTAGGATAAAATGTGTAATTACAGACAAGTCCGCATTCAGTCATGTTAGTTGTGACGTAGTGTGTAATTACACACAAGTCGCCACGTAATCATATTAGTTGTAATGTAGTGAGTAATTACGACATATCCTTACGCAGTCATAACAGTGGTGGTGTAGTGAGCAATTACGGACAAGCCTTCGCCCAGAGCAATTACGGACAAGCCTCCGCCCAGAGCAATTACGGACAAGCCTCCGCCCAATCACGTTAGTTGTGGTGTAACTAGGACGAATCCCCACGCAGTCATATTAGTTGTGATGTGATGAGTCATTACCGACAATCCCCACGCAGTCATATTAGTTGTGATGTGATGAGTCATTACCGACAATCCCCACGCAGTCATGTTAGTTGTGATGTGATGAGTCATTACCGACAATCCCCACGCAGTCATTTTGGCGTCATATACTTTACCATGTCAGACCATAGCATTCAACGGCAGTTAGCCAGCTCTGTCAGGCCGAATTTTTTCCGTGGCCAATGCAGTCATAAGACAGTCACGTGATGTCACCCCACTTCCGGCCCCGGAAGAAGCCAGTGTCAACTTCCTATAAGTCATTCATCTTCGGCCTGCCGTCAAAGCAAGATAAGTCTTGTGCTCTGTCTCGCCTATACTTGCCTTTGTGTTAACTTTGCTGTGTTTTGTTCTATACTTGATTCAGTTGTGGCTTACAAATGTGAGGCTCTTGGTGGGAGCGTATTTATCAAAAGATTTGTCTCTTTTACCGGCACTCTCGGGAGCGTATTTATTAAAAGATTTGTCTCTTTTACCGGCACTCCCGCGACTTTGTTACTCGCGATCGTCGGCACCGCTCGCCGGTCGTGTTCCCCCACCATATTGCCGAGCCTCGGGTTCAGCACGCATTTTGTGCTGGTTCCGGCTTGCACTAGACCCTGAGTATTTTTGCCGTGTGAGGCTCTTGGTGGGAGCGTATTTATTAAAAGATTTGTCTCTTTTACCGGCACTCTCGGGAGCGTATTTATTAAAGATTTGTCTCTTTTACCGGCACTCTCGCGACTTTGTTACTCGCGATCGTCGGCACCGCTCGCCGGTCGTGTTCCCCCACCATATTGCCGAGCCTCGGGTTCAGCACGCATTTTGTGCTGGTTCCGCTTATTAAGGTTTAGGGCTCAATAACTATCACACCTGTACTCTTTACCCTTCACAGGTAGAACGTGTTCGAGTAAGGGTGTGTGACACTGATCTGCTTATTAAGATTTAGTGCCCAAGAACTATCACACCTATACACAGTGATACTCCACGTGTAGAGATTGCTATTAATAGCCATACCAGTCACACGACCGGTGGCGTGTACGGGTAGTTCGAGTTTTCAGTCGATCTCTCGAGCACTTTGCACGACACCACACGGACGATCGAGATTAATTGATTTTCTCGATCGGCCACCTTGTCTCCTCTTTGCGGTCGTGTGTTCCGGGTTTGCTCTATCCACCTGTGCCCAACATGGTGAAGGACACCGCCGGGTCGAGCCACTCCACTGCTCGGAGTTCGCTCAATTTCCCGGAGAACCCGCGGGTCGATTCCATCTCGGAGCAATCCGTTCGCACTGATGAACGTACGGTTCGGGTAGACAGAGACGACTTCTCCGCGGAAGGGACGCGTGATCTTCCTCGTCTACCAAACCGACGGACGCACGACCGCGGCGTCCCAAGGCTGATAGGCAAGCGGCCACCATTTCAAAATGCCTTTCATTTGATCTGCCTGCTAGTCTAAGGGCAAAGCTCCCCTCAAGGTGCTGCCCAGAAAGTCTAATGGCAAGGCTCCCCTCAAGGGGCCCGGCCGAGCAAAGACTAGCCAACGGAATTCGCCCTCCCCCACCCCTTCTCCATCGGCCAGCTTGCCCTCTAGCCTACGGACTCGCTCGGAGACTTCTAACTATCATGCTGAGTCACGCGAATCTCGGCCCCCGGGGCACCTTGCCGAGCCGCGGACCAGCACGGGTGACGGATCTGGGATGGAATCACCATCCGTCACTCGCCTTGATGAGTCACGTATCTCTTTTTCCCCCCAAATTGATACGTGCACTCATAGCGCTCAGCCCCACCGGGCACAGGTGCAGCCAACACCTGAGCTCGAGGAGCGCTTCGACTCCGGAAGCAGCCTTATGGTCACCCCGACGCACGACCTCGGTGGTGTCCATAATCCTGGGCGTGCGGGCACGCCGCGCCATGGGCCCGGCCGTGCCCATGCACAAGGACGGTCGACCTACCCCGATCGAACGTCACCTTCTTCCCTAGGGGTATTGGACGTTGGGGAACCGACCTTTCGGATCCCCATTTGGGCAACGTCCGCGGTCCCGCTCCTCCGGGGGGAGGATCTACCAGCGGGACCAAGGGTAACCTGACATATTCCTCCAGGGGGAGGAACACGGGACCGCATCCTGACCAATCCGCACTTTCGCGGGTTGGGGGCTCGACTTCCGCATCCTCCTCCATACCATTATGGCCCTCCCAGGCCCATTCCAAGGACGTGTATGGTGCAGTGCACGGACCTGGACGGGGACGACAGGCCACGGCCTCTCAAGCCCCCCCCCAACAGTGATTCAGGTTACCCGGGTCCCCGGGGACTTTCTGCCTACAAGAAGAAGAGGGTCTCGTGGCTACGACTCGGCGGATGTCTGACCTACGCATTCGCCCAACGCGCTGGTCAGACCTTGAGTGCGGCCTACCTACCATGGTTTTTCCCCAGGGCCGCCACAGCCCGTTTACCTCCCCGGGGACCGGTGGCTCTATGCCCCCGAGAGAGACCAGTGGCTTAACGCCAACACCCAGCACGACCAGCTACATGGTCGAATGTGGCACCCGGCCTCACTTACCTGGGTCGACCTTGGTCTCCCTCCTCGGGCGCTGTCCTATCGGCAGGACGATGTCCCGGCCGCCGATTATAGGGCCACCGGGGACACACTACAGGCACCCCTCGACTTACCTCCTGAAGACGGGTGCTATGAACCCTCTCAGGACCAGTACCTCCCTGAGGCGGACGATGACGAGGAGCTAGCCCCCACCTCATTGTACGATGTCCGCACGATAGAACGGTGGCGACCAGACCTCGTTAGGAGGGAGGCCGCACCCGCTGACGAATTTCTCTCCCTCTCCCCCGGCCCAGAGATCTAGACCAATCTACCCATGAACCCCTCAGTCGCCTCCTTGTTTACGGACAATCCCGTGACCAGGGAGATGGGCATTTCCCAGTCGGACCGTCGGTTGATCCCCCACCTGCCCCCCCCCTACTTCCGGCGCCATCTCCTTTAAGAACCTAAAGGAATGGGTCCGAGTAGCCAGGATGGGCATCCTCCACACCACGGCGGGACACACCTACTTGGACATGCCCCTTCAGCGAACGGAGGCTCTATGGCCGGAGGACGATGGTGCCATCCCAGTACCGGGGGACCCGGGCTCTGAGGCGCACCAAGAGCCTGACCCTCGCTTGTTCAGCGATCCTTTCATACGACACCTAGTTAACAGGATTTCGCATCACCTTTCGGCTGCGGCGGACAGCGCAGCCAGAAGCCACTTCAACTGCTTGTTGGTCGCGAGAGAGGCCGTGCTGGCGCGGACCTCTCTCTCCCCGACGCTTAAGGCAGCCCTGCGATGCATCCCGGGCCAGGTCCAGTCGCTCTTTGGCGACTACTCGGCTGACGTCATAGCACAAGCAGTTGAGGAACGCAAGCAGGCTGTGTCCTTTGCGCCCAGGCCACCGCCACGCCCTGCTAGACCCCCACTTCGTTCCTTCCCCAGGCACAGACCCTATCCCAGACAATCGCCTTCCCGCACCGCACGGCCCGCCAAGCGACCTAATCTTCTCCCAAGGCCTAAGCCAAAACCCCATCAGCAAAATTTTCGGTTAGGCCAACAGTCACGCTCCCGGAGCTGACTAGGGAGACAGCCCGAGGGGGACTTAGATCAGGTAGCACCCCCCCTCGCCCTATCCCCCACCCACCAGCCCAGACCCTCGCCCCCCCTGGCGGGCAGCCTCTCCCGGCATGCCCACCAGTGGAGACGCATACGCCTCACCCCTGGATAGTGGCGGTGCTACAGGAAGGGTTTCGCCTTCCTTGGGCCCACGAGCGTCCCCCCCCTCATGCTATCTCCCCCTCCCTCCCCCAACGAACCCTCCCCCGCCA
The DNA here is from genome assembly GCA_033310375.1 of Conus canariensis. Lineage (NCBI taxonomy): Eukaryota > Metazoa > Mollusca > Gastropoda > Neogastropoda > Conidae > Conus > Conus canariensis. Next base: position 115,350,684 of record CM065714.1, read on the forward strand.
AAGCAGAAGCTCTTCGCACGGAAGTCCAAGACCTCCTCAAAAGAGGGGCCATCTCGGAGATTTCCCACCCAAACCCCGGCTTCTACTCTTTGTGATCCCAAAAGCCTCGGGAGGATGGAGGCCCATTCTAGATCTTTCGCCCCTCAACAAGTTCCTCAGGCCCACCAAGTTCAAGATGGAGACCCCCACCCAGATCCGAGACTCCATCCATCATCGCGACTGGGCCACATCCGTAGACCTGAAGGACGCCTATTTTTCAGATCCTGATTCACCCGGCCCACAGACGATTCCTACGGTTCGTCTGGCAGACCCCGGAGAGGCCTGCACGCATAGTGGACCTCATCTCCTGCCTGTCACAGGCACCCCACACCTCGGCCAGAACCCTGTCCTCCCTCCTAGGAATGATGGAGTCCCTGTCTCCCCTCATTCCCCTGCGGCGGGTCCCCAAACGCCAACTTCAGAGGGAGTTCCGCCGACGTTTGTCACAGACCTCCGACCGCTGGGACCAGGTCATTCCCCTCGGACACTGGTTCATTTCGGCGACGGAGGAGCGGCTCACTCCAGCCACTCTCTCCACCGGGGTCCCCATCTCCCTCCCAACCCAACCCAACCACTGGAACTTTATACAGACGCCTCCAACTTGGGCTGGGGGGCCCACGTGGAGGACAGTCACGCCTCGGGGAGTGGGAGCTGGAAGCGGTCAGGCTAGCCCTTCTCCAACTCCAGCACAAGGTCGCGCACCGACTTGTTCTCCTCCTCACGGACAATACGTCGGTAGCTTGCTATGTCAACAAAGGGGGAGAGGCCCGCTCCATAGGCCTCTCCCTCAGAACAGAGGCCCTCCTTCGCTGGTGTCGCGCAACCATTGGTTTGTGCCCATGATCGACCTGTTTGCCACCAGCTTCAACCATCACCTGCCCCTGTACGTCTCTCCCGTTCCAGATCCCCAGGCGGATGCAGTCGACGCACTATCCCTCCCCGGGACGGGCCTACTGGCGTATGCCTTTCCCCCCTTCCCCATCCTACACAAGGTGATCAGGAAGGCAAGGCTGGAAAGACCCAGGCTGATCCTCGTAACGCCATGGTGGCCGACCCAGTCTTGGTTCCCGGACCCCAAGTCCCTCACCCACGTTCCCCCCCTCCGGCTCAGCCCTCGCTGGGACATGCTGAGACAACCCCGGTCAGGTCTTCCTCACTCCAATCCCAAGATGCTTCGCCTACACGCGTGGCTTCTATGCCAGCCCAACTGCGAACATCTGCATCTACCCCCCACTCGGAGAGACCCCAGTCCGTCCTAGACACACTAGCCGGGGCAGGGGCCTCTCAGGGATTACGGGACTTCGCCTCGGCATCTCGCAGAGCCAGCACCGAATCCCTCTACAACTACCGTTGGGAGAGATGGATAACCTGGTGCTCAGATAACTCTGTTCCCCATTACTGCCCCTCCAACATCCAAATAGGAAATTTCCTCTCCCACCTATCCTCTTCCCTTAAGCTGTCGGCTGGCTCCATTCGGGGCTACAGATCAGCTATCTGCACTACCATTCGTCAACTGGGGGGCCCTTCTTTTGACAATGACTTTCTCCTCAGAGAGGTGTCTAGAGGAGTTGCTCTACGGGAAGCTCAGTCCCCTAGGCGCATTCCCCTCTGGGACCTTTTTACGGTCCTCGATGCCCTCAGAAAAACCCCTTTTGAACCCATTGCTTCTATTCCTTTTGACCTCCTCTCCTTTAAGACCACCTTTCTCCTCGCCCTGGCCTCGGCCAGAAGACGAAGTGAGATTCACGCCCTCAGCGGTGACCCCACAGATATCGCCTTCCACAGGGACGGCTCAGTCTCTCTCAAGTTCCTTCCGGAGTTCTGACATCTTGGGAAAGGGAGAAAAAGATGGAGACATGGACCTTTGCCCCTCCAGGTGTCTCAGGTACTACTGGGAACGCACACGCCCCAGGCGCTCCTCCCAGAGACGACTCCTTATCTCCCTCAACCCCAACAATACTAGAGATATCTCGGCGGGAACTATCTCCAGGTGGCTCTCCAAGACGGTGAGATCTACCTACGCTCAGGCGTACAAGGATCTCCCTGTCCTATCACCCAGGGCCCACGAGGTCAGAGCACTGGCCACTTCCACAGCGTTCCAGTACTCTGTCCCCGTGCGCCACCTGCTGGAGGCAGCCTACTGGCGTTCGGAAAATCCCTTCATTAATTTTTACCTGAGGGATATCCGCATGACCAGAGCTGATGGGTCTAAGGGGATTTCCTTTGTGGCGGCCAATGCAGCCATATCGGTCAACCCCAAGAACCACTAGGGCGCTCGCCCTCCTCCGATTCCTTTAAATTCTGCTATGGTCTGACATGGTAAAGTATATGACGCCAAAATGGGGAGTTTGTGTTATACTCCCTGTTTGGCTAGTATACTTACCATGTCAGACTCTAATTCCCTCCCTACCTTCCCCTCTGGCGCCAAGGTTCTCGGGGTCACCATACACCAGGCCTCGCTGAATGACTTATAGGAAGTTGACACTGGCTTCTTCCGGGGCCGGAAGTGGGGTGACATCACGTGACTGTCTTATGACTGCATTGGCCACGGAAAAAATTCGGCCTGACAGAGCTGGCTAACTGCCGTTGAATGCTATGGTCTGACATGGTAAGTATACTAGCCAAACAGGGAGTATAACACAAACTCCCCATGTTAGTTGTGATGTGATGAGTCATTACCGACAATCCCCACGCAGTCATATTAGTTGTGATGTGATGAGTCATTACCGACAATCCCCACGCAGTCATGTTACTAGTGATGAAGTGTGTCATTATGGACAAGTCCTGGCACAGTTATGTTCATTGTGATGTAATGTGTGATAAGCACGTACAAGTCTCTCCGCAGTCATGTACATTGTAAGCCTGTGCAGTCATGTAAATTGTAAGCCTGTGCAGTCATGTAAATTGTAAGTCTGTGCAGTCATGTACATTGTAAGTCCTCGCGGAGTCATGTAAATTGTAAGTCCTCGCGGAGTCATGTAAATTGTAAGTCTGTGCAGTCATGTACATTGTAAGTCCTCGCGGAGTCATGTAAATTGTAAGTCCTCGCGGAGTCATGTAAATTGTAAGTCTGTGCAGTCATGTACATTGTAAGTCCTCGCGCAGTCATGTAAATTGTAAGTCTGTGCTGTCATGTAAATTGTAAGTCTGTGCAGTCATGTAAATTGTAAGTCCTCGCGCAGTCATGTAAATTGTAAGTCTGTGCAGTCATGTAAATTGTAAGTCTGTGCAGTCATGTAAATTGTAAGTCCTCGCGGAGACATGTACATTGTAAGTTTGTGCTGTTGTGTACATTGTAAGTCTGTGCAGTCATGTACATTGTAAGTCTGTGCAGTCATGTACATTGTAAGTCTGTGCAGTCGTGTACATTGTAAGTCTGTGCAGTCGTGTACATTGTAAGTCTGTGCAGTCATGTACATTGTAAGTCCTCGCGCAGTCACGCCAGCGTGCCGACACAAACACTGAAAACTCAAGATGAACCGTCAAGCAAGTTTTGCTGTAGGCCTGGGAGTCAATTAAGATTCGTACTGAGCTGAATCATACGATTTTGATTGCCGTTCATAATTAACTAGGACGTCCGTGTATCTGCAATCGACAAATCATGCGCTGATCGATCATTCCTTTTCCGTCCCATTCAGTCCAATATCAGTCACTCAGTTTTTCACTCGTTCTTGTTCAAGGAGCGTGCATGCTCTGTGTGTACATGCCAGCCGTACTGAAAGGCCCAACTGACGTTCTCTTCCGAAAACTGATGATGAGGATTTACGTGTGTGGACGACGCCATGCGTGCGTTCACAAGCACAAGCACGGTTTTGAGTCTCATTCCAGAGACTTTTCTGGAAATGGAGTCGGAAGCAACGTAACCCCTAGTTCTAAAACGGCCCGTCGGAGATTTGATCCCGCAACCCAGGATCATCCAATCACGAGTTCGCATCTCTGTCAAATGAGCACTTCCGGCCCAGGTAGGCAAACAACAACAAACAAACAAACAAAAATAAAACAAATAACAAATAATAATATTGATAATATTTCTAATAATAATAATAATAATAACAACAACACTAATAACAACAAAAATAACAATGATAATGACGATAACTATAATGATAATGATGATGATCATCATCATCATCATCGTCATCATCATTATGATGATGATTATTATTATTATCATTATCATTAATCTTATTGTTTTATCATCATCATCATCATCATCATCATCATCATCATCATCATCATCATCTAACGATGTTGTTGATGATGATGATTATGATGATGATGATAAAACAATAAAATTATTAATAATTATGATAATAATAATCATCATCATCATAATGATAACAACAACAACAATAATGATACTTATAATCATAATGATAATAATAATAATAGCGATAATAATGATGATAATAATAGTAATAACTATGATAATCATCATCATCATCATTAAAATGATCACAACAATAACAATAATATTAATGATGACAATACAGACAGACAAGACTTACTGGTCTGGTGCATCTTTCTACACACAGTGTGGGTGAGGTTGTCAGACCATAATGATAACAATGACATTAATGATGACAATACAGACAGACAAGACTTACTGGTCTGGTGCATCTTTCTACACACGGTGTGGGTGAGGTTGTCAGACCATAATGATAACAATGACATTAATGATGACAATACAGACAGACAGACTTACTGGTCTGGTGCATCTTTCTACACACAGTGTGGGTGAGGTTGTCAGACCATAATGATAACAATGACATTAATGATGACAATACAGACAGACAAGACTTACTGGTCTGGTGCATCTTTCTACACACAGTGTAGGTGAGGTTGTCAGACCATAATGATAACAATGACATTAATGATGACAATACAGACAGACAAGACTTACTGGTCTGGTGCATCTTTCTACACACGGTGTAGGTGAGGTTGTCAGACCATAATGATAACAATGACATTAATGATGACAATACAGACAGACAAGACTTACTGGTCTGGCGCATCTTCCTACACACGGTGTAGGTGAGGTTGTCAGACCATAATGATAACAATGACATTAATGATGACAATACAGACAGACAAGACTTACTGGTCTGGCGCATCTTCCTACACACGGTGTAGGTGAGGTTGTCAGACCGGGACAGCAGACCACAGTCCTGAACAAACACGCTGGTATCGCCACTCAGTGTCTCACACCTCTCGCTGTTACGGGTGGGGGCCGAGTTACACATGTAACAGGTAATGGCTAAACCTGAAACACAACAGAGAAAACACGACTATACGCATGTGACAGGTAATGGCTACACACGGAGAACCGACTATACACATGTAACATGTAATGGCTAAACCTGAAACACACAGAGAAAACACGACTATACACATGTAACAGAAAATGGCTCTACCTGCAACACACAGAGAATACACGACTGTAATGACTCCACCCGGAACGCACAGAGAAAACACTATACACATGTAACAGGTAATTGCTACACCTGGAACACACAGAGAAAACACGACAATACACATGTAACAGGTAATTGCTACACTTGGAACACACAGAAAAGACACGACTGTACACATGTAACACGTAACGGCTACACCTGGAACACACAGAGAAAACATGACTATACACATGTAACAGGTAATTGTTACACTTGGAACACACAGAGAAAACACGACTATACACATGTAACAGGTAATGGCTACACTTGGAATACACAGAGAAAACACGACTATCTACATGTAACAGGTAATGGCTACACATGGAATATTCAGAGAAAACACGACTATCCACATGTAACAGGTAATAGCTACGCATAGAGAAAACATGACTATACACATGTAACAGTCAATGGCTGCACACAGAGAAAACACGACTATACACATGTAACAGGTAATGCCTACACCTGGAACACAAAGAGAAAAATGACTATACACATGTAACAGGTAATGGCTACACCTAGAACACAAAGACAAACACGACTATACACATGTAACAAGTAATGGCTATACCTAGAACACAAAGAGAAACACGACTACACACATGTAACAAGTAATGGCTATACCTAGAACACAAAGCGAAACACGACTACACACATGTAACAAGTAATGGCTATACCTAGAACACAAAGAGAAACACGACTATACACATGTAACAAGTAATGGCTATACCTAGAACACAAAGCGAAACACGACTACACACATGTAACAAGTAATGGCTATACCTAGAACACAAAGAGAAACACGACTATACACATGTAACAAGTAATGGCTATACCTAGAACACAAAGCGAAACACGACTACACACATGTAACAAGTAATGGCTATACCTAGAACACAAAGAGAAACACGACTACACACATGTAACAAGTAATGGCTATACCTAGAACACAAAGCGAAACACGACTATACACATGTAACAAGTAATGGCTACACCTAGAACACAAAGAGAAACACGACTACACACATGTAACAAGTAATGGCTACACCTGGAACACAAAGAGAAACACGACTATACACATGTAACAAGTAATGGCTACACCTGGAACACAAAGAGAAACACGACTATACACATGTAACAAGTAATGGCTACACCTGGAACACAAAGAGAAACACGACTATACACATGTAACAAGTAATGGCTACACCTGCAACACAAAGAGAAACACGTCTATACACATGTCTCAGGTAATGGCTACACCTGGAACACAAAGAGAAACACGTCTATACACATGTCTCAGGTAATGGCTACACCTGGAACACAAAGAGAAACACGTCTATACACATGTCTCAGGTAATGGCTACACCTGGAACACAAAGAGAAACACGTCTATACACATGTCTCAGGTAATGGCTACACCTGGAACACAAAGAGAAACACGTCTATACACATGTCTCAGGTAATGGCTACACCTGGAACACAAAGAGAAACACGTCTATACACATGTCTCAGGTAATGGCTACACCTGGAACACACAGAGAAAACAGGACTATGCACATATAACAGGTGATGGCTACACACAGGAAAAAAAATACGACTATACACATGTAACAGTTTATGGCTACACCTGGAACACATAGAGAAACACGACCACTATACTGTTGTTCTTGCTGCTGCCGTTGAGAGCATTATTTTGTCGCGGCAGTTGCAGCTCCGAGCAGTGCTAACAACAGAAGCAATAACAACAGCAGTAGTAGTACTGGTAGTAATAACAGTACTCATCGTCGTCTCGTTACTCATTATGATACTGATAGTAACATTTTGATAATAATAGTAATCACCGTAGTCCCCTTACGCATATAATACTGACAGTAACACTTTGATAATAACAGTAATCGTCCTGGTCTCCTTACCTATGTGATGCTGATTCCAACACTTTGATAATAACAGTAATCGTTGCACTTACTCATATGACAGTGATAGTAACATTTTGATAATAACAGTAATCATCGAAGTGTCCTCACTCATATATTAGTAATCATTATATGCCATTGATAATAATACACATTAACAGTAATCATCGCAGTCTCCTCACTCATATAATACTGATAGTAACACACAAAAACAGTAATAGTCGCAGTCTCCCAACTCATATAACACTGATAGTGATACACAATCACAGTCATCATCGCAGTCTCTCTACTCATATAATACTCATAGTAACATACAATAACAGTAATATTCACAGTCTTCCTGCTCATACAAGACTGATAACAGCATACAATGACAATAATCGTCGCAGTCTCTCTACTCGTATAACATTGATAATAACACTTTGATAATAACAACGTTCGTCGTAGTCTCCGTACTCATACTGATAGTAACTCTTCGATTAAATTTGTCATCTTCCTGGTTGCCATACTCACAGCAAACTGACAATAACACTTCGACATGATAAGAACGGCAATCATCGTAATTCGTACTCCTAATGAGAGTAATGCTTTCATTAATGACACAGCAGAAGTCATAGCCACATAGCACTCATACTGACAGGAACATGTTCATAATAGCAGCAGCAGCAACAGCATTGATTAATTCTTGTTAAATCATTCATAAAAAAAAGAAGAAAAAAGAGCGGTACTTCCTCTTGGCATTCTAATGATATGATTATCAAGAGTGGCTGGATGGTGGTCAGGACTTCTCAACACTCCACCCCTCAGATTCAACGCCCCCCCCCCCCCCCCCCTCCTCCCATCTTCCCCCGTCCCCAACAACAGACGCTCGTTGGCCCCCCGAGTCCCCTCCAGTTCTCCCCCCCCCCCCCGCCCCCGCCACCCACCCAACCCCATCCGCTTCCCCCTTTCCAAGCCCTGTCCACACATGCACTCTCCCGCTTCTCTCTCCTCTCCATACTTCCCGCCTTCTTCTCGTCATTTTCTGTTTTCTTTGCTTGCTTGCTTGCTTGCTTGCTTGCTTGCTTGTTTTTTGTTTGTTTGGGGTTTTTTTTTGTTTGTTTGGGGGTTTTTTTGTTTGTTTGTTTGTTTGTTTTTTTTGGGGGGACAGTGCACGAGGGTGTGGTTCCGCTTTTCGCTCCTTACACACACACACACACACACACACACACACACACACACACACACACCACACACACACACACACACACGCACACACACACACGCACGCACACATGCACACATATACACACATCCCCGCAAGCGCTTTCGCTATGAGGACGTAAAACTCAACCATTCACAAATGACTATGCTATTCACTTGTTTCCATGGTATCATACACTAGTTTCTACAATCTGACTTCATTACTTTCAATCCCGACTGCAGAGCACATTGGTTGAATCTGGCAACGGTTTGCTTCTCAAGAAGACTGGCAGGTTCTTCAATCACCGTTGGTCGTTCTTTACAGAAATACCGACACTGTATCCTTCACCCAAACACATGGCCCCTCAATGGGCAATTTCACAGACATGTTGGAAAGCAGGGCGGGCTGCGCACTGTTGGTACCACGGTGTTGATCCCATTGGCTGAGCTGCGTTCAGACCGTACTACTTTGCTCCTACGTTTTCCTACTTTTTTTTTTTTTTTTTCTGGCCCTACTGTTCCCTGCGTTTCTCTAGCTTAACCTATTTTCCCATATCGGTTCCAATTTTCCTACCCTTTTCTACTTTTTCCTTATTTTTTCTCTTACTAATGCTTTATCTTTTCCTACTTTCCTAGAACCAGTTCTCCTTTCCCGTCCTTGTACTCTCTGTTCCTACTTTTCCCCTCCCTCTCCCCCCCCCCCCCCCCCAAAAAAAAAAAATCACGACCCCTTCTTACTTTTGCAGAGTCGGATCAGTTACACGAGGGGGGGGGGGGGGGTTCTGGGGATCTGGGGCCCCTGATCTAAAGGAGGTATGGGAAAGAGGAGGGGAGGGGGAGGAGAAACGTGCCCCAAAATGCCATTTTTGCCAGCTGGGGGAAAGAGGGTTAAGCAACCCAAGAACCCTCCTCCTCCTGAACCTCCTTCCCGCCTCCCCTTCCTTCCTTCCGGCCTTGTTTTGCCTTCATTTGCTACTTTTCTCTACCCTTCCTCACTTTCTCTTGAAGTCTGCTTCTGTCTCTGTTCCTCGCTTTATGATAGAAGTAGAAAGAAACTCGTGGAGAGCGTGGCAGCAGAGAGTCCTCAGAAGAGAAGCCCCCTTCAAGCAAGTGTTTCGGCCCTTATCTCCTGACACTCTAGGGGGGTTGGGCCACACCCGGTTCATGACTCCGGATGTCCCTCTGCTGCCCCTTTTTTTCCCATCTTGGGACGAGCCATGGCTGGGATTCGAACCCATGACCCTCTGGACATGCTCATTTTCCACTTAATGACTCGCGCTTTAACCACTGAGCCACAGGGACACCTGATATTTGTAGGGAAATTAAGCCTTATGAAGTTCACTTTTGTTCCTCCTTGACCAGATCCAGCTTGAACACCTCTCTGCCGCTTCTGCCATTGCTTTCAGGGCTCTGGTTTTTTCCTTCCTGCAACTGAGAGCTGTTTCATGAGGCTGTATGCAGACGTTCCTACAAACCCCCTAGCTCCAATTTCTGCAGTGAGGACTTTGACCTGATAGCCTTCTCTCCTCAGGCTGTTTGCCAGATCAGCATACTTTTCAGTCTTGTAGATTTGAGCTGCCTCCATTCTGTTCTCATATGGCACCGTGAGCTCGATCATGATCAGCTGCTTGGTTGACTTAGAGTGGACTACTATGTCTGGTCTCATGCCACTCTTGCTGATGATCTCTGGGTGACTCTTCCATTCTGGGAGGTCTGCAGTGCACTCCCAGTCATCTGCCCCGTCCAGCAGACTCTGCCTGCATGTTTCGAGTGGCACTGTTGTTCTTGGCCATGATTTGCTGCCTCCTGCCGTGAAGAATGTTGCGGGTGCTTTTGGAGTCCTGATTTTCCCTTTTGTGGTGTTGGTACTAGCCCAGACTACTTGTACAATTTCTTTGAGCACTTGGTTGTGCCTCCATGTGTACCTTCCTTGAGCCAGGGCTACTTTACATGAGCTTAGGACATGCTCCACTGTTTGTTTTTCATGGCAGAGGGGGCATGCAGGATCGTCTGTTTTCCCCCACTTCACCAGGTTTGCATTTGAGGGCAGAAGGTCATATGCAGATCTGAGAATGAAGCTGATCCTGAGAGGGGCCATGTGCCAAATGTCATTCCAAGTGAGACTTCTTTGGAGTGCATTCTCCCACGTTGTCCATTGCCCTTGCTGGCTCTGCTGGACTGCTTTTTGGAGTCTTTTTTGGTCTTCTTCTTTTCTCATCTCCTGAATCATCATGTCTCTTTTGGCTTTTCCTTTGGCCTTTGACCACCATTCAGTTTTGGTCACCCCAGTCCCTGTCTGTTGGTCTGTGTGTGTCCTGTTATTTCTCTGATCTTGAGACTTTCTTTTGCAGAATCCATCGCCTCTTGAACTTTCCATTTTCTGCCTGTCTTCAGCTGGGGCTTAATTGCTTCTATCACCTTGTCTCCTGAGTCCTCCAGCATGCTTTGAAGTCTGATCTTCCCTGCTTTGTATTCCTCCAGGATGGATTTCAGTTTCAGCTTTGCTTGGCGACAGTACAGCGCTATGTCAGTCAGACAGGGTGGGACACCAAGCCATTTCCTTGTGAACTTGTTGATTTTAGCTTCCATTGCCTCCACTATGCTGGTGCAGATGTCGTATATCATCAGAGGCCATAGCAGCTTTGGTATCAGCATGAACTGCAGACACCAGACCTTGTATTTGCCAGGGAGCCCACACTGGTCAATGGTCTCCAAGCCTTCCTCCGCCATCTGCTTGGTTTCTTTTGCTCTTTGTGTGTCTTTTAGCGTATCATCATACCATCTTCCAAGGCTCTTGACTGGTTCTTCTGTGACTGTTGGAATGGCCTGGTTGGCAACACTGAAGACCACAGATCCGGCCACTTTTCCTTTCCTCAGTGAGAGACTCCGTGATTTCTTTGGCTTGAACTTCATTCTGGATGAGGCAACTATGTCGTCCAGCCTCTCCAGCACATGACGTGTCTCGTCTTCTCTGGATGAAATCACTGTAGTGTCATCCATGAAGGCCTTGAGAGGAGGCATCTTGTATCCATCGCCAAGGTCTGTTTGTCTCGCGTTGTTTGTTGCTGCTTTCAAGATGAGTTCCATTGCCAGCACGAACAGTATTGGGGAAATTGCACAGCCCATTGCAATACCCACTTCCAAGTTGATCCAGTCTGTTGTGTACTCCTTGGTAGAGAACCGCATTGAGAAGCCATTGAAGTACTTCTTGAGCATGTCGCGGATGTTCTTTGGCACATGGTACATCTCAAGACCCAACTGTATCATCTCATGGGGCACAGATCCATATGCGTTTGCCAGATCAAGCCACACTACGTCCAGGTCTCTCTTTTCTGTTTTTGCTTTTTGGATTGCGTCCCAGATCATTGTGGCGTGTTCTACACAGCCCGCCACGCCTGGGATGCCACCTTTCTGGACTGACACATCCAAGTACTTGTTTTCCATCAGGTACTTGGTCAGCCTTGCTGCCATGACAGAGAAGAAGATTTTCCCTTCGACGTTCAGTAGTGATATTGGCCTGAACTGGCTAATGTCACTTGAGTTTTGCTCTTTGGGGATGTACACACCATCTGCCGTCATCCCTGGCCGCTGATCTTCTGGTTTCTCCAAGCCGATCGCAGCAGCCTGTGGAGCCACTCCAGCACCTTGGGACATTTCTTGTAAAGCTGGTAAGGTATTCCGTTTGGCCCTGGTGATGATTTGGCTCTGGCTTTGTCGACCACCTTCTTGATTTCCGCCAACGTTGGAGGCTTGCCATTGAACTGTTCCTCAGGGTTGGTTGGCCACACCAGACCTTGAATGTCGAGTGGTGCTTTGCTCTGTGGGTCAGAGTATGTTTTCCTCAGATGCTGCTCAAGAACTCCTTTGTCCACACTTAGGGTCCCAGATTTTGGCTGCTCAAACAGTGTTCTGGCAAACTGGAAGGGGTCTCTGAAGAAGCGCTCTTGTGTCTTCTTCTTTTTGCTCTTCCTCTTCCTCGCAGATTCCGCTTTGCTGAGGGCACTGTGTTTTTCTTTCAGGTCTTTCCACAGTTTTTCCAAGCCTTGTTTTTCAGCTGGCAGTGCGGTCTTCATTTGCATCTTGAGGTTTTTCTTTTGGACCCTGATCTTGTCCATCTTTTCTTGGCGTCTGGATTTCTTTGGAGGTGTTTTCTCTTTGGGTAGTTTTGCTCCATAGGCGTCTCTACATGTGGCATACACAATGTCCCCATATGTGGCTAGTTTGTGTTCCAGGGTGCTTTTCCCTATCAGTGCATCGAGTCTTTGGACGATTTTTGCATCCAGTTTCTCCCAATCTTCAGTTTCGTTTGCTCGTGGCAGGTTGAGTTTCAGGCGCCTGGCATCGAGGGCCTGTGCAAATTCCTCATCCGAACCAACAGCGTGGATGTCCTTGGCACTGTGGTTTAAATCCTGGCCTTGGTCTTCCGACGTCTTATCTGCTGATGCAGTGCGCTGCTGCTCATTCAGATGAGTCTTCACACATCCCATCTTTGTTCTGTGGATCTTCATGCCACGGGTGGTAGCGAAACGCTTTCCACAGACACATGAATATTCCATTTGGTCCATGTTCATAGTCCGTTTGGGATTTGCAGTCATGATTGGTTGAGCACCGATGGATTCATCATTCTCTCCCCCTTTCGGTGAATCCTGGGAGCATCTTTTCCTTTTATTTTTAGTAGCCACATGTTTAAGGCAAAGTGGGGAGCCAGCCCACAGAGCCCTTGGTTCTGGTCTTTCCCAGTGTCCTCCGGTCTTTCCCGGACGTCCTCCGGCCTATTCCCGGAAGTCAATGGTTTACCCATGCATCAGTAGAAAGAAACTCGTGGAGAGCGTGGCAGCAGAGAGTCCTCAGAAGAGAAGCCCCCTTCAAGCAAGTGTTTCGGCCCTTATCTCCTGACACTCTAGGGGGGTTGGGCCACACCCGGTTCATGACTCCGGATGTCCCTCTGCTGCCCCTGAAAGACACACTGAGGAGAGCTGGACAGCGGGCGGTCTTTAGAGAAGAAATTCCCTCTTACTGGTGTTTGAACCCTAAACTCCTTAAACTCCTGGCCGGGTCGCATCCAGGTCATGACCTCCTGAAGGTCCCTCTGCTGTCACTGTTTTTCCTTGATGCCGCCGTGATCCGAACCAGCAACTCCAGGACAGTCGGTCGCTTCAAGGCCAAGTCGCCTTGAGACGGATGTCTCACGCAGATATTGGACACCTGTCGTAGATTTGGAAATTTCAGCCTTGTAAACTTCGGTTGGGAAATTTCATCCTCGTAAAGTGCAGTTGGGAAATTTCAGCCTTACGAAGTTTAATTGGGAAAAATTCAGCCTTATAAAATTCAGTTGGAAAATTTCAGCCTTATGAAGTTTAAATATCAGCCTTATGATTTTCAGTTGGGAGATTTCAGCTTCATCACGTTCAATCGGGAAATCTCAGCTTTATGGTGTTCACTTTTTGTTCCTCATCGACCACATCCAGCCAAATCCTTTTTCAGCTGCTTCTGCCATTGCCTTCTACACCCTGGTCCTCATCTCGCCAAAAATCGTGGGTCGCTAAACGTGATCACGTGCAGATGTGCCCACATTTGCCCTGCTCCAGCCACGAGGGCGAGGCGTTTGGCTCGGAAGCCAGCTTCCCTAAAACTACAGTTAAAACTACTATACTTCTCAGTCTTGTAGATGTAAGCTTCCTCCATGTTGCTTTAATATGGCACAGTGCTTTTTCTCAGAATCATTTATTTTGATGAAAGTGAGTGGAGTTTCTGTGTCTGGCGTCATGCCACTCTTTCTGATAATTTCTCTGCGTGCATCTTTTTTTCCTCGTTCTGGAAGGTCTGCTTTTCACTTCGTCACTTACTCCATCCAGTAAATCCCGTGTTTACTGGTCTGGATGTCTCAGCTGTTCCAGACCATGATTAGCTGCCTCCTGTTGTTTAGAACGTTGTTGATGGAGCTTCCAGTGGCGTGGAGTTTCCTCTGGCAGTCCTAATAGCATGTGTGGTCTCTTTAAGGACTGGTTTGCGCCTCCGTGTATGTTTTCCTTGGGTTAGCGCTGTTTTGCATGAGCTTGAGGACATGTTTCATGGCTCGTTTGCCAGGGCAGAGTGGAAACGTGCGGTCGTCTGATTTTCTTCATTCCACCAGGTTTGTTTTCAAAGGCAGGCGGTCATACACAGATCTGAGAATGAGGCTGATGCTAAGAAGGTCCATATTCCAGCTGAGACTTCTTTGGAGAGCGTTTTTCCACGTGGACCGCTGCCCCTGGCAGTCCTACCGAAGTGGTATCTGGATTCTTTTGGCGTCCTCTTCTTTCTCCATATCCTGTCTAACCACGACTCTGCTTTCCTCTAAAATTTTCCTTTGCCGAACCTACTGTCTCCCGAATTTTCCTTTTTCTGACAGGTTTCAGCTTGGGTTGGACTGATCTCACAATCCGGTCTCCCGAGTCCCCAGGCATGTTAAGAATCTCCCCCCCCCCCCCACCCACCCCCACCCCCCGTCCCCCCCACCCCTCCACCCCACTCCCTTTCTACTCCTCAGCAATATATTTCACGGAAAATTTCAACGTCTCCTGGAGACAGTTAAGCGCAGCGTCAGTGAGACTAGGTATATTTGTTGATTTTAGCTTCCATTTTGTTCCACTGTGCAATTAAATAAAAGGTCTACCTACTTGGACAAACCTAACCAGACATGCAGTGGAAAGCAGTCACCCAAAGGGCAGATAACGGGTCATCTGAACGCACCTGCAGCAGTTAGCAGGCCCAGCGGTGTTTAACGTGTAAGCGAGTTCTGTAATTTGTCCCGTGCTGCGGTCTGCTGGTCGTGGATGAGTCACGGACTGCAACACGTGTGTTGCAGCATTGATCACCCGACCGGCAGGTTGAGGGTTTCTTCAGATCTTCTTCGTCGGTCCCCCAACCCCTCACACCTCACCCCTTTCCCCTAACCCCACCCCCATCCTTCCGTTCCCCTACACACTCTGTCTCTGTCACTGTCTCTGTACTTTTCCACCTTTCCTCTGTTCATTCCTATATTGTCGACATGTTATACCTTTTCCTAATGTTCCATATCTTTACTTACTTTTCCTATGCATTTTTCTGTAGTCAACTCAACTATTTCCCTGCCTCTTCACACACTGAAAATTTCCATCCTTTCGTAATCTTCCATACTTTTCCTGCATCCTTTTGTTCTTTCATACTTTTCCTTACACTTTCCTATATTTCTCTGCCCTTCCATATTTGTTTTTTATCTTTTCCTACCTTTGTATCTCCCCTTTCTTACTTTTCCTTAAGTTTTCACACTTTTCCATACATTTTCCAACATTTCTCTATTTCCCATACTTTGCCTAACACTATCCACATTTTTCCTACTTTTTTCCTTGCTTTTTCTTACAATGTTCCATCTTTTCCTCTATTTTCCCTTTTTTCTGGACCTGTTCTTACTTTCTCCTCGTTTTCCTACTTTTACCTATCTTTTCTGAAACTTTCTTTTTTTCTTCTACCTTTTCCATCTTTTTCCTACCTTTTCCTTTCCCCATACATTTCCTATCCATCTTTTGTTCTATTTTTTCCCCAAACTGTTTTTACTTTTAACTACCCTTTTCTAACCATACCTTTCTTTTTTTCTGTCTTTTCGTACTGTCCCCGACATTTTCCAACTTTTCGCTTGAAAATCCTGTTCTGCTTTTTCCTAAAACCCGAAACACGACAGCTAAGAAAACTTGAGTAATCTGTGTCATAAACTGACGGGGAATGTACGGTAACCTGAACGCACGTACTGGACTCAACAGCCCGTGCTGTGGTCAGTGTGGAAGCGAGTTCTGCATGCAGCTTGTCCCGAGCTGCTGTTCGATTGTAAACTGACCAGACTTGGCCTGTCTGTCTGGTGGAAACGTCTGTGGTGCACAGCGTGTCTTGCAGAATTAATCACCTCACGTGCAGGCTGATGGCTTTTCCACAACTTCTTTGGATCCAAGGCACTCTGTCACTGTCTTCCCACTTTTCCAGCTTTCCCCTGTCTTTTTCCAAATTTTGTTTTCGTACGTGTTCCATATCTACATACATTTTTTTTAACCGCTTACTAATTTTTTTTTTAATTCTTTGCCTCACTTTCGTCATCTTTTCTTACCTTTTTTCAACCTTTTCTTGCTTCTCCATACTTTTTCCTATATTACTCTTTCATACTTTTCTCTACCTTTTCTAAACAATTGCTACTCTTTCCAATCAATTGCTACTCTTTCCAGTGAAACGCTCCCTAAACAATTGCTACTCTTTCAAACGAAACGCTCCCTAAACAATTGCTACTCTTTCCAATGAAACACTCCCTAAACAATTGCTACTCTTTCCAATGAAACGCTCCCTAAACAATTGCTACTCTTTCCAATCAATTGCTACTCTTTTCAATGAAACGCTCCCTAAACAATTGCTACTCTTTCCAACGAAACGTGTGCTTTAACATTACTTGACATGGGCGGTCCCTTGATAATCAGGACGCAAAAATTAAAGAAGGAGATAAATCCGGCAACCTCCATATTTCTACAAGTAACTTTTTTTTTTCACCTAGTTCAACTCCTTTCCCCTATTTTCTCTACCTTTTCCTACCTTTACTATCCTGTCTTACTTTTTTTTTCCTTCCCAAAAATGGGCTGAGGGAAGCTGAGTGATACATGTAGCAAACTGAATGGGAAAGGAAGAGTACTATGAACGCATTTGCTTATCTTATACAGTAACAAACAGCCTGTACAGTTTAGTCATACTATTGCGGCGTTTTCCCCCGTTCAGCAAGACAACTACACTAACCTTTCTACGTGGCAATTTTGGTATTTTTTTGTAATTTATCACTTGTATGTGATTGCTTTTGGCATCCTACTTGGCATGTTTAAAAACAAAATAAAATGAACATTAATTCATGCTGTCAGATATCCCATTACTTTAAAACAAGTAGATTTGGAGAAGAAAAAAAAAGAGAGGAGGGGTAATAAAACACACAAAAAGAACAAGTTCCCAGTTTGATTGAAAAGATTTGGCCGTATCATGCAGACAAATTGATTTAAAAAAAAAAAAAAAGCAACGCTTGCCTCAGAGAGGTGTATCCAAAATGCATTTTCCAGTTTACTGCGATGGGTTTCAACAGACGTTCGCAGAAATTTACACTCAAAGACAAAAATATAACGGTCACTGAAAACAGTCAATTTCTCAGAATCACAGGCACACACCACTGCAAACAGTGGTATTCTTTTTCAGTCAGCACTCAACCCTGTTGATACTTTTTGGCTACAGACACACAGAAAATGTCAGAAATCAATACAGTATTTCATTCAGCTCAGAGTACACACAGGAAGCGAACAATAAAAGTAGAAAACAGAGTTTCTCTCTCTCTCTCTCTCTCTCTCTCTCTCTCTCTTCTCTCTCACACACACACACACACACACACACACACACACACACACACACACACACACACACACACACACACACACACACATATTCCCAATCCTAAGCCTTAAAATGTCTTCCGACTTCCACCCGCCCATCACTCACCCACTCACAACCCCCACCCCCACCCCCACCCCACCCCTCCCCCTTCTTCACCACTTCCCACACCACTTGTAACATTTCTAAAGAACCCCAGCATAGTCCAAACAAAACAGACCAAACGCCGTCAGGTTTATGTCATAGTTACTGCACTGACAGACCCCAAAACAAAATACACACTGTAACTGGTAGGACCACCAAGCTCTGGAACCCAGTGGGAGGCAGGTTCTTCTTACCCACAGACATCTGTCTCACTGTGGTGCTGCCAGTGACCGTGAACCCTCTCTGACACCGGCTGTGATGCCATGGTGGAAACATGTTGTGCTGGCATGTCGTTTCGCTGCTTGTGGACAGGAGTAATGCGACACTCCGTACTCGGTAAAGGTCACAGACAGCGACACCACAATTCATTCTATGCGTGCCGCAGGGTTTAAAAAAAAAGGTGTAAACATGCGCTTTCGTCATTTTGTCCTGTCTGATGGTAATTAATTAACGAGACACGTGTTTATCTGTCTGTCTGTCTGTCTGTCGGTCGGTCGGTCGGTCGGTCGGTCGGTCGGTCGGTTTCGTGGAGCCGCCGTTGTGTAAAACAGGGAACACAGTCTATTTTCATGAGCGGTATTGATTACCTGACCTAGGGTTAATGACTGCTTCTCTCTCTCTCTCTCTCTCTCTCTCTCTCTCTCTCTCTCTCTCTCTCTCTCTCTCTCTCTCTCTCTCTCTCGTGTGTATGAATTCGTGTGAGTGTGTGTATTAGTCTGTCTGCCTGCCTGTCTGTCTGTCTGTCTATCTGTCTGTTTCTCTCTCTCTCTCTCTCTCTCTCTCTCTCTCTCTCTCTCTCTCTCTCTCTCTCTCTCTCATGCGCATACACGAACACATGTACGCGCAAGCAAATACAGAGACAGACAGACAGACAGACAGGGAGACAGACAGACAAACAGAGAGAGAGAGAGAGAGAGAGAGAGAGAGAGAGGACAGCAGGCGAGTTTCACCTAAATTAATCCAATGCAAAGAAAGAGGAAGAGTGGTAAGACGAGGGGGGTGGGGGAAAGGGGTGTTCATGATTATATACAAAGCCCAAAGGCAACGGGCTCTTTTTTTTTTTTTTTTTTTTTTTTGCCTCAGTTGCATGCAGGTCATGGAGCACCATCTTTTTTTTTTTTTTCTTTTTTTTTTTTTTTTTTGGGGG
>CM065714.1:115377481-115379981 GCA_033310375.1 Conus canariensis
GGGGAAAAAAAAAGGATAAATTGAGATGCTGAGAAAGATGGAAAACATATCACTAAGATGGGTGAAATACAAACGGAGCAAAGGTTTCGGAAATGAAGACAGAGAGAGAGGACCGGTCGGTGTTACAGCTCCCAGACCCTTGCATGTGGTACAAATTTCTCTTCAAAACGGATATACGGACCTACATGGGTAGTTAACGTGACTACATCTGGAACGAATACACCTAAAATGATTTCTTCACACGTGCATCATGGTTTACTCACGTGCAGGAAGAGTATTTCTTTCGCCCAAACTACCATTGAATCGTGCTCATTGGTTTCATTAAAGAATAAGAGGTGGGAAAAAAGCGACTTATAACTTTGGGCAAATGGACTTGTTTTTCCATTCTCATGTTGACAGCTGACATTGCTCAATTAAAAACACATGTGCGCACTCATTCATGCACGCGCCGGCGCGCGCTCACGCCCGCACGCACACCGGCGCGCGCCCACACACACACACACACACACACACACACACACACACACACACCGCGCCACGCGCGCGCGCGCGATGAGATAGAAAGAGAGAGACACAGACACAGAGAGAGACTAAGAGAGAAAGAGAGAGATCAAGAGATAGAAAGAGAGAGATTCAGAGAGAGGAGATAGAGACAGAAGAGGAGACAAGACAGACCAGACAAGAAACAGACAGAGTTTAATAAAACTCAGAGAGAAGAGACCGAGAAGAGGAAAGAGAGACAGAGAGACATAGACCGAGAAGACAGACAGACATATACAAAGACAGACGCAAGACAGAGTTCATTATTAGATTAATTAGAGAAGAGAGAGGAGAGAGAGAGAGAGACACTTTGACACTTTGTATTTTATTGTCATTACCAAAAGGTCTTATGACAAGGGGGGTAACAGGGTAATAACTCATTCCTCTTCCTTACATTACAAGCGATATTACACAGTTATTCCCAATGATCAATCAAATCAAAACAAGCAAAACATAAAGAAAAAAGTAGACACGAATCTTCGAATATCCTCTCAGACACGAGTACCCTTTTAACATTACAATAGCAACAACAATGACAACCACAACGACAAAAACAACAAAAACGACGACGACAACAACAACACGCACCACGCACGCACGCACCACACCACACACACACACACACACACACACACACACACACACACACACACACACACACACACACACACACACACACACACACGAGGAAAATGTAATATTACAGATTGATCCGACCATCCACTCTTTT
Source organism: Conus canariensis (assembly GCA_033310375.1). Taxonomy (NCBI): domain Eukaryota; kingdom Metazoa; phylum Mollusca; class Gastropoda; order Neogastropoda; family Conidae; genus Conus; species Conus canariensis. Next base: position 115,378,752 of record CM065714.1, read on the forward strand.
AGGCGATGACTATGTTACTAAACTATTCCACATGCGTTTAGTCATATTTTTGAGTTTAAGTCCTTTGTTATACAATATTATAAATGCTTTTGTCCTATTTTCATTGCTTCTGTAATGAATTTAGCGACTGACTTGATTATACAGTCGTCATCAGACGATAACAAAGAAGCAACATTTTGCCTTTCACAAACATCCAAAGAAAGGAACATTTTGCACGCACATCACTGTATGCAGTACATTGAAATAAGAAGTGCTTTTTATTATCAATAGTATATCCACATGAAGGGCATGGTGATTCTATGGATGTTCCACACTCGAACCATCTTTTGCTGGCATTGAAACCTACGGTTCGTAACCTGAATCTTGCGTAACTTCTTTGCCATTTATCTTTAATAACATTAAGAAACTTTTCCGAATGGAATATGTTCTTAAAGGAGAAGAACCAACGGTACTTTTCTTTGGTTTCCATATTAGAATGCCAGTTCTGTTTAAAAGAACAAATGAGTCTATCCTTAAATTCTGCAATAAAGTGCTGTTCGTTTCCTACTCCTTGAGACATCCACACTACTCCAAAGCTCTGTTCTGATAGCACTTTCTTTACATTATAATCCCAGTTTGCTTTACCTCGTTCCATTTGTACAGACAGATAACAAGAGAGAGAGAGAGAGAGAGAGAGAGAGAGAGAGAGAGAGAGAGAGAGATGTGGTTTTCCCTTATAACTTCTGTCGCTGAAATCGTAAACTCATTCAGTCGTTAAATCACAGGTGTGGTTCTCATAAATGAGTTCCGTCGCTAAGATCGTAAAATTCAGTCGTTAAAGTTGTAAACTCGTTAAGTCGTTAAATCAGAGAGAGAGAGAGAGAGAGAGAGAGAGCAGACAGACAGGGAAGAGAGAGGAGAGAGAGAGAGAGAGAGAGAGAGAGGAGAAGAGAGAGAGAGAGAGAGATGTGGTTATCATATATAACTTAAGTCGTTAAAATCGTAAAAGCATTGAGATGTGGTTATCGTATAATACTGTAAGTGGTTAAAATCGTAAAACCTTTCAGTCGTTAAAGACTGTAAAGTGTTGGGTCATTACACCAAAGAACGAACGCACCGAGATGCTCCAGAAATTCACACAGGGCTGCCTTTTTCTCCCCACCGCTAACCCGCTCTCTACTCTCAGGGGTTTTTTTAAGAGAGAGAGATGCTTTTAACATTATGTGCCCCGCCCCGTTATCCTGTATCCTC
>CM065714.1:115382481-115384981 GCA_033310375.1 Conus canariensis
TATTTTTCAAAACAAGGAACGATCAAAGTGCTTAGCTTTTTTAAAGACTTCATCCTTATTCTGCTATCAATGGTTTTTTCTTGTGTCGTATTATTGCCTGAATCATTAGAATGAGTAGACCATTATTATACAGATTTCCTTTAACCTTAACCTTTTTTTTCTTAACAGATCTCATCGGTTACCAAAGTGTTTTCGAATCACTCATTAAATGTCTCAATTTCCTTCTTTCTTTTTCTTTATTTTATTTGAAATCGAGTTGCATTTTTTGTTTTTCTCAACATCATACACTTTCTTCGTGATATAGCATACTCTTCTCGATTTGCTTTTTCATCCTTTTTTATTTTACAATTCTGAAATTTTTAAGTAACCTCTTACCTTTTGGTTTGTTCCTATGCACCGCAAAATCTGACACCGGAGAGAATGTTGTAGGAGCACTCTAGCGTCTAATGACAAGAACAGTGAGGGAAACAGCTATCTTCGAGGAAAGTAGCGAAAAAAAAGAGACAACAGTTATTATCCCAGGATTAGAACTATTTTCCTCAGGATCACAACTGTTTTCCCTGTTGTCCTGAGGATTATGACCATTTTACCTGTTTTCCCCTAGGATCACAACTGTTTCCCCTGTTGTCCTGAGGATTATGACCATTTTACCTGCTTTCCCCTAGGATCACAACTGTTTCCCCTGTTTTCTTTGGGATGATAACCACTACCCTTTTTCTCCTGAGAAAGACAGGTATTACCGCAACGAAAATGTCGTTAGCAGGGAAAATAGCTGTGGTCGCCGTTTAACATGACGAGCGCAAATCGGATCGGTAAAATAGGCGGGGGGTGGGATGGGGGGGGGGGGGTAGTTTGTCATCCCGGGGATTATAAATGCTTTCCTACCTTCGTTGTTTTTGTTAAGAATAATAAGTGTTGTAACCCTTAAACAGTTCAAATAACCGTTTTCCTTGGGAAAGTAGGAAAAACACGCCTGATCTTTGGGAAAACAAGGAAAACAGCTATCATCCTAAAAAATTTATATATATATATATACAGAGAGAGAGAGAGAGAGAGAGAGAGAGAGAGAGAGAGAGAGAGAGAGAGAGAGAGAGAGCAACAGCTAAACCCCGTTTTTCTGGAAGATACTGGCCGTTTTCCTGGGCAGAAACAACCATTAGCGGGTTATGCGGTTAATGCACTCCCACAGGAAATGTCTACAGCTACGCTTCCCTGCTCGTTCGTCTCTACCCGCATTACCCGCCAGTCTCTCCCGCCCGCCTGTTATCACACTTCACTTTGAAACTAAAAGCCTGCATGGGACACTAGTGAGGCCATGGCATCTGTAACACAGGGCTCCCGCCCGCCTGTTATCACACTTCACTTTGAAACTAAAAGCCTGCATGGGACACTAGTGAGGCCATGGCATCTTGAACACAGGGCTCCCGCCCGCCTGTTATCACACTTCACTTTGAAACTAAAAGCCTGCATGGGACACTAGTGAGGCCATGGCATCTTGAACACAGGCTCCCGCCTTTACAACTCACTTGAAACTAAAAGCTGCATGGGACTATGAGGCATGATCTGACAAGGTCTAGGCAAGATATCAGTGAAGAAAGCCTTTTTCTTGTGGAGGGGAGGGAGAAGGAAAGGGAGGGGGGGAAGGGGAGGGAAAGACAGGCAGACAGACAGACAGGCAGAGAAAACTCAGACATCTCACATTTTCGGCAAGGATTCTCTCTCTCTCTCTCTCTCTCTCTCTCTCTCTCTCTCTCTCTCTCTCTCTCTCTCTCTCTCTCTCCTTCTTCTTCTTCTTCTTCTTTCACTTCTTCTTCTTCTTCTTCTTCTTCTTCTTCTTCTTCTTCTTCTTCTTCTTCAACTTCTTCTTCTTCTTCAACTTCTTCTTCTTCTTCTTCTTCTTCTTCTTCTTCTTCTCTTTTCAGTCTAACTTGTCAGTGCACCCCGTTGAATCAGCCCAGGATTCTTCTCACATTCCACCGAGAAGCAGTTCGCAGGAGCCCCCATCACTTCCTATAGAGCAAGGAAGTCATGAGAGGAGAAGGGATGGAGGGGGCGGGGTGGGGGGGGGGAAGAGGGGATACACTGACAGAGCTCAGTGGGAATGGGATGGATGGAAGGGAGGCAGGGAGGAAGGGTGAAGGGGGTGGAGGTGGAGGTACTTCAGTGTTCACATCTTGCTAAAAACAAGTGATGTTGAAACCACAGTACACACAGAACACAGCCAGTGTGGAGCTAACGAGCAACACACCAGTTCTGATCTTCCTTGCTCTATCAGTATTCGGCATTGCGCTTGCTGTGAACAGCTCATCTCTCTCTCTCTCTCTCTCTCTCGCTTCTCTACTCTCTCTCTCTCTCTCTCTCTCTCAAAGCATGATCAATCAGTATCTTCTCTCTCTCTCTCTCTCTCTCTCTCTCTCTCTCTCTCTCTCTCCTTCTTAAAGCGTGACTAATCTGTATTCAAGCCTTATACAAACTGATAAATCTTCATCTAGAGACAAAA
>CM065714.1:115394981-115404981 GCA_033310375.1 Conus canariensis
GCGCGTGCGCGCCCACGCGCCCGCGCGCACGCAAGCACGCACGCAAGCACGCACGCACACACACACACACACACACACACACACACACACACACACACACACACACACACACACACACACACACACTTATTCACAAAACCACTTTAATCAATTGTCAACAGTCAAGTCTGAATTCTTCAACACACACACACACACACACACACACACACACACACACACACACACACACACACACACACACACACACACACACACTTGTTCACAATAAAACCAAAAAAAACCCACTTAAATCTCGTTAGAACAGTCCAGTCTGAACTCTTCACGTTTGCCACACTGATGAACAAGTTGAGGGACGGATCTGTCAGTAGAGAAATCTCAGTGAGACCGGATACAGCCGAGGAAGGAAGGAGGAGGGGTGAGCAGAATGGAGTGGGGAGGAGGAGGGAAGGGGATGATGGTAGTGATTCTAAAAAAGCCCAATATTTCTCAGAGCAGCGCCTAAATTAACGACCAGTACGCCAGTTGTCTTCTTCCCTGGGCCGTCTCTCTTTCAAAAGCAATCAGCGTTACACTTGTAAGCGGGGAGAAAGCGTTATTGTGCGCAAGGAAAGGAAAGTCTGGCTTTGTATACGCCGGTGTCAGTTGACGGAGTTATTCCCACCACAGTTTTCTTTTCCCCAGGATACTGTTCAGTGTATCAAAGGATCATTCAGAACCCAGTTTCATGAACAGCTGAAGCGCGATAGTTTGGGGTGGAGTTGCCGAAACGGCGTTTTCCATCTTAGAAATGGACTTCGGTTGGTTAGTTGGTTGGTAGGTTGTTTCGTGTTAAAAAGTGTTTGACAGATTCCATCTCTCTCTCTCTCTCTCTCTCTCTCTCTCCCCTTTCTCTCTCTCTCTCTCTCCTCTCTCTCTCGCTCTCTCATCAAAATGCAACATTAGGCATCACATCTAACTACCCACATAAAATTCATTTAGCTAAAAAATATTCCCCGTCTCATCCACTCACAGACCTGGAGAATGCCTTTTTCTGTGTGGTGCTATATCTCTGTTCTGTATAGTGAGATCTCTCTTCCAAGCCGTCACACATATCTGCGGCATCTGTCTTCCGTGTTGTGACATCTGTCTTCCGTGTTGTCTTCCGTGTTGTGGCATCTGTCTTCCGTGTTGTGACATCTCTCTTCCGTGTTGTGGCATCTCTCTTCCGTGTTGTGGCATCTGTCTTCCGTGTTGTGACATCTCTCTCTTCTGTGTTGTGGCATCTGTCTTCCGTGTTGTGGCATCTGTCTTCGGTGTTGTGGCATCTGTCTTTGGTGTTGTGGCATCTGTCTTCCGTGTTGTAGCATCTCTCTTCCGTGTTATGACATCTCTCTTCTGTGTTGTGGCATCTGTCTTCCGTGTTGTGGCATCTGACTTCCGTGTTGTAGCATCTATCTTCCGTGTTATGACAACTTTTCTTCCGTGTTGTGACATCTTTCTTCCGTGTTGTGAAAACTTTTCCGTGTTGTAGCATCTCTCTTCCGTGTTATAACATCTCTCTTCCGTGTTGTGGCATCTGTCTTCCGTGTTATGACATCTCTCTTCCGTGTTGTAGCATCTCTCTTCCGTGTTATGACATCTCTCTTCCGTGTTGTAGCATCTCTCTTCCGTGTTATGACATCTCTCTTCCGTGTTATGACATCTCTCTTCCGTGTTGTGGCATCTGTCTTCCGTGTTGTGGCATCTGTCTTCCGTGTTGTGGCATCGTTACACTTGTGGGAGAAGCGTATTTGTGAATGAGAAATCTTTTTGTATCCCGTGTCGTTGATGAGTTTTCCCCCAAGTTGTCTTCTTTTCCCAATACTGTTCATGTATAAGATCATCGCTTCATGACACTGGTTTTGTGATAACTCGTTTTCCCGTGGACTCGTGTGTTGTTTTTTTTCTTTAAAAGTGTTTGACAATCCTCTCTCTTCTCATCTCTCTTCTTCTTCACTTGTTACTCTCTCTTCCCCGTTCGTCTTCTTCTTCCCTCAAAATGAATTGGCAACATCTTCTACCTTAATCATTTATATATCCCGTCTCATCACTCACGAGACTGTGATATCCTTTTTCTGTGTGGTGTATTTCTGTTCTCAATAGTGTGAATCTCTCTTCCAGCCTCACACTAGGGATCTTCTTCCGTTGTGAATCTTTTCCCGTGTGTTGTTTTTCCGTGTTGTGGCACTCTTTCATCGTTTGTGAATCTTCTCTTCCGTGTTGTGCATTTCTCTTCCGTTGTCGTGCATCTTTTCCGATGTTGTGACATCTTCTTTCTGTGTTAGTGGACATTCTTCCTCCGTTGTGGCATCTTTTCTTTTCATCTTCGTGTTTGACATCTGTCTTCCGTGTTGTAGCATCTTCTTCCGTGTTATGACATTCTCCTCTCTGTGTAGCGACATCTTTCTTCCGTGTTATGACATCTGCTTCCGTGTTGCGTAGCATCTATTCTTCCGTGTTATGACATTTCTCTCCGTGTTGTGACATCTTTCTTCCGTGTTATGAACATTTCTCTCCGTGTGTAGCAATCTCTCTTCCGTGTTATGACATTCTCTCCGTGTTGTGCATCTGTCTTCCGTGTTATGACATTCTCTCTCCGTGTTGTAGCATCTCCTTCCGTGTTATGACATCTTCTTCCGTGTTTGACATCTCTCTTCCGTGTAGCGATCTCTCTTCCGTGTTATGACATTTCTCCTCCGTTGTGGACATCTGTCTTCCGTGTTATGGCATCTCTTTCCGTTGTGGCATCTGTCTTCCGTGTTTGACATCTCTCCGTGTAGCAGACATCTCTTTTCCGTGTTATGTAATTTCTCCCCTGTAATGCGACATCTCTCTTCCGTTTATGAATTTTCTTTCCGTGTGTGATATCTTTTCCGTTCGTTGTTTTCCAATTGTGACATTCTCTCCTCTTTATGATATCTTTCTTTCCGTGTGTATCTTTCTCCGTCGTGTTTCCCCAAAGTTGACATCTCTCTTCCTCTTTATGATATTTCTCTCACGTTGCGACATCTCTTTTCCGTGTTTGACTTTTCTCCCAATGTTGCGACATCTTTCTTCCGTGTTATGACATTTCTCCTCCGTGTAGCGACATCTTTCTTCCGTGTTATGACATTTCTCCTCCGTGTAGCGATATACTTTCTTCCGTGTTATGACATTTCTCCTCCGTGTAGCGACATCTTTCTTCCGTGTTATGACATTTCTCCTCCGTGTAGCGACATCTTTCTTCCGTGTTATGACATTTCTCCTCCGTGTAGCGACATCTTTCTTCCGTGTTATGACATTTCTCCTCCGTGTAGCGACATCTTTCTTCCGTGTTATGACATTTCTCCTCCGTGTAGCGACATCTTTCTTCCGTGTTATGACATTTCTCCTCCGTGTAGCGACATCTTTCTTCCGTGTTATGACATTTCTCCTCCGTGTAGCGACATCTTTCTTCCGTGTTATGACATTTCTCCTCCGTGTAGCGACATCTTTCTTCCGTGTTATGACATTTCTCCTCCGTGTAGCGACATCTTTCTTTCGAACTATGACATCTCTCTTACCCGTGGTATTATGTCTCTGAAAAAGGACGTTTTGTTTCCATCTCTTACCCGTGGTATTATGTCTCTGAGAAAGGACGTTTTGTTTCCATCTACTTTGAAATTTTCTTTTGTTTCTAACAATCAACGTCAGATACACAGAATCCGTGATTGAGGGACCTTTCCCAACATTTCATGGCCTGTGAACTTAGAAAGATGGAAAACATAATCTTTTGTGTGTTTGTGTGTTTTAAACACATGCTATGACAGGCCTAAAATATTCATTTTCAATGAACAAGAATGTTAGAATTCATTGTTTATAGTAATAGCTTTCAGCATCACACCAATATTTGTTGGTTTGATGTGTTAATGAGTGCGGAGTGTGATTTGAAGCTTCCTTTCAATTACGGTTTTTTGTTGTTTTTTTAGGGGGGGGGAGAGTGAGGAGGGGGGGAGGAGAATTCACGTATTCATCACGATAAATTCATACAACAAGATTGTTGCTGTAATGTGAAATTGCCTTCCTCTTTCTGTTACCAGCGTCAGATACGCAGAATTCGTCCTAGACATGCTTCCCAACTATTTCACAACCTTCGGACCTAGTAAGAATCCCAAACGTAAACTTTAAGTTGTAAACTAGAGACATGTCAAGCCTAATTATTCAGCTTTCATAAACAAAGATTTTGCTAATCAGTGTTAATAATAACTACATAATTTCAGCATCACAACTGCAGTTTATTAATATGATAGTTGACTGCGAAACGTACTTTCAAAATCACTTACAAAACTCGTTTGATTAAGTAGGTTTTTAAAATGTAATTTCAGCTACAAAATTGCACAACTATGATTTTTTTTTAAGATATGTTGCGCACATGATACCGCGCATCTTTTTTGTTTCCTTCTTGATTCATACATTCACTTAGTTGATGTGTTATGGAAAAGAGTTATCTCTTCTGTCAGTTGTGTCCTATCTATGTATCTTAGCTTGAAATGTTCTGCCCTTCCTTCTACATTTTGGACGAAGATAAAACACAAAACCTCTTCAACTGCGCGCCAAAGAGAAAGAAATAGAGGGAGAGGGGGAAGAGAGAGAGAGAGAGAGAGAGAGAGAGAGAGAGAGAGAGAGACAGACAGACAGACAGACAGACAGACAGACAGACAGACAGACCAGACAGACAGACAGATACACACACAGACACACAGACACACAGACCGACACACAGATAGACAGACAGACAGATGGACGGAGACAGACAGGCAGATAGAGACAGAGTCAGACACACAGACAGACAAACAGACAGACAGAGATTGAGAGGGACAGACAGGCAGACAGACAGAAACAGAAAGACACAGAGAGAGGGGGTAGGAAGGGAGAGACAGACAGACAGACAGACGGACAGGCAGACAGAGCTGAATGTGCAAGGTAAATGGATGAAATGCATAAAACAGGAGATGGGAAGCGTAGGCCGACGTTACTCATTAAATCTGTGGTTATCAATCACCATAGAAATGTAATTTAATTGACACCATTGCCTTTTGCACCTGAACCATCAAGGCGCCAATGTCAGGCCCTGGAGCTGCTGAAAAGAAACATTCCGCCCAACCTCTTTGATGTAGACTGCATGCAGCGCTCGGCATCTCTCTCTTCTCTCTCTCTCTCTCTCTCTCTCTCTCTCTCTCTCTCTCTCTCTCTCTCTCTCTCTCTCCTCTCCTTCCCTCCCTCCCCCCCCCTCTCTCTCTCTCTCTCTCTCTCTCTCTCTCCTCTCCTCTCTCTCTCTCTCTCTCTCTCTCTCTCTCTCTCTCTCTCTCTCTCTCTCTCTCCTCTCTCAAAAGTTCTATCCGTAAATGGATTTGGCATTGTATGGATGACTCGGACGGTTGGTGACGAAGTCAGTTTTTTGGCAGAGTTTCAAGATAGGTTGATTGCGTACCATATGCAAAACTGGCATAGTTGTTGTTGTTGTTGTGTGTTGTTGTTGTCGTCGTCGTCGTCGTCCAGAGATCATCCAAACAGCTGAAGTACTTGAACACTATGGTACAAATGCATCAGCTGGGGATGAGAACATTACGTGTGTGACCGTTTTTGATTACCCCGCCACGATGGGCACCACACTCCGACTTCGGAGACTGATAATGTTATGCTAGGAGCTTGTCACAATGGCATAGTAACTGGGAAGGAAGTGACAAGTATGAGTTTTATCACTCATTTAAAGATCTTTTTCAAGCTGAGAACTATCTCACAATTTCTTGTAAGCGTTTTTAAAGATGTGTTCGCTCGGTTTCGAACGAGAAGCCTGGGGTTTAAAGCAAGAAAAAGATGGTTCATGCACGTGGAAAGTGATTTGATGTGTCCATCCTGCTCAAAAGAAATTGAAGACGAGGAACACTTCGTTTTTAGGTGCCCAGAGTATAATAGATCTAGAAATGATTGTTCTGCCTTTAAGTCCTTTTTCGGTCAAACTCAAAACCTCTTTGGTATTTTATCCTCTGAAAAATGTAGACATTGTAAACTCATTTGCTAAGTTTGTGGCGGAAGCTATTCGATTTAGAGAGAAAAAAATGAATATGTAGGCTGTGTTTGTAAATTATGATTATGCAATAAGTTGTTTATTGTGATGAGAATATTGTTTAATGAACGGTCTTTTTCTTCATTTTCTAGTTATTAGTACTGTTCAACTGTTTTCTGTGTGAACGCTTGCTTTTTTGACTCGCATTTCTATTTGTTGGCAGACTTTTGCAACACTAAGTGGAAACTGCGCATGCATTCCCTTGGCATAAGGGTTGTTTAAGTATTGTCAATAAAGCATTGTCATTGTCATTCTCTCTCTCTCTCTCTCTCTCTCTCTCTCTCTCTCTCTCTCTCTCTCTCTCTCTCTCTCTCTCTCTCTCAACAGATAACTCGAAGACACCCAAAAAAAAAAAGAAGAAAACAGGTGAAAGGCAGAGGAAGAATTTTGTGTCAAACTGCTGGAAGTAAAAACACTTAAATAAAAGGTGGGTGACGAAGGACAAACTTTATTCCTATCAGCCTGAAGAAAGAACGCGATTAAAAAAATACTAACTGCTAGTCGCCTGATAGCGGCTACATATTGACTGGTCTCTCTACAGGCTGCGATGCTGGGCTGCGACAATACAGCCCTGGGAATGGCTGTGTAGAAAGGTGTCACGATGACAGGAGTGGAAATAACCCCACTAAAGGAGCATGGGTGACGAAATGGCAGGCACTGAAGAAGAAGAAGAAAAAGAAGAAGAGGATGACGACGACGACGACGAGGATGCTGCTGCTGCTGCTGGCTGGATGATGATGAAGATGATGATGATGATGATGATGATGATGATGATGATGATGATAGAAAAAGGAGGGGGAAGAGAAAGAGAAGAAGAAGAAGAAGAAGAAGAAGAAGAAGAAGAACAACAACAACAACAACAACAACAACAACAACGACCGGAAGGACAAAGAACTATAAAAAAAAAAAAAACTACAACAACAACCGGAAGGACAAAGAACTAGAAAAACAAGAACAACAACAAAAACAACAACAACAACAACCGGAAGAACAAAGAACTAAAAAAAAACAAAAAACATTCGAAGAAGAATTAGGAGGACAAAAATAATGACAACCAGGGAATAGAAAACTCCAGTCTTCTGTTGTTCCTCCATTCACAGAGCCACCATGGAATGTCTGCCTGCAGGCGGTACAACGTTGCAGCACCTGGTGAGAGCATTCTGCCACTGCCGCCTGAAACAAGGGGGAGGGCGGGGGGGGGGGTGTCTTTTTTTGAGTCAGGGACCGTGTCGACTCCCTCGCTTTCTACAGGCTGCAATTTTTCTGCGCCCTGATCACTGAGATAGCAATGTTGCTATTTGTAGGGTTTTCCTTTTCCCCCTTCTTTTTTGCGTTTTCGTGGTTGTTGGCTGGGTGTTCTGTCTGTCGATCTGTCTGTTTGTCTGTCTCTCTCCTCTCTATGTCTCTCTCTCTCTCTGTCTCTCTGTCTCTGTCTCTGTCTCTCTCTCTCTCTCTCTCTCTCTCTCTCTCTCTCTCTCTCTCTCTCTCTCTCTCCCCAAAATCTAGATTTAATCTGATGATAAAGTCTCTTTCTCTCTCTGTCTCTGTCTCTGTCTGTCTCTCTCTCTCTCTCTCTCTCTCTCTCTCTCTCTCTCTCTCTCTTTCTCTGTGTGTGTGTGTGTGTGTGTGTGTGTGTGTGTGTGTGTGTGTGGTGTGTGTGTGTGTACAAAATCTAAAGTTAATCTGATAATACTCTCTCTCTCTCTCTCTCTCTCTCTCTCTCTCTCTCTCTCTCTCTCCTCCTCTCTCTCTCTCTTCGTGTGCATAGGTCTGCGTGGGCGTGCGTACGTGCGTGCTTGGTTGCGTGCATGGGAGCATAAGTATGTCAAAAGTAGGAGAACAAAAAGAGGAATTCTGTGCCCTACCTCTGTTGGAAAGCATATCGGCCTGTGGTGTGGTGTGGTGTGGTGTGGTGTGTGTGGTGTGGTGTGGTGTGGTGTGGTGTGGTGTGGTGTGTTGTGTTGTGTTGTAACACTTTGCGTTTCGTTGTGTTGTAATGTGTTGTGTTTTAATGTGTTGTATTGTAATGTGTTGTGTTGTAATGTGTTGTGTTGTAATGTGTTGTCTTATAATGTGTTGTACTGTAATGTGTTGTGTTGTAATGTGTTGTGTTGTAATGTGTTCTCTTGCAATCTGTCGTGTTTGTGTTGTAATGTGTTGTGTTGTAATGTGTTGTTTGTAATGTGTTGTCTTGTAATGTTGTCGTGTGTTGTGTTGTAATGTCCCATGCTGTGTTGCAATGTGTGTCATGCTGTGTTGTAATGTGTCATATCGTGCTGTAATGTGTCATGTTGTCATGTATCATGTTGTAATGTGCCGTGTCGTGTTGTAATAATTTGTCACGTCGTGCTGTAATTTGTGTTGTAACCGTGTTGTATTGAAACGTTTGCTTTGTGCTGAAATGTGTTTTGTTGTAATGAATGTAGTTGTTGTGTGTGTTTCGTTTCGTGTTGTGACGCGGCATGTTGTGTTGACTGCGTCGTGTTTGCGTTAGGATGTGTCGTCTGTGTTGTAATCTGCTGCGTTATGTTGTAATGTGTTGTCATGTTGTGTTGTGATATGCCGTGTTGTAATGTAATGTATTGTGTCGTGTTTGTTGTAGTGTCGTGTTTGCTTTACCGTGTATTGTGTTGTGATGTGTTATGCGGTGTTAATTTCTTGTCATGCTTTTGTTATTCTCATTCCTCTTCTAGAAAAAAAAAAATCATCTTTTGTTACAGTTCAAGTCCGCCCTCTTGACACCACCATCTTCCCCCACCACCCGATCCCCTCCTCCCAGTAACTCACATCCCCCACCCCCTCCCCTCTGTAGCATCCTCTCAGGTGGACCATCGCATGAGACTTTCTTGTTCATGTGTGTCTCTTAATGGACCAAGGTCTGATGATTTTTCATGTGTTTCAGTGTAATACTATGCCTGTAGGCTTTAACCATGCTTTTGTTTCATGCGCTACTCCACAGAAATACTTACCAGTTTACAATAAACGCCTACCTCCATCGACGACACACACACACACACACACACACACACAACACACACACACACACACACACACACCACACACACACACACACACACACACACACACATACACACACACACACACACACACACACACACACACACATACACAACACACACACTACACACACACAACACAACACACACACACACACACACACACACACACACACACACACAACACAACACAACACAACACACACACACACACACACACACACACACACACACACACACACACACACACACACACACGGGCGGGCGGGCGGGCGGGCAGGAGAGGAGGGGGGGAAGGGGAGGCGACTCCAGTGTGTCTGATGACTCGCAGCCTGTTGCCTTCATTTTGTTCACATGTTTTTGGAGAAGTGGAGCTTTACTGGGCGTGTTGTTGTGTGTGGGGGGGGGGGGGGGGGGGGAACGAGGGAGGTTAAAACGAAGCAGGCGAGCTAATCGGGCTTGAGTGAGAGATAGGTACACTTACGTCTGACAACAGCAGCGGGTAAAAAGGTACAGCCAGACAGACAAGCCAAACAAAGCCAAACAAACGAAATAGAGCAAAGAGAAAGAAGCTAAGTGGATTTTAGCCCTATGGACTTTCATGTTCTGGATTCTCCCCCCCCCCCCCCCCCCCCCCTGCCCTCCGCCTCCCCCTCCCCCCACCTCCACCCTCCCCTTGGATTTTCTTCTTGAAGGCTTTCACTGACCCCAGCACTTTCATCACGTTAACTTTTATGTGGATTTTCACTCCATGAATTTCTATTTTATTGGGCATTTCTCTTGTTGATTGTAACCATGGACTCTTATCGTGTGGGTATTCATCTTATGGATTGTTACTCCGTGAGACATTCATCTTGTGATTTCTTGAGGATTTTCATCT
>CM065714.1:115414981-115417481 GCA_033310375.1 Conus canariensis
CAACACCCAGTCCATCACTATGTGTCTTCAGTCAGTCAACAACACCCAGTCCCTCACTTTGTGTCTTCAGTCAGTCAGCAACACCCAGTTCCTCACTTTGTGTCTTCAGTCAGTCAGCAACACCCAGTCCCTCACTTTGTGTCTTCAGTCAGTCAACAACACCTAGTCCCTCAGTATGTGTCTTCAGTCAGTCAACAACACCCAGTCCCTCACTGTGTGTCTTCAGTCAGTCACCAACACCCAGTCCCTCACTATGTGTCTTCAGTCAGTCAAAAACACCCAGTCCCTCACTGTGTGTCTTCAGTCAGTCAACCAACACCCAGCCCATCACTGTGTGTCTTCAGTCAGTCAACAACACGCAGTCCCTCACTGTGTGTCTTCAGTCAGTCAACAACACCCAGCCCATCACTGTGTGTCTTCAGTCAGTCACCAACACCCAGCCCCTCACAATGTGTCTTCAGTCAGTCAACAACACCTAGTCCCTCACTATGTGTCTTCAGTCAGTCAACAACACCCAGTCCGTCCGTCAGTATGTGTCTTCAGTCAGTCAACAACACCCAGTCCATCACTATGTGTCTTCAGTCAGTCAGCAACACCCAGCCAATCACTGAAAGTCTTCAATCACCAACACATAGCCCCTCACTGAAAGTCTTCAATCACCAACACATAGCCCCTCACTGAAAGTCTTCAATCATCAACACATAGACCCTCACTGAAAGTCTTCAATCATCAACACATAGACCCTCACTGAAAGTCTTCAATCATCAACACGTAGCCCTCACTGAAAGTCTTCAATCATCAACACACAGCCACTCACTGAAAGTCTTCAATCATCAACACGTAGCCCCTCACTGAAAGTCTTCAATCATCAACACACAGCCACTCACTGAAAGTCTTAAGTGAATCATCAACACACAGCCACTCACTGAAAGTCTTAAGTCAATCATCAACACAGCCCCTCACTGAAAGTATTCAATCAATCATCAATTCACAGCAACTTCAGTGAAAATCTTCTATCAATCATCAACTCACACCCACTCACTGAGCATTTTCAATCTTCTACACCAAGCCAGTCCCTGAGTGTCAGTCGATCATCAACACACAATAGCCATAGTCTGTCTTCATTCATCAACGCTCACATATTCAGTCTTCAATTACCAAACTTTCATCATACTCTGTCGGAACACTCATGGTCGGTCTTCAAACACTAGCAGTCGCATGGGCTGCAATCAATCAGCAACACTTTCACTGTCTATTTTGAATCAGCAACACTCCCACGGACTGCCACAGTCTGACTACAATCGGAAACATTCTCATATTCTGTCTTCAATGACCAACGCTCTAATGGATGATTTCCAATCAACAACAGTATTACACTCTGACTTAAATTAAATCAGAAACATTCTCACTTTTTGTCTTCAATTTCCCACATTCTCCCAAAATGTATTTAATCACCAACACTCTCACGGTATGTCTTCAGTCATTAATACTCTCCCAGTACGTCTTTGACCACCGACACTCTCACATTCTGTCTTCAATCAGCAACACTCTCCCACACCATCTTAATAAATCAAAAGACATTCTCACAGTCTGTCTTCAGTCAACAATACTCTCCCAGTCTATCTTCAATCAAAGACACTCTCATATTCTGTCTTCAATAAACAACAACTCTCCCAGTCTATCTTCAATCAAAGACACTCTCTTATTCTGTCTTCAATAACCAACATTCACACAGTCTGTCTTCAATCACCAACACACACAGTCTGTCTTCAATCACCAACACTCTCACAGTCTGTCTTCAAAATCACCAACATTCTCACAGTCTGTCTTCAAAATCACCAAAACTCTCACAGTATGTCTTCAAAATCACAAACACTCTCACAGTCTGTCTTCAATCACAAACACTCTCACAGTTTGTCTTCAATCACCAACACTCTCACAGTCTGTCTTCAATCACCAACACTCTCACAGTTTGTCTTCAATCACCAACACTCTCACAGTCTGTCTTCAATCACCAACACTCTCACAGTTTGTCTTCAATCACCAACACTCTCACAGTCTGTCTTCAATCACCAACACTCTCACACTATCTTCAATCACCAACACTCTCACACTGTCTTCAATCACCAACACTCTCACAGTTTGTCTTCAGTCACTAACTTTGTAACTGTCCGTCTAAAATCACCAACACTCTCAAAGTCTGTCTTCAATCACCAACACTCTTACAGTCTGTCTTCAATCACCAACACTCTCACACTGTCTTCAATCACCAACACTCTCACAGTTTGTCTTCAGTCACTAACTTTGTAACTGTCCGTCTAAAATCACCAACACTCTCAAAGTCTGTCTTCAATCACCAACACTCTCACAGTCTGTCTTCAATCACACTCAAAGTCTGTCTTCAATCACCAACACTCTCAAAGTCTGTCTTCAATCACCAACACTCTCACAGTCTGTCTTCAATCACCAACACTCTCACAGTCTGTCTTCAATCACCAAC
>CM065714.1:115427481-115434981 GCA_033310375.1 Conus canariensis
ATCACAAAATGTAGGCTCACACGAACTCACTCAGTTCCTTTCTTTTAAGAAATGCTTGGTTTTGTTTTGGTTTGGCTTGGTTTTTCCCTCCACGGGAGAGTCTCTCTTTTCTTTTTCAATAGACAATGACAATGTCACGTATAAAAATACAACTCACAACAAGGAATCTGCTCATAGCACAAATAGTCACATGCATGCTTTCATAACTTGTCAAAAAATGTATTCTTTCACAACTATTGAAACTTGGCCTTACCCGCACCCCCTCCCCTCTCACTCATTCTCTCATATCCCTCAAACGCGCCCCTCACGCGGCGAATGACTATCACATACACTGCACACACCAGACACTCTAACACACACACACACACACACACATATACACACACACACGCACGCGCGCACACACACACACACACACACACACACACACACACACATAGACAGACAGACAGACAGATAGATAGACAGACAGACAGACAGAGTGTATTCTTGACAAAAATGTGGAAATCCTCCAATCCCGTGTCTAGAGTCGACTTTCATCTTTTGGGAGACTTCCTAAAGAAGCCAGAGGTGTAGTGTTACACCATTGATGGGGAGTTCAACGTCCTTTAAGCTGGACTGTCTCTGGGACACGCTGTCGAGACCAAAAGCTGTGGGGATTGAGGTGGAGGCGGGCGGGCGGAGGGGGTGGGGGGAGTAGGGAAAAGGATGGAGTCTTGTGGCGTGACAATTGAAAGCCTTCATCTCTCTCTCTCTCTCTCTCTCTCTCTCTCTCTCTCTCTCTCTCTCTCTCTCAAACTGCAATAAGGATTATCAGTTTTTGCAGGCTCTACCTTCACCCCCTCAACCCTCTCTTCCTCTCACACTCTTCCCTATTTTTCTCTGGCTGGCGTTAGGAGCAAACCAAAACCGTGATAGGCGCAAGGCACTGACAATGGGACAGAGAATGTTGACGTCACTGCAGAGCGAGTCATCTACCCCGCACTTGTCTCCCCTTTCCTTATCAGATCGTGCAGCGACCGGTCGTGGACGGGGAAAGGAGTCCCTCGTCTTCCGCCTGTACTTCAGAGAAGCCGCCCAACTCTCCCTCTCCCTTCCATCGCACACTCAACGTGGTCTCAGGAACGATGGCCGTAGACTGTCGCACGATCTACCTGTGTCTTACATAAATACAATGGACAGGCCGGATGTCCGAGTCTATCCGTGCCTCGTGGGTGTGGACAACGTAGCTTTCTTCAGTCGGATAAAGGCTGAAAAATACCTCCAACATCTTCAAGATTGTCCTCTCTACTCGCCAGCACAGTACCTCACACCGCGCGTGTTGAGGGATGACTGCCTCATTCCAGATCAACCCCCCCCCCCCCCTCCCTTTCTCAGATAACTAACACTCCCTCCCCGCCTGCCCCACCCCCCTTCTCGTCTGTGATGATATGATTGGCTGTTCTGTTCTTCTGACAGCCTGTCAATCAGACAGGCATCAGAGACAGATTGTGTAGCTTAGCACACAAAAAGAGGAGATCAAGCCTTCTCACTTCACTAAACAGGGGAACGTTCATCTCTCCTACTCTAAGATCCTGTGTCAAGTTTTACTGATCAACCCAGAAGGACTGTAAGTCGAAACTAGGTTTCTAAGTCTTGAGACTATGAATTCCTTGTATTTATGCCATATCTGTTGACAGTATAGCTTCATTCCAATGTTTGGTAAAATCTGCTAACATGATGAATAGAATTCTGTATTAACTATTTCATTTTTTTGCCACTGCTTAGTAAAACTGTTAAGATGATTGATGAATACTGTCTTTTAACGGTATAACCTTTTGACAATACTTGGTACCATCAGTTAAGATGATGGCTGAAAACTGTATGTTGACAGGACAACTTGATGCCTATAATGGGTTAAAACTGTTCAGATCATTTATGAATTCTGTTGACTGCCTTGATGGTTGATGGCAGGTGACTCTTCTAAACATGTGTAATTGGGTTAAGTGTATTTCAGTACCTAGTTACTTCATCTGAGTGTGTGAGCTGCTTCCCTTCAATTGTTTAGCATTCTCTTACTGTCTCCTAACACTTGTTAAAATCCACTCTAAGCCTGAGTGAAGAACAAAAATGGAGACTGAAAATTCAGGCAAATACATGCATGTTTATATCATCTTGGCTGGCTGAGACCTCACACATTTGCTGAAAGGAAGAGAGCAAGTGTAAGGACTCGTGAAGCTGTATTCCCAGATACTTATCAATCTACAAACCATGTTCTGCAATAGCAACAGACCCTGGGGTCCTAGGTTTCCTGCGACTGGTCCAGCACAGGAGCAAGATTCCAAGCTACCACGTGGCCAAGCAGACCCCAAACAGATCGGTCTGTTTAAAAAGAAGGTGGACCAGTCACCAGCAACCACAGAGAGATCCACACACCTCTCAAACTAACAAGCTAAGTAATGCAAGACACCCCTGGACATCAACTCGAGTCATCAGAACATCCCCTCTCTTTATGATGAGATAGCGTGGGGAAAAGTCAGCCCCAACAAAGTCTGATTTGACTGAAGATCTATCGATTTCTACATCTTACTCCTGTATACATCATTTATATTTCAGTTCATCTCTAGTCCTGTTTGTCATTCGGAGCACAAGCACTTTAAGTGCACAAACCTAAGAAGAATTATTCCTGAGCCACTCTTGAGTATTTTTAACAATTCTGAGAAAAATACAAATTTCTTTCGATGACTAATACCGGAAAGTTGCTCTCATCATCACTAGTAAGAGAAAAGGTGGAGGTTGAAATTCTGATATGCAAACTATTCTATAACTCTAACAGAGAAAACTTTTGAGTCCTTCCCCAAGAGGACCACACCTGCCACCTCAACTCGTCACAAGTCTGGCTCCAGGATTGCTGTCATCTGTCTCTCACGTTGATGTGGTCGAGGGTTCTGTCCTTGCTCCTAAGTATGCTCCAGTGCTCTTGGAGATAGGCCATTTTCTCGATTCAACGTTTGCGCGTGTTACATTTCAGCGAATCTCGTTCAAACAACAAATGAGCGACCGCACAAAAATCGTCATATTGACCACATTCCATCCAGAGCCTCTTTTCGTAATACATACTTTAGATGCACTCCATTTTGGCTACTCTTAGGCTTGAAAGTTTGAAGCAGGCAACAAGATCTGAAGGCATTTCAGTTGCAGGCTATGTTGTTCTGTTGATGATGAAAAATAGCTTGAGTTTCCTTGTTGGTCAGTGTGTTTCCTGTTGTGAGCACTGTTTCGACTTAGATACATGTCTAATCAAGGACAGTATTCAGACAGACACGCAGGTTCTACTGCGCATTTAATATGTCAAGGACAGCCCTAGGGTGGCTTGCGTAGGGGGGATTTACTTCCAGTCTTCACAGCATCGACTTTTTGCAAGGGAAATCGAAAACTGCTCGTGCTTCATCTCAACATATCGGGGAGGAAGGGAGAGGAGGGTGGGTGGGGGGTTGTCTTGCTGCGTTATTCTTGGTTGCATGACTCAGAAGGCGACAAATGGAGACTTGCATAAAACATGGAATAAATGAGGAATGGACAGGTGTTCCGATACAAAACGTGTAGTGCAACGCGTCGTCTGCTAAGGAAGCCTCGATCTTTCGAAGGTGAACATTATCAGCCTATCAGAATTAACTCTGAATTATGACCAATCGGAAAGCGGCTTCGTTTAGATGCGGGGTGACTCTTTCATGTCTTCCACCACAATCATAACTTGTTCAGGGAGAGAGAGAGAGAGAGAGAGAGAGCTCACCCCACAAATTACATCAGTGACTTGTTCAACCCTTTCAGAACAGCCATTTGCTCGCGTCATTTCGCACATTCATGTTTCAAAATGCTGTATCAAATAAATACTAGGGAAGTTCTTTTGCTGTTGTTCTTTCAGATGCATTGACGATGTGCTCCCTCTCTCTCTCTCTCTCTCTCTGAAAAGTCACCCAAATGAGTTGCACCGGTTCTCACGCGCCACCACAATTTCGCAAGGGTTTTTGTTTTGCATTTTTAAGGTGAGATTAATACCCCCCCCCCCCCCCCCCCCCCCCCCCCCTCACTCTCCTTGGATGTCATTCCATCCATGGTAACTGGCATACAACACCACATATAATTCTGTGCGTTTCTTACCGACAGAGATTCACAAATCAACTGTCTCTAGAGACAGCCAGCGACATACAGAACAGGGACATGGAAGAAAGTGTTATGAGGGAAGAAGTTGCAAAACGGATAATGAACATACAAAGACATTTTTTAAACATGTGATTGAAGATCTGAAACTGATTCAAGGGAGGTCAAAATGTACTGTATATAATATCTGTAACAGAAAAAGTGAACGAACAGCTCAATGACCTAACAAGTAAACAATTCAATTAACTGATAAAATGAAGGGGAAAAAAACGATGTATTTACTGACAACCAGGTTCTGTTTTGGGGTTAGTGGTGGTGGTGGTGGTGGTGGTTTTATTTTGGGGATGGTGGTGGTGGTGTGTGTTTGTTTGTTTGTTTTTGCGTGCTTGCTTTTCACTAATACTAGTATCTTTCTATGCACAAAGCATAACTTTCATCGTTCTAAATTCCAAGTACAATATATTCCCTTTTAAGTCATTTATAAGATCATATATGACCACATGGAATGGCTAGCAAAACAAAACTCAAATACACTCCGAAAAACTGTTCTATTGTCAACAATTCAGCACCACTCTGTTAGTTACGCGTATCAACTCAAGCATAAAGTTCTTAACTTAAGACTTCCATGGTTTCACATCCAAATAATTTTCTTCTTCTTCTTCTTCGTAAACTCAACCAGGAACCCCAGAGGCACTGACGAAGGCTGCTGTATGGCGGAGGCCCTCCAAGAGATCCATAGAGCTTCTCCCTCGTCGATGCGTCGGCAGGCCAGGTCTCTGCTCACAGCTTTTTTTTCTTTTTTTTTAATTGTTGGTTTTAATATTGCCCGTTGCCATGTAAAAACAATGTATGAAATTTTAATCCGGGAAGTCCGTTGACGTGGAACAACTTACACCCAGTTCCAACCAACTCTTCCGCCTCGCTGATCCGCTCAGGGTCACTCAATTGAATAGGACAGGTGGAAAGAGAGACACCGGCTGTGCCATCGATTGTGCGGGCATTCTGTGGGCCTGTGCATACAACCCGCGGGCACTATCTATGCCGTGGGGACCTAAGAGGCAGTTGTCGTCCCATCTCGCACAACGGTGTGTGTGGTGGAGTTCTTTCCATCACGGAGCCAGACTGGGTCGAATGACCTATGGGACCTCGCTGGGTCACCACCGTTCGTAGGATTGACGTGTACGGAATGATACAGATCGCTCGCGTTCCTGACAAATGTTCAATGCTTCTTTTGTTGTTGTCTCACTGTTGTTGTTGTTTTCGATGATGTTGTTTGAGATATTGTTGTCTAACTGTTGTTGTTTTTGATGATGTTGTTTGGGATATTGTTGTCTAACTGTTGCTGTTATTTTTGATGATGTTGTGTGGGATATTGTTGTCTAACTGTTGTTATTTTTGATGATGTTGTTTGAGACATTGGAAAACCGTTCTTTCCCTTCTCTCTTCGACCTGCCCCTAGAGCCCACAGCCATTCTCCCATCGCATTCCTCCACACACACACACACACACACACACACACACACTCACACTCACACACACACACACAAACACACACACACAAACACACACACACACACACACACACACACACACAAACAACACACACACACACACACACGCATACAAACACAACACACACACACACACACACACACACACACACACGCCATTCCATCTCCATCTCTTCAACCATCTTTCTCCTACCCTCAACTCCCATCCCCCCCCCTCCCCACACACACACACCCCTTCACCCTCTGATCCCCGACCCCACTCATCCCCTCTCAATCCACCCTCCCAGATTCCCCTCCCAGGCTCCCAATTCCTCCTTGAGAACCTCTCTTCTCCAGCTCCTGCCACCCCCCCCCCCCCCCCCACCCTCCCTGCCACATGCCACCCCCAATAATATGGCAGATTGTGATAACCATCACCGGAGAACAGGGATGAGGGTTGGATGCTAGAGTATGAAATTTTCTAACACAACACATTACTTTTGGAACCAACAACACACTGAGACGTGCAATGACAGTGGGATTCTTCATAAAGACACTGTAATCATTCTGCTGGACAAAAGGAACAAACAATTTACAAGACAAAACACGACGCGTTTCGACCTCTTTGGTCTTCTTCAGGTAAGATAAACAACAGTCAGGACAATAAAAACGAAGAACGAGCAATCATCTATCTTCTCAAACTGGACACAAAATGGCCGTCCAGATTTGCCCGAAGAAAACCGAAGAGGTCGAAACGCGTCATGTTTTGTCTCGTAATTAGCTTGTCCCTTTTGTAAGGCGGAGTAATCCTAATTTCTCTTTCAAATTTGTTGCGATTTCCGCCTGCAGTCCCCTCACTTTGAAACCGGCATTCTTTATGTTGGGCGCCAGAGTGGTTGGAGTTAGCAACGTCGCCGGACTGCGAAGTCGGCTCAACCCTGCGTCATGGGGTTTATTCCATGCCTTCAGGGCTCAGATGCTGGACAATTTGAGTTGCCTGAATTTTTAATCCAACTGTTGACTCTGTCGGTTCTCCCTGTTCTTGCCATACGCGCCACCTACGGCTGAATAATCAGTGTTGGTTGTAGCCATGACCGGGCAGAAGTACGAGCACAGCAACCAGACATTTCCCCCCCGAGCACTGGTCTTCGACCTTGCATCTGTGAACAATAGGGATTTCCCACTGACTTTGAATTACACACCAGGTCAGGCTCCCCACTGACACCCTCTCCCAACACACACACACACACACACACACACACACACACACACACACACATCTTTTTCTTCTTCTTCTTCTTCGTTCTCCTTACACCTCTCTCCAAACACACAAAACGGCCGAGAAGACTGAGGAGTGGACGGGTGGGGATCAAGAGGAAGGCAGATGGCGAAGAGAGGAGGAGGAGAAGGAGGTGCGGAGGGGACAGGTGTTCAAGGCTGCAAGAGGACATTAGCACTGGCCGGTGGCACCGCTATTCCTGGCGGCTGTCTCTGTGTCTAGTCCACCATGGGAATCCAGCTAGGGAGCTGTCAGTCTCTGCTGACCACTCCGCAGACATGCCTATCAGCATTATCCTCCCACGGCTCAGTCCGACACCTCTATAACCCACCCCCACAACACCCTGTCAGATTTGCCACGGTCTTAGTGCCAACGATCCGCAGGCAGGATCTGTCAACAGGTCACCGTGAGGCCACTCATCACAGGAGACACCGCACTGCTGCTGAGTCACTGAAAGGGGTGTTCAGTGGTACCTGCTCTGGTGGAACATAGGCAGGACGCTGATCTCCCTTCACTGGACGCATCATTTCTGGTGCACGGGAAGACATCATGGCTGAACGTATTGTGAAATTGTTTCTCCATCTCCACACC
>CM065714.1:115449981-115622481 GCA_033310375.1 Conus canariensis
CCATACGCACGACACCACTACGATGCTCTACAGCCAACAATAACTGCAGTAGCCGCGTAGGCAACGTGAGCAACACCCTCCCAAAGGCGCCACCATGTCTGTTCAACGACAGTCCCCATGGATTGCCAACACCGACAAGGGCATAGATTGGAGGAATCACCAGGAGAGCAAGGCATGAAGAGCTACAGAATTTGAGACTTCTTCTTCAATGCCGATTGATGAGGATGAGAATGATGAAGATGATACTCGTTTCACTCTACAAGTCCCTAGTGAGACCAGCCGTGAGTATGGCCACTCTGTCTGGCAGCCAAGACACAAGACACTCTGCAGTGACGTGGAAGAAGTCCAAAGGAGAGCAACCCGCCTGATTGGTTCCCTGAAGGATCTCCCTACCAGAACGTCTGCTAGCCTGAAGCTACCTAGCTTGGAGCATGTCGTACCAGAGTGACATGATCGACGTATACAAATACGTCCACAGGATTTATGACACAGATCAGCCAGTGCTCCCCCTCTTCCAAGGCAGGGATACCCGGGGAAACAGTCTTAAGCTGGCCAAGGGACACTGCAGGCTGAACACACGAGCTGGTTACTTCTCCCAGCGTGTCGTCACAGTCTGGAATAGCCTTCCGGACGATGTTGTAACCGCCCCATCCGTCAACACGTTCAAAAACAGACTGGATGCGCACTGGAGGAATGCACCGACTCTCTACGACCCAGAATGCTACCACTAGGCTGTGCCACGCATGCCACACACAGTCTAGTGATTTCTTTTTCCTGGAACGGTGAACAGGCCATCATAGGCCTTATACACCGCAAGAATCAAGTATCAAGTAGAGATTCATTCCGGTCTGAGGCACGGCTGTACTCTACTCTTACTTTCATAATAGGCCTATAACCTATCCAGACGCCAGCCGGGCCCGAAAGACATAAGCACAAGTAGCATTACTCAGAAAATTTGAGCAGCACTGTCAGAGACGCATCCATTAAGATGAAGAAACTCGACTGTGTGGTTTCAATCTTCCCATAGCAAACTCAACAGTGAGTTGGAGCCGGTCGGGACAGAATGGCTCTGATGGGAGTCGAACCAACGACCTCCCGTTTGGGAATTCACGACGGTAACCAAAGTCCAACGGCGGCTGATAACATTCCACCTTCCACCAAAGTTAGTTTTTATCGTGAAGTCGTCACTTGCGTCATCTGGCGCACAGGCAGGCAAATCAACGTGACAAACGTGAATGAAAACATAACCGCCTTTGAGAAAGTATTAAACATTATTACGGAAAAGAAAAGACAGAATTCAAGAGGGATGAAAGAAGCGGCGGGACAGAAGAAGATGCTTTGTTGACTGCCTGACAACAAACAAAAAAAATTAAACTGAGCTTTCAAGTTTCCTAAGTTTTTGCTGCTGTCCTCCCTCTCATCCTGGAATCGTTAACTCTCACCACGCCCACGGATAGACGAAACTGAATGCATTCCCTTGGAAGAAGTTCGTGCAACGCATGCGCGGCTGCTATGCGGAAATAGAGAAAATAGAAACAACGCATTGGAGTTTTCTCCTAATTTGTGGCATTTCTCCGCATCTGGAGACCATAGATTGGAGGATTGTCAGGTTTAAAAGGTAAGTACGAATGTCCTCTTATAATATCTTTTCTTTGGTGAAGACGTCTTTGCGCGATTCGGTAGACTGAACCGGTCAATGGTGCTTGACAACCCTCTTCTGGGTTGTTAGGGAAGGTTGACCACTGCAAAGGGTGACTTGTCCTTAAAGTATCAAATGACTGACTTCGTGTATGTTTTGATATGTTATTATGAGGATCAGAGAGTCTCACTTTTCGTTCCTGGCTTAGAACTCAGGGGTTCACACTACGTAAAGGTTGTTAGTTTCTTCATAATTTTTAGGCATAGTGTTCTGGAAACAAGACTGTTACTTATTGTCATCATGTTGTCTTTAATTATTGATCTAGTTGCAAAGCGAGAGGACTGCAGGGGAAATCTAAACAAATCTTAAATAAATGTTAGCGAACCGCCCAGAGAACGTGGACAAACGAGTCACAAGACGAAACACAACTAGTTTCGACCTCTTAGGTCTTCATCAGGTGAGACATTAACGAATAAAACAATGAAAATTCACTTGCTAAGTGAATTTTCATTGTTTTATTTGTTAATGTCTCACCTGATGAAGACCTAAGAGGTCGAAACTAGTTGTGTTTCGTCTTGTGACTCGTTTGTCCACGTTCTCTGGGCGGTTCGCTAACATTTATTTAAGATTTGTTTAATTATTGAATTTGAATGATTTCACATCTATAGATAAGCTTGGTCATAGGATATATTTTAAAATTACAGATTATCTTCCTGTTAGCTGATTGCAGGTAGTTGTAGATTTGGGGTGTCAACTGTCACATAAGATACAGACCTGAGAGCTGTTAGCCTGCTCTGTCACAGTGTCATCACATGTTTTTAACTATGTAATTTATTTCTGGAATGTGCCCCCAAAAATCAGCTAATTTCAAATATTAAGAATTATCTGTCTGGCAGCAGTTCTTTATAATTTTCTGTTAAGTTATGTATTTTAAATTGTTACATCAATATTCTTTTTACCGAGCTACCATCAGAGAGATCCAAAAGCAGTACTTACTGAAACAGTTGTGGCAAGGGAAACCTTTGGCTCTTTAAATCTCAAAGCTGTCACATCTGTAAGATCAAGATACACTGTAGTTAGTCACACTAGGAAGATCTTAGCTGTCCATCCCCTCACCTCCCCTCCAATCCGGTCACTGTCCTTTGTAGGTTTTTTTTATTTTCCCAGTTTGGTATGTCAGAATCCATTAGTCCTGTATGAAAAGTTGCAGTCATCTGATAAAACCTGTATATAGTGTACGCTGAATCATCATTACAGACCTTTTTCATTACTGTTTATGATTTCTGTGTACATAAACCTTTAAGGCAGCAAAAGATACATGTTTGTACAGATTATAGACATTAATGGATTGAAAAATAAAGTTTTTCAATGTGTTGACAGAAAATATGCACCATGAGATATGACTAGAGAAAGATTATTTGACAGTTGCAATAGACATGTGTACACCCTTTGTTGTGTAAAGAATGTCGTGGGTTTTTTTTTTTTACATTTTATCTATATCATATTGTTCATTAGATTTTATGGATTAATGTTTGAGTGTGTCAGTATCACTGTTAAGAGCAGCCCATGTGTTAAACCATTCTCACTTGATATATCATAGATGTTTTAGTGTGAGACTTACTATTAAATGGCTGTATTGTGACATGGCATTTTCTTTAAAACAAAATATAAAGAGGAAAGACTAAAAGAAAAAAAAGAAACATTGGCTTCTTACACTAGTTACATGTTCATTTGTTCTAATTCTGGTACCATATTTAGCTAGCATATTTTCTGTGCATGTGCCATTTCCTTTTAATGAAAAAGTGCTCTGTCAGTCAACAACCTTCATCGTTTGCCTCAAAGCAAACTCGGTTCAGCTATCCCATGCCCCAGTCTTCCTCTCAGGATTACTAATTTTGCTCTCAACAGATTGGCAGCTCTGTGTGTGTGAGTTGTGTGTGTGTGTGTGTGTGTGTGTGTGTGTGTGTGTGTGTGTGTGTTTAGATGATTTGCTTGTTTGCTTGTTTTATGATTTGTTCATGATTGCTGAAAACTATTGTTTGCTTGTTTTATGATTTGTTCATGATTGCTGAAAACTATTGTCTATTCAGTTCAAGCTGTGTTTCAGGTATCATCACAATGGATTCAGCTTCTTATGACCGACAGGTGTCTCGCAACACCGTCGCATCCTCAAAAAGTCAGCAAAGCAGAGCCCGTAGACTAAGCAAGTATGTACTTCTTTGTCTTTTTCATAATACTCTGAACAACAGGGCAAGTCAGGAAACACTTTCCTCAGTTTGGTTGCAGTCAACTTGATACTGTTACTAGTAAATGTCATCAAAATGTGTTTAAAGCATAAATCAAATCAAATTAAATACTGTAATTGTGTAAATTACGTTTGTTCATGTGGTGATTTGGCTGAACTGGTCTGAAACAAAGACTCATGGAAAAGAGAAAGTGGTTCATCTGGAATCATCATTGTTTTAAAGAAAACTTTGAATCTGTTATTTTATTTACCTGTCAAGATATCAACTTGGAAATTAGTAAATCTTTCCAAATCAAAGATGGAATATCTGTATTTTTACTTGTGTAACGTTTGTAACGTCTATAATTCAGACTATTTTGATTAAATGCGACATGGATATCATGTTTATTATCTTTAATTAAAGTTTTTGCAGGTGTAGTATTGTTCTCAGAATTTTGAAATCTGTACTATACTTTCAGCTTCGCAGAGATTTTCAGCTCTGTCACTTATATTTGACATCACATACATGGAAGGAACCTTGTCAAACTCGTACAAGTTACACCATCAGATCTGATTAATTGATTATTTCTAATGTGATGAATAATTAAAGGCAGGATAGCATTGTGCTATGAATTTTTTAACAATTCTGTATGGTTCAGAAACATATACTGATCTAAACATAGTTCACATGAAATAGAAATTTATCTCATATATGTCTTCTGTTCTCTTGACCAGGTCTGTAATGAAGGGGATGGCAGGCTGGCTGGGCGTGGAGGACACAGAGAAGCATGAGAAGCATGTCATGCGTTGGGATAATCGCCGCAGGCGCTATGCCGGCTCCATCGGGCAGCTCAAAGACAAATATGTCAAACCTCAGGAAGGTCTGGACGAACTGGATGCTGCTCCATCCATCCGAGACCCCCTCAGGAAACCATCTGGTCGATCGAACGTGAGCATGGATCGGTCAGGAGCGCTGCGTCGGAGTGGTCGGAAGTCGTCTGTGGCTCACATGACACTGAAGGGAATTGGTAACCTTGTGGTCAGTCGATTTGATTGTTTTGCTTTTGTTTCTTATCTTGCCTTTGATTTACATTGATTTTCCCAGTATCTCTCTTTGTACATACCTGCAAATGCTGACATTAAGTATATATTTTTGGTCATGTTGCATTATGAGGTTTAAGTGCAGTACAATGTTGTTGTTACCACCTCATGTTTATTAGCACAGGTTGCTTTTGTAAACAACACTCAGTCTCCTAGGAAAGCACCTACAGTTATTCAAAAAACACTATGTTTCACAAGAAGAGGTCTGTCCCCCTAGACCATGCCACAGGCTGATATGCACATTTTTCAGCAGCGTCACAACATGAATTGCGACGTAGGCTCAACTGTTGTAGGAGCGTTACAACTATTATATAATTATATATATATGTAACGATTGTCAGCAGCATCATGTCAGTATTTGCAACACAGGCCCTAAAAGTGAACACTTACGAAACTACGAGACTAGAGAGCTCAAGATGAACTTATGAAATTGGGAAAAAAAAAAAAAAACTGCAAGAATAAGAAAAAAAAGCCTGCACCTGAACATTGCACCAAATTTTGTGTACAAGTCTACAAGTGGAAGTGTGACATGTAGTTAGCTGTGCCTGTATATATGCCTGTGTATTGTTGATATTTATTTCTGACTCTTGTGGTCACTCAAAAATCTAAATTGATCCTATAAGATGACACCTTTTCCCCACTTGTCAGTCATCTCACATGTTGCGACTGAGTGCAGTTACACCTGTACAGTCTATACTGCTTTCTGATCTATCGTTATTGATTCAGCAGTACCTGGGCTGCTGAATTATCCTCATTATCATACTTGATACGAAAAATTATATTGTGAAACTTAAGGGACTTGAAAAAAAAAAAAAACAGTCTGCAAATAGTTGTCACTTTCACTGTAGCACATGCCTTCAAATGTTTTGTCTTCCCAAATAACTCATGATCTGCTCTAAAGAAATATGAAGTCACCGTCAACAGGTGGATGTGTAATTAAGTGTAACTATAGACTGGCGGATCAGTAGTTAAAAGGTCAGCATTGAAAGTTCAAGGTTGCTGTGATTGTGGTGTTAATGCATGACACTGTCAGGATGTACCTGTGCAGGGGGTGAGGAACAAACTTCGCCGACAGACCCACAAAGGGAGCCAGGGTGCTGAGGATCAGAGCACTGCTGCTGCATCCTTGGTAAGTCAACAGAACCTCTGGGTGTGGTGATGTTTGTGTGTCTAGTGTATGGTATGAATTCACCATCACAACACAGTTCTCTTTGTGAAAATGAGCTGCTTTACCTCTGAAATGTGTTGCCATATTACACTCCCCCTTTTTTTTAAAGCTTTTATTTCTGCATGTATGTTTTTGTTTATCTTACTGAATCAGGGCTCTTACTGTTTTGTTTATTCACGGACATCCGAGAAATGGGGGGAAAAAAATCAAACAAACAAAAAAAATCAAACAAAAAGAATTAGCCAGAGGAGGGTTAACAAGGGATAGGAGGGAACCGAGGGGGGATGGGAAGTGGCAGTGGAATTCTTGGACCACTGACTACATTTTTGGTATGCTAGCAGATGACGCTGACAAGCAGACTAAATGGTGACAGGTCACCCTCTCAAGAAAGTTTACATAAGATCTGTCAGTTTTGGTCATTCCTGTAGATGCATAATTTCAGGTACTGGGTGTGAACGAAGGTTTGTGTTAATCATAATGGCAGTGAAGTGCTATAAATGTGTTTTCATTAGATTCCACCATCTATTGTAAATCACAACATTTTTATAGGAGAAAGGGCATGGGAGGGGAGTAGTGGGAGGTATGCACCTGAACCCACTGGATTTCCTGAGATTTTTTGCTTTTCCTCAGTTGGACCCCATGTTAAATGGATTTTCTTTGAGAATTTCCAGGCTGGAGAACTCTCCTGGGATCTGAGGATTTCTGAGAAAATCCTCGGACTTTCAGGAGCAGGAAAACCGAACATCTGAGGGAAAAAAAGAAATCGCAAAATGCTAATTCACTCACTCCATGTCCAGTTTTTGCAATCCAAGTTTCCATGATTGTACGTTCAAGGCAATGCCGCCCACGGCAAACATTAATCAGACCGGTTCAGTGGTGGGCAAAAATGTAGCTGAACAGCCATTTGTTCAGCCATTTTCCTGGGATTGTGTATCAAGCATAGACTTTGGGGGGGGGGGGGGGGGGGGGGGGGAATACAATGTCTTGCTTGTCATGAATCGTAAGTCAGGGCAAGACATTTGAGGAAGGCGCCTTTGTTAACTGTTGGAGATGGGAGTGGATTGAAAAGAGTACAAACATGAGCAATTTCGATCTGCAGTTTTGACAGTGCTTTTTGAGCATGTGCACTATAAGAAGCATGTTGATGCTTCAAGAGCTCTGGAATATGTTCAGAGTAGACTGATTTCTTGATCGGATAAATGTTTTCACACACACACACACACTCTCTCTCTCTCTCTCTCTCTCTCTCTCTCTCTCTCTCTCTCTCTCTCTCTCTCTCTCCCTCTTAAACAAACATGCGTGGATTTTCTTTTGGTTTCTTCACTTGCTGCATAGTGATTTGCTTATCAGATCCTGGCATTTTTTTCAGACTTTTCAGATCAGCTGTTCTCCAGCCTGAATTGTTCATGGGCAGCTCCCTTGTTCCTTTGCATTCTTTTTTATGTGGGCAAAGTGCATGCTACACACAGGTTCAAGGTTTATCATGTCATCTGAAAGACTAACACTCAGACTTCCGCCTTAGGTCTTGTAGGAAGGAGGAGGGATGAGAATGCTGCACAGGAGACTTTGACTATAGACACAGGAATCTCATTTCTTAAGCCACCTGTGTGTGTGTGTGTGTGTGTGTGTGGTGTGTGTGTAGGGAAAGATCTTATAGTTCTCATTTGCAGCAGCTTTTTTTTTTAATCTAGTATATGGGACTGTAACATATTAAGGGATATGTGTGTGAAGTGAACAGTTTATTATTTTGACATAGCACGGGGAAGAGTTCAGCCTTGTGGACGACGTGTTCTACGATGACCCCACCATTGGCCCTGACCTGGCTAGACTGGAGCGCATCCGTGAATCCACACCCACTGCTGGTGTTGATGATGAGTGAGAGCAAGTTTGTTTTTTTTTTCATTGTAACAACTTGTTAGTCATATGTTCTGCAATAAAAAAGTAAGTGCCACAGACGAAGTTTTTTTTTTTTTTAATATCCTTTGGACTGTAGATGAAACAAGTCCTTCTACTTTTACTCCTCGTCCACCAAACCCTTTTCCCTGAGATTTTTTTAAATGTAGAATACTGTGTATTAGAAAAGCACAAGACCTGCCAGAAAAAAGCTGTGGAAAATCTCTGGGAAAGAGAAAGTTCCAGAAACAGAGGTTCTCTGAAGCTGATCACCACTCCAGATGAAGTTGCATCAGCAGAGGTGCTGCCTGTTATGAGCGGTACAGGATAGCAGAAGCCCAGAGTAAACAAGAGTTTCACGAGGCCAGGGGCCAGGATCATCATCCTCTTTAAAAGTTCAGTGCCTGTGAACCATTTGTTTCCAGCTTACAGCAGAGCCTGCCATGCCCACATGGGACTGTGCAGCCTCAGTTTGACACATCGCTCCCAGTCCTCTTCAGTGTGATGTTCTTGGTCATCATCAACTACAGCAGATGAAGAACAACTAGAGTGCAGAACCTACTGATGTTTAAATCAAATTAATTGTGCCTGTCACATTCTTAATTTCAATTTCTTGTAAGAGCAAGGCCTTTAGTATAACTTTTTGGGAACTTTTATTACTGTCCACAGTAATATCTCAAACTCCTGCTGTCCTTACAAACTTGTGTCAGACATATGCCATGTCCTAAGAAGCAAATTTTATAGAGATTTGTGGTACAGATTTGAACAGCCTTCCATTTTCCCTTTGTGTTAATGGTTGTAATACATGTATCAATTTGTTGAAGCCTAAGTTTTGAATTTCAGAAAAACCATGGCTCCTTGTAGATTACATGGGAAAATCCGTTGCAGACTTCAAGCAGTAAATCATCTTTTCATCATTTGTTGCTGCTGTTTGGTTTTGTTTTTTATGTGTTCTGTTTTCATTGTTGTTGTTGACTTCTTTCACCTTGTTGAATTTTTCAGTTACTTTGGTGACTGCAGTAGAGTTGGTTTTCATTCAATGCATATTTACAATAATGAAAAGTAATAATATTGACTGTTTGCAAGGCATTGTGCATACTCAGACAAACCGCATAGGGTTGTCTGCAGTCATCCAGACTACAAGCAACATGAATAGACTAGAACAGGATGCGCTGATAACTAAATGCTCTACCACCAAATACAAATTATAAGCAGAGTAGCCGTGCATCAGTAAACTAATCAGATGACAGAAGCTTAACTTATGAAGGAAGCATATCAAATAAATATCTGATAGGGAAAGCAATTGTAATGCTATGAAACATGGCGGTCACTCTCAAGCTTGGTATTCCCTCAATTTACTTACATTTTCTCTTTCTCTCTGTCTCTGTCTCTCTCTCTGTCTCTCTCTCTCTCTCTCTCTCTCTCTTGCTCACACACACACATCCCTCTCACTCTCTCTCTCTCTCTCTCTGTCCCCCCCTCTCTCTCTCTGTCCCCCCTCTCTCTCTCTCTCTCTGTCTCTTCCCTCCTTCCCCTCTTCACTATGTCTGTCTGTCTTTCTCTCTCTTTTCTCTGTCCCCCCCCCCCCCACCCCCTGTCTGTCTTTCTGTCTCTCTCTCTCTTTCTCTCTGTCCCCCCCCCCCACCCCCGTCTGTCTTCTCTCTCTCTCTCTTTGTTTCTCTTTGTCCCCCCCCCCTCTCTCTCTCTCTCTCTACACCATAGAACTGGAAGATGGTGAAAATGTCAATCTTTGCTACAGACACAGAAGAGATAAGTTTTCCTTGCTGACAAGAGTTCAGACAAGTACAGTCACAGACTTTGTCAGCAAGAGAATCCAAATGTTACCAAGCTTTCTGTGCTGACCTGTGGAATACAGTTACCTTTCAGTGGGCTTACATTGTTGATGTTGTGTTTTGTTCTGTTCTCTTCACATGTTTTTGACCTTTTCACCACCAGCCTCAGACAAAATATGAGACTTTTTTTGGTTCAGTGGCTGTTTGCAGACAAGTAAGGGGACAAAACTGATGATGTCATGTACTTTGAAAACTGCAAAGTGCTCACATTTCAGATGGCAGTCAAGAAAACATTGGTGCTTGTGGCAGACCTTGTTTCTGTGTGAATCATTTCAAGATCATAAGCAAGAAATCAAGTTTTTGTTGTTGTTGTTGTTTTTCTTTTAAGAAAAGTGGATGTCAGCAGAGTGGAGTGGTTCATGATTGTGGTGAAAAGGTTGAATTCATTCTTTTTTCTGCAGCAGTTTTGTTTGAGGGTGGATTTTTTTATGCTATTAAATGAATTGCATTTTCTTTTACATTTTTTACATTTTAAGTATACTTGCCAACTTGTCAATCTCAAAAAAGAAAAGATTTCATATTTGTAACACCATTTCTGTTGTGAACAAAAGAAGAAATGCATTTGTTCACAACATTAAGCAGTTTTTTCCCAAATCATGTGCCTGGCTTTCTGTTATTGTTGTTGTTTTATCATCATGTCCTCTGTATTCTCTAAGTGAGATTTATTCCATGCTTCTTCTTTTATTCCATCAGGCATAGCCACACCCTGCCTGGCTCATTCTGTCACAGTTTCATTGTGAGCAGTCCACAGGAAGTTACCAGCATTAGGTCACCATGAGGCCACCTACTAGTGGAGATACTGTACCATTGCATAGTCACTTTGGTGTGTTTAGTGGTGCCTGTTCTGATCCAACATATGCGGGACACACTTATAAAGCCCCTCACTGACAGCAGCTTAATCACAGGACAGCATGAATAAGACTGTCCCTTGGATGGAGACCTCCACTATGTCTCAGTCAATCTGCAGACACCAAAGACTGAAATGAACTAACTTACCGCTTGTATGCAAATAAACCCGAAATCAAAACGGATCTCTTGGAGAACAGGGCATGAAAAGCGACATAATTTAAAACTCTTTTTTTCCTTTTTTTTGGGTTCTTTGATGATCAAGGAGGTTGAAGATGATGATGATGATCTTAAGTTCTGTTTTAACTGAAGACTACATGAATGGGCTGTTCTGTATGCCTCCTTTCACAATATATTCTGGTATTAGCCGCCTCTGAGAGATACTAGATCTACAGTGTTGGTCTGGAAATTTGAATGTCCATCATGTGCCTCCAATCTTCCCATTTGAGCCATAGCACACAAACTCTGATCAGGAATGTGCTAGAGCTGAAAAATCCTACATTGATATGTTTCTGGTAGCTCAGGTTTGGTGCTGTTCCTTTGGATTTCCAGTGTCATTATGTGTGTTGGGAGGAGGTAGGTAGGTTGAGATGAGCATGGAGATAAGAGGAGTATGGGGGATGGAGCTTTTGTTTGTATGTTATTTGTGGTGAGATAGGTAACATGTATGATTTGTTTTCTCACTCTCTTTCATTTTGGTTCATTTCATTATCACAGAAACTTTCAGCTTTTTTTTTTAACTGTGATATGATTCATACAGATTTCCCTGCCAGTTTTATCATTTTCAATGTAAGCAAACAAAATCAAATATCTTTTTAATACAGAATGAACAGAATTTATACAATTCTTTCTGATGATGTACTTACCATCATTTATTCATGTTTTTCCTGGTAAAATATGTTATGTTGCGAGTTAAAATTTGGTCCTTCATATGAAATGTTATTGTCTGAAAGGTTGCTGCGACCAGCACCAGCACCAGGCTGGCGCCGCCGTCCTCCCCAGGCTCTTCCCGACACCCCCGGCACTGACGTGGTGGACCAGCCAGACTTCGGCATGGCTCGCATCAAGCAGAAAGTGTTGGACTCTGCCATGCGCAGGGACAAGCGGGTAATGGGGGTGGGAGTGGTGGGCCGCTTCTTCCGTCGCAGTATCCACAGCCAGGTGTTCACCAAGGATGTCAAGCAGCAGCTGGATGACATGGATGATCACAGGTGGAGTAGCTGTTCTCTGTCAGATCTCATTATAATTAACTGTCTTCATATTGGCTGTAGAAAGAAGGTATCACCTTTACAGCAGCATTCAGTACCTCTCAGGAAAACGTTCTCTAGTAATTTACAAAAATCGTGTATGTGTTCCAGAGGCCAACATTGACCAGAAATAGAATTAAGTGTACATTTGGTCTCCATGTTGTCATGTGTATCGTTTGCATTGTATTGAAAATCCCAACACATGCTGCAATATTTGTCGTACCCTTGGAATGTGTGAACTGTTTGTGAAAATAAGAGTGCTTGTTGATATGTTTTGTTAAATGTGTACCTTGTCTGTATTGTTTTTATATGGGCATTTATATAACTAAAGAAGTGGCAATCATTGTTTTATGTATTTTCACTTCCCTGTTGTGAAACTGTGACAAATGATTTTCTGTGGGCAGGGGAAACATGCTTTCAGAGATGTTAATGTATTACGAGGTTTGTTTGACAGGGGAAATAAATCAAGAAGCAAAAACTGACAAGGACTGAATATAAACACTACAACTGTACTTCATTCTGCTAAGACGCAAATAGAAAATTAGTGTGTAATTAGGCTGAGAGGGTGCAAAATAGAGAGAAAAACAATTAATTTTTCATGTAAATTGATCAGGCAATTTGTATTGCAGGCCATACTTCACATACTGGGCAACATTTGTGCAAGTGGTGGTGTTCATTGTGGCCATCGCTGTGTATGGAACAGCTCCGTTTGGAGTGGGCAAACACACAGAACAGAAGATGGTGAGTGGGGTACATGATATGTGTGTATATATATATATATATATATATCCATAGATGAAGAACTACTCACCAAAGCTTTGAAATTTGCCAATAAATACACAAAAATAACAGAGTCAGAAATGGAGATCATTTTCCACACCAAGAAAACCCTACTCCACAGCAGAAATGAAACTTGGATTAAAAAAACGAGCAAAAACTCCACATTTGATGTAACCATGGGATCGTATGATGGTGCCGAAACATGTGAACTAGTCGGACTATTCATGCTATCCAACATCCAAAAACAACTTGGAAAACAGGTCGGTTTGTACAGAGATGACGGCCTCGCTGCATTAAACAATAATTCAAGAACTATTGAAAACAAGAAAAAAGAATTATGTAAAATTTTCAAAAACCACAATTTAAAAATCACAATAGAAGCAAATAAAAAAGTAGTGAACTACCTAGACATAACATTAGACCTCAATGACAATGTGTACAAACCATACAAAAAACCCAATGACATACCAATCTATGTAAACATCAAAAGCAACCATCCACCATCTATACTAAAAACAATACCCAATGGTATAAACAAGAGACTATCCAACCTATCATGCAATGAAAATGCATTCAATAATGCAGCAACAGAATACCAAGAAGCATTACAAAAAAGTGGTTACAATTACAAACTACAATATAGCCCAGACAATAACACGAACAGAAATAAGAAAAACAGAAAAAGGAAGATCATATGGTACAACCCACCATATGATGGACAAGTAAAAACAAATGTAGGAAAAGAATTCTTTAAAATCTTGGCAACATCATTTCCAAAAGAACACAAACTGTCCAAAATATTCAATAAAAACACCATTAAACTATCATACTCATGTATGCCCAACCTCAAAAACATAATTGACTCATCTAACAAAATGAAAAACAACACAAAAGAGAAGGGTGCTGAAAGGACATCTTGCAACTGCACCAAAAAAGAACAGTGCCCCCTAAGCAACAAATGTCTTCACAGCAATATTGTATACCAAGCTACGGTAACATCAGAAAATGAAAAAGAAACATACATAGGAATTACTGAAAACACTTTTAAAACCAGATACGCAAACCATAAACAGTCATTCAAAAATGAAAAATACAAAAATCAAACAGAACTGAGTAAATACATTTGGAAACTCAAAGATAAAAAAATAGACTACAGCATATCATGGAAAATCATAAAAAGAGCAACGCCATACAACAATATTTCAAAAAAATGCAATCTATGCTCCACAGAAAAATGGTTAATATTATGCAAACCATACTTAGCAACTCTGAACACAAAAGTAGAGATAGTGAATAATTGCAGGCACAAGTGGAAATCTTTGCTAGCACATTCCACCTGAACAGGCCCTAACAAAAATCACAGGCCTCACGTGCAGCAAATAAGATCGGCACGCACAAACAGAGATGAAATAAGGTCCCGCACGCCATAAAAGATCGTTGGCGTGCCACATTGAAGCCATCCTGAGGAGAGATATATACTGTGATATATCTCGAAACAAGCTTGTAGATATATTTTAGCACTTCATTTTAAAAATATCTTTAGCAAGTATATATATATATATATATATATATATGTACATTCATGTTTGGTTCTATGGGTGGAGTGAGAACAGGAGTAATAATGTTGAGGATGTATGTGAGGGTCTGTACACGTGTATATGAATGTTTGTGTACCTGTATGTTCATAGGTTAATGTGTGTGTGTATGTGTGCAGGTGTACTTTGTTCAAAAATATTTCAGCCATTTACAAATGTATCTGTATATGCAAAAATAAAATGTTGTAAATGATCCAGTTAGAAACTCTGAATGTTCAATAAATTTTCCAATAACTCAAGATGTTTAAGATTCACCACAACAGTCTGTCATTTTTGAAAGTAGATCAGTGGTTTGTTATCAACTCAACGGACCAGATCAAGGTCTACAGGACTCTGATCAGGACTGGAAATGGCTTCTTGTAACTTAAATTTCAAAACGAAGTTCATGCTAGAAAATACACAAATTATTATGAAACTCTAGTATCCATTCTGTGCTGTCCATTATACTGCCTATCACTCTGGGAGCATTGCAACATTGAGGATGCATTAACTCAAAAGACATTTTGTTGTTTCAGCTTCTTACCTTATTTTCAATGACAGTAATACTTCAGTCATGAAAGTGTTGAGAAGATTTTATACTGTTGTACAAAACCAGGAAGGGAAGGAGTGTGTCGGTGGGGGTAGAAACGTAAAACAGGAGGACTAGTTACAGTTAAGATAGAGAATTATGGAGTTTTGTTGATAAAAGTCTATGAGAAGTGTTTAGTCACATTAGACATTTATTCTATAGATAATGATTAACTTTGTCATTGTACTTTGGTTGTTCTGTTTCATGAAGCCATTCCACTTCTCTTTCATTCACAGGTGCGTCTGTCCAACTTGGCCCGAGAAGTGAAGTCATACACTGAGCAGGAAAATATTTGGTTTGGTCCTCGTCAGGTACGGAAATTTGTTTGACCAATAGTGTGTGTGTGTGGTGTGTGTGTGTGTGTGTGCGTGTGTGTGTGTGTGTGTGCGTGTGTTTGTGTGTGCGCGCGTGCGTGTGCATGTGTGTGTGCATGTTCAAAGTGCACTGTGTGTGTGTGTTTTCAAAGTGCACTATGTTTATGTGTGTATTTGTGTGAGAAGGAGGTGGAGCAGATACTTGTGTATGTGTATCTGTGCACTGATTTTACAATATACAGACTTCCTTGTCTGAATGTGTGTGCAAAGTGAATGAGAAAGAGAGCAAAGTTAGTTCTTTTTTTGTCCAAAATCTGGTAAATTGAGATTGTTTGTTACTCGATGAGTGCATGTGTGTGTGTGTGTGTGTCTGTGTTTGTTTGTGTCTGTGTGTATTTGGTTTGTTTCTTTATTTTTTTTGCTGCCTCATCATCCATGGGTCCTCAGTGTCAATACTCCCAAGCCGTTCATTCCAGCTTCCCCATTTTCAGCCTTTCCCAAGCTTGTCTAGTCACAGCCACAATACCAGTAGTTCACAGGGAGCTATCAATACCAGGTCATCTGGAGGCAGCCCACTAGAGGAAACACTGCACTGCTGATGAGTCACTTCAGTCATACTGTTTTTGATCCAGCTTGTGGAGGAAACTGTCTGCCAAGCCATTTATACTGACATCAGTGATTGTTTTGTCGCAGAGCCAGCATGAGTGAGCATTCCTCTCCAAGAGGCTGTGTTACATTCAGCCCTATGGTCCTCTAAATAAATCTTTCCCCCTTTTACTTTTACAGAATAGCTCAGTTGGTAGAGCGCCGGACTCGTGATCCTGGGGTTGCGGGTTCGAACCTCCGCCAGGGCGTTTCAGTACAGGGGGATTTTTCCCTTGGAGTTAACATTGGTTCTGACTCCATTTCCCATACAGTCCTTCGAATGAGACTATAAACCGAGGTTCCGTGTGTGAATGCACGCATAACATCTTGCACACACGTAAAATCCCATCACCAACTTTCGGAAGAGTAGGCCAGTTTGGCCGTTGGTATGGATGACACGTTACACATAGCATGCACCCTGTGTGAGAAATGGAAAGAGTGAAGGAAGTAAGGAAAATGAGTGATTGATATTGAACGATACTGACTGGATGACACAGGAAACGACTGAATGCAGTGCCAGCTGGCAGCTCTTCAGTCGGCACTACCCAGGTAGGCAGCCCGTTGTTTGAACGAGTGTTGATTGTAAAGCGCTTAGAGCTTGGTCTCTAGCCGAGAATAGGCGCTATGTAAGTATTCATTATTATTATTATTATTAAGAGGGTGCCACTCCATCTCATAAGATGACAGTCCCCATGAACTTATTCTACAGATGACCTTGACAGGAACTGATCGTAGGCATAGACATGAAGAGAACATTGGAACTGAAGATGATATTTGTTTCTTTATGTTTAGGTATTCTCTGTGTGTAACAAAACCTTTTTTGTGAAAAATATGCATCTGTGTGGTGTGACATTTGAACTGTGCAGCTCCTTATGGAATGTTGAAGTTTGTTGACATGGTTGTTGCAGATGGATCTGATCCACCTGGGAGCCAAGTACTCGCCCTGCATGAGGGTGGACCTGAACCTGCAGGACTCCATCGAATTGGACAGAGAGGAGGAAAAAGGCTCCGCCTGCTGTGTGCGCAATGACGGCTCAGGCTGCGTTCAGCGAGTCGAATCACAGTGTGTATGTATCACTCTTGTAGATCATGAAGTATGACATCATGTGTGTGTGTGTGTGTTACTTCTATAGATCGGGGTGTGTTCAGTGAGTCAAATCACAGTGTATATGTTTCACTTCTTTTATAGTTTAGAACATGTAAATCCACAGATTGTGTGTGTTTGTGTGTCAAGTCATCAAGTCAAAATTATGTTTATTAATGGTTAAGGAATAAGCTTCACAGCTTTTTTTCATCCTGCCCTCACAAAAATAATCATAATAACAAAGAACAAACAAACAAATAAAATCATGTATCAACATATGAAGAACACGCAAAAAAATTTGAAGTAACCAACACATTCAAAACATCATTCTATCAAAACGATTTTTTTTTGTTTGCATGTGTGTGTTGTTCTTTACATGTTCACTACTTGACATTGCAATCTGAACATGTCAGTTGTATAAATCAGAATTAATGCAGCATGTTACATCATGATGCATGTGTGTCTGTTCTATAGATCAAGGTGTTATGTATTATCTTTTCTGTAAATCAAGATATGTTCTGCCTATAGCAACACGGTCTGTTCTATAGGTCGAGATGGGCTCAGCATGTGACAGCACAGTGCAGATGTGTCGCCTCTGTAAATCAACATGTGTTCAGTGTGACAACTCAGCAAAATTTGTTCAGCATGTGACATTGCTATTAGTATATCACTTATGCAGACCATGATGTTGTCAGGGTGTGACATTACAATGCATATATATGTATCACTTCTGTAGATCAATTGTGGATTCAGCAAGTGAAATCGCAGTGTGTATATGTTCAGTAAGTGAAATCATAGTGTGTTTATGTGTTCAGTGAGTGAAATCACAATGTGTATAAGTGTTCAGTGGGTGAAATCACAATGTGTATATCATTTCTGCTTGGATCAGGATGTATTCAGTGAATAAAGTTGCAGTGTGTATGCATCACATTAAATTCTGAAAGTTAAATCACAATGTTCAGTCAGCCAAGTTTTGTGATTTATCTGTTTTTGTAAGCTATGGCAGAAAACATTGGTGAGAGTAGAAAACGATAGAGAAGTGTAGAAAAAGGCCAGGAAAAAGCAGGGAAACATAGGAATAAGATAGAAAAAGGCCAGGAAAAAGCAGGGAAACATAGGAATAAGATAGAAAAAGGCCAGGAAAAAGCAGGGAAACAGAGGAATAAGATAGAAAAAGGCCAGGAAAAAGCAGGGAAACAGAGGAATAAGATAGAAAAAGGCCAGGAAAAAGCAGGGAAACAGAGGAATAAGATAGAAAAAGGCCAGGAAAAAGCAGGGAAACAGAGGAATAAGATAAGATAAGATAATGTTGCTTATAGCCCAGCCGACCGCAAGGGGCCACATCAGGGCTGTCACCACGTTAAAATCAACTCACAAGTCATTTTAAAAAAATTAAAAAATTTTAAAAAAACACCTTTCACACATCTCTTTAAAAGACATCTTCTAGAAACGCCCCAGAAACTTCGTTAAAAATCTTTCATCCGTAAAATCTTAAATCAGATGAAAAACGTTAATCTCTCTCAAAAACTCAAAGATCACGTCAGGCTGGACATCCCTGAACAGGATTTTCATGGACTCGGCTGTAAAATGTTTGTGTCTCACATCGTGCAAGTCCCAACACTCTAAAAGAATATGTTTCATTGTGAGTGGCACATGACATGGAATGCACCAAGGAGCTTCTTCACTCTTTAAAAGGTACGAATGGGTAAAATACGAATGGCCGGTGTGCAGCCGGCACAGAACTGTTTCTTCTTTACGACCACCAGACGCAGATGGGAGGAACTCCTTAAGGTTTGGACGGATCTGAAAGAGTTTGTTATCCGTCTGTGTATTCCAATCCTCCTGCCAGAGGTCTCTCACATAATCGTTAATTTTGGGTTTCAGATCTGAGCAGGGGATATATATGTTGGACAGTTTCTCTCTTGTGGCATTCTTGGCTAAACGATCAACCATTTCGTTCCCTCCAATGCCAACATGACCAGGAATCCAAGCCAAAATAATGTTGTAACCATCCGCTTTCAACTTGGTCAAAAGTTCAAAAAAGTGTAAAAGTTCTGGGTGCTGAAGGTTGCGGCCAGCTATGGCC
The DNA here is from genome assembly GCA_033310375.1 of Conus canariensis. Taxonomy (NCBI): domain Eukaryota; kingdom Metazoa; phylum Mollusca; class Gastropoda; order Neogastropoda; family Conidae; genus Conus; species Conus canariensis. The sequence goes on from CM065714.1 coordinate 115,469,025, forward strand.
TCCAACGCTGACAGTGAATCTGACAGAACCAGAAAGTCCCTCTTCTTAGATTGTGAGATTATCTTCAATGCCAGAACCAGAGCAGTAAGTTCAGCGGAATAGACAGAAGCATCAGGAGGTATATGTTCTAACAGTATCTGAGAAGGAGCCCCAGGGCAGTAGGCTGCACAGGCCACTCCATCCTCAGACTTGGAACCGTCAGTGAAAATTTTCTGATAAGATGGAAATTTTGAACAGAGGTCAGAATACAATGCCTTGTACGCCAGAGAGCTGGTAGACTCTTTACGAAAAGCTGCAAGATCAAAACAAATCTCTGGTGTGAAAAAGGTCCACGGAGGCTCATCAGGAAACTTGGAAAAATCGGACACAACTCCTAAGTCTAGACCTGCATTCCGCATGTGAGGCTGCATACGAAGACCAAACGGCGGAATACAGTTAGGGTTGTTTTCAAATTTACTTTGGAACGGAGGGTCAAAAACACAGTCATAGGCAGGGTTTTCTGGTTCCGAGAACAGTCTGATATAATAATTCAGAGACAGTTTCAGCCTGCGGTTGGACAGTGAGGGTTCACCTGCCTCTGCATACAGGCTGTACACAGGAGTGGTGCGGAATGCTCCAAGACAGAGACGAAGCCCTTGATGGTGGATAGGGTCCAAGAGTTTTAGGTAAGACGGTCTTGCAGAGCCGTACACAGCACAACCATAGTCCAGTTTGGAACGGACCAAGGCTCTGTAGAGGTGCAGCAAAGTTCAGAGGAATAAGATAGAAAAAGGCCAGGAAAAAGCAGGGAAACACAGGAATAAGATAGAAAAAGGCCAGGAAAAAAGCAGGGAAACATAGGAATAAGATAGAAAAAGGCCAGGAAAAAGCAGGGAAACACAGGAATAAGATAGAAAAAGGCCAGGAAAAAGCAGGGAAACACAGGAATAAGATAGGAAAAGGCCAGGAAAAAGCAGGGAAACAGAGGAATAAGATAGAAAAAGGCCAGGAAAAAGCAGGGAAACACAGGAATAAGATAGAAAAAGGCCAGGAAAAAGCAGGGAAACAGAGGAATAAGATAGAAAAAGGCCAGGAAAAAGCAGGGAAACACAGGAATAAGATAGAAAAAGGCCAGGAAAAAGCAGGGAAACAGAGGAATAAGATAGAAAAAGGCCAGGAAAAAGCAGGGAAACATAGCAATAAGATAGAAAAAGGCCAGGAAAAAGCAGGGAAACACAGGAATAAGATAGAAAAAGGCCAGGAAAAAGCAGGGAAACATAGCAATAAGATAGAAAAAGGCCAGGAAAAAAGCAGGGAAACACAGGAATAAGATAGAAAAAGGCCAGGAAAAAGCAGGGAAACAGAGGAATAAGATAGAAAAAGGCCAGGAAAAAGCAGGGAAACACAGGAATAAGATAGAAAAAGGCCAGGAAAAAGCAGGGAAACAGAGGAATAAGATAGAAAAAGGCCAGGAAAAAGCAGGGAAACATAGCAATAAGATAGAAAAAGGCCAGGAAAAAGCAGGGAAACATAGCAGTAAGATAGAAAAAGGCCAGGAAAAAGCAGGGAAACACAGGAATAAGATAGAAAAAGGCCAGGAAAAAGCAGGGAAACAGAGGAATAAGATAGAAAATAAGATAGGGCAGGTGGTGGTCTTCTCTGACGCTCTCTCCGTGCTCCAAGCCCTCAAGAACTCCCGCTGCAAAGAACAGAACCATATCACTTCAGCCCTTGTTGCCCTGAGTGCCAGAGTGGAGAAAGTGGTGATACAATGGGTACCAGCACACTGTGGCATCAGAGGCAACGAAAAAGCGGACATTCTGGCAAAAGATGGTGCACAGAAGGAGCAGGCCAACAACCTGGTGTCATACGATGAAATTAAGACAATCATCAAGGCACAACAAGGAATAAAATGGCGCCTCCTGCATCCCAAATACAACCCAGAAGACACATACCATTTGCTGGGACGACGGGAACAGGTCAAGATCTTCCGCCTGAGGACTGGACACAATCGCCTGCTCCACCACATGCACACAAAATTTGGCATTGGACAGAGTGGAGAGTGCCCTTGTAGTGAGGGACCAATGACAACTGACCACATCCTTCAAGTCTGTACGACGTATGCAGCATCCAGGAGAAAGTACTGGCCAACACCGACAGCAGTGGAAGCCAAGCTGTATGGCACCCTGGAGGAGCTGCGACGGACGGCAGCCTTCATCGAGGACACCGGGCTGCTCATCTAACGGGATGGCGAACGAGGAAGAAGAAGATAGAAAAAGGCCAGGAAAAAGCAGGGAAACACAGGAATAAGATAGAAAAAGGCCAGGAAAAAGCAGGGAAACATAGCAGTAAGATAGAAAAAGGCCAGGAAAAAGCAGGGAAACACAGGAATAAGATAGAAAAAGGCCAGGAAAAAGCAGGGAAACACAGGAATAAGATAGAAAAAGGCCAGGAAAAAGCAGGGAAACAGAGGAATAAGATAGAAAAAGGCCAGGAAAAAGCAGGGAAACAGAGGAATAAGATAGAAAAAGGCCAGGAAAAAGCAGGGAAACATAGCAGTAAGATAGAAAAAGGCCAGGAAAAAGCAGGGAAACACAGGAATAAGATAGAAAAAGGCCAGGAAAAAGCAGGGAAACACAGGAATAAGATAGAAAAAGGCCAGGAAAAAGCAGGGAAACACAGGAATAAGATAGAAAAAGGCCAGGAAAAAGCAGGGAAACACAGGAATAAGATAGAAAAAGGCCAGGAAAAAGCAGGGAAACACAGGAATAAGATAGAAAAAGGCCAGGAAAAAGCAGGGAAACACAGGAATAAGATAGAAAAAGGCCAGGAAAAAGCAGGGAAACACAGGTATAAGATAGAAAAAGGCCAGGAAAAACAGGGAAACACAGGAATAAGATAGAAAAAGGCCAGGAAAAAGCAGGGAAACACAGGAATAAGATAGAAAAAGGCCAGGAAAAAGCAGGGAAACAGAGGAATAAGATAGAAAAAGGCCAGGAAAAAGCAGGGAAACACAGGAATAAGATAGAAAAAGGCCAGGAAAAAGCAGGGAAACAGAGGAATAAGATAGAAAAAGAGGAAAAGGAACAGCAGGCTTAGAAAGTATATGAAAAACAAGAAAATGGAAGCCAAAACTGTATAAAAAAAAAAAATAATTAATTTAGGAATTGTTGGGAAAGAATATAAAATAGAAAAAGATGGAAAAGGACAAGGGAAATATCAAATGGTAGAAAAAAAAATGGTGCAGGCTTAAAGCATTCTGGATTGTATATAACATCAAGAATGGCTTCAGGATATACTCAGAGAATTCCATCACTATGGTAACACTCTACACCTGTGGCAGGGAGGACTGTTTTAGATTGGCAATGCTCAGTATTAGCTCACACTTTTTAAAGTTGAAGATTAGACTCTCAAAACAAGTTGTAAGACTGACACTAAAAATGAAAACAATAAGATTGGATGTTCAAAACAAGGATAAAGGTTGGACACCTGCCAGGATGTGGCTTTGAGGAAGGGGGTTGGGCAGGGGGGATTGCTGAGCTATAAACAATATGACTGGACTTAGCATTGGATGCAATCATCCATGATTTGCTAGTTGACAGGTAGATGTTTGCCTGGTTTGTGAACATCAGCAGAAAGGGGAGGCATTTACATACATGTAAAGATGCATGATACTCCCATTCCTACTCTTCTCCCACTTTTTCCATATTAACCTGTTAAAGTACCAAGTTGTTTTCAGCAAAGATGCCCAAACTACCACATTAATTTCCTAGAGTGCTGACCAGACTGGGGTATTGTTTAAAACAACAACAATATCAAAACCTTGTAAGTCCAGATCACACAAAATTTGGTGCAAAAATCTTGTGGTGGGTGTAGTTAGGTTGTGTCTGAGAATAACTGATGTTTGTGGCTGACCTTCACTGTCATTTTACCTGCACTTTGAAGGCACAGTACACTGATATTAATTCAGATCTGGCTAAGGTAAGTTTGTTTTTTTATTTAAGGTAAATCGATTTCCATCCAATTTTGTTTGCTCAAATGTCAGTCATTATCAGTTAAGTGGTGCATTGGTTTGTAAGTCATCTACACTTATTTAGATGTATAGTCTCTATTACTGTCTCTGTTGTAGTCAGTCACTCTTGATATGATGTGAAAGTTTTCAGAAAGGGTGGGGTTGTTGTTGTTTTTTTTTGGCTTGTTCTGAAGGCATGTTACATAAAATTCCAATGAAGAGCTCTAAATGCCCTAACACACAACTCTTCCAACCAGTTTTGTCATGGACAGTAGGCAGATCACTCCACAAGCAGATCATGAAAGAGCCAGTTTTGTCATGGACAGTAGGCAGATCACTCCACAAGCAGATCATTAAAGAGCAAGCAATGGCCAATAGGTGGATCAGTTGTTAAAAAGCTAACTTTGTTTTTGACTTTGATTTCAGGGTTCTTTGTCCACATGGAAAAAATGGAAAGTTGGAAGTGAAGGATTTGAGGATCGATTATCTGGATCAGTGTGTGGTCAGGATCCGGAGTAAGTGTCTTTCATATTTTCTGAGACATGATTATTTGATATTTCAATATCTCAAACATTTGCTCAGGAATTTTTTGGTTGTGTCCTAGTGTCTCTGACACTGACTTAGAATGATTGTTTTATGTCCTGTTATAGTATCAAATGTGGAATGATTGTTATATCTCAATGTTATGTTGATTGATGATTGTTTAGTACAGAGTCTGTAACTTGATGTAGATGGGGGGGGGTATTTTCCCAGTGTCTGTGTACATGATCAGGGAATGTGTGACCAGTTGTAACATTGACTAAGCAGGAATGATTGTTTGGTGTTCCAGTGCTTGTAACATTAATCAGTGGGAATGATTGATATCCCAGTACCTGCCTGCATGCACGCACTCACTCGCACGCATGCACTCACACATGCACGCACGCACACACACACACACCCAAAACACACACACACACACACACACACACGAGTCATTAGATTTGTTAATTAGAAAACTTGTTTAGGTTTGTTGTTTTGTTTGTTTGTCTGTTATATGTGTGTTTGGCTGTATCATTGTACTTGAGGGGAGGTTGTTTTTGCCTTTTTTTTTTTTTGAGGAGGGGAGGGAGGGTGAACTTGGAGGTTGGTGTCTTGCTCACTTCAGATATTGTATGATTTTTTTGTTTTACTTCAGGTTCTGCACAATGCCAGCGTCTTCAGAGCCCTTTAAGTGGTCTGACTCCATCATTGAGTGGCCTGTGAGTAGACCTTCATTTTTCTCCTCCATAGCCCTGGTACATATATGAAGGTCATGCCGCTTTCTCTGTGTGTATGTGTGTATATATGTGTGTGTGTGTGGCTTGCGTGTGTGTGTGTGTGTGGGAGGGGGGGGGGGGGGGCGCTCAGTGATGTTAGATGAAATTGTAGTGGAAGATCTCAGTAAATAACTCACAAACTACAAACATAGCCACATCAGTTTATACACTTGCAGGAAAGATATTTGACTATGACAGTGATGTTTGATTTGCATATATAATGTAAATATGATAGGATATTGTGAAGCATTGATCATGTGATGAACGATGTGTTTACCCCATATTTTTCAAGGAATTATGCATTACTGGATGATAACATTAAGATGAAAATGTAATATGTTAAGGACATATTACATCTCTGTAGCTGAGAGCCCCTTTTAATGTACTAATCCAGAGTTCTGATGGTTTGAGTAAAGCAACGCTGATTATTCCAGCTAATCAGCCAAAACATGCCAGGGTGTGAGGGTCGCACAGCTAGTCGTTATGTAAGGGCTGAAAGGACTCATAACAGTTTATTTTCCACCAGTAAAGTAAGTGAATGGTTCTTGTGGCGTATCACACTTTCAGAGTATGATCTGAAAAATCACACTTTCAGAGTAAGATCTGAAAAAATCGAAGAAGGAATGAAGAAAAAGCCACACAGACACTAGCAAATGAAACACTCAGAAAGTGATCTCGATGGCAAGTAAACATTGACTCAGCTAGCTACTAATTTTCCATCACATTTTCCCTTCCAACAGATATACACAAAATCACACACACAACCACACAAACACTCACACACAGACATACACACACACACACACACACACACACACACACAAAAGATATTTTAAACATCAGTCTGAAATTATTTTCTACTTGTAGTAGTGTATGTGGATTCAAATCGGAGAAAAGGACATAACAGTGTTCCAATCCCACAGGCTGCATTTTACTGTTTACCTCATTGATTGATTTCAACTAGAAGAGTCATTCTCTTACACTCAGTATTACAGGATGTGACACTTGCTTATCCTGATTTGATCTGTAACTACTGTTGACCCTTGCCTTATTTCAGCTGTGCACAGAGACACGGAAGCCCAACACCACTCAAGGCAGCCAACAGCATCGTCACATGTCCTGCGAGATTCTGGGGCGACCCTGTTGCCATGGAATTCAGGGCGAATGCATGATCACCACACGAGAACATTGTGACCTCATTCGGGGGAAGTTCCATGACGACAAGTATCTGTGTGCGCAGGTGTGTAAGTTCAGGTGACAGGGTCTCTGCCTTTCATGTACTCTCTATCTCATCAGTGCATATGTTCTCTTCACTGAATTTTATTTTTCAGTATTAATCAGATTCAGACGTCATGTTTTCAGATTATGATTTGAATGTTTCTTTTGTTGGTTTGATGTCTTACTCCTCCTGCACACACCACTGCAGAACACACAGTGTGGTGTATTACCCTGAGTGGTATCTTTGTCCTGTTCATCAAACAGCTTATCAATGATTCCCTCTGCTTGAATGCTTATTCTGGCCTTTCAAAAGTCCAACTTTCCATCTCAATATGTGCCTGCATCTCAGGACCTCAGTGTCCCTCTCATATGTCATTTTGATTTGGAAGTAGGTCTAAGCTGCAGGATAACCCTTGCAGTTTTGCCTGAAGATCAGCCTCATTCTTGTTTGCATGCCATTTCATATGCACACACTCACACCCACATGCACAGACACACACACACACACACACACACACACACACACACACACACAACATTCATAACCACACGTGTGTGCACATGATTCATGCATACACACTCTCAAAAGTACGCTTCCACTGCTGTATGCAGCAAACTGTAACCAATCATCTATAGAACATAGTAGAACAATATTATATAGTTTGTGACATCTTTCCGTACAGGATGTATGTAATAGAAGACTTCATTTTATATGACAACCGAAAACTACTTAAGAAGTTTTGCTGCTGTTTTCAGACCAGGTGTTTTGAGCAGATCTGTGGCATGATTCCCTTTGCCCACCCAGACAACCCTGACCAGTTCTACCGCCTGTGGACTTCTCTCTTCCTGCATGGCGGGTAGGTGGATCACTGCTGGTCCTCACTTTGGTCTGTGTCCATACAGATTTGTAAAACCCAAGATAATAACGTGCGCATGACCTTGAATTGTGCTTTGTCAGCGTTTAGTACCACCTTGTCCTTTGGGTTTGCAACTAGCTGTTGTTTTGTGATGTTGTGGTGTATGGGGTATTGTTGTCAGCCAGAGCACGTTTTTTTTTTTTTTAACACAGTCTTCATTCTTTATCCCTTACAGGGGATATTGGGGTATGACTGCCTGAAGAATTAGATACATGGGCTTGTGTATTTGTGTGCGAATGTAAACATCTTCAACACTGAGTTAGTGTCTGATTGCCATTCAACTCCAGAGTACTATTTTGATATTTTTTGGCCAGGAGGGTAACTCCCAAGGGTTTAGCATTATTGAAAAATAGCCTATTCCTGCCAAAAGACACACAAATATAAAGAAGGCTTGAAGGATAAAAATCAGCAAAAAAAGGAAGGAACAGTTTTTGAGCATGTAAATTTTAATGTTCGGACATCCCAGAGACTTGAAGAGCCAAGCCTGTGCTGTGTGCAGGCTGGTACATTTACTTGTGACCATCATCTTCCAAATGTGGATCATGCGCGACATGGAGAAGCTGATTGGAGCCATTCGCATGGCCATCATTTACATTGGCAGTGGCATTGCTGGCAACCTGGCCAGCTCCACCTTTCTCCCCTACCAAGTGGAAGTAAGTGACAGACAGACAGACGCTGCATACCTTGGGATGTTGTTTGTGGTATGTTTTATAATGATTTATACAGGGCTCTGGTTTAAGATTAGGATGTGATATGTTTGATGATCACCCATTGAGGGTTTGGGTATAGCATTAGGATACTTACTGATATCTGTAAGAGGTTCTTGTATTATTTTGGGATGTGGTATATTTAACGATGACCCATAGAGGGTTCTGTTGTAGCACTGGGTGTAGTATTGGGATGTGGTACATTGGATGATGACCCATAGAGAGTTCTGGTGTAGTATTGGGATGTGGTACATGGATGATGACCCAAAGAGTTCTGGTGTAGTATTGGGATGTGGTACATTGGATGATGACCCATAGAGAGTTCTGGTGTAGTATTGGATGTGGTACATTGGATGATGACCCATAGAGAGTTCTGGTGTAGTATTGGGATGTGGTACATTGGATGATGACCCATAGAGAGTTCTGGTGTAGTATTGGGATGTGGTACATTGGATGATGACCCATAAAGAGTTCTGGTGTAGTATTGGGATGTGGTACATTGGATGATGACCCATAGAGAGTTCTGGTGTAGTATTGGGATGTGGTACATTGGATGATGACCCATAAAGAGTTCTGGTGTAGTATTGGGATGTGGTATATTTGATGATGACCAATGGAAGGTTCTGATGTAATATTTGGTTGTGACGTATTTGATGATCATAAATGGGTTTCGTGCAATACTGGGTATGTTTCATGATGACTATAGGGTTCTAAAGTAATACTGGGACGTAGTATTTTTTATGAAAACCTGTAATAGTTCTTGGGACGCAATAGATTCGGTGATAACCCATGGTGGGTTGTGATGTGACACTGGAGTGGGTATAGTTTCTGTTAAATTGTTCCCTGGTGTGACTCTGGGGTGTATATATGGTGACCTATAGTAGGTTTTGGTGTGACATTGGGATCTGTCTGAGAGTTTTTGTTTTCATCTTTTGTGGGTAATGAAAACCTGTAGTTCTATGTGGCCTTAAAATGTGGGTGTTTTTTGTGACTGATAGCAAGTTCTGGTGTGATATTGAAATACATATATTTTTCATGAAAAACCCCCAGAGGGAGTTCTGGTCTAATAACGGGGCACGAGTTGATTTGGTAATAAGCTTTTGTGAGTTAAATCCTATTAAGGGGGAGGAAGAGGGAGGCTGTACTTGAAAATGGTTGGTTTTTCAACTTTGTGCATGTTCAAGTGTTTCAGTATGGTATAGAGATGTCAATTGGTGCTTGATCCGTAAGTTTTCCTCTATGGAAACACCTTTGTGAAACAAAAACATGGGGGAGGTGAGGGGGTGGGGGGGTGGAGAGTAAAAAATGAAAATAGGATGCTGAAAGGTATGGTCTTGCAGCTGGACAAATCTTATGACAACATTTGGCAGTTACCTTCCCATTTGGATCAGCATGTCAGGTGTCATCTATAGATAGATAATATAGATATGTTCAAGCCACATGATTCTGAATCATTGTCATCATCAGTGTGGTCAGTTCTAACTGTAGTATCCAAGTTTTGGTCATTAATAAAGCTGGTTGTTGCTCTCAAAACTGTCACTAACAATCATTATTGAATATTTTGTTGAAGCTCAGATATGAAGCAATGATAATGGGAAAAAAACTAACAATATTCACAGGAAGTACAAGCAGGACTTGTCCCAACTTTACACACAGCAGGAACGCATTCACTTCCCTCTACACATGTTTTAATTATGTTCCTTCACAGAAATCAAGTCACCAAAACTGCAACAAAACAAACTGTAGCAGTATCCAATGAAGAGGCAATACAGGCCATTGGGTAGAGGGAGGCAGAAGAAGATAAGGACCGTTATGGGCCATTCAGACAGCGATTGATTGAGGAGTCATAGTAGGGTGTTATTTTAGTGTAGTAAAGACTCATGGTAAGATGCTTTGTTTCAGGCTGGACCTTCTGGTGCCCAGTTTGGTGTGCTGTCCTGCCTGTTGGTGGAGGTGCTACAGAGTTACCAGATGTACAAGCGACCCCACATAGCCATCCTCAAGCTGGCTCTGCCCATCCTTGTGCTTTTCCTGTTCGGTCTCTTGCCTTGGTTTGACAACTGGGCCCATCTTTTTGGCTTTATCTTTGGCTTCATGCTAGCCTTCGCCTTGATGCCTTATGTCAGCTTTGGGCAGTTTGATCGCCGCCGCAAGATCATCAGCATTATCATAGCTCTTGGTTCATCTGTGGCATTGTTTGTTGTTTTGATTTTGATTTTCTATGTGGCACCGCTTACCGACTGTGAAGCCTGTCAGTATTTCAACTGTATTCCTTTCACTGCTGACTTCTGTGAGAACATGCAGGTCAACCTGAAGAAGAACTCCACCTACAGCAGGGCTTTGTTGGAATAAACAGTCTGCTGCTGGACAGCAGTCCAGTTCTGTGAGAAGATCAGGGATAGAGAGACAATTAATTGCCTTGTATTACTTTCTCAACACAGATTGTCCTTGAAATTCAGGCTGCACTTCCCCATTAAACCACCATTGTAAACCACCTCCCACCATTTCCTTTTTTGCCTCTTTCATTCATGTATATGTGTTAAGCTCTCAAAGTAGATTTCTTAACAGAATTCTGCCAGGGTCTTTTAGTTCCTCTGAAACAGTGTCATACATAGACCAAAATGTATCATCTTATCCCAAACAATAGCACGTAGTCCACTGCCCAAGGTCTGTCCTGTGCGAGACGTAAGGTTGGACCTGGGACATTCAGCTTCCTTGGTGAGTGGAGGTCTTTTGAATCAGAACTTGCATTCTGATACTAAGTCAGTGAAAAGGTTCTTCAGCTGTCAAGAATACATTTTGAGATGGATGGTTTCTCACGAAAGTGTCCTTCAGCATTCCTCTGTACAGTGCTTTTCTGGAGGGGGTTCTGTGTGTGTGTGTGTTTGTGCCCACAGGCATGCATATGTGTGTGTGAGTGAGAGAGTGTGTATGTTGGCTCTGCACTAATGTAGAGTTTTCTGTTTCAGTCTCTTCTCTCTCTCTCTTTTTTTTTTTTTTTTTTTTTTTTGGTGCAACTTGGCTTTTGCTGACAGGCTATTAAGGGAGTTTGATGGTCTACACGTTGGTCTACTGTCAAAAGAAAATGTCTTTTTTTGTTGCCAAAGAATACCTAAAGCATTCTTTGGAAATGGTCTGAATTCTGAAAAGGATAGAGATGAAAAGATAAATACTTTCGTGTGAATACAGAAAATGTCTTTTTTTTATGCCAAAGAATACCTAAAGCATTCTTTGGAAATGGTCTGAATTCTGAAAAGGATAGAGATGAAAGGATAAATACTTTCATGTGAATACCTGTTTGAGCCCCCAGTGTGGCTGTGAAGATTAAGAAATTTCCCCATGTGACCCCCACCCCACCCATTCCCCCCATCCCCCACCCCTTTCCTTCTCCCGTGTCATCTATTGTTCTTGGCGCTCATTGACGCAGTTACTATTTTGAATCAGATTTCTACCAGGATGGAGACAGTTTGAAGAAAATCAAAATGATACCTATAGAATAGTGATGTAATTAAGTCCAACATTGAATAGGATTTTTAGAATGAGTTTTTTTTTCTTTCCTTTTTATAACTAAACGGAGGGGGGTTGTTTATCCACTGAATGATCAATTATTTGTGTGTGTGCCTGTGCGTTTGTGTGTCCATAATTATTTATGTTTGTTGTTTGTGTATTTTGTACACTTTTTCCCAAGTGGAGGTGATTGATATATGAAAATATGAAGCTGTTTTGTATGTAAGGCTGATGGTTTCAGATATGATCCAGTTAGTGCACTTGTCATTCAGTTACCAAGTAATAGGCTCACTATTTTCCCCTGAAGAAACCACAGTATGCACAAATATATATATGTTTCATGTATGTATTCAAATCCTTCACAACTGTTCACACACACATGCACACATGTACACACCACACATGCACACACACACACACACACACACACACACACACAGTGTCAGGGGATGCATGACATTATCTCTTCATTTCCCGTATGCCCAATGTTTTCAGACCTCTTCTGTTGTCTTTCATGGTCTGTACATGAACTATGCCAATACAATACTCAGTAGAGAGGTGTCCGGCAAGGTCAGAAGAGCACAGCATCCTATGCAAATAGTCTATTACTGAGCAAGCTGCCCTTCTGATGCAAACAAATCAACATGCCCTATGTGTTTGCGGAGATATCGCCAAGAGATGACCGTTATAAACACTGGCCTATATTCATTTCACACAAGAGGTTTCAGGTGTCTGAGGAGTTCAAGGAATGGAGTAAACTTTCAGGTGGCAAAAGTAGTTTTCTGACTTTCTGCAAGCTGCAGTTCTTGTGCAGTCTAATGTGTAGTTGTTGCTATAAGACTGCAGAAGAATGCTCTTTCGATTGCATAGTCCCAGCAGAAAGCATCTTTTGTTATTTTCCAAACTGTAGATTGTTTCAGAAGACAAACCTTTACTCCACTCATACAGTTGTTAACTAACGGCTGGCTCAAACTTGGTTTTTGAAGTGATATTGAGAAATGTTCAAGGACAAGAATACAGAACTCTTCTTCCAGCAGTGTAACTCAACAAAGTAAAACAAATTGTGTTCAGCTGAAGCGTTGAGGAAACATTTTGAAATCTTTCCACCCAGCCAGTACAATCCATGGGATGAAAGGTTAGTGCTGTGAATTGTGATGTATTCTCATGTGCTACGAGTTAGTGATGTCACAAACGGACCAAGAATGAGTTGTGAAGCCACAAGATACCACCCAGTAATTTGTTCTGAACTCTCAAAAGGTGATGTTGAAGTATGAAAGTATCAATGGGCTCTGGAGTTTCAGCAGTCTCTTTGTCTATAGAGTTTGCTTATTATGTCTTGATTGGAATGTTGCTTTGTAATCCATGAACTTCAGTGATTATTTCGCTTGCCTGGAACATCACTGTATGGTCCAGAAATGTTGCATATGATTTCGCTTACTTTGAATATTACTGAAATGCCAAAGCAAAGAGACTCAGTATTTCCGTTTGCAGTGATTGTGAAAAATCAGTATCAGTGGATGCAGGTTTCTCCTTCTTATGAAACTTCTCACAACTCACAGTTTACCCAGTCAGAAGACAAGATCTGAGCAGAGGTTCTGAAATTCACAGTGTATTAACAGAATACATGTTTAGTGATTCTTTTTTCTAGGGCAACCTTAGATTCCTTCAGATCTGAGAATGTGAGCAAACAGTGACCAAACCATCTTCATGAAATAGAAGTCCATTCAGAACAAAGAAAAATCACTCGACTTTGTCAAGATATACAGATCTGAGCAAACTTGGACATTAGCTGAAAGTTCCCTCACTTAAGAACACCATGTAGGGAATAGAATTATGGGATGGCCTTGGCCTGCGCAAGAGAAAGCCCTGCAGGTAGCCCTGATACACAGGAAACAATGTGGGCAAAGTCATGACTAGATCCCAGTGTATATCATTGAAGTTGGTCAACAGTACCTTAATCCCTTTAAGCTGTGTTTGAGAATGCTATATTGGGTCAGTAATGTTTGTTGGAGACAGAGTTTATTTTTATAGATATTTCCTTTGGGCCAGCCTTGTGCATTTGATTTGTCATGTGCCTTTCTTTTTTTCTTTTTTTTCATTTTGTTTTGTTTTGTTGTTTGTTTTCTTTGTTTGTTGAAAAGGTTTGAACACTTTCAATCATGCATGGCACATTATCATTCTTGTCATTATTATCATTGATGTTATTATGCAATAAAACCATTGTAGATTTATTGCTATCAGTTTTGTTGTAAGAGTTTGTCAAGTATTGTTTATGTTTTCACTGACAGCAAAAGTCATAGTGTTCAGGAAGATGAAAAAGACCATCAGAAATATATGATTAAGGATTCAGTGTTCTTTGCTGCTTTAGAACAGCCAGATACAGTTCTTTGTATCCGTTTGGAATGAATTGTTCTTTGAGGATTTCCTCTTTTTTATTATTGTTGGGGGGAAGGGGAAGGGGTTATTATTAAGAAATTTCCTAATCACTCGATCATTCATTATCATTTTGGAGGTGTCTGTCATACAGAGATTTGTCAATGATTGAGTTGTTCATCTCATGTTTAGGATGTCGGTCTCAAATGTTTCAAAGAAGTAGATCATGTTTTTTTTTTATTAATTTTTTTGTTTTTGTACTATGCAAATTTGAATAGACGATTATGTAAGGTATGATCACTGTTTGATGTGGTTTCCTTGTTCATTTGCAAACCTAAATTTGATTCCTGATTTTCTTGGCCATCGATCATGTTGGAACTGTGATAAGTCATGAGCTTGAGCCTTGTTTTATCGACATGATGACATTGAGTGTACAATCATTGTATTTACTGGTCCAGTAAGATGAATGACATGTGTTTCTTATTCTGATATGGGTTTTCATCATCGCCAGTTTCTGATTCATTTGTACGGTTTCCACGGTCATCAGTGCAAGTTTTGTGACACATACACTTGGTTCATCATGATGGGTGAATGCATCTGTAATATTGAATTTACAACGCCAGTTATAGGTTTTCCAGTATGTATACATTATGGTTATATGCAGTTGTAAAGGCAATTTATTTATTGATGCAGTGACTGGCATAGTGACATTCAGCTTTCTTTGGCTTGCTGAATTATTATCTTTGTATGATTTTCCTTTGATTGCTGTATTTCCTTGTAAATATATATGCATATATGACTTTTATACATGTGAAAGAGGGGCAGGTTTTCACAGAGTATTCCTATCTATTGCTGCAGAGTCTATTGAAGACAGGTGTCATCTCCATATCTCATATTGTACATATCCATAACTGCCAACCAGTAATGATATTCATTAACGTTTTACTTTATTAAACTTAAGTATGAAATTACTCCTCAGTTACTAATTCTGAAAAAAAAAAAGAAGACTAAAAAACTTAATCTACAGAAAAAGGGCAGAAAAAAAAAAAAAGAAACAATTACGGACAGAGAAAAGACTCTTTATTATCTGTGGATTTGATTTTACTTGTGTTCTTTCTGCATGTGCGCTAAGCTGTTGCCCATTATTAGCCTTAACTAGACGTCACTCTTGACTACACAATTTGTAGACGGTGCAAGTTCCCCAGTACCCATACTATATGTAGGCTAGATGTGGGTCGTGGTTGACCCATATTCTTCAAAGAGTCCCCAAGAGTTTTCACTTTAAGAAATGATGCGGGTCCGCCTGGACCCATGCTCTGTGCACTGCAGTAGTTAATTACTGATCTTTACAGTATGGGTCCGCCAAGACTCACGCTCCACTTGAAGTGAAATAATCAAATGACACAACTGATTATTTCTTGAACGGTCGATGTACAGACACCAACATTTTTTGACTTATGGTAAATAATGCTTTTGAAAGAATCTCAAATGTTATTAAAATGGTTCCAGAGATATGCAAACTTTTTTGTGTATCATGGTACTGGAAGACCCAGGAAGCATAGTAAAGGTTAAAAGGGTGCTGCACATATTGATGACTGTCCTCACCACAATCCCAAGAGGTAGACACACCCGTTTCCGAGAACCCTTTATCCAACAGGTAACATAGTTTATTAACAATCTCAGGAGGGGGGACACGCTCTTTTATGAGAAACCTCTATCCAGCAGGTTGTTAACTTTGCATACCCATCTAAAACAGTAGGTTTGTTTACCTGTGTGACAGAACTGGATTGTCTATAACTAACAGCGCAGTGGATTGAGGATTGAATGTTGTCTGTTTTGTTTTGTTTTTTAATGGTGTACATATTTTCTTCTCCTGATCTTTGGTCAGTCTGGGGGATTTTTGTGGGTGTAAGGTGATGACCGTTTCTGTCCAGTGAGCTGAGCTAAATCAAACCATTGGTTCTTTGCATAATACATTCTGTAAATAATTTTGACTAGGTTTGAAGCAATAACCACAGTCATGGGTGTGAGTGTCAAACTTGATCCATTTATAGTTGATTCTTGTCCAGTGATATTACAATCCTGAAGAATTCATATCTGAAACATATGTTGGTGTCCAATGAATATTAAAACTGTGCTTTCTTGCATTTGTAGAATGTATGTTTTATAAGATCTTCATGCTGTGGGTTTCTTTTTTATTTGTTTGGTTGGTTGTTGTTTTTTGTTTGTTGTTGTTGTTGTTTGTTTACTGTCATTCTCTCTCACACTCATTTTTCTCTCTCTCATGTGACCGACTCTCTCTTTTATGAAATGTTTTTTTTTAATAAGATTTACATACAGGGGCACTGTCCTGTTCTCTCTGTCTCTCTTTCTGTCTCTCTCTCTCTCTCTAACTGAACTGGATGTCAGCCCAGCTGGATGAAAAGACTCATAAAGACAATAGAACAAATATAATACAGTCTTGATGCATAGGCTTGTCTCTTGTTTGTGGACAACACATGCTTGCGCTTAGTCATACTTATGGCAAAGAAAACACAAATTCATCACTTTGTCAGTGGTCAAAACCACTCTTAACTTTTTTTACTGCTGCTTTTACTTAAATCTGTAGTTGACCATTACAAAGAGAAAAATTGTGAGTGTGTATATGTGTGTTTATTACAGAGTGACTGCTTGAATGTATGCTGTGTTAACAAAGCATTTCTTGGCGGTGCATTTATGGATCTCGAGGTCCGCTGGCTTATCACTGATGTTCACATAATGTGTTCCCTGATACAGAAATTGAGTCAGGATTATGTATTGTGATGATCACATTGACCTGCTGTAATGATGCTTAAGCAGGTTAAAAGATAGAGAGAGAGAGCAAACAAAATTAGTGATCATGGTAACAGATGAGTATAACTGTCCCCAAAAGTGTAGCATACTTTGTGCTTGTAAACATATTGTGTGCTCCAGGACATATGTCAATAACAAGGGGAAAAATTCCTGAATCAGCAAAACAGACCGACTTGGCAGCAGGTGAGAATTATTATCATCAGCAGATTTGCTACTCACACTGCATTAACTGGAAGTTTGTGAACAACCTTCTTGTGTACTCATTTCATATTGACGTGAAGTCCTCCCAAACTAGGAATACACAGCAAGTTCCAGTGATTTGAAAAATAACTCCTTTCCTCTTTAATTACTTTACCCACCAACACTCCAGTGTTTTGCTTTAAACAGAAAAGTCCACTCAACGTAGCAGTCTTATAGATTTTTTTCCTTGCTATTTCACTAATGCACAAGCAATTGATGCTTAGTTTTTGATTTTTCACCATCATAGCTGGCAACCAATGGTCAGCAAGCAAAAGACACCTTTGGGAACAATTTGTCCTGAACAGCTGAAGATAATAGGTCAGTAATCTCTAAACTATGGCAGCGCAGCTGATGAATCATTTTATCTGGTGCAATTGCTAAGCTGACCTTTCTCGCAGAGGACCTTCAGAGAATATCTGCTCTCTTTGATATTGCACAAATTATGTTTCTGCTCCCTCATGTGGCATATTTCTAACTTGGTAAATAAATCACCAAGCATAGCATTTTTCATCATTTTAGAATTACCTTTTCACTGTTTGGTTTGAAAGGAAATATGTAATGAGGCAGTGAACAGTAAACAATAAACAGCAAATAAGTAGGGTTTTCTTGTGGGAGCAAGAGTTACCCTACTTATTTGTTGTTTTTTGTTCTTTGGTTTGAGTCTAGCGAAAAAAAGAAGTGAGAATAGAGTTTATAAATGATGAGACATTACATTATGTGTGAGAGTATTGTTTGTCTTACTGTCTGTGGTGTATGCAAGACTGCTGCTTCAAGATCCATGCAGAGGGAGTCTGACGGACTCTAAAATGACATGAATGCTTTGCCGTGGTTAATGGATATAGAGAGATGAACTTTTGTTTCTTGCTACCCATGTTAGAAGTTGTATGTTCAGCTAACGCAAATTGAGATAGAAAAACAGCCCAGCCAGTATGTTTGGTGTAATAAAACAACCAGCCAGTATTTTGTCTGTATTTGTCTTCAATGCTTCAGTAGCAGTACATTCTTTTCACATGTATGAGTTGTCAGGCCTTAACCTGTTGAGTGCCAGTGACCGATATTTCGGTCGATAAAATACTTCCGCTTCAGTGCCAGTGACTGAAATTTCGGTCGGTGATCTTTTGCTATTTTTAGCTGGAAAACCCTAGTGATTTCACTGACTTATTTGGTGTATGACGAAGGTTTAGGATCCCGTCCAGTGGCCAGTTAAATCATATTTCATGACATATACACATACATGTGTGCCCAGTCCATTGAAAGTGAAGACCCCACAGGCTCTGAGTAGTTTCACTCACCAACAGTAGCAGACGACGCAACACCCGAACTTAGCAGCCTACAATCGACTCAAAAAAACTTTCCTGCTCTCAAAACAGTGAATATTATTCTAGAAGAGGGCGATTCAAATCTTGAGTCAGTCGATTCGCTCGACACATGGGAAAGTGACAACGATTTGGTGCATGCATCGTTGATGGGTCAAGTTGACCCAGCTGACACAAGTGTCGGTACGCCGAGGGAGCCAGCCAGCATGTGTGTTTCTCAGCAGCTTGAAACCGACATGCATGAAAAGAAGATTTGCTTTCAGTCTGTGCGGGGCGAAAGAGAAGACGGACTGAAGTGAGGAGGGGGGTTCACAGCAGAGGGAGAGGGAGAGGTGGTGTGTCAAGGGGGCGTGGCAGACAATCAGCAGCTGCAACTCGAACTAGGACAGCTAGGTTTCAAGCGAATTTTTCACTACCAAATTTTTATAGCCCAGCAACACTGCCATTTAGTGGAAACCTGGGGATAAAAGTTCCAACTAGCGAAAACTTCCAGCTGCATGTTTATATTTTACAAATATTTTTCTAACAAATTTTATCCTTTTTTCCACATTTGTTTATATAACAGCATGGTGCTCATACCCAGATAAAGATTTCTCTTTGATTTTGATGTCCACACATAGAGGAATAACGCAGATTCCTAAAATGTACAGTTTTATGGGGTTTTCTTAGCTGGATGAGGAGCTATGAATTTTGTTTATTTTATTCAAAAATGCCCAAAAACCCTTGGCAAGGGGAATGAACTCATTTACACAGACACTGGCACTCAAGGGGTTAAGTTGAGAATTAAGCATGGGTGAGTTATAGTTGATGGCCTATGCAAAGGCCTATGTAAGTAAATTAAGTGTGTGTGTTTTCTGCTGTATTATATACATCATTATAATTTGTAAGCCTTTTAAATCTAAGGGTGGGGGACATCTTAAAGATTTATTCTTACATTTTGGATTGCAAAGCAATCATGTTGATCCATACAATGTTTGTTTCATTTGTAATGTCATTTCCTTGTGATGAACATCTTCTGTGAGATAGTGTCGTCATCCCAAAACCTGCATGATCACGTGACAAAAGATGACATGTTCAGATATGACTGAAAAAATGTGGACATGTCTGAGAAAGAACAAACAGAACCCTTATGCAAATTGTCATAAAATTGCTGAAAATTATTGTCTTGTATGTATTTGGGTCTATATATGATAGCATCATTCTGTTTTTAAAGACCAATTCTTTGAGTTTAATTGCTCCTTCATTTCCCACCTTGACCACTTTTGCCACTCTCCCTCCACCGCTCCTACTCCCAAATCTGCTTCAGTGGTTTTCACAGCATGTTTTCCTGTTTTTATAATTGTTCTGAACAAGATTGTCAGTATGAATCTAACAAGGTAACCATCATATCCGTGTTTTAAAGTATGAAATTCTCTGCTAGATGGTTTTGTTTAATGTACACAATTGTTAATGAGAAGTGCCCAGGTTTAGATATTCTCCCCCTTATGGTAATGATAGCGTTAACTCATTCCACTCGACTTACGAGATAACTTTTAACAAGATGGCCGTCACATAGTTTGACTTGTGAGATATTTTGGGATAGTGTGGTCCAGATCTTTTGACTGTCCATTTATTTTTACATTTAAGACCATGGTTTCATGCATATTTACCTTTTTTTATTTCTGTCTGAATGTTGAATATGAATGGTCACTGTTATGGAATTTGAAACTGTTCTATTGAATCAGAATACTGTCAAGTGCCAATGCTTTGGAGGCCTTCAGCAAATATAGGTGATGCAAAGCATGCTATTGATAGTGATAGGGAGCCTTCTCTAACAATAAAAATTATTTTTCTCTTCAAACTGTCAGTGAATGGCAAAACTATGTTAAACTACATGTATATTTCATATTTACCTATCTTTAAACAAGAAAAAGAAATATATATCCAAACACTGTCTTGAAGTTAGCATAGCAACCTGCAACCGATTTATCAAAATATGCCACCGTCTCTCTCCACCATGTTCTCTAAACTTTGTGGAGATCTCCGCTTAAATGAATGAGTTGTGGCACTTTGTATGTGTGTTCTGGATTTTCTGCGTGTTTTCTTTTTGAAGGCAGCCCAGACCACAGGGTTGAGTTTCTTCAGAGTAACTCAGTCAGAAATAGGTTAATGTATTTCCAGTTGTGAAAAGGCTTTTGTTAGAAATGGGTAAATATATTTCCAGCTATGAAAATGCTTCTGTTGACATAACACCACATTACATGAAGTTCTGCTGTATTTCTACTGATTTTTTTGTTACTTGTGTTTAAAAATTGTGGTGGAAGGGTATTATATAGAAATGCAGTAGTGTATTTCAGATTCTGCAGTACTGCTTTATGCTGCATTCATTTTGTGCATGAATCGGATCACATTCAGATTGCTTGTTCATTCTTGGATCTCTTTTTCTTTCTGTGTCATATGTGGTGTCATGTGGTCATTGCAGACAGGTATGTTATCTATGGCTGTAATCATTTGCTGTAATGATTTTGAATAAACATACCCTTCTTTTCCTACTTCTCTTGGTCTTTGTATATATCTTTCTAAAGGCTTATTTGAGGGTGAAAGGGGACGGTTTACCTGTGATGCAAAGACATTAAACACACTCATTATGCTTCTTGATTTTCCATCTGTTTCAAAAGCACATCCTTTCCAACATGTTATTTCACTTGACACTCCCTTTGAATGCATTTTGGTTTAAAAAACAATAAATAGGTAAGATGAAATTTTTCCTGACCATGTTTTGTAGGTTGAAAAGACCTATACTTTCCAACGTTTGTAGGATGGAAAGGACTCGTGCTGTGTCAAGGAGAGCTATTTCCTTCAAATGCTTCAGGATATTTCCTTCAAATGTTTCAGGATATCTCCAGAACTAAGATGAGACACAGTGGCTAAGTAACAAACAATGAGAATGTCCAGATGATAGAAGTATATACATGTGTGTGTGTGTGTGTGTGTGTGTGTCTTCCTGGGCATGTGCACACACGTTCATGTGTGTGTGTGTGTTTAACTATGTGTATGTTTTATTGTACACTTGCACTTTGGATTCTGATTCTGGCAAGCCACTCAGGCACTTTCAGTGGATCTGGGACTAGTGGATACTCTATTTGTAAACATTTAAAACTTGAAGAAAAAGCACTCAGTCATTGTCATTTGTGTACGTTGGCCAATATAACGAAGTCGACATAAATATTGTATAGTTTGTCTTTTCTCTGAAAGAAAAAAAATCTCTGACTTTTATGTAGTTCAACCGACAAACATGGTCAGAACAACAATTAATGTTCATCTTTAGATACAAAGGTCTTACACATTCTGTTGTCTGAAGCAAAGTTGTTCTCTTTGGTGGCAATTGTTCACAGGCGAATTCTGAGGAAGAAGTTTGAAGATGTTCTCAACTGGGTTCAATTTGTTAGATCTCAAAATTGTGGATAGTGTAAGGGGTGATGTCTATTCTAAAGTTGAAGTCATGTCAGAGCTGCTCTTCGATTACAGAAATAATTAGGTCTCTTCCAGAGTTGCCCATGTGACAGGTCCCCTTGACCAATAGAACAGGTTTAGGTAGAGCCGCCATTACAGGCCAGTCTCGTTGCTGACCTATGGCCAAGGCTAAATGTCTACCCAAAGGACACGAGTTTGTCATTCACCACAAAAGGTATCCATGGGGAAAGGGAAGGGGGGAATGAAAGAACAGATCATTTGACGCTTTTGTGCTCTCTGAGGATCCGAGGGAGAGGGGAGGGGTACTGTGTTGGATGAATAAAGGTCAAGAAATGATGGAGAGATACCGCTGAAATATGAACTGCTATCCAATATTCACAGATGTGGACAACCCTATCCAACACAATCTTATAATTAGCCAAGGTGCAACGGTTGCAAAGGGAGACAATTCATGACGCCCTCACATTCTCCACCACTAGCTAAACAAAACTCCAGGTTAATCAACGCTTTCGTCAAAAGGTCCCATCACCGCAGTTGTTTGCAATAACTGATACCTCTAGCTCTGTCATCATATGTCATATATTCATGCACATACTGTAAGCAACGTCACTTGTTACCGAAATAGCGATCAACAAATGAAACTTCACCAGTAGTCCTGTAACTGTATGTTAATTCAGCAAAGAAGCAAAAAAAGGTCAAAATGGCTATTTGCTGGAAGTCAGAGCGTGTTGCCTTGCACCTGCACAGACTGGATCAAGAAACTTCAAATCTGCAGTAACAAGAGTGATTCTATGGCTCCAAACATGCCTCTCACTCTACCGACATTCAGCAGAGGAAAGACTGCTCATTGACTGCGAAAAACAAGCAAAATCCTTTTGTACACACACACACACACACACACACTTACTCACACACACACACACACACAACACACACAACACACACACACTACAGTTCTTGCCTTTCTGTGCCAACGATTCCCTGCCTGATTAATGTTGATTTTCCCAACCACTACGGAAAGTGCGAGGGAAAAAAATAATAAAGTGGGAGGTAAGTGGGGTGGATGGCGTGTAAGGTTGGGTGGTAGGACTATGAACTAGGACCTTTCCGTTAAACGCTACGAAAACAGTTGTTTGATGAGGTTGTGGGTAAGTTTGTGCCTTGTGAGAGAATATGAATGGCGCACAAATGCAATGAGAAATCAGAGGGCGTTATTAGTGCGGAAAGGTGGAGAGAGGAGTGTACATCATTAAAGCAGATTTCCTCTCTGACCTCTAGTGCTTAAAGATTTTTCTGTTATTGTATTGAAGACAAAGTGGAATTTAAATGGAATGAAACTGCCATGATCATGACGATGATGATGATGATAATGATGTTGATGATGACTATTATTACTATCGTTATCATTATTATCGAATGCCTCGTTGAAGTCTGTGAAGACGTGTTTCAACTCCTTCTAGTGTTGGAGATGCCTTTAGCCAAGGGTACGCAGGTAGACTGAAGATCCAAAGGTCCTTGGCTCAATCCCAGTTTCCGCACGAATAATCAGGTGGTTTGCAAATAGCTTAAGAGGCTCGTGACGAAAGGCTTAATTGCTCGCTGAGCTGACTGTAGTGAGATCGAACCACTCGTGGGGTCGTCAATTTTTGGCTTACAAACTCTCTCGGTTAATCCAGCAATAAATGAGTGTCTGGGGGCCGGAATAGCTCAGTTGGTAGAGCGCCGGACTCGCGATCCTGGAGTTGCGGGTTCGAATTTCGGTACAGGGGGATTTTTCCCTCGGAGGTAACATTGGTTCTGACACTCCCATACAGTCCTTCGAATGACACTATAAACCGAGGTTCCGTGTGTGAACGCACGCACATCTTGCACACACGTAAAATCCCATCACCAACTTTCGGAAGAGAAGGCCAGTTTGGCCGTTGGTATGGATGACACGTTACACAGAGCATGCACCTTCCCCGAAGATGGAGTATGGCTGCCTTAATGGCAGGATAATAAACGGTCATACACACAAAACTCTACTGCCTGTCTATACAGGCAGTGTCCGCAGGAGTATCAGCCTGCGTACGCAGAAAGAAAGAAAGAAAGGAATGAGTGTCTGATTCAGTTCAGGACAGATTAAAGTTGGTGGAAGGAGAAGAAAGGGCTCCGCTCTTCAGCATCTGTACCCTAGACACGGTGAACTTCTGACCGTTCACTATCCCTACAGCTAATAGGCTATGGCAGCTTTTACCTCTCACTTAATCTTTTTTTTTCTGATGCAGATTAAAGATGTGTTTGATGATACTTCCCTGCTTTGTTGAATCCAGCCTTTTGTTTTTTTTAAGCAGTAGGCCCTAATAATGACTGCTTACAGCTGTCGTCTATCCATAATGACTTTGCGACTTACTTCGCTGGCATGAATGGCACGGTAGTCCTGGCAGAATTGGAGATTTCAGCCTTTGTGCCAGATTCTGTTGCAGATGCAGTTAGGATATCAGTTACTGCCTTCTATTTTGCTTTAAGAGTTCTGCAGGGGTGCTGTTGATGCCTGCAGCTTTCCCACATTTCAACAATTTCACTGTTGTTACGACTTCTTCACATGATATCATGTAGAAAAATATCCTCATTTGTTGAATTCTATACCGTAAGCACACAAGATCTTTTGTGATGCGTTTGTTGTAGAGTTCAGAATAATATTCAAACTATATTTCATGGTGTGTTTTTCCAGTGTTGCTCAGCTGTTACCTTTCCCTGAAAGGTGCTGTGTTTACTTTTCTTCTCTTTGGTCAAGCCATTTATATTCTTAAAAGCTGTCTTTGTGTTTTTATTCAACTACTGGTCTGGGATTCTCCCCATGACTTCACAGTGTTGTTTGATCGAGCTTTCCTTTGCCCTTTTCATTTCTTGAGTAATTATCCTGTATAGATATTAAAATGGTTGTACCACACACACACACACACACACACAACACACACACACACACACACACACACACACACACACACACCCATCCCCACTTCAGTCTTCTTGTGCGGTTTTAAGGTCGTTCTAGAGTAGCAAGTTTCCAAGATGTTGTTTTCGATCCATGGTTTCGATTTCAGTCGGCTGGTTTCCGACTGGGCCGGATTTCTGTAGCTATTTCAGTGTAAGTTGTATGTGAGGCTTCAAGGTCTTCTTCTAGTAGTGGTAATGGGGTGATGTCTTCTCCTATGGCCGCTTGGAATTGTTCTGTAATGTCAGCATCTCTCAGTTTGTCCAGCATGAATTTGAGACAGTTGTTCTTCGACCATGCTTTGAAGCTCATCATGACAAGGTCGTAATCATTTCTTGACAAGGTCATGGTCACTGTTAAGATCAATTCCTTTGAATGTCCTGTTCTAGCCTTATCAGTGCCAGGCATGTTACAGTTCCTCACAAGAACATAGTCTACTTGTCTGTGATACCGACCATCTGCGGGTAGTGCCATGTCCATCAGATGTCGTAATACGTTTTGTTTATGCTCGACTGGAAGGAGGCACTATGGGTCATAATGAAGAACTTTAACTTGACATCGGGCAAACGCTGGTCATCATCATCCAGCAACCATAGTCAGCTTCAAAGTAGCTGATGCATAACTCCTACAAGGTGCTATCTGTGAGCAATTCGTCAAAGCTGCCTTCTATCTTCTGCAGTATTCAACATATTCTTGGAACGCATCATGGTAGATGCACTTGAAGATCATGTCAGCACAGCAAGAATGGGATGAAGAACCATCACCAACCTGCGCATTGCAAATGACATTCATTTACATGCATTTAGGCAGTGAAGAAGAACACACCGAGCATGCTGAAAGCCTCGGCTGGAAGAAACATCAGCAAGATATGGCATGAAAATTAACACCAAGATGTACCAACCCGCCCAAACCCTGATCGGTTCTGGTTTAACTATCAATAGACACCAAGAAAGCAGAAATCGTTCAACAGTTCTCGTGACTTACCTGTAATACATCGATAGCAAGGGATCCAAACCGGAAATCCTCTTAAGGGAAACAAAGGTAACATTAGCACTGTCCAAACAGAAACCTATATGGAAGAATGAGCATTTTCATGAAACACAAATCAACTCTCTAAGGGCACTGGTATGTTGTATCTTTCCTCTATTTTGTTATGATGATGATATTGGGTATTTATATAGCGCCTATCCTTGGTCACAGACCAAGCTCTAAGCGCGTTACAATAAACACACTACCTCACTCACTCAACGGGCTGCCTACCCAGGTAGAGCCGGCCGAAGAGCAGCCTACTGGCACTCATTCAGTCGTTTCCCGCACCATTCAAATATCAGTCACTCATTTTCATTTATCTCATTTATTCCTCCAGTTTCTCACATAGGATGCATGCGATGTTTATACGTGTCCTCCATTTCCACCGCTACACGATGGCACACGATAACAGTAAGTGACAATTTCTGTGGCTTGGTAAGAAATACCAGGCGGCTATCTTCAATCTACATCAATTTTGCCAGGGCCCCTGCTCTTTTCGATTTTCAACTGCCGTGGGTTCTTTATCGTGTGCAGGGGGCCAGGAAGGCACACGGGTCTGAATCGCTTAAAGTCCCCATCCGATGGACTTGACGTTCAGTTCGATTCGTCATTCAAACTGGGAAAGAAAGAGTGAGAAAGGCAGGGCTCGAACCCACACACTTCTCACACGTTGGATTGGCAGGCAAACGTCTTAACCACTCTGCCACCTTTCTTTCCTACAAGCATGAGAGACAAGGACCATCGCAGCAGAAATGGATAGAAGAACCAAGGCACCAAAATGAGGTATAACCACAAGACGCTAAACATGAGAAAGGCCCAATGATAACCGCATCAACGAACAGAGGCGCTAAACCATCAATCAGCGCATGCGACCAAATTGTGAAGATCAGCTGGCATCAGCTGGTTAAGAAAGCTATTTGATGGCATGAGCTTGTCACAAGATACAATGACCTAGTCCCAGTCCTGCAAAGAACTGCTGAGGGAGGGAGATGGAATGCAGGGGGGAAAAAAGGGATGGAGTGACAGCATTGCAAAATAAACAGGGAAACGATTTGCAGATATTCAAGTCTTTGCACACAACCAGCATGAGGAATGGAAGAACCTGATGGTCTGTTCTTCAGCATGGGGCCCAGTCTTCGAATTGAGGAAGAGCAGCAGCAGCAGCAGCAGCAGCAGCAGCAGCAGCAGAGGCAGCAGTAGTAGTAGTAGTAGTTGTAGTAGTAGCAGTAGTGGTGGTAGTAGTTGTCGCGGTCCTTGTGGGGATGTGGTGTATATGGGGTGAATATGTTCTCTCCCACAAGTCTCTCTCCTCTCAACTTGGAGACACTCACAAGGATGGATACGATTCAAATAAAATTTATTAAACTAACCAGCCGCCGTGGCGAAGTGGTTAGCGTCACGGACTCCCGGCTGGGAGGTCGTGGGTTCGAATCCCATCAGAGTCATGTGGGTTTTTCTGCCCGACCGGCTCCTACCCAGAGTTGAGTTTGCTGCGGACTCAGTTGGGAAGACTGGGACCACACAGTCGAGTTTCATCCACTTAATGGATGCGTTTCTGAGAGTGTTGCTCAAATTTCCTGACCAACACTGCAGGTGCCTGTATCTCTCGGGCCTGGTTGACGCCGGGATATATTATGAAAGGAAGCGTAGAGTACAGCCCTGTCATGTAGTCTCAGACCGAAATGGAAAACCGTAGCATCATCTTAATCATCCTCATTCTCATCGATCAGCATTTAAAAAAATGTCTCAAATTCTGTGGCCCTTCATGCCCTGCTCTCATGGTGACCTCAGTTTTGATGTCCTCTCCACGTCTGTGGCCTTGGTTTGGTTCCGTCGGGGTCACCGGTATCGGCGAGTCCATGGGGGCTGTCGTTGGACGGACGTGGTGGCGCCCTCCGGAGGGAGAGCTCACTCACGCCGGCTCCGCGACTAAGCAATTATTGTCGTCAGTAGGGGGCTTAGTAGGTGGTGTCCTGCGTATGTTAGATCAGAACAGGCGCCACTGAACACCACCGAAGTGACTCGGCAGCAGTGCAGTGTCTTCTCCGGTGGGTTGCCTCTTGACGACTTGACATTGACTGCTTCCTGTGGATTGTCGGTGCCGGGGCTGCGGCGGGGCCGACCGGGCTGTGGCTGTGGACGGGGTGTCGGAATGAGTGGCGTGTGTGCACTGCCTCTGAGGTGGCGCAAAGGTTGGGACAGCAAAAAAAAATAAAAATAAAATTAAAAAAAAAAAAAATTAAACTAATGATGAATGATATGAATATGAATGTCGTGTGTATGAGCGAAGGATGATTTGATGTGAATGAGTGACGATGGATTTACAAATTACGCAGACAATGATTTGAACTTAACGAATTCACAACCTTGCACTCATACGTTTCTCTCGCGCCACTTACAAATTTTTGATGTATCTATGTGCGTGTATGCTGCATCGTTTTCGTGTCACATTCTCTCCCTGCTTATCTGGTTAGAGAAGTTGTCGTCGTGGTCACCGTGCCTGGAGTTTTCCGTTACCCACACTGGAATTCTTCGAGCACTGTGTACGTCACTTTGCAAACTTGCTGCTTCACGATCACACACACCGTTATTTGTTGCACAGTTAATAAGATAGTCAACACACCTTGATGATCTTCTTGTCGAATCGATTGTTTGCTGAACGCCTTCAGACGAATATAAACCTGTCCTCTTCGTTTTCTTCTGGGCACCGATATAATCAATAAATAAAATATATCGGCACGAAACACAAATATTACTTGTCCTCTTTGTCTTCTTCTGAAGCACCGATATAATGACTAAACAAAATATATAGGAAAAAACACAATGTTGTCCGTCCCCTTCGTTTCTTCTGAAGCACCGATATAATTAGTAAACAAAATGTATGGGCACAAAACACAAATATTGTCCACGGCTTACGGCTCTACTGTACGATCTTGTTACTTGTTCGATGATAATGGAGACGATGTTTACTCGATGAGTTTGAAGAATTCTTGATGTACGAACGATGGGCTGAATTGGACTGAAGGATTAACATCCCAACATAGGTGGAGTCTGTAACAAAAAATCAATATCTCTTTTTTAATGACCAAGCCTGGCCGATCACATAAAATACAACTGCTCGTGCACACACGCACTTACATCACCACTATCTCCCTAATGTGGCTTCATTCACACCCGATTCGTAACCTGAAAGAAAATAGTAACGATGTTAGTTAAGAATGGTACGGCAGGTTCAGGCAGGCAGCTCCACGCCTCTGCGCCCAGGAATCCTGTAAACAACACAATACAAATGATAGCAGCCATCGCCCAGTATCCTCGATTATCCTGCACATCGATAGGATTGATAACTATTCTGATACTTACCTCAGAAACTCCCTACGGTCAACCACTAGGTACGACAGTCGATATCCCTGTGACGTTGCCCAACGACAATTTAGATCTCCAGGTGAACGCAATACAATATGTTTTTAACCAATCGAAAATCTTTATTTTCAACTTGTCGCCTTGCCGTCTTGTTATCGTGCTAGAGTAAGTCGTGGGCGATGACGCAATCGCGATGACGTAACTTAAAAACGTGTGCCGATTACGTCGCACTTCCGTGTTCTAAAACGAAATCAAAACAACACAGAATAAAAATAGTATCATAACACTATCAATGCCGTATGAACGTGACAGTAGTAACCAGAACTAGTGCTTCTTCATCTTCTTTCCCTTGACTACCGCCTTCATCATTTTGAAGATTCTGTAGAGGGGGTTTGCACGAAGTTGAAGTTGCCTGAGTTAGTGTTCGCTGAGGTGGGTGGGGGGGGGAATAATGGGGTAGCAATAGCAGTAGTAGTATATCATTTCAGTGTTACACATTGTATATCGTAATAGTTGTAGTAGTAATGTATTATTTCAAAGTTACACATTGTGTATTGAGCGGCGCGATTCCCCGAATTCCACACATCATGCAAAAAGTAGTGGTTCTCAAGAACATTTGCACTTGTTGACTGCAACCATAGGCCTGGTGCGAATCTTCAGTGTAGGGAGGTAAGAAAATAAAATCGCCTCGTGGTGAGAATTACCAACCAACTGGGCGAAGAAGTTACCGAGCAAGACAGTAAGTTCGCCTACTGTTAAAACATTTCATGCTGTAATTACAGCTCGATTTCACTGATTACATCAGGAAGCAGGAAACCAAAACTCCAAGTACACACACCGTCAGATTAGGGAAAGTAAGTTCAGGAATGCGAAAGGGAAGAAAGTAAACACGTGCAGTTGCATACATGTGGTTGAACTGAAGGCAGCAAGTTTCCAGTTTAGGAAAGCATAACTATACTGCCAGACGAATGAACAAATTATAAAACAAACACTTCGCGTTTTGACCTTTTTGTCTTCATCAGGCAAGACAAACAACATTCAATTTTCATTACAATGAAAACGAAGCACGAACGGTCACTTAATCTCGTCAAGTTGGGCGCCCGATGTTGTTTGTCTTGCCTGAAATGAGAAAGACCAAAGAGGTCGTCTAAACACGTTGTTGTGTAAATTGTCAGTACTTTCTTCTGGCGGTACAGGAATTTTTCTTTTAATGTGTTTAATTTTTCCTATAGCTTTCTTTCAGTTTCCACCAGCAATCACCTCTCTTAGAAACCGGCGCAGACAGATGTTTGCAATCTATTAGTAGTAGTAGTGGTAGGGGCTGACTTCAGTCGAGGCTGTACAGCATAATTATACATGCCCCATCCTTATATATCGTAGTTTTAACTGGTATATTTTGGATTGCGCATTTATTTTTCATCATACAGTAATCATAAAATTTTTCATCAGATTTCCTGTGAGTGTCAATAAGACCTTTGAAGGAGTTCACACTTTGAGCATGCTTTACTTCATATGGTAACGAGTTCCAATTTTCAATAATTCTCTGACAGAAGGAGTAAAGTCTACGGTTTATTGAACAATGTTGTTTGAAAAGCTTATCCTCTGAATTTCTTGTTTTTTTTTTATACCCAGAGAACTTAAATAGTTTGTCCTTATCTACTTCTTCTATACCGTGACAAATCATATATACATTTCAATTAAATCCCCTCTCCTTCTTCTCCCTTTCACTGAATGTAGTCTTAAATATGTTAGCCTTTCTTTATACTCCATCTCCAAACATTCCTTAATCAATTTTGTAGGACGTCTTTGGACTCCTTCCAGCACTAGGGACTGTTGCTTATAGAATGGGGACCAAATCGTATTTCCATACTCCAGGTGGGGCCTCACCAAGGCCTTGTACAATTTCAAAAATGTTTCTTTGGTTAAGTATCTAAATGTTCTCTTGATTATTCCGACCATCAATTATTCCAACCATCTTATTTGCTTTGTTCACAGCTCCTATGTGTGGGTCAAACGATAATTGGTCATCCAAAACAACTCCCAGCTCCTTTTCTTGGGTGCATGTGTGAATATTTTGTGATTTATTATCCAGTTCCATTGAATATATACCATTTTAGGATTTTTATTTCCTAAGTGCATGACTTTGCACTTTTCAACACTATAAGTTCCATGTATCTGACCAGGTTTGTAGTTTATGTAGGTCATTTTGTGTTTTAGTACTATTTTGTACACTATTGTATATTTTAGTATCATGGGCAAATATTTTGCAAGTTGATTCAATACAATTTGGGAGATCATTTATGAAAATTATGAAAAGTACCAGGCCGAGGATGCTTCCTTGGAGGATCCCACTTAATACCTCAGCTTCAGATGACTTTCCTTCCCAAACACGAAACCTCTGAGTTCAGTAGTGTAGAAAGTGTATCCAAAGGAGTACATTGCCTGTGATCCCATACCCTTTCATTTTTGTCAGTAGCCTTCTATGCAGTACAGAGTCGAACGCCTTTCGGAAGTCAAGATATATGACGTCAAAAGGAACTTTATCATCCAATAACTGTGTAAAATCCTCCATAACTTCTAGTAGTTGGGTAATAGAATGTTTATGTATAAAACCATGCTGGCACAGGGTATAGATATTATTAGTCATTAGATGCGTAACAACAGCATCCCTTATAAAGCTCTCAATAACCTTGCAAGCTATACAGGTAAGACTAACTAGTCTATAGTTACCAGGATTAGATTTGGATCCTTTCTTAAACATGGCTGTAATTTCTACCTTTTTCCGGTCATCTGGTAGGATTCCTGTTTCTAAAGCCCTGTTATAGAAGATAAGGGAAGTGATAGCTCCTTACAGAGTTTTTAAGTACTCTAGGGGGGTATACCATCTGGCTCCTGTGCCTTATTTGGGTTTAGATTTTTTAGTTTCTCCTCAACCGCAATGGGAGTGACTCTAGTCTTATGTCTGACAGTGAAACTCCATCTGACCTCTCGCATTCTTGTAAAATAGACCATTAGTAACATTTTCACGGGTAAAAAAAAACTCACAAAGAAATCATTTAGTATTTCTGCTTATCTATATATCTGTGACTGCCATTTTCCCATCATTCCTTTTTAATGCTTTATACCAATGTTTGTTTTAGTTCTTTGTTGTACATATTTCCAGAAACATTTAGGATCAGCTTTATAATCATTTGCAATCTTATGCTCAAAATCTCGTTTTAACTTCCTCAATTCCTTTGTACACGCATTCCTTGCTTTTTTGTAACCTTGGTAATCCTGTGTATTTTTATTTTTTTATACTTCTTATAGAATTTATGCTCTTTCTTGATCAATTTTATTGCATTTTTAGTCATCCAAGCCGGGGTTCTTCTCTTATGTATCTGTGATTTTACTTTAGGAATGAATTCTTCCATGTAGCCATGGATCAGTTACCTAAGAACATTCCACATCTTGTTTATTTCTAAGTTTTCCATAGAAGCCCAGTCCACTGAGTTTAATTTTTTCCTCATCAGTGTGTAGTTTCCTTTATTCAAGTTTATATTTGTATTTCACTTCTTCCTCCTCTTTTTTGGAGCTAACATACAGTTGAAATGCAATTACTTCATGATCACTCTTTCCCAGAGGGTCTTGATGAGAAATCTCTGAAATAAGATTACTTTCATTAACTAAAAGTAAGTCAAGAACATTGGATTTCTGACCAGATCAATGTCTTGTGGGTTTACACACTTTTTGGATTAAGTAAGCATCTCAGATACATTCCACAAACTTATGCTCATTTGAACTAATGCTTTCATCATCCCATCTCAGGCTTGGGAAATTGAAATGCCCATGATACATACTTTGTCATATTTTGTGATTACGTCACTCTTTAATAGGTTATATAGGTTCTCAGTATTATCTTTTGATGTGTTAGGACTTCTGTACACACAGCCCCCAAGAACTTTCTCATTCCTTGGTGTTACAAATTTGCACCAAATGGACTCTTCAAAATCAGTCAGTCAGTTTGCTACATTCTTGTGCATTCAACATTTTATTCATGTATAGGATTGCTCCTCTTTTTTGTTTATTTACAAACATGTCATAACCTTGGATATGTATTCAGCTGCAGTTGGTACTGAGTCAGCATTCTTAGGATGGATTTCTGTTAACGCTACAATATGTGGACCACAAGAGTCAATTCTTACCTTCAACTCATCTAGTTTTATTTGACAAAATATCTGCAGTACTATACAAGACTGTTAAATCGTCAATAATGAAATCATGACTAGCTTTGAAGATGCTTTCTTTTGTATATTACAAGATAACTATTTACAGGACTATGTACAGAATTTCCTGATTTCACTGAATCAGACAGTCGGCCTGACGCTTGGGAGCCAAAGGCTCCTCCCGCTTTTGCCTTGGCCTCAGTCTATGGGATCTTTGCCTCCTTCTGAGTCCTTGCTAGTTTCCTGTGTACCCTCTGCACCTCTCACTGTTCTCTTCATTATTTCTCCATTTCTGATCACTAGATCCTTCTCTCCCTCTTCTTCCCTCTTCTTGTTTTCCTCTCTTAATTCTTTGTATTTCTGTCTGTCCATGGGTATATAGTCTGGGTTAATTTAGATTCTATGCTTCTGATCTGTCACTCCCTTGTTTATCTCTCTTGCCTTCTTCAGGATCTCCCTCTTTTTCTCTTCCGTTTTCAGGGATTTTCAGCATATTAGAATTCAAAGAACTCAAAGGGCCATATGCTTTTGAGGCTTGCCACATCGTCCATGAGATTACCACTATCAATTTGGTTATTTTACTGGAAAGGTGTGCCAATCCATAAAAAGATGTGCTTGAGAGAATATGATCATGATTGACAGAGACACAATGCAAACAATGACAATGACACTAGTGATTGACACTGACAGTAACACTGATACTACTCGTCACCAGTAACAGTAACACAGCAAAGTTGTTGGTGGACTTGGCCCACACAGCATCAGTGTGTTTGGGTAAATTTTTGTTGAATACCGATATTGCTATGACAGGAGGAACTTTGGATACTTTGTGTAAAAAGTGTCAGTGGGAACCACTGTGCCTCTGTCATTAGTGAAGAGTTGGTTGGTTGATTTGGATCAGTGTTGTATATATTAGAATGCTCTCAGACCACGTAATTGTTGATTTTGTACATCGTGGCTAGGGATGCTGCTCACTTCTGTTGTGTTTTCTGTCAAAGATCAAATTGAATTTAACTGGAAAAGACCCATATATATAAATAGATATGTTCAACAGTTGCTGAATAAACTTACTTTTAGTGTCATACTTTTTCTTGTTGAACTCTTGCAAGTTCTGACTGCTGGAAATCCCTGCTGGTTGAAATTTTATTGCTAACCAAGCAGTGAGTAAGACAACAATTCACTGTCTCCTGTTTCTAGCAAATGAATTGTATCCCATCCCCATCCTCATTCTTTTGGCCAACACTTTCTTGTGCGCACATTCCATGTTTTTTGTTTGTTTGTAATGGCTTGACAGAAGTGGATGTAAAAACTGAAACCTCAGCAGTAATATTCATCCCTTTAGTCAGATGTTCTCAAAGAATCTTTTAAAGGACACTCAGATACTCTGTGAAAAGCTGTTGAAATAGGGAGTTAGGTCAGAGTTCTACAATGATCATTGAAAATGACCCAAATTGAACCAACGTTAAGAGTACTTTCACTGTATCTTATTAATGACTAAGCTGTTGATATTGACAGTGGTAAGCTGAACTGCTGAACAAAAGCTGAATGCAAGTGTTTGGTTTGAACTGTTTCAGGTATTTCAGTGTTTGGATGGATGGCTGATAATCCCATAGTGAGGTGGAACAGCAGGAGATAACCTGTGAAGACTGAAGCTTGAGTTGACGTAACCACCATGGAGGAGGACAGTTATATGGAAGATGAGGATGAAGTTGATGAGGAGATGGAGGCGATGCTGTATAGTCAGGTCCACTATGAACTGGACAGCTCAGTGGGTCGGGAGATGGCAACAGCTCAGAAACATTTAAATCCTGAATGTCAACACATCTTCACCGTTACTCCACTGAAAGAGGAACATTCCAGCATGTCATTAAAGCATTCAGTCATATCTGCTGCTGCCTCTGTAAAACAACAGCCCCTAGTTGAGAGTGCTTTCTCGGACAGTGAGGATCCAACAGAAGTTGGAGAGAGTTTTGATAAAGCTAGACGTGTTGTTGCTGACACTCGCATTGATTCAGTTGTTCAAACTGATTCTTCTGTTCCGGGTCAGACTGCAGATGTGATCTACACAGATTCACAAAAGGGGGTTCCTGATGATCAACACCAAGTCAGGTTTGACATGGAAGCCGAGCTGGGAATAAATGTTTCTCCAAAGGCCAAGAAAGGCAACAAAACAAAGAATGATGAAGACACATCTGTACACACATTTAGCACTTCAAAACCAAAGTTCTCAGGAACAGATGCCACATTTTCAACCCCTGAGTTTATCAAGATTGACAAACATGCTCCACAAACAGAACAAGATTATAGAAAGACACTAAATAGACTGCTTACAAGTCATTCTAGGTTCGAAAAAAGAGAAAGACATTGTTGTTGTACAGTCAGATAGTGCTAGCAGCAGTAGTTCTAGTAGCAGTAACCTAAGTGATGATGAATCTGGAAACAGTGATTCCAGTTCCAAGTCAAGCTCCGAGAGTGACACAGGAATCTTTGGCAGTACACCTGCAGATGAGTCTGCTGAAGTGCCTACACTAGACCTGAACTGGAACATCTCTGCAGATGACCGTGAGACCGTGGAAAGAATTGAAAAAAGGGCCTCACAAGGTACAGTACCATGTATGCTGACAAATGAATGCTAACCGCTTAGACTAACAAAGAGTATAAACTACTCATAAAAATGCTGCCATAGTCTTGGTCATATGGTTGTCTGTCAAGGAAAAAAAAAAAAAAGGTATCAACCATTTGTCTTACAGGCATCTGTTGTTTTTTAATACAGTGACTGTAGATAGTGTCACTCTATTCTTTTCAGAAAATAATGAATATTGAAATATAAGTATGAATTTTGATCTTTTACATTTCAAACCTGATAAATGATGTAGATTTACATAGCAGCTGTACTGTCTTCAAAATGTCTGTAGCGCCTAACCCATCAGTTATTAAAAGTCAAAACTGCATTAAATGTACATCACATCTGTCAAAAGGATACCATGATTACTACAAGGGGTATTAAACTACTTTTTCTTAACTACTAAACTAGTGAGTGTTCTAGTAAATCACTGTATATAACAGGTGGATGTTGTGATAAGTCATTACCACCGGTGAGTGTTACAAGTCATTGTAGGAATTTGTGAATGTTATGATAAATCATAATCACTGATGCGTGTTGAGGTAAGTTTTTGTGACTGCTAAGTATTATGAAATAATTCTACATTGTTAGTGGTGAGTATTGTAAATTGATACATTTATCTTTATACACAGCTGGTGACTGTCGTGATAAGTCATTGTACATGATTGATGCGAGTTGTATGTCATTATCACTGGTCAGTGTTGTGATAAGTCATTGTCAGTGGTCAGTATTGTGATAAGTCATTGTCACTAGTCAGTATTGTGATTTGTCAGTGTTGTGATAAGTCATTGTCACTGGTCAGTGTTGTAATTTGTCATTAATCAGTGTTGTGATAAATCATTGTCAGTAGTCAGTGTTGTGATAAGTCATTGTCAGTAGTCAGTGTTGTGATATGTCATTGTCACTAGTCAGTGTTGTGATATGTCATTGTCACTAGTCAGTGTTGTGATAAATCATTGTCACTAGTCAGTGTTGTGATAAGTCATTGTCACTAGTCAGTGTTGTGATAGTCATTGTCACTAGTCAGTGTTGTGATATGTCATTGTCACTGGTCAGTGTTGTGATAAGTCATTGTCACTAGTCAGTGTTGTGATAAGTCATTGTCACTAGTCAGTGTTATGATATGTCATTGTCACTGGTCAGTGTTGTGATAAGTCATTGTCACTGGTCAGTGTTGTGGTAAGTCATTGTCACTGGTCAGTGTTGTGATAAGCCATTATCACTAGTCAGTGTTGTGATAACAGATAAGTCATTGTCACTCGTCAGTGTTGTGATTTGTCATTAATCAGTGTTGTGATAAGATATTGTCACTGTTCAGTGTTGTGATATGTAATTGTCATTCGTCAGTGTTGTGATAAGTCATTGTCACTGGTCAGTGTTGTGATAAGTCATTGTCACTGGTCAGTGTTGTGACAAGTCATTGTCACTGGTCAGTGTTGTGATTTGCCATGTCAGTGTTGTGATTTGTCATTGTCACTGGTCATTGTTGTGATTTGTCATTAATTAGTCAGTGTTTTGATAAGTCATCGTCACTAATGAGAGTTATGATCAATCATTGTCAGTGGTGAGTGTTGTGATGTCATTGTCAGTGGTGAGTGTTGTGATTTGTCATTAGTCAGTGTTATGTTAAGTCATTGTCAGTGGTGAGTGTTGTGATGTCATTGTCAGTGGTGAGTGTTGTGATTTGTCATTAGTCAGTGTTATGTTAAGTCATTGTCAGTGGTGAGTGTTGTGATAAGTCATTGGTACTGGTCAGTGTTCTGATAAGTCATTGTCACTAATGAGAATTATGATCAATCATTGTCAGTGGTGAGTGTTGTGGTAAGTCATTGTCATTGGTAAGTGTTGTGATCTATATAAGTCATTGTCACTGGTCAGTATTGTGATAAATCATTGTCACTGGTGAAGTTGTTGTGATTAATGTATCATTGTCATGTCAGTCTGTGATAAGTCATTGTCACTGGTCAGTGTTGAGATACATCATTGTCACTGGTCATGTTGTGACAGTCATTGTCACTGTGTGATAAGCTTGTCACTGGTCAGTGTTGTGATAATTCATTGTCATTGGTCAGTGCTGTGATAAAGCTTTGTCACCGGTCAGTGTTGTGGTAGGTCATAGTCGCTGGTCAGTGTTGTGATACATCATAGTCACTGGTCAGTGTTGTGATATATGTTTGTCATTGCTCAGTGCTGTGATAAGTCATTGTCACTGGTCAGTATGGTGATACATGTTTGTCACTGGTCAGTGTTGTGATAAGTCGTTGTCACTGGTCACTGCTGTGGTATGTCTTTGTCACCGGTCAGTATTGTGATTAGTCACTGTCACTGGTGTGATACGTGTTTGTCACTGGTCAGTGTTGTTTGACGTAATTGTAGTGATTATTGTGATAGGTCATTGTCACTGGTCACTGGTGTGATACATGTTTGTCACTGGTCAGTGTTGTTACTATGTTACTATTAGACATAATTGTCACTAGTGAGTATTGTTGTAGGTCATTGTTACTGCTGAATGTTGTGACAAGTCATTGTATTAGGTGAGTGTGATGGCTAGTCATTGTTTTCCACATTGGAAATGAAAAGGTGAAATCTCACTGGCTTATTGTACACACACACACGCACACACACACACACACACACACACACACACACACACACACACACACACACACACACACACAACATGCGCACATTCACTCTGTTGGGTGTGTGTTAGGTGTGTATAGAATGAATGTACCACCCCACATTATCGACAGTTTGTTGCAGTTGATGAATCGAAATGGAAGGTCAGTGATGAAGATCTGATATTGGGGGGACCCATGGTGTCGCGATATTACTCCAAGAAGCAAGTGCGCTGTCACAATTGTGACAAGGAAGGTCATCTGTCAAAAGTTTGCCCTGAAGCAAGAGTCAGTATTCCACAGACAGTTTCATGTTTATTCACTGTTTATGTGACTGTTTGCGTATCGCTCGTCCTGTTGCATGTTAAGGAATGAACCTTTTCACTGTCAGGTTCATTGTTATTAGACTTCTTTGTACAAAAAGGTGTGGCAGTGTTATGGATGCAGTGAGTAATCGTTTATACCAACAGTGTTCATTCTCATTTTCCCACAGCTTTAACTCTTTCAGTCCTTCTGAGCTTACAGCCTGGACAGCCCTTTTGCTGAACAGAAGGGGTACTGCATTTATACACTGGTATCTCTCAGTCTTGTTGACTGACAGACCGAAATTTTATCTGGTCATTACAAAATGATTGAATATTAATCAATAAAATTCCAAATTATTTGATGATCTTTTGATGGATGGACAAAGTAAAACATTATTTCATTCTTTGTATAACTGTTTTTGAAAGCAAGCATAAAAGAACACTTAGCATTTGAATTAAACAGAAAAAAATGGCATGCATAAGAAGGAAGTTCTGTGCAAGTTACCTCATCTTCCTAGCCATCTGATGGATAATCATGAGCCGATAAACTGGTTTGAGTCTACTTTGCCCAAATATTGTTCAGGCAGAGAATGACATTCAGTGGCTATTTGAGGATAGGGTTGAATGAATTGTTAAGATAGTGCTGGTCACTGTTGATGAGGAATATGTAAGTTTACTATAATATCCAGACTGTAAAAAATGGCCATGTGTGTTTTGTAGACCATAAACCTTGTTCACCTTGCATGGTGCACAGCACAGTCAACATCAGTGTCATTTTTTAATGGGCAAAAGCAAGTCTATTGCATGACCTTTTTATTTTGGTTTGTTTTTGTCTTTAACACTATGGTGCTGTGTTGTTGCAGAAGAGGCCGGTCTGTGGCTTGTGTGGCACCGAGGGACATATCATGAAACGCTGCAAGAACAATCTGTGTTTCAACTGCAACCAGCCAGGGCACAGGGGAAGAGCATGCCCACAACCAAAGAGGAAGTGTTTTGCCAGGTGTTCACGTTGCCACTTCAAAGGCCACAATGAGAAGGTTCGTTGTTTCAGTTGTTTTTCAAATTCTTGACATTTTTTCAAGATAAATCCGCTATGGTGATGATGGAGGTGATAATCAGTATGATCAGAATTATAGCCATCAACAGTTTTAATCCAGAAGCAGATAGTGTTGGTTTTTGTAGACTTTTTGGGCAAAAAGATCATCTTTCTTGAAATCTTTTTATTTATGTGAACTAATTTTGATACAACTTAGGAAAATGTAGGGTGACAGATTTTTTGCTGGTTTGGAAACTGTGTGTGTGTGTGTGGGGGGGGGGGGGGTCTTTTCTTTCTCTTTTTTTCATGGTGTTCTGAGAGAGAGAGAGAGAGAGAGAGAGAGATTTGATTTTCAGTACAGTTAAGATTAATTTGTTTTATTGTTACAATTTCTGATTTTATCAATTTACTTATAAATGTTAAATGTTACCCTGTTAATTTTCCTTTATGATTTTTATGTCATTCAGATGTTATTTGTATTATTTTCATTTCTCATTGATTTATTAAGGTTTTTTAAATGTCAGTACAACACTATGTTAATCTGACAGTAAATGGTTTCAGTCAGTGTGTGTGCGTGTGTGTGTGTGTGTGTGTGTGTGTGTGTTGTGTGTGTGTTGTGTGTGTGTGTGTGTGTGTGGATGCATGTAAGTGTGGGTCATATATAGACATTTACATAAGTTCTTGTTCTCATTGCTGAAATTAGTTTAGTGAACGGTATTGGTTATGATTTGTGTTATGCTACTGTCTGTTATTTAAATTTTTTTGCTTAATTTCAGCATTGCCCAGATCTTTGGCGACAGTACCACTTAACGGTATGTACACTTGACAAGCACTGAGATTAAACAATTGAAGTTATATTTAAGATATGCATGATTTTTTTCTGCTTAGTTATGGTGATTATGATCAACAACGATGCTTTAAAAATACACACTTATTTCTTCTTGTGATGACAAATAAAAGCAAACTGTTGCAAACATTGCATTGGAAAAAAAAAAAACACTGAGAGTGTTACCACTTACTTGTCATTTACATGTTTTATGTTTCTAAAATGCTGTTTTGTCCTGCCTACTTTAGATAACATCATCTGAGGACCTGACTTGGAGCTTGAGAGAGGTGAACCCACGGCGCTTCTGCTGCAACTGTGCCAAACCTGGACACTTTGCCCATGTAGGTATTGACAGGTGGATGCTTTGTCAGGCATTTGTTTAATGTGTGTGAAGGAGAACACTTTGCCCAAGTAGGTATTGACAGGTGTGCACAGGTCGATGCTTTGTCAGGCATTGATTTAATGTGTGTGAAGGAAAACACTTTGTTCATGTTGGTATAGATGCATGTGAAGGGGGACACTTTGCCCATGTTGGTATTGATGCATGTAAAGGGGGACACTTTGCCCATGTTGGTATTGATGCATGCAAAGGGGGACACTTTGCCCATGTTGGTATTGATGCATGCAAAGGGGGACACTTTGCCCATGTTGGTATTGATGCATGTGAAGGAAAACACTTGTTCATGTTGGTATAGATGCATGTGAAGGGGGACACTTTGCCCATGTTGGTATTGATGCATGCAAAGGGGACACTTTGCCCATGTTGGTATTGATGCATGCAAAGGGGGACACTTTGCCCATGTTGGTATTGATGCATGTGAAGGAAAACACTTTGTCCATGTTGGTATAGATGCATGTGAAGGGGGACACTTTGCCCATGTTGGTATTGATGCATAGTAAAGGGGGACACTTTGCCCATGTTGGTATTGATGCATGTAAAGGGGGACACTTTGCCCATGTTGGTATTGATGCATATAAAGGGGGACACTTTGTCCATAAGTGTTGATGTGTGTGTGAAGAGGGATACTTTGTCCATGTAGGTGTTGATATGTGTAAAGGGGAGACACTTTGTTCATGTAGGTGCTGATATGTGTAAAGGGGAGACAGTGTTCATGTGTGTGTGAAGAGGGATACTTTGTCCATGTAGGTGTTGATATGTGTAAAGGGGGACACTTTGTGTATGTAGGTGTTGATATGTGTAAAAGGGGGACACTTTGTCTATGTAGGTGTTGATATGTGTAAAAGGGGGACACTATGTCTATGTAGGTGTTGATATGTGTAAAGGGGGACACTATATCTATGTAGGTGGTTGATAATGTGTAAAAAGGGGGACACTTTGTCTATGTAGGTGTTGATATGTGTAAAGGGGGACACTATGTCTATGTAGGTGTTGATATGTGTAAAGGGGGACACAGTAGAAAGAAACTCGTGGAGAGCGTGGCAGCAGAGAGTCCTCAGAAGAGAAGCCCCCTTCAAGCAAGTGTTTCGGCCCTTATCTCCTGACACTCTAGGGGGGTTGGGCCACACCCGGTTCATGACTCCGGATGTCCCTCTGCTGCCCCTTTTTTTTTCCCCATCTTGGGACGAGCCATGGCTGGGATTCGAACCCATGACCCTCTGGACATGCTCATTTTCCACTTAATGACTCACGCTTTAACCACTGAGCCACAGGGACACCTGATATTTGTAGGGAAATTAAGCCTTATGAAGTTCACTTTTGTTCCTCCTTGACCAGATCCAGCTTGAACACCCCTCTGCCGCTTCTGCCATTGCTTTCAGGGCTCTGGTTTTTTCCCTCCCTGCAACTGAGAGCTGTTTCATGAGGCTGTATGCAGACGTTCCTACAAACCCCCTAGCTCCAATTTCTGCAGTGAGGACTTTGACCTGATAGCCTTCTCTCCTCAGGCTGTTTGCCAGATCAGCATACTTTTCAGTCTTGTAGATTTGAGCTGCCTCCATTCTGTTCTCATATGGCACCGTGAGCTCGATCATGATCAGCTGCTTGGTTGACTTAGAGTGGACTACTATGTCTGGTCTCATGCCACTCTTGCTGATGATCTCTGGGTGACTCTTCCATTCTGGGAGGTCTGCAGTGCACTCCCAGTCATCTGCCCCGTCCAGCAATGTCTATGTAGGTGTTGATATGTGTAAAGGGGGACACTATGTCCATGTATGTATTGATGCATGTGAAGGGGGACACTTTGTCCATGTATGTATTGATGCATGTGAAGGGGGACACTTTGTCAATGTATGTATTGATGCATGTGAAGGGGGACACTTTGTCCATGTATGTATTGATGCATGTGAAGGGGGACTTTTTATGTAGGTGTTGATGTGTGTAAGGGGGGACACATTGTCCATGTTGGTGTTGATGTGTGGAAGGGGGACGTCCATGTATGTATTGATGCATGTAAAGGGGAGCACTTTGTCGGTGTTATGTATTGATGCATGTAAAAGAGGACACTTTGTGCATGTAGGTGTTAGTATGTGTAAAAGGAACACTTTGTCCATGTAGGTGTTAGTATGTGTAAAAGGGAACACTTTGTCCATGTATGTGTTGATGTGTGTGAAAGAGGACACTTTGTCCATGTAGGTGTTAGTATGTGTAAAGGGGAACACTTTGTCCATGTAGGTGTTAGTATGTGTAAAGGGGAACACTTTGTCCATGTAGGTGTTAGTATGCGTAAAGGGGAACACTTTGTCCATGTAGGTGTTAGTATGTGTAAAGGGGAACACTTTGTCCACGTAGTGTTAGTATGTGTAAAGGGGAACACTTTGTCCATGTAGGTATTAGTATGTGTAAAGGGGAACACTTTGTCCATGTAGGTATTGATGTGTGTGAAGGGGGACACTTTGTCCATGTAGGTATTGATGCATGTAAAAGAAGACATTTTGTCCATGTAGGTGTTGATGCATGTAAAGGAAGACATTTTGTCTATGTAGGTGTTAGTATGTGTAAAGGGGAACACTTTGTCCATGTAGGTATCGATGCATGTAAAGGAAGACACTTTGTCCATGTAGGTGTTAGTATGTGTAAAGGGGAAACTTTGTCCATGTAGGTGTTGATGCATGTAAAGGAAGACATTTTGTCCATGTAGGTGTTAGTATGTGTAAAGGGGAACACTTTGTTCATGTAGGTATTGATGTGTGTGAAGGGGGACACTTTGTTCATGTAGGTATTGATGCATGTAAAGGAAGACATTTTGTCCATGATGTATTGATGCATGTAAAGGAAGACACTTTGTCCATGTAGGTGTTAGTATGTGTAAAGGGGAACACTTTGTCCATGTAGGTATTGATGTGTATGAAGGGGTACATTTTGTCCATTTAAGTATTAAGTTCATGCAAGAATTGACAATTGTGTAAAGATCGACACTTTACCCTTGTTGGTATTGACATTTCATAATTGTGCATCTTGTCCAGGGAGGTTGACAGCTGTGATGAGCCCTTACCAAATAAGTAAAGACAGGAGCTTCAGTGACATCTCTGTTTTAGCTGTGCTGTCTTTCATTTAGTACA
Organism: Conus canariensis; assembly: GCA_033310375.1. NCBI lineage: Eukaryota > Metazoa > Mollusca > Gastropoda > Neogastropoda > Conidae > Conus > Conus canariensis. The sequence goes on from CM065714.1 coordinate 115,513,378, forward strand.
TAAATACTTTTAGTTTCAGTGAGGCTAATATTTGAGTTTTTTTTTTTTTTATCCTACATTATGTTGAAACTGTTGCAGCAGTTAGCCTGCAGTTGAGTAGATGTGATAATTGCTATCCAAATAAGATAAGTCTCAAACTTTCCTGGCATGAAAACTTACCAAATTAGAGTAATTGATATTAATCGTTCAGATCAAACATCTGTTCTTAGCACCTTTCTGCAGATGACATTCATGACAACTGTCAGCTTTGCAGTTTCATTTGACCTTAGGCCTACATGGATTTTTCATTGGTCACAAAATATACCAGGCCAAGGAGGACACAGTGTGAGCTAACACAACAATGTATGTGATAACTCCAGGCTGAGAAACTCGGGTGTGTCATGCCTGTGAGAAACTGTGTGTTGGTGGGTCCCCCTCCCCCTCCCCTTTCTGTTTTTTTTTTCTTTTTTTTTTCACCTCAGCTCTCCCACACTGTGTCAGTCTGTTATCTGATGCATGCACTCATCACATACACTGCCACACATACGGAGGCCAACCTACTATGCACACACAAGCCTGCATGCGCATCCACTCACACACTTTAACACACACAACTGTAATATTGGTGCAGACAATGTTAGGTAGGTACCCAAGGTCTGATCACGGCATTGGGCTAATGTGCAGGTCAGACATGTGGTAAGTCAAATCCATAAGACCCTTTTCTTAAGCCCTTTCATCTTAGTTTTTAGTTATCCATCAGGTGTAAATCCTGCTCATTGCTTAGCTGATCTCATAGGTTAGCTGATGTGGTGTAGTGTTTTTGGGCTAGTCCACAAGCAATGACATCTCATTGATGAAACTGAAACTATAACGGTAGCTGTTTATATACAAGAGAAATGATTTAACACAAAGCACTTGCAAGAAGTATGGTTTCTCATGTGGAAAAGTCTGTATTTTGCCACCTTTATATATGCATGCGTAATACTATGGATAAATGGAGAAAATCAATTCTTTATTTTTCTGTGTTTGACAGGAGTGCAGGAATGCGAGAATGGACAATTACAACTTTCCACCTAGTCCCTTTGTCATCAGATATGACGCTCTCCCAAATGAGCCAAGAAAAGGTACAGATGATTTGTTGGGCAAAGTTGTTTGTACCTCTCAAGAGCCGACCATGTTAGAGCAAGTCATTGAAACAGAGAGAGGAACAACTGTCAGCTTTTCAAGTTGTGAAAAGTTTAAACAGAGCAAGAACCAGACAGGAGTGTTTGTCTTTATTTGATCAAAGAATGAAGGAAGCAGATAAAACTCATGCTTTGGCAGGAAGTGTCAAATGTTTCAGTGGAACTTCTAAGTACTTTGTTAACTATGAAGTTTTACCCAAACCGTTCTAACATTTCTGCTTTATATTGGAAATAAATTAGTTTTCCTTTATTTAAGTATGGAAAGATGGCTTGTGTATGCGTACTTTTTTTGTGGTCTGTCTATGGACTTTATTATTTTTCAGTAAATAATTGGATTAGGATTTCATTTTTGTTGTCGTCGTTAGATAATTGTTGGTTATTTAAGAAACTTTAGTATGAATCTCAGAAGAAATGTTATTCCAAAGTTTCGTGAACATGTGTTGATAGACAATAAAGAAATTGTATGTGAAAAAAGAGGCCCTAATTTTCAGCCTTTTTGGCAGTTCCTTGTGTGAATCAGCAACAACTGGAGCACACAGTACGTGAAGCCAAGACTTGATATGGTTGGTACATTCAGTCTGACAGGGAGTATAATAAAAACTCTCCGTTTCACTTCAGTTAGCCAGGTGTCTTGTGTGTGTGTGTGTGGGGTGTGTGTGTGTGTGTGTGGTGTGATTTGATTCTTATGCATGGATGTTGAAATACTTTCTTGACAGATAATGAGCAGGGTTCTGGTCGGAAGTTCAAGTCACGGAAGAGAAAAGGATCACCATCACTGACGAAACAAGGGGAGAGTGTTGACAGCCCACCATCATCAAAAAGTAAGCGTAAAAAATGTTTGTTGCTCTACTGTCACTTGTTGCAAGATGTCTTTTCTTTTGATATGAGTGTTATTTGTCTGAGGATGGATCTGCTGCATACTACGGTGTACGTCCCAAGGACTGCATGCGAGAGCTGAACCAGGGAAGCTGAGAAAAAAAGGATGCTGTATATTCTGGAAAGGGAACTGTCCATTGTTTTCAGCAGATTCAGTTTTTTTATTTGTTCCCTATCACAGATCTTCACTGAAAAAAATATACTACTATGATGTGCTAAAAAAAAAAACAGCTGAAAAAGGTCAAGTTTTCTTCGTAAGGGGAGGGGTGGATATAGTTATAGTTAGAAAAAATGAAAAGAAAGTAAGATAGATAGATATGCATGTATATATATATATATATATTTCAAACATGCTTACAATTTATTGGATAGTATTAGATATAGAAGAAAGATGACAGTCAGGAAAAATGTGTAGGTACTTTACAGTTGCCATCATCATGATTATTAGATCACCAGTTCTGCTGATAAACTTTAGTCTAATTTGTGGAGTTTTCCTCCACCAGTGGTCACCTCATCTGCTGTCATGTGTTGGTGGTGCATGTGCTGGTGTTGGCAGATTCCCATGCCTCCATAGGCCATCCCCTAACCCCACACCCCCTTTTTCTTAGTATTTTGTTACCAGTTTGAATTTCAGCAACTGTTCATACTTTTCAAACCCTTGAAAGTTCCTGAACATTGTCACAGATTAATTCAGGTCCTGTTATCCAACAGACCGTACCATCTACTTTATTGCTGTTGTATTCAGACCTTTGACGTTATTACTGGATATATAATCTGTTCTTGTAAATTACTTCATCTTTATGTTCGTAGCACAGGTGACACTCCCAGAAAATTCCCTTATTAATCGTTACCTCAAGGGTTTCTGAATGATCAGAACTGATGGTACCGGGGGTGTTTCCTTCATCACAGTTAACTCGGCCATCTTGGTACAAGAGCTGCCCCTTGCAGCCAGTTTGGCGTATGTTTTCTGCATTCAGTTTGACTTTGTACAGTGTGTGATGCCAAATGAGGAATTTATAATAAATCCCCGTTTGACTAAACATACCATGTCAAATTCTCACATGTCCTTTCCAGTTTCTGTTGCTGTAGTCCACTTAGACATCTGGTTACTTTTGGCTGAAGTATGAAATAAAGAAAGGGAAATGGAAATAGTTCTACACTGTAATCATGGAAACGTTTGTGTCTTCATGCTACATTCATCACATACAAAACAAAACAAAAGAAATGGAAAAAAAATGTGAAGGCTGAATAGTGCTAGCAGACTGGCCATAGCTTGCAAAAAGAGAATAATTGCAAGTGTTATCCACACATGGTCCGTATCTAGTTAACTGTTTGAAACTTCATCTCGTACATGACATTTTAAACCAGTTTAAACAACGTTTGATCCCACTTCAGGAAAGAATTTTTTGTTCCTGTTTACACCAAAGTTTTCAGAGAGACGTTTATTTGATGTTCTGGTCAGTTTTGACCTAGACTATGTTTCAGTCGACTAGTTGGTGAGAAAACGAATCTGTATTTAATGAAGATAAAACCAAGTGAAGGGTTGTGGTCATTTGTGCACACAAGTGGCTTGTCAGATTTTGACAGTCATTTTTTCTTTAATTGATTTTGTTATTGGACACTGATGACTTTTGCAATCTAGTGATTTATGTGGAAAACAAACCAACATATGAAAATAGGAATAGCTCAAGCAACAGTATCCAAATTTGTCAGCTTTGAATTTATTCTTAACTTAATGTGCACCAGAGTTCATCACCTGAACTGTGAGATGATTTGCAAATTTTCTTCTATCTTATCTTCTATGCCACTTCATTGGATTACCATCATCCACAGTCACATCCTGGTTAGTCTTGTTCATCCCTGGCACCGGCAATCCACAACAGTCTGTGCCAAGTCAACATGAGGCAACCCGCTAGAGGAGACACTGCGCTCCTGCTGAGTCACTTTGATGGTGTTCAGTGGTGCCTGTTCTGATCCAGTGTATGCAGGACACTATCTGTCAAGCCCCCTACTGACAACAGTAATTGATTAGTCGCTGAGCCTCCATGAGTAAGCTCCCTCTAACAGAGGGTGTCACCAACACCATCCAACAGTAGTCTTCATGAACTGTTCAAGTGCTGGTGACCACCAAAGAGTAGACTTGAAGAGGAAAACAAAACTGAGGTCACCTTGAGAGCAGGGCATGAGGGCCACAAAATTTGAGCCTTCGTTGGAAAAGGATGAGGATGATGCAGATGATACTATAGAGTTCCATCCTGGTCTGACACTGTATGACAGGGGTGTATGCTATGTTTGCTTTCATGATTTATGCGGGCATCTACCATGCCTGAGAGAAATGGACACCTACAGTGTTGGTCTGGCAGTGTAAGAAACACAGAGATGCAGTCTTTCCTGTGGTGTCCTTGGGAAACTTAACTCTGAGTGGGAGCTGGTTAGAGCCAAAAAATCCCCCAAATAAATGGCTGTGATGAGAATCGAATTCTCAACCTCAAAGCTCAGAATCAGCCACTCAGAAGAACTGAGTCACAATGGCTGTTTAGATTAGCAGACAGTTACCTGGTCAATTAAAACTCTTTGGTAATTGAAAATGCTCGTTTTCTGTTTCTGTTAACCGATTTATTTTATTGTGATCTTATTGAAAGTAACTATATACACAAAGTCAGTTTATTTGACATTTATTTTGTTTAAATTATGCTGCATTATGATCTTTTTGGGTTTTTAAAATTTTGATTGGGTAACAGCCTTTCCAGAACACAACTCAAAAACACACATTGTTTTTTTTTGACAAGGTCAAATGAATATTTGTTGATAAATGATGAGTGAATTATATTTTAAAGAGAAATTCTTATTTTCAGCCATTTTTGGCTTTTCCTTGTATGTGAGCAGCAACTGTTGCAAACTACGTGAAGCAAAGAGTTAACACGGCAAGTATATTTAGCCAAACAGGAAGTATAATACAAACTCGCCATTTTGGATCCAGTTAGCCATTGCTCTGTTTTGGATTCTTATGCAGGGATGTTGAAATAATTCTTGTTTCAAATTATTGTGTGCTTACAGAACCATATAGACCAGGATCCAAAGACAAAGGGGCCAAACAAAAGGCAAAGAATTTCAAATCTGACCACCTTCACAGGGAACCCCTCAGCAGTCAGAAGGAAATAAGATGTACCCACGTGGGTCACAGAATTCCTTTAGCGACCCCGGCAGTCAGCAGTTCAGTGCTCAAACCTCCACGTTTTCCTCTCCATATGAACACACACCAAGTGGCAGCAACATGAACAGCTCACTTGAGAAAGGTGCACAGGAAGTTCATACCGCCAAAACATATCCATACCAGCAGGGTGGAACTCCAGGAACCTTTGGGCAGCCCATGTTGCCAAAGGATGACAGCAGGAATATAGACCATCAGAGTGAACAGAGGCGCATGGATAATTATTCCGACAGCCACAAGAAGAAGAATGCTCGTCGGCGTAAATACCGCAACAAAAAAAGACTTGAAAGGTCTTCTCGGACCAAAGATGGGGGCACCGTTGACAGCCTACCTTTATCAGAAAGTAAGTGTTGAAAAAGCTTGTTCTTTAACTATCAGTTGATTAACATGCGTTCACTTTTTATGTGAGCGTTCTGTTTCTGAGCACACTTAGTTTGTATATATGCAATTGCTTTATGTCAGGGAATTGCAGGTGAAAGTTGAAACAAGGCCTTCAGAATAAAGGATGTTGTGCCTCCCTGCAGTTAAGACTTACGTCAATCAGGAACTGCCAACTTTTTAGCAGATGGATTTGGTGCCTGTCACAGATTTTTTGCAAGGGGGAAAAAAGTTTGTGTTGGTAGTGTGCTGTAAAAAAAAAAAAAAAAAATTGATCAATATGTTCGCAAACATGGACTTGGGGGAAGAAAGGGGGCGTGGGGTTGTGGAAGTTAAATTCACGTTGGGTCAAATAAAAAGAAACAGAAATACTTATATGAGCATAATACATTGAATCAGCTGATTCAGTATTGCAGAAAGCATAGGTTGTCTGGAGAAATGTGTAGATGGTTCATAGTCAGCACCTTCTCAGTAGGTCACTATTTGTGTGTGTGGACACGAGTGTGGGGTTCGAGGAAACCATCTTCGCCAGTTGTCCCTTTACTTCCTGTGGTGTGTGTGTAGTGCTTGTGCAGGTATTGACACTGCTATTCTGTTGGCTTTTCTCGGTACCTGGCATCCCTGGTTAAATTGTTACAGTTAGGAACAATTTCAAACCTGCAACATTTTCTCAGAGTTAACTGACCAGACAAGTGCCAGGTAGGATAAAGATCGGTGACTAGACAGGTAGGTATTTCTGAACACTTGTTTTAGCAGGAAAATTGCTTTCACGCATGTGACAGTACCCAAGCATAGTTGTCAATTTATGCAAGTTTTGCTGTTCAGTAGAATACAGTTCCCACTTTTATCCTTTCTGCCATCCATATTCAGACTTTGTGAGCACCATGTGTATGCAGTTCCAGTTCTTGTAAATCATGTTATTTGATCGATACTTCAATCTGTGTATGCAGGTTCCTATTATTAAGGTTCTTCTTGAATAACTTTGTCATGAGGAAGTATTGATTCATTCTTTGCTCTTCTGCTGCAAGCACATTTTAATTTCTCATTCTTTGCTCTTCTGCGTAAGCACATTTTGATTTCTCATTCTTTGCTCTTATTTCCTAAGTAAGTACATTATAACTTCTCATATGACATAATAAAGCACTTTCGATTCTAAATTTAACTTCAAATGTTAACTCTTTATTTTTCAGAGCTGTTTACTATCAAATAGGTATTTTTAGTTCAGTGCAAGTGACGCATGATTGTGACATTTCATCAAATAGATTTCATTGACAGTTGTCAAGCACGCTGTTCAGAGCAAGTTACTTAGTTTTGAGTCGCAGGGGAGTTTACAGCTGCAGAGGCCAAACTGTGAATGCAGGTGAGGGAAAGGGGTGTTTTCTGCCGGCCGCTCCCCACCAGCCAGCTAACCGCACTGTATTCGGCCAACTGAATGTCATCTGTGCATAGCTGGTCTGGCAGCAATGTGTTCGGCAAGGTTGAGCGGCCATTACAAATGGGGCTATAGGTTTGATCATTAGTTATTGTCATGAAAAATGTAATATATCTGCGCTATCGAGATGACTGAATTGGCGAATTCCCAACAGTTCTTTTAATACCAAACTCGACTGGGTTTATTTTCCTGTAGATAACGTAGATGCGGCATGAAAGCTTGTACGCAAGTGGTCAGGCAATATTAGAACAATGACAACACACACAATATTGTGCAAAAATGACGTCATCACTTTCTGGGAAGTTAATTTTCCATAGTTAAGTAGTACACAAGTTTGATACATGCCTCTGCTCAGACTACAGCAACAAAAATATTGGATTACAAATGTGTAAATCCTTGTTTGTTTGCCCTTTCACTAAGTGTCTCATTCAGGACGGAAAAATAAAGCTGTGCAAGTTGTCAACAACTTGTTTATTCTGAAACAGTTAACATAGATTTTTGTAAAAGTTGATTTCTCCTGTGACTTTGGACATTCAAGTAGACTGAATAGTCTGCTCTGTAACCTCAAATTAGATAGTTCTCAGTGCCAGTGAAACCGCAGTGTGCTGTAATTTAGCAGTGGGGGAGGGTCTTCTTTTTTTTTTGTATGCGATTCAAAATGTAATTAGTTATTTTGTCGCACTGATGGTTAACACAAAATGTTAGGGCCCAAGTGCAGCCACATAGATGTGAACACTTGGAATTCTCACATTGTTGCATGATGGCTACCGACTCCACATAAAGGGCCAAAGTCACATAGATTTATCTACGTTGCAGACATCATGAATACAATGCGCTTGACATTGGGTTTTGTTACCTTACAGAAACAAAATAAAAAAGCAACAAAGTTTGGACATTTTCTAAGAGGGTGTATCTCAAGTAAGAGAACTGGATGAAAATTTTGGTAATTGAAAATGCAAAGTAAATGACGGTAAGATTCATAGAACAAGACTTTAAAAAGAAAGTGGACTTGGAGTGTGCACATGCAGTGACTGAAAAAAGTTGCTGCATGTCATCCACAAAAAAAGCTATTGACTTGCGAGACATATGACAAAAAACAAAGGTAAGTAATTTATGGCACTGGTAGGTTAATGGTACTGTCAGTGTTTTGAACTGATGAATAACCGAGGAGGATGGGACTTGTGATTGTTACTGAATTAAGCTGTTTATGATATGCAGGGATGTTGCTATGGTAATGTTTGTTTTGTTTTTAAGCTCTGGCAAAGATCTAGTTGGTAAGACTAAGAATGATTTGTACTTGGTGAGTTCTTTTGTGCTGCATCACTGCAGTTGGCTTGTGTGGCATGCATGTCTGTAGTTGAATTCTTGGGCAGGGATGTTGAAATGATTATTGTCTCAAAATATTGTTTGCTCACAGCCCCATTTCAATTGTTTGCTTACAGCTCCATTTCAGTTGAAGTCCACAGTTGGAATTACCCAGCACAAACATGAAGTGAAGAAATTCAAGTCGGATCACTGTCACATCAGTGCTTCTCAGCAATCGCATGAAAATCAGATATACCCATATGGATATCCAGAGTCTGTTGATCGAGGTCGGCAGTCAGCAATACTTCAATGCACAAACCGGTCCTCCTCAGCAGTCGCAGGAAAATCAAATATACCCATGTGGATGTCCAGAGTCTGTTGACGAGGTCGGCAGTCAGCAATACTTCAATGCGCAAACCTGTGCTCCTCAACAGTCACAGGAAAATCAAATATACCCATGTGGATATACAGAGTCTGTTGACGAGGTCGGCAGTCAGCGATACCTCAATGCACAAATCTATGCTCCTCAACAGTCACAGGGAAATCAGATGTACCAATGTGGATGCCCAAGTTCTGTTAGTCAGCTCGGCAGTCAGCAATACTTAAATGCACAAACTTCCACACATTTCACTCCACCTCAGCATACACTGTCGAATGATAGCTATATGAACAGATCTCAAAAGAAAGGCAGACAGAGGTATATGAACACATCTCAAAAGAAAGGCAGACAGAGATATATGAACACATCTCAAAAGAAAGGCAGACAGAGATATATGAACACATCTCAAAAGAAAGGCAGACAGACAGGTCATATCACCTATAAGTCACAAGGCCTGCAAAGTGGAGCTTCAGGAAGGCAGGTGTACACCAGAGCTTTTTTGCTAAGCGTGTTGCCAGAAGACAAGATTCCAAACACATTACTCGAGAGTGAAGAATGGGGCAGGTACAGCCATTTTAATGGGCAAGGACAGAGGAAATCTCATTGGCATTGGAAATCTCGCAATAGAGTCAGATCTTCAAAGACCAGGGGCGTGGGCAATGTTGATAGCCTACCGCCATCAGAAAGTAAGTGTTATAAATGCTAGTTCATGAACAGCTAGTTGTCATGATGTTCTTTTTTCTTTTCTTTTGAGACTTCTGTGTCTAGGGATGTGGAGGTTCAATTCAGTACGCAGTAAACACCCACAAAGGGCAAGTTCGAGTTGAAGGACTTTAGAAATGAATGCTGTGCACTAGAATGCCAAGATCTTTGTGAATAGGGACTTTCCATTATTCAGCTTTTTTTTTTTAATCCCTATCAAACTTTCACTGAAATAAAGGATCTTCCCATGTTTTTTTGTTTTTTTTTGGCGTACTCCAAAAAAAAACCCCCAAAAAAAACAAGAAAACCCACATACAGATACTTCTGGGAGTGGAAACATTAGGAGATGGGGTTAAATTTACATTTGGATGAAAGAATAAGAAGTAGAAACACATTTTCAGTCAATTGTATTCATAGTATAGAAACAAAGATTGTGAAGGAAAGTGGGTAAACACTTCACGGTCACCATGTGAAGATGTGTCCTCACTTTTGCTTGTTGATTTCAGCTGGGTTCATGGAAATCCCTGTTCACAGTGGTCACCTTATCTGCTGTAGTGTGTGTGGTGCTTGTGCTGGATATGGCTTTTATTTTCTGTTAGTTTTTCTCTGAACTTGATGTTCCAGGTTAAACACTACGCCAAGCATTTCAAAACTTGTGAATGTTACTGAGCGCTCTTACTACTACATGTAAGTCTTACTGTTTAGTACCAGCCACCATGGCGAAGTGGTTAGCGTCACGGACACCTGGCTGGAAGGTCGTGGGTTCGAATGCCATCAGAGTCATGTGGGTTTTTCTGCCCTGAACGGCTGCTACCCAGAGTTGAGTTTGCTGCGGACTTGGTTGGGAAGTCTGGGACCACACAGTCGAGTTTCATCCACTTAATGGATGCGTTTTTGAGAGTGTTGCTCAAATTTCCTGACCAACGCTGCAGGTGCCTGTATCTCTCGGGTCTGGTTGACACCGGGATATATTATGAAAGGAAGCGTAGAGTACAGCCCTGTCATGTAGTCTCAGACCGAAATGGAAATCCGTAACATCATCTTAATCATCCTCATTCTCGATCAGCATTAAAAAAAAATGTCTCATTCCGTCGCCCTTCATGCCCTGCTCTCATGGTGACCTCAATTTCAATGTCCTCTCCACGTCTGTGGCCTTGGTTTGGTTCCGTCGGGGTTGCCGGTATCGGCAAGTCCCTTGGGGGGCTGTTGTTGGACGGCTGTGGTGGCGCCCTCCGGAGGGAGAGCTCACTCACATCGGCTCCGCGACTAAGCAATTATTGTCGTCAGTAGGGGGCTTAGTAGGTGGTGTCCTGCGTATGTTAGATCAGAACAGGCGCCACTGAACACCACCGAGGTGACTCGGCAGCAGTGCAGTGTCTCCTCCGGTGGGTTGCCTCTTAGCGACTTCACATTGACTGCTCCCTGTGGATTGCCGGTGCCGGGGCTGCAGACGGGCTGACTGGGCTGTGGCTGTGGACGGGATGTTGGAATGAGCGCCGTGGGTGCACTGCCTCTGAGGTGGCGCAGAGACTGGGACAGCAAAAAAAAAAAAAAAAAAAAAAAAAGTCTTACTGTTTAGTGGATCACAGAATCCACTTCTGCTCTGTGCTGCATTCAAACTTTATGTGACAACTGTTGTGTGTTCAGTTCCTGTTCTTGTGTATGCAATTCATTTTATCTTAATTAGAGATACTTCACTTTGTACATTTGTATGTGGAGGCAGGTTTTATTACGGATTAATGTAGCACACAAATAGCTTTGTCATGAGGAATTACGTATAAAATTTGGAGTCGTCTTTTCATAATTTGAAGAGAACGATGTTGGTATCAAGAAAACTGTATAGGTCTTCCTGTATGGAATTTTTTTTCCGTCAGCAACATATTTCAGGGCATAAAGTGTTCAGGGATTAAAGTGAGCATAGGTGCATACAGCAAGTGGATTCCTGTCTCTGATTTTGACTTTTTATTCTTTATTTTGTCGAGGTGTGCATTGAGCTCAGATCAGTCCTGTCCAACAAGTTGATCAAGCTCCCATAAGCCTGTAGAACATGAAGTGGGTAACATCAGAAATGTTCCATAGCTTTTAGTTTAGCCATAACATCAGAAATGTTCCATAGCTTTTAGTTTAGCCATGATGAACAGGACCGCAGGCTTTAAATTGTCTATTCAGCTGCAAAACTGAGACCATTGATATTGACAATTTCAGCTGTCCACAGTATTGAACATACACCATGTAATTCTAATATTCACATTTGAATTTGCAAATTGTTTTACAGTGCTAGGTTTGCAACTGTTGCAATTTAAACACGACTTACAAATGCATCTCTTTGTGATAAAAGTTGACAGGCAAATCTTAAGCTTCGTTTTATTGTTTGCGTCAAATAATTCCTATTTATATACAGCAAAGACCTTCCCTGTTTCCAGACTTCCTCTTCTTGACTGCTTTTGTCTCTATGTGACTCGTATTCCGAATGACACCCTTCCACCGCACACCTTACACTCCCATCCCCACCACTGAAAGACATATTAATGAGGATTGTCGAGTTTTTACTAGAAAACTTTCACTGCATCAAACCATTGCGTTATTTCAACTCTGTGTTACAGCATTGAGCGATCAGAGAACAGATGACAAACCAAGGGAGAAGTCTGACCAAGACCAGATGGAGGGCTGGAAGAAGCCAAGAAAACAGAAGAGAAAGACCAAAGGTGAAAGTAGCCACCAGCATCGTGCCTTTAAGCCACATGACAGTGATAGACAAAAGGCCAAAAAACAATGGAAACAGAAGCAGAGGAAGGAATCCAAAGCATCAGTGTCTCAGTCCAGCGCTTCAGCCAAAGGGATGGAGTCCTTGACGATCACCTGTAGAAATGGCTTCCGGACAACTGTCAAAACCATGAACTTTAACCGTGACTGTCATAATGCACTTCACTGATGCACAGCATCAGTGAGACCTGTCGCTAGATTGTGGCAGTGATTGACTGCACCATTGCAGGAAAATTTCTGTGATGTTCCTATCCAACCTGGGGCTATGTTCATGCCCCTTGTTTAGTTCAGTTCTGAAGCTCAGAAACAAAAGTATGGGTGTGTGTCTCTCTCGTGTCTCTAGAGGGTAATATCTTAATTTGTTGAAGGATATATTTGTCATTATAAGCAGGGGGAAAATGTTTCCTACATTACCCCTTGTAAATTTCTCTAGAGCCAGGGGGCTCATTTACAATTTTAATTTGGATACATTTTCCACATTGTCAGTGGGGGAAATTCGTTCTGTTTAGTGGATTTAACACGGTCAGGAGAGCTCGTTTAGTACACATTCAGTTTTCCATAGAAAACCCAAGTTTCCCCTCCATGCTGCATAATGCTACCTGTTGGTTTGCAGACAAGCAAGATTAATTGAAGAAAAAGACCATAACTCACCCTGTCCTCCACAGACAAAGAGAAAAATTCATGACTGGTACAGAGATGAAATATATTTAACCTTTTACACATTTATTACTCAAAAATCATCTGAAAAACAATTGTGGCAAGAATCCTATGAACAGGTACTGTTTGTGGCCATTCAGATGCTAAGTACCATAAAAACTCATCTGAAAAATATTTGTGACAAGAGCCTACAAATCCGCTTGCTCCAACCTCTTTAGGAGAGACTTGAGAATTTTGGCTCGGAACCCAGATTCCCCCAAGCTGCTGGCCAGACCGACATGCTTCTCAGCCTTGTAGATGTGAGCTTGCTCCATTCTGCTTTAGTTCAATTAGAATCATCTCTTTTGATGAATCCAAATGGAGAACATCAGGCCTCGTGTCATTCTTCTCTGGACAGCTTTCCCATTCTGGAAGGTTTGCTGTGCACTCCCAGTCATCCTTTTCATCCAGTAAATCCTGTTTCTATGCTCTTGGTATTACAGCCGTTCCAGACCATGATTTGTGCTTCCTGCCATGTTGAACATAATTGCTGGAGTCTTTAGTTGTATAGTGTTTCCTCTAGAAGTGCTAATGATACATGCAATCTCCTGAAACACTTGGTTGTGCCACAGTGTGAATCTTCTCTGAGTGAGCACTGCTTGGCATGAACTCGGAATATGTTCCAGTTTGTGTGCCGTGACAGAGTGGACATGCATTTGATCACCTCCCGGCTCCAGGTTTGAAATCAAGGGTAGGAGATCATGTACCAATGTGAGAATAAAGCCGGCAAGAGTGCGCAAGTCATTCCAGCAAGTCATTCCAGCTGAGAGTTGTTTGCAGTATATTTTCCTCGGGAAGTCCACTGCCCCTGTTGGGCTTGCTGGACTGGATTCTCTGTTTTCTGTGTAGCATGTCATAAATTCTTGCATTTAGAAAGAGGCTTTTATTTTGTTTTCATAGTTGTAGAAGATGGGTTTGGAAGGCAATTCATTGGCACTTTCAGATGCAACATTATAACAACAAAAAGATCCATGCACACAGAGAGAGATAACATTGGCTGTAAACATATGCTCAGAATGAGATTTCGTTATTGTACCTCAACTGCTGGAGCGCAAGTTTATTTTCTTAAATGAACTGCTGGCACCCTAAGTTTTTTGTTTTTTTTAATGGACACATTTCTACTGGTGTGCCTCGTTTCTGTCAATTATACGTTGACTTGGTTGAATAAAGCCATTTGATTTGTGAGTGTTTGACTGGAGCAGTATGGATGAAGGTTTCAGGATTGAAAGACAAAAATTGAAATAACTTTGAAATAATCCTTATACCAAATAAACCTTATACCACCAATCTGATCTGACCATTCAACTGTTCTTTCCCTCATGATTATGCCAGAGTTTTCTTCTGAAGCCACAGTTCCACAGAGGTGATGGAAAAGCGAAAAATTAAGATACAAAAATACAGTTATTTGCCTCTTGCGTCCAAAGATAAAATCATTGTGTAAATCCAGACAGGAGGATCATGCAAATTTTTTACTATAGAACTTTTTGAAGATGATTTTCACACCAAAATGGGTCAGGCATAGCTAAAAGTTCAGCAGCCATTAAAAGAAGAAAGTAACCATGAATTGCAAGCACCCAATCAATGAATGCGAGGCTCGGAGGGAGATTTTTACTCAGCAGTACATCCTGGTTTAGTGTCTGGCTGTGAAATGAAAGGAAGCAGCTAAGGCTACACACTGGGGAGAGGGTGGGGCGGGGGAAATCATGTGTGTGTGTGGAAGTACAAGACACTTCCCATGGCATCTTGACATTAAGCACAAAAATTGGCCAGAGCTAGCAAACTGCTGTAGTTTGCAGAGTCTGACTTGGGTATAGTGGACGAAACCAAACCACAGGTTTCACTGACAAAACTGTTCTTTGAATGGTGCAAATATAAATACACCTTTACTAAGATTGTCTTTTCAAATCATCTTGTAACTGGGCAATTATTGAACTACAACCCACTACCATGGCAAAGGGATAAAAAGCACTTGCCTGATAATAATCCATGATGTTGCTCACTGCAATACAGTCAACCAAATATTGTGTCCACAAACACTCCTACCTTGTCGGAGCACAGCTTAACCCGTTCGCTGCTTGAAAATGTTACAAACAAAGGCTTTCCCAGTGCCAGGGAAATCTAATGATTTGGGGGTAATAATTAACAAAAAATTCTAGCTCAGAAACTACAAAAGATATAACAATGAAATATATATGATTTTTGAAGGAAATTGAATGAAGATTTTGAATCTGGGCTTCTTTTGTTTTAATTTTGATAATAAAAAAGTATTTAGGCAATTAGATTTGGATAGATTTTTTTGCACGATCAAAAGCATATGTATTTACCACTACATCTTCACATCCAAACAAGAACACAAAGCAAAAAAGTTGAAAATAAAGTTTGTATTGTCACACTACACCTGTAAATGAAAGTAAAACAGTTTAGAAGTCTATCAAGACGCTCACACTCTATGCAGACAGGTCAGTCCACGACCACGCCCCCCTCTCCCCACCACGCCCCCTTGCTGGACTTCAACCCTCTCTTTCACTGCTCCTCTTCCCCTACCTTTCCCTCTGCCCCGTGCCACGCCGCGAGCAGGCCGCGCTCCCCTCTTGCGCTGACTATCACGTCACTGACCACTGGCACGCAGTGCAGAGTATACACTAGGCGAGCTCGTTCGACGCTGGCAAACCAGTCAGCTGAACACACACTGAGGTCACACAGTACGACACAATAACTGACGAATACGGTCGGCAATTCCATCACTATCATCATCTCACCTTCATGCTCGAGTGAGTCGTTGAATAAAAGATTATTGTCTTTGTCAAAAATCATTAGCAGAGCCTGCTCAGCTGTGTAAATAAGTTGATTTGGTCGCTGCGCTTGTCGAAGGTTGTGCCGCCATCTTTGCAAGCGAGACGAAGTGCTGGCTGGTCATCCAGTCAGTGATGAGAATAAATGGGCTTTCCCCTCACGTGTGGTCATTTACATATCATTTTAATACTACAGACATATAAGGCTTACTACGCACACTCTATTTAAGTCCGTTGATAGAAATAGTAACGAATGAAAATTCAAGAAAAATGCATGACGTCAGTGGACGGCCCATAGGCACTGGGAAAGCATTTTTAATGCGGCGTCAGCTGACGGCTAAAAGGCACTCTACGGGTTAAAGAAGAATAAAGGAGAGAAAAAAAAGAGGAAGAAAGGCAACACGGATGAAGTTCCATGAAAATAATTTATTTACAAAAGAACAGCACACACTGTATCAATAAGCCTCTTAATAAAAGAGGACCATGATTATTATCCATGTTATGCTTTTCTGTACAATCAAATTCAGATGTGAAAGCAAATTTTCCTGACATTTGCACACCCAACATTTGTTGATAGTAGTAGTGACTCAAGTTTTCTGCAGGTATTTAACAACTGTCGCATATGCCCAACAAAAATGCTACACAACTAATAATGCTGGCATTGATCTAACAATCACCAGGTACAAAAAACATGTTCATCATTTTCTGACTCGTCCACAACATAAATAAGTTGATTTCATTTAGATGTATCGATTCACATCAGCTTGTATAAAAGGTATAGAATTCTAATCACTGAACATTGTAAAAGTTTAAAGCATGCAACACTGAGTGTTCCAACAACATTCATTAAATCAAATTACTTCAAATACACAGCAGAGGCCAGAAACATAACCAAGAACAGTTCAGATTTCCATTTCTCAAACATACGTCTATGATCAAACCTGGCATGTAAGTAAGCCACTCTGCACACACTAGATCCTGACAGCATTCCAGTCTTAAGTCACATTTAGTTTTTATGCCAGAATTGGTACAGCATTCTGACATTGTCACCAGGAATGGCAAGGCAAACAGCTAAAAAAACGCCCAAGAAATGACACCATAACACTTCAATTGAGCAACTGAAGTGGTTGGTTCTCTCATTTTCCATCCTCTCCCCCTAATAGAAGTCCTCCTCCTCCTCAGGTTTGCTATGTGATGCCTGCTGGTTTTGTATCTGCTGCTGACTTCTGTACATACCAGCTACCTGAAACAGTGAAATAGCAGATAGCAATTGTTATTACCAGTCCATCTGCTGAAAATAGTGCGGAGTAGCAGTGTCTCCAGCACGACTGAAATGTCATCTTCTAAGCTACGAGGGGATGGGAAGACCTGAGCAGTGGTGTCAGAATGTTCATAATGAAGCTCTAGACAAATTTGAAACAGGGAGAGGGGTGGGTGGGGGTGGAAAGAAACAAAGAAAATGGAAGATGCTTTTGAAGTGATGTAAATAATTGAGAAAAAGTTCTGTAAGCTCTAAGAGAACAATTCTTGTTCCCACATTCACAAAATATGGACAGAGTGAGGGGGGGGAGGGAAGTGTGTGTATTTTTAATAAGTTTCAAAAGTGAAAGTGTTTTAAAAACTCCCAAGATGACTGGGGGGAGGGGGGGGGGGGGGGGTTGGGAAGTGTGTGTGTTTCAATAAGCTTCAGAAGTGAAAGTTTTAAAAACTCCCAAGATGACTGGGAGGGAGGGGGGGGGGGGGGGAGTTGCGAAGTGTGTGGTTTTTATTAAGTTTCAGAAGTGAAAGTGTTTTAAAAACTCCCAAGATGAAGTACATATACCCTACTATCCGTCCCAGCCAGTTACCTCTAATGATCAATAATGCCAATCAATATTAATCTTTTCCATACTTCCTAGGTCATACATGATTCAGAAAGACAACAAAAGCAAGACACCTCTTAAACTATTCAAAACATTCCTACAAAAATGCATGTCTAAAACAAAACAACAAAAAGCATAACAACAACAAAATCAAAACAACTAATTTTTCACTTGTACCAAAGTCAAACTACTGGCCTCTGATGACCCTGATCCTACAGGATCAATAACCTTATAATCTCTATCAGATGTCATATTTGACTTTGCACATGCCAAACACAGAGTCTCGCACATCTCACAGGGGCTTCGCTGGCTCCTCTGCTGAGAATGAGGGTTTTCTTCTAAGACCCATGATCTTTAAAAACAAAGCTTCTGTGTAATATATGGGCTGTGAGAGCTCCATATCGTCCACAGCGAATAGTTACAAGCGACTTCCATTGCAGGTTGATAAAATGCTCATGTTTAAGAATGACACAGGTGCTTGAAAAAAAAAAAACATGTACAGAGGGAAGACTATGAAAGATTCTGTAACCGTTTGACACTAAATGCACCATCTGCCATAACCAGTGAACTACCAATTCATTTTTATCTACCCATCAAAGGTGACCCTACTTTTGATCCAACAATGCACATTGATCTATCTGCTCCTGTGCTAACAGGCTGCCTGTGTACTAACCTTGTATCAAGTGTGCCAATGAGTGAAATGTGTAGAAAACAGTCCAGTTCACGTTATTTTGGACAACTCGGCAGCCAAAGCACCTCTGAATTGATTACCACAGCTCAGAAAAACTATCCTGTCTTATAATGTTTAAAATCGATAGTCAGATCTTGGAGATCCAAGCAGCAGCTGGCTTCAACATAACGCATCAAGTCAAGATTTCCCCAGTGAAGGAGAGAGATTACAATGGTCAGTTGTAAACATCAATTATACAGACAACTGCACATAAAATTATCCACTACTACTTCACTTTCACACAGAGGTAAGTTCATTCTGGACACACAAAGAGTTTTGAGGTTGACAAGTTCTAGAACAGCAAGCCTGTTTCATTAGCATGTCTGATGCTCTAAACAGTGTTTTTTCCCTCAGATTTCATAAGCTCATCTGATGCTATAGAAAAAAGGCTTATTTAGTTAAGATGTGAAATAAGCATCCAACATTTATTATTTTATTTTACATACCTGTGATGCATTTGTTGCCTCTTCTGGTTTCTTGTCATCACGGATACGAAGGAACCTTGGGAATCTGAGAGAGATCCCCTTCTCTGGATCAACCTGGAACAAATTTTCACAAGAAAAAAAAATTCTGATTGTAATCATTTGATTTTTTTCCAAATGGGACACATCAGTTATATTGCTTGGTCTCAAATTTCAATGTAACAACATAAATAAATAACAGCTAAACCAAAAATATCAGCTGAACATTTCATATTGCACCAATTTGCAGAAAAGATTTGATCAAAATTTAATCATCAGCCGCTCGCATCCTGTTTAATTCACCTAATTTCTCCAGTGAATAATGGAACAGTGTTAACAACATAATTAGTGGCCGACATACCAGTCCTATGGCCGCCTTGTGTGTAGGGGAGATGGACAGGTCAGCCACCTTGATCTCCCACACCTGCACAGCATCAAACCAGTGGTCCGGTTCCACTGCAGTGTCCCAACAGTAGTACGGCTTAGGCTGTGCCAGCACATGAGCTTTGAAAAACTCTGAGTGCTTCTCCAGGTCTTCATCTTTGAATCCAGTGCCAATCTGAAGATCATAAATTGGAAAAAAATGGGTATCAAATATCAAGGGACATGCAGAGAGACAAAGAAAAAAGACTATAATTATTTTATTCACCAAAAAATATAAACAGACTCCATAACAACTGTGCTACAACAAAAATAGGAAAAGGAAATCAACTTATAAAGAGATTAGAAATTAAAGATGCCAAACAAATCAACTGTCAACAAACAAGAAAATGGAGATTATCATCATCAACTGTCAAGGAATATAAAAAATTACCATGACCCTTCCACACCAAATTTTTGAGCAAATATTCTGCAATATATTCCATTATCACTGTGCCACAAGGTAATGACCATTTATGATTAAATTATTTTGTGTGCATTTAAATGCAAGACTGAAAGTATGTTTTGGGGTGGAGGGAAGCTTAAAGACTTACTTTGCAGATAGACTGGAACTCTTCATTGTCTTCATCGTAGCAAGCCAGAAGAAAACCGCCATATTTGCCCGTACGTTTCCCAGTGCCTAGGTACCCACCAATGACCACAACATCCAGCGTGTCGCCCACTCCGTCCACATAATCTTTCTTCAGCTGGAAGAAGAAAAGTGGCGAACAATCACACAGACCATCATACTTTCATTTTATTTCATCATGCCGATTAAGATAAGTTCATACATAGTTTATCAAGACGGTACTTCAGTTCATACATATACAATCATTTGGTCTTGTTTACAGACAGGAAAATCAAAAACCATTTGTTAACTCTTAATGACATATGACACGGACAGTTAATTATTCATTAATTTCTTTTTTTTTTTGCAATATATATATATAAATCTTTGCCCTATGCGACGGATTACCTTATGACTATAAAACTAGTGTTAAAAAATTAAAGTACTTAATTCCAGACATATCAATGTATCTGTCTGTTCACCATTTTCAGTGCCAGATGCACACTCACTCACCTTCAGCCAGTTATGGGATCGCTTGGCAATCTCATAGGTTGCATCCACATCCAGTGTTTTGACCATCAGTCCCTCACAGTTCCCTGGAATCAACCAACACTGCTCTCTGTTACTCATCGTATCTCACCTTGACTGAACACCTGGAAAATGGTAAAGGAGTAGGGCTAACCGCCTGGAAAATTGGGGAAAGAAAAAAAAAACATTTCATCTGAGCTGTGAATATCTATACTTGTATATATTTATGAATTTATACCTATGGCATGAATGAGAGTCATTCAGTAAAACAGTCCCCCTCCTTCTCCATGTCATCCCCACACAGCATGCACACAAGCTAAGAGAGTTACAGTGCTTACAAATCTCTTCATAGGAAGCTGTTCACATTCAACAAAGCCATGCCCATATGGCTTGGATTTGGTAACGGAGTGGGGGTTCTGTTTCTTATATTGATGTGATCACATTTCTAAAAAAGCATGTTTGTGCACTTTTACTGCAGATGTAAAACAAAATGGGGGCTTATTACTTTTTTGTGTGTGTGTGCTAAATCTGTGTAACCCATGAGAGACTTTTGGTAGGTCCTTATCATCCATTTTTCAGTACAATATAAAATGTTCACACCCATCCATGTTACATAGCTTTCAGTGAACTAAGTTTAAACTGACACACACATATACACATGCACTCATACATACATTATGTCATGTAGAGACATCCATTAAGGATACACAAAGTCATCAAAGATTGGCTAGCTGTTCTCTGTTCCCAAATGTTATAAACTCAGGCTTGAACAATCTTAACATTTAGACAAAAATGTCTTATTCACCTTGTACACAATATTCACACCCCAAAATCCCCCAAACCAAAACCAATACACACACACACACACACAACACACACACACACACACACACAAGGACAATGTAATAAACCATCATGATGCTAAAACTGGACCAAGACGATCAGTTTTCTCACAGTGATCACAGTCACCAGCATGTACAATTTCTGAAGTTTTCCATGTTTCAGTACATACTCCAGTGCTCCAAACTTTCACTACGTGTGCATTTATTTTTATCTCCCCTTCTTCCTGTGATGTGAAAATGAGCCAGTATATCTCTGAGCTTAACAGAGAACTGCTAGGTAAAAATGGTGATGTTCTGAGACGATGCAAACATGCTGCTTAAGAAACATACTTCACCTTTAATGGACTCTTCCAAAAACTCTTCAATCTCCTCAGTATTGGAAGAGATCATGGACTTGGCAAACACAAACTCTCCTTCTACCTCGGTGAAGTGATCTCGCAACAGCTGCCGTCTGGTGCGAAAAGGTTTCTGCACCAGTGACTCTCCATTCAGGTACAGCAGATCAAAGGCGTAGACACAGACCTTGACCTTGATCTGACTCTCATCAGCATCCTGGAGGAAACACACATGCAGGTGAAGGTTTGTTCTTGGTCGTTGGCTGCACATTATGATGATTTGTCCTTATAACGTCCACATCATCTCATGACCAGCTGAATGTAAGGTACTGAGACAGACACTAACTTCTCATGAGCACTAGTGCTGAAGATGCCGTCACAGAGTCTGTCCCATCATTTCAGAGTTTAGTGCCTGGAGGTGATCATCTCCTTTCCAGTATCATGATGCATACTAAGTATAGTTGCGTATTCTGTTTTCCCACAGAACATTACCACGCATTTCAGTATTTTTTAATATGTGCATTTGCTCTTCAGTGTGCACTTGAGCAGCCTCACATCTACTGAACTGAGATATCAAGGGGGAAAAAAATGCTGTATTTCACACATCAGCTGCTGCTAGGCTTGAATCTACAGCTCTAAAACCAGTCTAGTGTCCTCATACCTGTCATGTCATATGGCAAAAAGCATGAATCAACTGGACTAAATGAAAAAATCTCACACTGAAGGCACTGAATGAAGGTAAAAAACCAGTACACACCCATACCCAAGTCTTCATTGTTATCACATTCATGGGAACAGACTCCATTCTTCAGAGGGCAACTCATCAAATTGGATCTACAACGTAACAATTATGGTCAGTTGTACCATAGCTTAATTGTGTTTTGCATAGAGTAATTAGGAACACAACCAAGACTCCTCTATGGGCACCTCACGGCAAACCAACTGAGAGCTTTTTGAGGACTACTGGTGCAAAGACTGTTATAGGACAAGGGTGGTTATGCTTGAAGGGGGGTGACATTGAAGTATTGCCATTGAGAGGACACCGAGAGAGAATTGAAAGAAAGATAATCACATGAATAAATAAATCTGTGTGTGTGTGTGTGTGTGATACAGTCTATGCATGTAAAAACAACTGAACACTCAGACCTGATGTCATACAAAGTTCTTTGATCTACACACACAGATACACACAAAATGTTTGCCACTGAATGATTCCATTCTTCCAAATTTTCACAAGAGAACAATTACCACAAGCATTCCAAATTCGCAAGAGAACAATATCAACAAAGCCATACAGCTACTGACCTCCATCACTAACATGCTGAAGACCTCCATGACTAAAGTGAAAGCAATACAGTGTAAGAACTAAAAAAAACAAGACGCAAAGCATATAAACGTACTCCCAGTTTATTCTGAATACACGTCAGATATTCCATAAAGAGGAAAAACCGTCTTGGGCTGGTGTAAGCGTTAGTAATGGCTATTCTGGTAAACATTGGCCATAATCTGTGACCTATAATGAACATACTTACAAATTTTCAGAAAGATCGGCCAAGTACTTTCTGAGATTTTCCAAAAAGAAGAAAACCATTATGGGCCATTAGTAACGCTATAACGGTAAACTTAAACATCGGGCATCATTCGTGACCCATAATGAACATACCTACAAATTTTCAAAAATCAGCCAAGTACTTTCTGAGATATTCCATAAAAAAGAAAAACATTAGGGCCATTATAGCCATTAGTAACGCTATAACGGTAAACTAAAACACTGGGTATCATCAGTGACCCATAATGAACATACCTACAAATTTTCAAAAGATCGGCCAAGTACTTTCTGAGATATTCCATAAAGAAGAAAAAACGTTAGGGCCTTATAGCCATTAGTAACGCTATAAGGTAAACCAAAACATCGGGCATCATCCGTGACCCATAATGAACATACCTACAAATTTTCAGAAAGATCGGCCAAGTACTTTCTGAGACATTCCATAAAAAAGAAAAACCGTTATGGGCCGTTGTAGCCGTTAGTAACGGCTATAATGGTGAACTAAAACGTCGGGCATCATCCGTCGCCCATAATGAACATACCTACAAATTTTCACAAAGATCGGCCAAGCACTTTCTGAAATATCCCATAAAGAAGAAAAACCGTTATGGGCAGTTATAGCCATTAGTAATGGCTATAACGGTAAACTAAAACATCAGGTATCATCCGTGACCCATAATGAACATACCTACAAATTTTCAGAAAGGTCAACAAAGTACTTTCTAAGATATTCCATAAAGAAGAAAAACCGTTATGGGCCGTTACAGCCGTTAGTAATGGCTGCAATGATAAACTAAAACATCGGGCATCACCAATGACCCATAATGAACATACCTGCTAATTTTCACAAAGATCGGCCAAGTGCTGAGATATTCCACGAAGAAGAAAAACCGTTACAGCTGTTAGTAACGGCTATAACGGTAAACTAAAACATCAGGCATTATTCTTGATCCATAATGAACATACCTACAAATTTTCAGAAAGATCAGCCCAGTACTTTCTGAGATATTCCATAAAGAAGAAAAACCGTTACAGGCCATTACAAACGGCTATAATGGTAAACTAAAACATCAGGCATCATTCGTGACCCATAATGAACACACCTGCTACTTTTCACAAAGATCGGCCAAGTACTTTCTGAGATATTCCATAAAGAAGAAAAACCGTTACAGCCGTTAGTAACAGCTATAATGGTAAACTAAAACATCGAGCATCATCCGTGACCCATAATGAACATACCTACCAATTTTCAGAAAGGCCCAGTAGTTTTGTCTGGAGCGAGTGGAACACATTCCGACCACGGACGGACAGACACACACACACAGCATTTCTTCATTCCCATTCTAAAGTACTCCCTGTTCTATAAGAACTGGGAGTACAAAAAGTCACTTCAGCCAAATGGTGTTGTGATCGACATTCATATTCCATGCAGGATTTTTATCCCCTCTTTTTTAAAAGTGAAGGAGTTGGGAGGATGCCTTGCTATATAAGCCAGCCAATAAAAGAGAAACAGATGTCTGCATAGCCCACCTTCCTCTTGCGGGTGCTGAGCACCTGGAAGGGCAAGATCTGCTGCTTGTCACTGTCCCAGGCCACAGCCTCAGCGTCAATGACACAGGACTTCACCTCACTGCCCAGCGCTTTGGGCATGCGGCGGATGATGTCAGGGTATTTGGTTGTGTTGTCCTCAGAGTTGCGACTGTAGATATGAATCTTTCCATCCTCCAACACATGAATCTGCCAAAACGTAACACAATGCCTTGGAGTTCAAGGTTCATGAAAATACTATGGTCAGTTTTAAGGTTCATGAAAATACTATGTTCAGTTTCAAGGTTCATGAAAATACTATGTTCAATTTCAAGGTTCACGAAAATACTATGTTCAATTTCAAAGTTCGTGAAAATACTTTGTTCCATTTCAAGGTTCACGAAAATTCTGTTTAATCTCCGCTGTATATGGCGCTACAAAATCAATGAACAAATTGTATTTTTCACATTGAATTGAAAAGAAAATATAACAACAGCACTTATATACATCAACAGAAAATATTTTTCAACCAAGCACATTAAAATCAAACCGCAGAATATGGAGAGAAGCGTACTTATTTTTGTTCTTTTTCTTTCTGTAAGGTGAAAACAATCAACATTCATCCATTCACACATCTCTTCTCTATTGCAAATGTTAACTGTATCAGGTATTTCAAGTAAATATCGATCAATATTCATCCATTCACACTACTTGGTTCCATTGCAAATGTTAACTGTATCAGCTAATATCAAGAATCATAGCACATTACCACTAAAAACAAGTTTACACTTAACGATCTTGTAATCTGAAAAACCCTATTTGTCAGCAAATTCTTTACCTGTGCTCTCTCTCCATCATACTTGTATTCACAGGTGAAGTCCATGTTTTCAAAGCGCCGCAACACTTCACTGACTCCCTTGGTTGGGTGAGCCAGCATGGGCTTCAGAGGAATACCTGTAGCACAACCACCACCACTGCAGGTATTTTCTGAACCAAACGAAACTTGCGTGTCTGAAATCCTCACATACTTCATCACAATCAACAGGTTTAGATTTCTAAAACAAACAAACAAAAAAAGCAACGACAACAACCACAACCAAACAAAAAAGTCAGGAACTTGGGCATCACTGTAGGCGTTGCTAGAAACCAGCCAAGTGAGTTGGCAATCTCCAAAGAACAGAAGAAAAACACCGGGGGTTCTGAGGGTCATAGATCAATGCACTGAGCAGGGTCAGGAGACAGCACACGTGAAGCTTTTTCTCAATTTAAATAGTGTCCTTTCCCCAGTTTCAGGAACATCAATGGCCCAAACCAAACTAAAGTTTAAATAAGAAAACAATGTTGCCGAAATAACAATCTGATGAATGAAAGGAAATCTGAAATAAGTCAGGGAACAGTAAACAGTAAATAACGAACAAGTAGGGTAACTCTAGCTCCCATGATAAGTTTACTTGTTTGTTTTTTTGCTGTCCCATCTTAACGGCACTGCACCCACATCGCTCATTCTGACACCACCCCCCACCCCCCCTCATCCACAGCCATGACCGACCCACCACTGGCAAATAAAAGGAACAGTCGTCAAAAGGCAACCCATCGGAGGAGACATTGCATAAGTGTTCTTTTCTTTCTTTCTTTCTGCGTACACAGGCTGATACTCCTGCGGACACTCCCTGTATAGACAGGCAATGGAGTTTTGTGTGTATGACCATTTTTCATCCCGTCATTAAGGCAGCCATACTCCATCTTCAGGGAAGGTGCATGCTATGTGTAACGTGTCATCCATACCAACGGCCAAACTGGCCTTCTCTTCCAAAAGTTGGTGATGGGATTTTACGTGTGTGCAAGATGTTGTGCGTGCGTTCACACACAGAACCTCAGTTTACATTCTCATTCGAAGGACTGTATGGGGAATGGAGTCAGAACCAATGTTAACTCTGAGAAAAAAATCCCCCTGTACCGAAACGGCCCGGCAGAGATGCGAACCCGCAACCCCAGGATCACCAGAGTCCGGCGCTCTACCAACTGAGCTATTCCGGCCCCTGAATAAGTGTTAATTTGTGTTTGTTCATATCTCCAGTTGTTGTTGCTTTGTAGATGTGTCAGGTACAAGGTTATATGGGCAAGCTTGGAACATCCTTTTTTGGGGATGTCTCCTTGTTTGTTCTGTGTGCTCTGTATTGGCATTTCTGCTAAGCCATTCAATGTGGTACGCAGCATTCGTTTTGAGTTATGGGCATTTATCTATTTCATCATGGGAGCAAGAATTACCCAACTTGTTCACTATAATAAGACAAGTCTTTTTCATCACTGCCACCTCTATCTGTTCTCGACACCTTGATTTTATCGTTGTCCTCACTCGCAGTGTCCTCCTCAGTAAAATGCTAGTTTTACAAGCTACAGAATAACTTGCATGGCACTAAAATCCATAAGTGTGAGTCTCAGTGACAGTGGCAGTTATCCATAAATTGTTGGATCTAGACAACAAGAAGTTGCTTGGCTTGGCTTGCACATACAGTTGTCAAAAAGGTTTTCTTCAACTAAAGACTGAAAGAAAGTGAGGTTTCCATTTCAGATTTTTGAAAGATAATAAAGTTTCCATTTCATTTTTTCTTTTTTTAATAAAAATTGATATCCTTGCTTTTTTTTCATCCACCAACTTCCACTCATGCAACTGCTTAAAGCACGCCCACTTCTATAAATATGAGGCTCAAAAAGTCAAGAAAATTTGTTTTACAAAAATCATAAAATCAGCTCAACATAAACATTTTCTCAAAACCCACATCAACCTAAAATACACAATTTTCGAAATTCCAAAACTACACTAGCTACTTATGATCAACAGAAAGCAGGCCAACATTTATACCATCAAAGAGACGCACATCTATTTCTTTAAAAAATAAACTAGAAAAAAGAACACTGAGAGAGATACCCCATCAGATCCATGTACTACTACATCTTGCTACTTTGAATACAATCTGGAGTGCAATGGAAGCATTCTACAAACACACTAGCCTTCTTCAATCAACGAAAAGGTCTCACCAGGTGTCAGCTTGCAATGCTGAGGCAACTCTTGCAAACCATGCTCAAGCAGCGTACTGATGATGGAGTCGTAACTTGGCAGCTCACTGAAACACAACCAAAAATTTGTCCTCTATCATTCAACAGCGTTCTCAATCCTTCACATCACCTTACCTCTCTGAGCCTGAACCTTCAACAGCACTGACGACCTTCGTCACTGCCAGTGATCATGTTCCACTGTTCAGTCTTCTCCATTTATGATATGTTGATTATTTAAGATTAAAATATCTTTAAGAATTCTTATTGATAAATTGTAAATAAATTATCAGGGATGCAAGTAGAAAAGTTCCTGTAGATCAATCATGGCCATACTAGCAAGTTGGACATTCTCAACAAGACAAGAGAAAGTTTAAATGTCGGTTCTCGATCAGCAATCTCATTTCGCCCGCAAACCCCCTTTTTCACATAATCAAATTTCCTCAACCAAAAAAAAATAGCTAAAAATCTACAAAATTAAACAAATCTAATTGCGTGAAAGGGGGGTTTGCGGGCAAAAATAATTTTCCTGCTCTAGAACCGCACATTTTAACTTTCTCTCTGATTAACGCCCGCGGGATTGAGCCCTTACTATTGTTCTAGTACGCTCTTCTACTTCCAGCACTACCAACAAATCAGAACAAACAACCGGCCTTCCATCTTGGTTAGTTATTTTTACACACACTGAATTTATAGACCCTGCAACTAATTCTTTAAACCGACTGTTTTCACCAAATGTGCTTAACTGATAATCGCAAAACCCCGCCTTAATTGATGGTAGTACTCTTAGAACTGTAGATGGATGGCCATCAAATAAATTAGTATCTGTTTTTAACTCTTGTAAATGGACATACAACATTGGGTTCACGAGAAAATCAGATGGTTCATTACTTTCAAATTGATAGATGTCTTCTCTTGTACTAAATTTATAAGATCTGCTAGTACTGTGGAAACCCAAGATCCTAGCAAGGCCTTTAGGAAAAGTGTATTCTCTTCTTTCTTCTGGTGGAAAATGCACAGTAATTCTGAGGTTTGCTTCGTTAATTTTTAGCAATATGCCTAATTCGATAAATACTTCTTTTAAAGAACAAAAGTTGTAATAGCCTTCTGGTATTTTTTCATGAGTTATTTGATTGCCCCCCTCGTTACTAATATTAATCCAGTTATTCTGAGCTTCTTCAGATATATTAAACCACTTAACTTTAAAACCAATTTCTCTAAGAGCAACCCTACTATCACCGCGCCTATTGTCAATTGGATACTTTAAGAACACATGCGTGTTTTGTTTAGTTATATAAATGTGCATCCTTTTTAAATCCTTTTAAAAAATCTATTTAAAATGGAGCCATTTAAATATAATGAAAGTGCCACTTACGACGTAGGGGGGGTTTATGAGCCCAAATCTTTGGACTTTAGTAGCCTAACCATCGCAGTGGATGAATCATATGGCTTTCTAGTCAGACTTGTAAACCCACTAACTAGATATTTAAATCCTCCAATAAAGAGTGATAGAGTGCCATCAGCATGGTCATCCAACCCTATGGCTTTTTACCAGAATCAGTTAAATTTTGCCATTTACTGCTCAACTACTGGCTGCGGTGTTTCATATGCAAACCATTTATACCACCCCAACCTCTTAGTAAGGTCAGTATATAACTTTCATGTTTATTACCAGTATAGGCGCATACTAACTGAACTACAAGTACCCCTCCCCAACGACAACGCGTTTAATCCATTTCTCAGTCCAATGGACAAGAATGCATATGAAAGAATCTGCAACAAATTTAACATTAACCCTTCAAATAACTTTAGACAAAAGTTAGACCGCAATCACGGGTTGGGCACATTGTATTTGTGGGGCACGCATAGAGAATATAATTTTGACTACTGGCCCGGCCACACCTCTTTTAAGCCAAACTCCCAAGTTAGATTGGGATCAATAGAACAAAAACACCCCAATGCTTGGGCAACATTTATCTTAGATGAAAGTAAAGGTCTAACAATGCCAGGAGTGCAAAGACTTAATGATTCCATACGCACGTACGTTTGGTGCCTTTTAGGAGCGCAAGCACAGACCAAGTCTAGCATAGTGGATCAATCTACAGGCTTTGACGCCAGAAAACAATTTCTAGCCAATTTAGAAGATGCTATTAACTCTGCTGTTGATTTGCCTTCCAGCATACAAAGGTACCAAAACGTTCTTTCACATGCTAGGTCAAAGGTTGACTTTGTTGTGGGCCATGGATTATACATGCTGCCTTCTGACCTTCGACTGCAGATTGGCATGATACAGAATTATAATAATGAAATCCTCATAGCCGAGACGATCAAAACTTAGGACACAATCAAGGCTTAAACACAAGGCCCGCGCCAGCCATTTTTAAAAAAGTATCTAGCCCAGAACCTGCAGAAAGCGACCCACCACCGCCAGTTATAAGCAGCCCAGAAAGCGACCCCCCGCCCGTTGATGTACCTCACCCCGACAGACACACTAGCGAAAAGACGGCCCTTGTTGTGTTTTTAACTTTTACTGGATTAGCCATACTTTATTTCACTAAAAATTAACCCGGCAGCCAGCACCCCCAAAGTCCACAGATGATCAGCCATATAACCAGCCACTTTACCTATGGTAGACAAAACCCAACTAACAACACTGCCTATTATGCCAGGCAGAGCATCAAGCGCTTTGACAGCTAACTTCTTTAATAGGTTTGCCAGATGGTGCAATTGTTTTCTAATCCAACTTTTACTAGGCTGAGGCGTTGGAGGCGCTACTGGTCCTGTTGACGCACTGCCGGTTAATGCATAAACCAGTGTAGAGATAGCAAACCCAACGGCCATTAATATACTAACTATTGTAATCCCCTGTTCTCTGAACAGAGTCCTTATTCTTTCTGCTAGCGTAGTATTTTCATAAATCATTTTGTTTATAGTTTCTCTGATTCTGCTTATTTGGGTATCTATTTTTTCTCTGTTAATATACAACGCTGATAACCTGTTTGCCCTTTCTATCCTTAAATTCTGTATTTTCGCCTGTATTCTAGCCTTTTCTTCTAACCCTAAATTATTATCATCTGCATCGGCCAGTTTATTTTCTTCTTCTTTTATCTCTCTCTCTAGTATATTAAATTTTGCCAAATTGTTTTTTAGTTCTTCGTTTATAGTGTTAAAGTAGACCCAACAGACCTGAGATCGCGCAGTTCAGCTTCAAGATCCCTGATTCTAGCTTCAAGATCCCTGATTCTAGCTTTAAGAACCCCGGGGCTGCGCCCAGACAATGGAGGATCATCAATTGTTTGTAAAGCTGCTTCTTCTTCAGGGCTCAGCTCACTGTTCTCTTTGACTAGGTGATGAAGAATCGATAATTGTTTTTAACTGTGTTTCTTCATTAAAACTCGTCTCAATTTCTGTTATTGCTCTATTTGCATTAGCTACTAGTTCATCTGCTCTTTGACTTAATTCTTGAAGAGAGATGTTTTGCATTTCAGATCGTGTTGGCAGCTCTCGCACTATGCTTTGTAAAGCACTAACAGCCTCAGACCTTAGATCGCCAATAAAGTTTAACTGCCTTTGGTCAAAAACAGGGAGCTCTCTAAGAATTGTGCTCCTGCTTAAAAACTGGGTTGGGTCTGGTTTTGTAGTAAGCCGTACAAGGTTTCCTTTACTAGTTCTTAAATACAAATGATTATTTTTATCTGTTGAAAAATTGGAAAACCTTAAGTGCTTCTGGCCGCTCTCGCCCCATATGGCTATATAATGATTCAATTCTATCTAACATTCGTATTTGACTTAATCCTACTCCTTGGCCTGCTGCTGCTGCTTCAAGTTCTTCTTGCAATGAAGGACCCGGCTCTTCAATAGAATCAATCGCGCCAAAATCGTCTTCTTCTTCTTCTTCAATAGATTCAATCGCGCCAAAATCTTCATCAGCCATATTTATATATTTATTATTTTTTGTTTTATAAAAAATGAACCCATACGGCTGCGACCTTGATCCATTCAGAAAAGCGAAGGAACCCCACAGCATAAAAGGCATAAGACAGACTGTACGGTTGTAAATAATCCATCAACAATTGAGCCCAATGAAATATTAACAGTAAGATTTAGTGACCTTGGGCCTGACGATGTTATAATGCCAGGCACTGCCAGGCTGTCTTTCAAAATAGATATTGAGTCAACGGATCCTAATGCTACTGTCGTTGCTAACCTGGGCAGGGCCATCATTAAAAATATGGTAATTAAACTGGAAGGTAGAGAAGTCTTCTCACTGAGTAGCGCAGACATTTTTAATCTCTATTCTGATCTGTGGCTGCCTAGAACAGAAAGAAAAGACAAAATCTTTCAAGGAATCCAGAGCCCAAACGGTCTTAAGCACAGGCTTAATGCTGCGGATGCAAAGGAAGACGAGGGAGACCAGGCAATAGCGCGAGCATTTAAGAACAGATTTTGCATCCCTCTAGATTTTGAACTGTTAAAAACCCATCAGCCATATTACCAAGGCGCACTAAGAGACAGACTTACTTATGAACTGACATTCAATGACAGCGGGTCTGTTATTCTATCAGATGACCCAACAGCTAGATACACTGTCAGCAACATCTCTCTTAATTTTGATGTTGTTACTAACCCTGAACTGGCTAGAATAATCTTAAATCAGTATAAAAGTAGGGCGGTTGTTTACTTTGAAAGAGTTTTACACCACAGTCTAGCAATTAAAAACAAGCAAGACACTGTCTGGGAAATAGCTATAAGCAATTCTTTAAGGTCTCTAAAGGGGGTTCTCTTGCTATTTACTAAACCCTCAGCTCCTTTTCAGAGAGAATCTGAGGTGTTTTACAACCCAAAAATTGAGCAGTTATCTTGCACAGTAGATGGCAAGCCTTTTCAGCTGTATTCAGCCGGACTTTTACCTGACCAACACTTTGATGAAATAAGAAAACTGTTTGCTGGAGGCAGACAGACAAGTCCCACAGCCGATCATGTGTGTAAAAAACTTCACCTTCACGATGTAAGACTCGAAGATTATCTAACAGACAAATATGGACTATGGCTGGATTTTAGATCCACGTTATGACAACAGACTGCACGGGAGCGGAAGAAGGGTAGGGTCAGATGGCATACTCATACAGATTAATAAGGAAGAGGAGGAGAATGGGCAGATACAAATGCACGTTTTTGTGGTTTATGACGCCCAGCTGAACATTGAAGAAAATAGACTGAAAGAAATAGCCTATTAAAACAGATGGATAGTTTGAACTTTTTGCCCAAAGACCCGCACTGTTCGCTTATTTGTGGGATTACTGGGTGTGGGAAAACTGTCTTCGTGCTTGATTTGTTACAAACAATCTACAGGTTTCATTACGAGTACATTGTTATATTCTGCACAACCATTAAGCACAACAAGTCTTACAAAGAAAGGCAGTTTGTTTGGACAGACGAGAATATATTTTTAGTTGATCCTACTGACAAGCTAAGCGACTGTTTAGAACATTACTATAGGCTATTTGAGGGAACTGAAACGCTGTTTATTATTTATGACTGTTCAGCCGAACAAGACATTGTTAAAAAAAGAAGGACTCTGTCTAAGCTGGCCTTTAGCGGAAGACATGCATTAGTTTCTGTTTGGCTCTTAACTCAAAATACAATGCCGTCTTAAAAGACTTTAGATCGCAGTTAAAATCAGTCATCTTATTCTATACTAAGGACAGAGATAGTTTTGAAGAATGTTTAAGTGAAAACTATATAATCAGGGACAAGGATGAACTAAAAAAAATAAAAGAGCAGCTAGAAAAATCTAAGCACGCTAAACTATGCTTACGGACTGACCCGCCAGTTCAATACGTTTGCTCATTATAGATTGTTTATTATAGATTGTTTATTACAGATTGTTTACTATAGATTATTTATAATAAATTGTTTATATTAAAAAAATGTCTCGAGGGCCAGAATCAAAAGCAGAGTTAGCTCCTAAATGCGCTGCAGTAGAGCTAAAAGATCTAGCAGATACAACGGACTTTGATCTAATAGGAGCGGCAGGAAATGTTTATGGATTTGAGTACACAGACGATGGCGTTTACAAACGAATAGAAATTGAAGATAAAAAACGACAGCAATATCCTGCCCTGGAAGAGATAAGAAATCTAAGAGCAAACGATTTTGGTAAACACGAATACAAACTTCATAAACGAGAGAATGCTTGGGCGTTGCTTCCTGACATTAACTGGAATTTAAAGTTTGAACTACGAAGCCCCTATGTATACTTTGATAAGAAATACAATTTTAGAAAAGCTTTGAATGAAGGACGCCTTCTTGCTAGCCTAGTCCCAGGAACACAACAGAAAAAGCAGATTGAAATAACTAGGCAGGGCTCTGTATATATGCTGCGGAGAAAGAAGTCCTTAGCTGAAGTGGGGGGCGACACTGTCGGCTTAGAGTTTAACCCCAAACTAGAATCACTGCCTAGAAAAATGACGATGCTTTTTCGCTTATTTATTACTCCAAGGGAGGCTGATCCTAGTTTGCCAGAGCATACGTTAATCAGAGGTGTACAAATAAAGTCTGAAAACTTGGGCGGCCCTCTTAGGCTTGTTATTGTTATTACTAAAAACGGGGATGAAATAAACACTTCTGTATCTTCTGACAAAGTCACTGTGATGGTTGACAATACTAAACTAACAGTGCTTGATTTTATTTTTATTAAGTATGTTGATTTTATTGCGTTTTACTCTGTTGATGAAGTGTTGCCAGAAGGGTTAATAAGATATGTACAAGATTAAAAAAAATAATCTTAATTAAAAATGGAAGACGGCCAGCGGTTTAGATTAAAGCACATGACTGAGCTTGAAGAAGAAATAGAAAGTGACTTAAATAAGTATAGGGTTACTAGAAAGAAATATGCTAAAGCTTTAAATGTCCTTTCTTATATAATCACCGGCTCATCAGTTGTAGCCAGCTTAAGCACCGGGTCTAGTGTTGCTCTTTTAGCTACTGGAGTTGGGACACCGATATCCATAGCTTTTGGGAGTGTTGGTTTAGGACTGGGCGCCGTGTCCACGATTGTAAGTGCGGTTTTAAAGAAGCTAACGCCCAAATTACAAAAGCACACCGCCATTGTAGCCCTAGCAACAGCAAAACTTCATTCATTAAGGCTGATTATAAGCAATACATTACTGGATGGAAAAGTAACAGACGAAGAATTTAAACGAGCCATGGCTGACGGCGATAATTACAGATGCCAAAAGATCGACCTCCAAAAGAAATGGAGAAAGACTTTTACTTCACAACAGGTAGACGCTGAGGCAATCAGAAAGAACATTGCAAAGCAGAACCTTGCAAACGATCAACTAACCCCAAAAACGAGCCCGATTTAATTATTGTATTACTTATATATTCGATCTTAAAAATGACGACCAAAGTAGTTACAGAGCTTAAAAATATATGCCGCGCC
The DNA here is from genome assembly GCA_033310375.1 of Conus canariensis. Taxonomy (NCBI): domain Eukaryota; kingdom Metazoa; phylum Mollusca; class Gastropoda; order Neogastropoda; family Conidae; genus Conus; species Conus canariensis. The sequence continues at coordinate 115,548,398 of CM065714.1, forward strand.
TTAGAGTTAATGATGGAGCGGGGGGCTAATGAAGAAGAGTTAAGAAACAAGTTTGACGAATTAATTGCGGATCTTTTTGAGCACACAGATATTCGCGAAAGTGTAACCAACGTAATCAGTAAAATGCCAGATTCTTGGCCCAACCCAGTTATAAAGTGTATTGCAATTTTAGTTAATATTATTGCTCCTGATGACGTCGAATTGTCTATTTTTACTAACTCTGAAGGAGCAGCTATTCAATTTAACTAAATTTTAGTATATTTTTTTGTATTACCTCAAATTAGTAAATATTAGCTAAATTTTAGTATTTATTTTTTTGTATTACCTATTTATTTGATCTTAAAAATGACGATCACAAAAGCGATGGATGCTAAACCAGTGGGCAATATGTTCAGCGAACTAGACATGGACATTATCAACCCCACAAACGTTCAGGAAAGCGTAACACATGCCATTTCTAAAATCCCAGAGTCTCTTCAAATTAACCCGCCAGTAAAAGTGTTGTTGGCCATTCAGATTGAATATATAACCCCCGATGATTATAGTATACTAGTCTGGATTTCAACTAGGCAGAAAGAAGTAATCAGCTATCACGACTTTAATTCTGGCTGGGCTGATTACATGCTTACATGCTTACACAGTTTAACCATGCAAGTGAAAAAGCGAAATAGCGCGGCTCTGGCTGGTCTGAAGGAACAGTCCTCGAAATCAAATTAAGACAAACAAAGTTCTATCCTATAATCGGCAATTCTTACATCCCTCTCCCAAGAGAGTTAGAGTTAAAACGAGCAGTCTTAAATATACATAATTCTGACAATATGTGTTTTATGTGGTGTGTTTTGGCACACTTACATTCAGTTAAAAATAATGCAAACAGAGTTTCTAATTATTGGCAGTATAAAGATAGCCTGAACTTTGATAACATAAACTTTCCAGTGAGCGTAGAAAGTATCGACCAGTTAGAAGAGCAAAACAAGCCAATCACTGTAAACGTATACACATGGAATTCAGTAGACAATCTAGCCCCTCTAAGGATCTCTCCCAAAGCTCCTACTTTAGGCGAATCACTTGAGAATCATGTAGACCTGATTCTGTTTGCAGACGGTCTAAAGAGTCATTATGTATTAATCAGATCAATTAGCAGACTTATGGCCTATACTACAAAGCACGAATCTAAACAAGAGCTTTGTAGAAGGTGTTTGGTCAGGATCCCCACTGTAGAGGCAGCTGCTGAACATAAGAAACATTGTAAAAGTTTTGTAGACTGTAAAACCGAACTTCTTACGCCCAAACCAGGGTCTAAAGTTAGTTTTAAGAATGTACACAAAATGCAGATGAGTCCATACGTAGTCTATGCTGACTTTGAAGCAATCTTGCCGCAGTACTACGGCCCTCAACAAGAACAAAAAACAACCTTATTGTCCCGCCATCAGATCTGTTCTTATGCATTTGTTGCTGTTAGATCAGATGGGGCACACACACAACCAGAGATTTACAGGGGCCCCGACGCAGCTAATCGATTTTTGAAGCAGATGAAACACCTTCGCAATCAATTCTCCAATCAACTGAATCTCTTAGGCATTAAGATGGCTCCTGAAGACCAAAAGCGCTATGAATCAGCCACACACTGCTGGATATGCGGCTCAGAGCTAACACCCAACAGTAAAGACGCGACAGCAGCGGAAGCAAACCCAACAGTGAGAGACCACGATCACATTACTGGCAAATTCAGAGGGGCTGCGCATAACAGTTGCAATCTTCAACTCAAGGTTGACCCCGAAAAATGGAAGCTGCCAATCTTCTTTCATAACTTACGGAGCTATGATTCTCACTTTATCATGCAAGCAATAACTTCTGATTGTAAGAGGGTTAGCTGTATTGCGCAGTCTTCAGAAAAGTACATGACCTTTACTGTAGACTGTTTATCCTTCTATGACTCCGCGCAGCATCTGATGGCAAGTTTAAGTAAGTTAGCAGAATCTCTACAAGACTGTCCAATAACCAAACAATATTTCGACCCATCTTTAGTCCGTAAAGGCGTCTATCCTTATGAATACATGGACTCGTGGGAGAGGTTTGACGAGCCAGCGCTGCCGCTTAAGGAAGACTTTTACAGCCGGCTTAGAGGCGGAGGTATATCTGACGCCGACTATGAATACGCGCAGAAAGCCTGGACAGAATTACACTGCCAAACGACGGGCGATTATCACGACCAATACTTGATGGCCGACGTGTGTTTATTGGCAGATGTGTTTGAAAATTATAGATCCACTTGCATGAAACATTACGGCCTGGATTCATCACAGTACATCTCTGCCCCGGGGTTGTCTTGGGACGCATTCTTGAAGTCTACAAACATTGAGATTGACTTAATATCTGATCTGGATACACTCCAGATGATTGAAGACGGGCTGAGGGGAGGCATTAGCATGGCCTGTCATCCTTACCGCAGGGCCAACAACAAGTATTTAGACGACTATGACCCCACCAAGCCATCCAACTATCTGATGTACTTAGATGCCAACAATCTGTATGGGTGGGCCATGAGTCAGGCACTGCCATTAAGAAACTTTAAAATGATAAATGGGCCTCATGAGGTTACTGCCGTGTTGAGTATGCTATCACAGCTTACACCCGATAATCCAATAGGACTAATCTTAGAAGTAGACTTAGATTATCCCGCAGAGTTGCATGACCTTCATAACGATTTCCCCTTAGCCGCAGAAAGATTAAAGATGAGTCCCACAGAACCACCTAAACTCGTACCTAATCTTCGACACAAGAGAAAGTATGTCTGTCATTATCGGCTGTTACAATTTTACTTAAGACACGGGCTAAAACTTACTGCCGTTCACAGAATAATTACCTGTGACCAAGAGCCTTTCATGAGGCCATACATCATGAAGAACACTGATCTTAGGGCTGCGGCCACGGACGCTTCAGAAAAAGACTTCTTTAAGTTGATGAACAACAGTTGTTTTGGCAAAACCATGGAGAACGTACACAATCGTAAAGATGTAAGATTAGTTACGAAAGAAAAACAAGCAATTAAGCTGGTCTCTAAACCTAACTACCAAGACTTTAGGCGGTTTAGCGATAGCCTGGTTGGCGTTATGATGAAGAAACAGAATGTAAAGTTGGATAAGCCGGTGTTTATCGGGTTTGCCGTGCTAGAGTTGTCAAAACTGTTAATGCTTGAATTTCTATACGACTACTTTAAGCCGCTTATACCCAGAATCAAATGTCGTTTACACAGACACCGATAGTTTTATTATGGACATCCCAACTGAAGACTTCTATAAGGACTTAGAAGCGGAGGTAGCTAAAAGAGCTGATGGGTGGTACGACACATGCGACTATCCTAAAGATTCGCCTTTACATTCAGCCGTGAATAAGAAAGTGATTGGAAAGATGAAGGATGAACTTAATGGGACGATTATACTAGAATATGTTGGCTTACGGGCAAAGATGTATAGCGTTGCTACCCAGACTTCTGAAATGAAGAAAGCTAAGGGTATAGGTAAAGAAGTTGTCAAAAAAAAAAAAAGTCACGACGACTACAAGCAGGCTCTCTTTGGGCGCAAAGTATTTTATCACACAAACGTTAATCTGCGCTCTACTCTTCATCAAGTAAACACAACTGCTGTTAATAAGAAGTCGCTAGACTCTACCAATAGCAAGCGAACTTCCGTTAATCCCGAGTTTTCATACGCTATAGACCACTGGAGAATCGACTTGGCCGACTTAAATTAAGATCTTAACTAGTACTTTACTTAAGAACTTAACTAGTACTTAACTAGTACTTAACTAGTACTTAACTTAAGATCTTAACTAGTACTTTACTTAAGAACTTAACTAGTACTTAACTAGTACTTAACTTAAGATCTTAACATGACTTGCACCTAACTTGCACTTTACTTGCACTTTACTTATACTTAACTTGTTATAACTGACCTAACCAGTACTTAGCTTGTACTTAGCCAGTACTTAACAACACATTTAAAAAACTAATTTATATAAAAAATGGGTCTACAGCAGGAGGTTGTACTTTTTTTGCAGAAGCTGGTTCTTTTACTGTTTTTGTGGGGGTTTGTGACTTTGTTGCTAAGTATGGCTTTAGGCGCTTGTATACTAAAAGCCCTCCGCCAAAAACAATACTCCCCAGCACATAATAATACATCTTATAGTTTGATTGTGTTGTTGTTGGTGGTGGCGGCGGTGCTGATGTTGTATTACTATCTAATAATTTTTGTTTTGCCGCTTGGTTTGCTTTTTGCAGTCTGTTGTATTCAACTAGTTTACGGCCGGCCTCAACACGTCCAGGATTTTTAGACTTAGTAACACTACTCACCTGCGGGACACTCAGTTGTGGATTCGCTTGTGGGGCACTCACTTGTGGGGCACTCGCCTGTAAATTCACTTGTGGAGAATTCACTTGTGGAGAATTCACTTGTGGGGCACTCGCCTGTGGAGTCTTCTCCTGCTCGCTCATTTTTTTTAGTGCGATTAAAATTAATATGATTGAAATTAATATGATTGAAAGTAATTAATCCCATGATGAATGGACATAGCAACGTCCCAAATCTATAATACATGTCACATGCAAGAGATTCTAGAGACTTGGTTAAAACCGGATCTTGTGTTAAGTCATATTTTAAATCTTCTTCTGAATCAATCGGTGCTATCTTGCCTACTAACTTAGCATATAAACTAATTATTGTCTGTCCCACCGATCTAACCATTTTTGATCCTAGCTGTGCTTCGTACCTGGCGTAATACTTCTCAACGTCTGATGTAGACAATTGCTGAATCTGTTCAATACTTAGTTCAGTGCCTAAATACTGCCTGGTTTTCCCACATGCAGCTAGAGAGTATAATCTTTCTTTATGACAGAGGTCTGCTGCCTCCTCACACTTTAATAGCTCGTCACAATCCATTTTAAAGCCCTTTTTAAAAAGCAATAAAAAAATAAAACCATGAGTTTAACGCTGGTTAATTATGCAGTGCCTATTGTTGGCGTTATAGTTTACTCAACCCTAGCAAAATGTTTGTTAAGAATAAAACCGCCCAACATGGGAAAGATAGAAGATTCGCCGAAACTAGTCACAACCTTATTTTTAGCTCTGGCAACAAAAGATTATCTGATTAAAAAGCACATAGACAGTCTTTCATATTATGATTATTTTAATTATTTTTTTAGTTAATAAAAAACATGAGCACTGCAAAGATCATCAATACTATTTACCACTCTGCTGTAATCGGCAGTCTTAGTATAGGATATAGCATGTTAGCAAAAAACATGTTTAAGATGAGGCCGGCTGATCTAGGAAGGTTAGACATTGAGGATGTTGTTAAGGTTATAGCTGTAATAACGGCGGGGATTGCCTCAAAAGACTTTCTTGTTGCACAGGGGATTATCCCAGAAAACATCAATGCATAGAAAGATTGATTTATAAAAAAGATTGATTTATAAAAAAAAGATTCATTCTAAAAAATATTGATTTATAAAAAAAGATTCATTCATTTATAAAAAGATGTCTGGATTAGTTCTGATGGTGGGAGGAGCTATTGTTAATGCATTGGCTTTCTCTGGCAGCAATTATATGTTTAGTAAATTGCGGTCTGATGAAGAGAGAGAACGCCATAACAAGGCAATGGAAGATTTAGCTAAGGTAAGAGACGCTTACGAGAAAAGGAGAATTGCTCACTTAGACTTTATTAATAAAAAGTTAAGAGAGCAGGGGCATGCAGAGCACACATTTACAGACGTTGATGAAGCAATGAATGAATATTACTTAGTGACAGGAAAGAAGTTTCTAACATCGTCACCGCCAGAACTGTCTGACTTTTATGAACCGTCTGAGGATCAGAAAATGGTAGAAATAGGCTTTATTATAGGTGCTATGGGAGCAATCTTTCTTCTTGCATATTCAATCTAAAAAACATAGTTAAAAATGTAATAAAAACAGTCTCTTATGGGCGATACAAAGTACAAAATATATTATTCTCCTGGAGGGTATTGGAAAGGAAAGGCTGCTATTGATAAACTGAGTAAAGCTGCTAGGGTGTCTGAATCAGAAGCGAAAGACTGGCTTTCAAAACAAGCGATCTGGCAAATATATCTGCCTGCCCCAAAAAGAATAATAAGGCCCCGATTTGTTAACTCAGTTCCTAATGACACCCACCAGATGGACTTGTTGTATCTTCCACATGACAAAGTTAGAAGAAAAAAGTTTAAGTATGCTCTAACTGTTGTTGACATGGCTTCAAGGTATAAAGACGCTGAGCCTTTAACAGATAAAAGCTCAACTGCTGTGGCTGTGGCTTTACAACAAATATACATGCGAGGCCCATTAAAGTATCCTAGATTGATCCAGGTTGATGATGGGAAAGAGTTTAAAGGAGCTGTAAATCAGTTGTTTTTAAGACATCGGGTTACAGTTAAGAGAGGGATTCCAGGCAACCATCGCTCCCAGGCTCTAGTAGAAAACTTTAATAAGAATCTAGCCGAACGTCTGTTTACCTATCAATATCATAGAGACCTTATGGACAAAACACGCAACACAGAATGGGTTAGGAGATTGCCAGCAGTCTTACGCGCCATGAACAATGAAGAATTTAAAGCAACGGGCCTTAAGCCAATGAACGCGATCAAATTAAAAAAAATAAGTATTGCTGAAGACATCCAAGGTAATCAGAAACTCTTGCCTTTTGGACTAAAAGTAAGATACTTGTATGCTCCTGGAGAGGCAGACGGTGATGTTAGAATTAGAGCCACAGACCCTATGGAGCGTAGATGTATATGAAGTTGAAAGAATTATGAAAACAGCCCCTCCCGTGTATTATTTAAGAGAGACTCTTTCTTCCAAAAAGCCTGCCCCTAAAAGATCGTTTGTTCGCGAACGAGTTGCAAGTTGTCCCACCAAACACAGTGCCTGTTAGTTAATCAGAGAGAAAGTTAAAATGTGCGGTTCTAGAGCAGGAAAATTATTTTTGCCCGCAAACCCCCCTTTCACGCAATTAGATTTGTTTAATTTTGTAGATTTTTAGCTATTTTTTTTTGGTTGAGGAAATTTGATTATGTGAAAAAGGGGGTTTGCGGGCGAAATAAGATTGCTGATCGAGAACCGACATTTAAACTTTCTCTAGACATGATCGAAATTCTGTTACCAGGCATGTCTTTTACATAGATTAACTCATTCAAATATGTTAGCTTTTCAAACCACTTTAAACAACAACAAAAACTAGAGTCTTTGTATGTAATTAAGCTGCATTAAGTAGCTCAACTGTCAACTATCAAAAAAATTTCTTTTAATGAAAAAAAAAAAATTCCATCATCTAATATTCAATAACATATAAAAGATGACAAAATGGCAGGTTAAATAAAACAATCATCATACATCTACAAAGGCAGAGTACGCTAAAAAATAAAGTGTTCAGCAAAATAAGCAAATCACATTCTACGATTCTTCATCTAGCAGCTCTGGTTGCTCTTTGTTTAGCACTGGTGTAAGCCATGGTGGTGGCCCCTGTGTTGACGGTCCTAACACAAGCCTTTATGTGTACTGGATCATTTGCATGAGAAGTCAACTATTTTTTCCAACCAATTTCTGCTGGCACCATACTTCAACCTTCAACCACATAACACACACCAGCAATGTTGTCCTCTGGTTAGTGTTTCAGTCCATTCTTGCTAAGTTCATCCAGCCATTCCCATTTCCAGCTAATTTGCACATGGTTTTTGCTGATGTTATCAACATGATTTTTTGACCAAGTTCTGCATCTCTTTCCTTTCCTTTGTTTTCCTTTCTGCTGCACTTTACTGTCAGTATGGCCGACCCTTAGCTTGACTTGAAATGACTTTTTTCAAACTTCTTGCAACTTTCTGACAAAACAGCTTCTAGTATTCATGGCAGTATTTAAAAATTTTGCAACAAAAATTAACTGATGGCTAAAAAAACATCAAAGTTTCTTACCAGATTGTTTATTTTTGTTTTCTTCCAAAACAATTTTTCTGTTTCAGACTTCTATAACTCTAGGAACTACAGTCCTGAAGTATTCATTTATTAATGTCTTTAAACAATCACTGGTTAAGCTTATAAATAACACTAATTTTTTTACCCCTTGAATTATCATTCTGCAGGCACAGACTTCAGTCAAAGGTCAAAGCTGAGGAAAAAAAAAACTGCTGTCTCGACAAACATTAACAGAGAAAAGTGCAGACATATGCATAGACAGACACGAAAGCACACGCACACGCGTACACGCTATTTTTCCTCATGAAGATATCACCACTGCAGGTAAGACAATAGGTGTAAACAATGAACACAAAGGAACAATCACACACACACACACTACTGAACTGGAAAGAGCGTGTAGAAAACTGACCAGTAGGTTGTCTTGATGATCATCACAGCTTCCTCCATTTTCTTCTTGGCTGCATCTGCTGCCAATCCTTTACTGGCATCCACCACGTCTGGAGGGAACTCTGCACAGAAGATACACTGGGATTATGGATGATATCCTAACAGACGTTGGGGTTGGGTGCAATGGGAACTTTTGTCCTGAAAATTAGATGCTATATCAGTGTTTGCATCTTATTTGGACAAACATTTAAAAAGTTTTTAAGAAGAAATGAAGAAAATATCAATCTGTTTTCTTTTTTGATTCATTCAAAACTGCAGAGGATATATCTGTATTTCTTTAAATCATTCAAAACTGCAAAGGATAAATCATCTGTATTCTTTAAATCATTCAAAACTGCACAGGATAAATCATCTGTATTCTTTAAATCATTCAAAACTGCAGAGGATAATCACAAACACATGGGGTGGGGGTGGGGGTGGAGTGGGAATAAAACAACAAAAATCTAGAGCCCACTCACACAAATGACATTACAATGGGGACAACCATGAACACTGGAGTGACCTACCTTGGCCAGGAGGAGTGAGAAAAGCCGCATGGCCCAGGGCTGTCAACACAGACTGTTCTGCCAGGCCGATGCGTAGCTTGCCACTTAGGGAACGGATTAAGTAGCGCGCCTCTGACTGGCGACAGGCCACAAACATTCCTTTGATCTTGTCGATCTTCTTTGACATAACCTGCACACCCACAGACAACACCATTCTTTCTATGCTCAGTTGTGCTCCGATTTCCAGGCTATTAACCACACAGTTATGTCAGATGCACCCGTCAATTTCTTTTTTCAAATCAGAAAAAAAACACAGGCAGCAAATGACTGATTAGCTACAAGAAAGCAGCTGTGAAAAGTGGTGTAGAAAATGGCTGACCCACTGTTAACAAAGCCTGTGTGTGAGGTAAGACCATCCTGAACTGACAAGCAGACAGGAAAGGGCAATGTACGCAATGATGGGGAAAAAGGATAAGCTATTCAAATCCTTTTTCAATGCTATTCTCAGCAGCACTGAAAGACAAGTCTTTAGTGTCAGACAAGAAAGGTTACAAGATCTCTTCACTGATGTCGGCCAAGTTGTCCATGGATTTCTGGTACTCCGTGCTTGTGCTTTCTGACTTCTGTGTCATCTGCTGTTGAAACTGTCTGTTTGCTGGGTTTTTTTAAACCATTAATGATCATGGATTGCTGCAATTTTTCACATTGGAAAAATTTGCTGCAATTTTTCGCATTGGAAAAAGGGGTGCCCTATTCATGAGCAAGACTGGCAGCCTTCAAATTGAAATCCACGTCTAAACTTGGCTTGCCTTCTTCTCCATTTTTGCGTGATCATGCGGTGCTGACAAGTGACCAATCAAGCTAAATAATAAATAATATTCAGCTATCACTAATGATGCTCATTCTGCATGTCACTCATGCATGAACCATTCTTCCTGTAAACAATGATCAAATCTGATTTCTGCAAACATTGGTTTTCAGTTTTTCCAATCAATTGCAAATCAGGACATAACTATGGTGAGCTAAATATGGAATGGGAAAAATCCATGGATAGGCTGCTTCCAATGTAGAAGCTGGAAGGGTTAGAGCTTGGGAAGGAAATAGTAGCTTACGGCTCGAAAAGTACATACACCCTTTATTTCACACAAGAGATAATATAATTGGTCTATATAAACATATGAATATGGAAATGATAGAAGTTTATTAGATGTCACACATTTACACAGCTGCAGCTTATTTCAGCTATCAAACACTCACAGTGTTATCAATCATTTCAGCTATCAAACACTCACAGTGTTATCAATCATTTCAGCTATCAAACACTCACAGTGTTATCAATCATTTCAGCTATCAAACACTCACAGTGTTATCAATCATTTCAGCTATCAAACACTCACAGTGTTATCAATCATTTCAGCTGTCAAACACTCACAGTGTTATCAATCATTTCAGCATTTTCACATTTACAGCTTAGCTGTTTTTTTGAGCAGTCTGAAAACTTGCCTGTCACTGCAGACATCTCATATTTTTACAATGTTGCTGGTTGTTCAGATCATTTCATACTTGCATTCTTGTCCATTATTTCAGCAATGTCACATTTTTCAATATTACCTGTCATTGGAGTAATTTCACGTTTTACAGTATTACAGGCTGTTTCAGTGATATCACAGCACTGCTCATAATATCAGCGATCTCAAAGCATTGCTCATCATATCAGCATTTACAGTGTTACAGGTTGTTTCAGTGATATCACAGCACTGCTCATATCAACATTTACAGTGTTACAAGTTGTTTCAGTGATCTCACATCACTGCTCATATCAGCATTTACAGTGTTACACGTTGTTTCAGTGATATCACAGCACTGCTCATATCAGCATTTACAGTGTTACAAGTTGTTTCAGTGATCTCACAGCACTGCTCATTCAGCATTTACAGTGTTACAGGTTGTTTCAGTGATCTCACAGCATTGCTCATCATATCAGCATTTACAGTGTTACACGTTGTTTCAGTGATCTCACATCACTGCTCATCATATCAGCATTTACAGTGTTACACGTTGTTTCAGTGATCTCACATCACTGCTCATCATATCAGCATTTACAGTGTTACAGGTTGTTTCAGTGATATCACAGCACTGCTCATATCAGCATTTACAGTGTTACAAGTTGTTTCAGTGATCTCACAGCACTGCTCATATCAGCATTTACAGTGTTACAGGTTGTTTCAGTGATCTCACAGCATTGCTCATCATATCAGCATTTACAGTGTTACACGTTGTTTCAGTGATCTCACATCACTGCTCATCATATCAGCATTTACAGTGTTACACGTTGTTTCAGTGATCTCACATCACTGCTCATCATATCAGCATTTACAGTGTTACAAGTTGTTTCAGTGATCTCAGAGCTTTGCTTATCATATCAGCATTTACAGTGTTACAGGTTGTTTCAGTGATCTCACAGCATTGCTCATCATATCAGCATTTACAGTGTTACAAGTTGTTTCAGTGATCTCACAGCACTGCTCATCATATCAGCATTTACAGTGTTACAGGTTGTTTCAGTGATCTCACAGCATTGCTCATCATATCAGCATTTACAGTGTTACAGGTTGTTTCAGTGATCTCACAGCATTGCTTATCATATCAGCATTTATAGCGTTACAGGTTGTTTCAGTGATCTCAAAGCTTTGCTCCATTGTTTCAGGATTTACAGTGTTACAAGTTGTTCCAGCAATCTCACAGCACTGCTCATCATAATTATCATTTACAGTGTTACCAGCTGTTTGAGCGATCTCTCAGCACTGCTCATCGTATCAGAAATCTCTTTTCAGTGCAGCTTGTAAATCTCACACAGTAGAGTTATCTATTAGTTAGTAAATCTCACACAGTAGAGTTATCTATTAGTTAGTAAATCTCACACAATCACACAATCGATTTAGTTCAACAATATGGCAGTCACAAAGTAACCATTTATTTCAGCAATCTGACACTGAACAGTTGTCAGTAATTCAAACAATTTCACAATCACAGAGTTGCAGGTTATTTAAACAGTCTCACATTCAACAACTCACATTCAACAATGTTACCACTTGTTTCAGCAATCTCACACTTCACAAGAGTGTTTGACACTGCTGTCATCTCAAACCTGAAATGCTGCATGTCATCTCAGCAATTTCAAACTCAGAGCTGCCCACTCGTTTCCACAATCTCACACCGAGAGTTTCTGTCCATTTCAGCAATCTCACATTCAAAGCTGCCAGTCATTTCTGAAATGATCTCAAATGCACAGAGTTGCTATTCGTTTCAGCAATCTGACGCTCAACAGATCTGCCATCACTTCAGCAACTTCACACTTACAGAATTGCCAGTCATTTCAGCAGTCACACGCTTACTGAACTGCCAGTCATTTCAGCAGTCACAAATGAAACTGCCAGTCATTTCAGCAATCACAATACTTACAGAACTGCCAGTCATTTCAGCAATCATAATACTTACAGAACTGCCAGTCATTTCAGCAATCATAATACTTACAGAATTGCCAGTCATTTCAGCAATCATAATACTTACAGAACTGTCAGTCATTTCAGCAATCACAATACTTACAGAACTGCCAGTCATTTCAGCAATCATAATACTTACAGAACTGCCAGTCATTTCAGCAATCATAATACTTACCGAACTGCCACTCATTTCAGCAATCATAATACTTACAGAACTGCCAGTCATTTCAGCAATCATAATACTTACAGAATTGCCACTCATTTCAGCAGTCACAAACGGAACTGCCAGTCATTTCAGCAATCATAATACTTACAGAACTGCCAGTCATTTCAGCAATCATAATACTTACAGAACTGCCAGTCATTTCAGTAGTCACAAACGGAACTGCCAATCATTTCAGCAATCATAATACTTACAGAATTGCCAGTCATTTCAGCAATCATAATACTTACAGAACTGCCACTCAGAATACTTACAGAACTGCCAGTCATTTCAGCAGTCACAAACGGAACTGCCAGTCATTTCAGCAATCATAATACTTACAGAACTGCCAGTCATTTCAGCAATCATAATACTTACAGAATTGCCAGTCATTTCAGCAGTCACAAACGGAACTGCCAGTCATTTCAGCAATCATAATACTTACAGAACTGCCAGTCATTCACTTACAGAATTGCCAGTCATTTCAACAGTCACACACATCCAGAATAATACTAGTCATTTCAGCAGTCACACACTCACAAAACTGCCAGTCGTTTCAGCAGTCACACATTCACAGAACTGCCAGTCATTTCAGCAGTCACACATGCAGAACTGCCAGTCATTTCAGTAGCCACACACAGAATTGCCAGTCATTTCAGCAGCCACACACAGAACTGTCAGTCATTTCAGCAGTCATACACTTACAGAATTGCCAGTCATTTCAGCAGTCACACACAGAACTGTCAGTCATTTCAGCAGTCATAAACTTACAGAATTGCCAGTCATTTCAGCAGTCACACACAGAACTGTCAGTCATTTCAGCAGTCACACACAGAACTGTCAGTCATTTCAGCAGCCACACACAGAACTGTCAGTCATTTCAGCAGTCATACACTTACAGAATTGCCAGTCATTTCAGCAGTCACACACTCACAGAATTCCCTGTCATTTCAGCTATCTCCTTCAGCCTGGAGAACACATTGGCCACAGTCAGCTTTGGTGGGGCGAACATCATCCTCTGGTTGCTACGACTGCACTGTTTCACAAACCAGAACCATATGGGTAAAAAAATAACTTGCATCTTACATAACCTGATTTTAAACACATACAAAAAAAGAAAAAAAAAAAGGTAGGCCGACAATTTTTTCTCAAATGATATTTAAACAAATCCCCTCTTAAGGACAATATGGTCTGATTAGCAGAGGTTTTCTCAATGATCACACAATGAAAATAAACAAACAAAAACTCAGATAAAAAAAAGGGTCATTTACTTTATTTCCTACTCCAACTCTAGTCAGATTTATATGTTACTTCCTCTCTCTCTTTCTTTCTCTGTCTCTTTCTCAGAGAAAAGTTCAGCTGCAAGGAAAGAACTTCATAAGCACACTTCGCTACGCTGTCTCCCTTCTCCCTGTGTCATTCAGGCAACATTCGTCTCTTCAGATCTGATCCCCTCCAAAGAATCAATCCTCGTTTACACTGCTGTCCCCATTCACACGGCAGAGCCAGACGCCCTCAGGGACAGGCAGTCATCAGACAGAAATTGGAACAGTTACAGTCAGTGTGACTCCCCTGCGCCCCCAGGCACTCTATTCACCAAGATATCAAGATTATAATTCTGCAGACGAAAGCGAGAGGCAGGGTGGGTGGAGGAGGAGGGGGGAGGTCTCATCTTCTGTGTCCCCCCCCCCTCCCCAGTGTGGCATTACACCCCTGCTGCTGAATTCTGCTCCCTATTCACAACCACATCCAGGTTTGTCCTGTCGCTCTCCCAGCGTCAGCAGTCCACTGCCATCAATACTGAGCCGTCAACAGGCAAGCCACCAGGGGAGACACTGCACTGCTCCCGTGTCATTTAGGTTGTGTTCATTGGTGTCTGTTCTGATCCAACATATGCATTGCATCACCAAAGTCCCTTTCTGATGACAATAATTGCCAAGTTGTAGAGCGAGTGTCAATGAGCAGTCCCCTTTGGAAGATGCCACTATATCCATCCAACAGGTGCTCATGAACTTGAAAATACCAACAATTCTCATACCAACTCACTGTAGGAATGGGCACAGTGAGAGAAAATGAACACCAAGGTCACAGGGAGAGCAGTGTATGAAAGGCCAAGGAATTCAAAACATTTTGCTCACTGTAAATGCAAGCTTTGTCCAATGTGTATATATATATATATTTTTTTTTTTTTTGGGGGGGGGGGGGGGGGGGGTGGAGGTACGCTGTTGTTTTCTGTCATCTTTTTCTCCTGCCATTGCCTGTAAGGAGTATTACATTCATACTGTTCATCCAAACAGATGCATTATGCAGCTACAACAGAGCTTGCTTGGTCACTGTCCTAGCAGCCCACAGGCAGTGATCAATATCATACGGAGATTTGTGGTGCACTGGCATACTTTCGAAAAATTTCTGCTCTCTCGCAAGTTTTTTTTTTTTTTTTTTCAACAGTTCTGGGTCTGTAGCCCCAGCGTAGGAAGAAGCTCCACTGTCGTTCCTACGTTTTGGAACACGGTCAAAGAGGCAGACTGACCAAGATTTATCGCACAAGAGATGTCATTCATTGTTCAAAGTAGCTGAATTGGTATCCCAACATAGTATCAGGGTTAAACGCCATTGGTTTGATTACAAATCAAGAACTTTATGTGTAGATTTTCCTTCGCAAATTTTTTTTACATTTGATATATTTGGTGCATTTTTGCAAAATACATAAACCAAATAAACTTAAATTGAATGGCTAAACAGGTCTGTATATCCCTTTGCTGTTTTGGGTTATTCTTGATCCAATTGCTGGTTCAGTGCACTTAGAACACTATGAAACCTGTGCAGCACAACCACGAAGAGCCTGAAAACTGTATCTGTCTCACATATTCTATGTTTTTTTCCCCTAATGTGCCTAGGCAGGATTTTCTGCTGTGGCTTGGAAACACCATTTCAACTTATTAACCCATACTACAAGACAAGACAACAGTTGTACCTAATATGAGAGAAAACCGTTTTGTTCAAACAGTCCCTGTTATCTTTGCTTACCTCTGCTACTATACCCAGATCACCTTTCTCCTGAACATCAGCTTTCAACTTGTCCACAGTCCGACCTGTGTAAACAAAATACACCCAGAAATCATGTTCATTTACCATGCAAATGACATACCTTTTAGACAAGTCTGTCAATGTTCTGCCAAAACACTTAAACATCCCCAAACCCTGCCAAAACAACTGACTGTAAAGCTTTTACTGGCATTTAAACTGATTTCTACAGTTCTTCAAATCATGCAAATGAGCGAAGAAAAGTGTAGAAGAAAAGGCTGTTCTTTCGCAAAAGAATGTCATCTCACTCTCCATACATGTGCATCTGTCTGCTTGCCCTGGGAATAATGTACATAAATCAAAGGAAACCTTGACAATGATCCCTCTATTCTAAAAACATTTCTTTTTAAAGAGACTGGCTGGAGACTGACCTGTGGCCTGGGCAATGGCCTTCATGAGCACAGTGTCTCCAATCCCCAGTTCCACACCCTGGTAGGCAGGTGCCAGTTTGTTCAGACACAGGTAGACACAGTGAAGGAGGTCCTCGGGGGACAGGGCGATCACAGAGCGCAGAAAGTTGCACAGGATCTCTATCATCTGTAACCTGCAACATCCACAACCACCCTGCACACAACGCTTATGTCACAAGTCTAAGGCAATGTGGAAGAAAGGAAAGAGAGAGAGAGAAAGAGAGGGAGAGAAAGAAAGAGAGAATATACGAAAGAGAGAGAGCGAATGAGAGAGAAAACTGTAGCAAAGAAAAAAAATCTCCTTTACAATCATTCCTTATGGCTGGCTGGTGTGCGTGCTTGCGTGCATGTGGTTGTGTAGGTGGATTGGTGCATAACTGAGAGGATTTATCTTCTGCTTTACCCAAGACCTGATCAAATCTAACAAACATATGCAATTCCTTTTCCATTGTAATCGTCTCTTTCAAAAGATATTTCTGATCAAATGTAACAAACATATTTGCAATTCCTTTTCAATTCTAATCATCTCTTTTTTTTTAAAATCTGATCATCCATTATCATTTAACTCTTACAAGTAATCATCGATCAGTCAAAAATTCAAGTTTCCAGGGAAACAATTTTCACCATTAAATAACACAGCACAGTTTTTATTATCACTGTACATAAAAAGACAATCACTTCCTACTGCTACTCTCCAATGAATATCACAACAGAAAAAAAGTGATTGTAAACATATCAAGCTTAACGTAAAACCATACCTTGCAGAGGTTGCTTCGATGGCTTCAAACGTTTTTGACAGAGCAAGGTACGGAACTCTAGGAAGAAGAAAGAAATTCAGCTGAATTAGAATATGAGTTATCTGTTAAAAACTGTACATTACTAGGCCAATTATTATCATTTCCTCAAAACATCTCAACCAAACACATACATCTGAAGAACAAACATACTCTTTTGAACTTGTAACAAAAATCAAACTGACACATCCATTATGATTTTGAAATCAATACAGGATTTATCCACCACAACACATACAATTCACACTTGTTCATGTCTAACTTAGGTTAACATCAATGAAAACAAACATGAAAGGTGTTCCGCAATCTATGCAAGTACACATTTCCATCATGTCATAACATAATCTTTGTTCTGCATTAATGCAGCTGAAACTTAGCCCAATAACCAATATAATCTCATTTTCAACAAAGGTAATGTAACACCTGCTTATAGTTATACATAATCAGGTAATACATTGTGTTTCAGGCATCAATTATCACTGACTGAGAAAATACTGTCGTTTCTCAATTTACAAACACTGTACACACACACACACACACACACACACACACACACACACACACACACACACACACACACCGCTGGTGGAAAGGCTAATCAGTTTCTATCACTTCGTTAAGTCTGGTTCTCCCATTTGTTATAACAACTGTTTCACACACATTCACACACCAATACAAACAAGCACCAACACATGCATGTTTGCAAAACACATGTACATGCGTGCACACACACGTTAGCTAATTGAAGATAATATTTTAAAAAATCGACAGAACAGAGCAAAGATTTATACAAACAAACAGACTCCACAGCAATCCCAGAGCCATCTTACTTCTCTCCATGCTTCCAGCAGGCATCAGACACAGGGTGGTACTTGCTCTTACTGGGCTCATAGCTGGTGTCACTGACTCCTTTCCCATCTGACTTACTGTCACTGAAACAGAAAACATTCAGTGTCACTGACTCCTTTCCCATCTGACTTACTGTCACTGAAACAGAAAACATTCAGTGTCACTGAAACAGAAAACATTCAGTGTCACTGAAACAGAAAACATGCAGTGTCACTGACTCCTTTCCCACCTGACTTACTGTCACTGAAACAGAAAACATTCAGTGTCACTGAAACAGAAAACATGCAGTGTCACTGACTCCTTTCCCATCTGACTTACTGTCACTGAAACAGAAAACATCAGTATCACTGAAACAGAAAACATGCAGTGTCACTGACTCCTTTCCCATCTGACTTACTGTCACTGAAACAGAAAACATCAGTGTCACTGAAACAGAAAACATGCAGTGTCACTGACTCCTTTCCCATCTGACTTACTGTCACTGAAACAGAAAACATTCAGTGTCACTGAAACAGAAAACATGCAGTGTCACTGACTCCTTTCCCATCTGACTTACTGTCACTGAAACAGAAAACATTCAGTGTCACTGAAACAGAAAACATGCAGTGTCACTGACTCCTTTCCATCTGACTTACTGTCACTGAAACAGAAAACATTTAGTGTCACTGAAACAGAAAACATTTGGTGTCACTGACTCCTTTCCATCTGACTTACTGTCACTGAAACAGAAAACATTCAGTGTCACTGAAACAGAAAACATGCAGTGTCACTGACTCCTTTCCCATCTGACTTACTGTCACTGAAACAGAAAACATTCAGTGTCACTGAAACAGAAAACATGCAGTGTCACTGACTCCTTTCCATCTGACTTACTGTCACTGAAACAGAAAACATTTCAGGTGTCACTGACTCCTTTCCATCGACTTACTGTCACTGAAACAAAAACATTTGGTGTATCTGCCCCCTTTCCCATCCACTGAAGTGAACAGAGAACAGCAGGTGTCACCGATTCCTTTCCTGTCTGACCTAGCGTCAATGAAACTGAAAACAGCAGATGCAACCGACCCCTTTCCCATCTGACTTACTGTCACTGAAACAATCAGAAATCAAGTACTGTCATCAACTCTGTTCCAAAAAGATTTTCTGACACTAAACCAGCTGGTGTCACAAACTCTTTCTCATCTGACTTACTCAGGGCTTGAAATGTCAACCCGTCTGTTTGTCCAGGACAATCAAACCTGGGACAAGTGGAAATGCCTCTCTACTTGTTCTCTGGGCAGCCAATTGTTGACTGTGTCAATGAAACGGTGACTGATCATTCAGTCTTAGTTCAGACTGATGACAATTCCCTGCTCTCCTTGTCACTTTCTAAAGCATGTCAGGAGCATGCACACATTGCGCTTGGTCAGTTCAGAAACTATATATCTCCTCCCGTTATTTCTCCCTCTCAGGTGAGCATCAGACTTGTGCTGACCATACTATTACTGGCATGATTTATCTGACTTTGTCCTTTACTTTTTAACTAACGGCTGACAAGTAGAAATTAGGGGAAAAAGAAGTCGTATTTTTTGTGGGGGTTTTCTTTAACCTACTTGTTCCAGTGACAACTGAATGTTGTCTGGGTATCTATAGTTCCTGTAGTCTTGCTACAGTCATTGAAAACTGAAAACAGAAAACAGCTGGTGTCACAACTCCTTTCCTTTCTGACTTACCATCACTGAAACAACCCCAAAACCATTTTTCAGAACATCCCCATGAAAAGAGACAGTAAGAGGAGAACAACTGCTGAAAAACCAGAAAAATATTCAAGGACACAGAAAGAAACGGGAGACACAGATAGAGAGAGAAAGAGAGAGAGAGGGGGTGGGGGGAGAGAGAGAGACAGAGAGAGGTAAGACAGTGAGACAGAGAGAGAGGGAGGGGGACAGAGAGAGGGAAGCAGAGAGTGAGAGAGAGAGAGAGAGAGAGAAAGGGGGAGAGAGAGAGGAAGAGAGGCACAAATAAGGACAGCAGGATGGGACAGGAGAATTAATGGAGGGGAGGAGAAGTGCCTGCCACTACAATCAGGCTTAGCCGGCGGAGTCTACAATGGAGCCACAGAGCAGGAAGCCAGCCCGGCCCTCCCCACCACATAGATCTGTCCTTCTTCAAACACCAACACAAAAAAAAGACACATTCAATTTCAAGGGGGTACTCTCGGTTCAATAACGTTTCAGTGCTATCCACTCAATTCATCCTCACACACACCCGACGGCGCTGTCTTGTGTTATGCAAATTAGATAGCCAGTAAAGGAGATGAAGTTCTCAGACTCTAGTTGGAGTCTGTAGGCTTGCACTTCAAGGATACGTTCAGATAACACTACTCTGTATATGTTCACTGTGATAGCATAAGAACAAATGCAATTTTGTTCCTACTAACACCAGCCTGACACCATGATACCAGTAACTTAAATAACAACTAAAACCAAAAAACAAACAAAAAGAAAAAAAAAATGAATCACAAAATAACAACAAAAACATAAGGCCCAAACATCCATTTTCCCATAATCCAAAGTTCCTTCAGGACATTTACATGATTCTTCTGTGCTTCTTTGTGGCATTTCTGCTGTCAAATGTGCACTGAACCCTGTAGCTCCTCATTGCGTGGTTCTCTATTTCATGTCACTTTGTGCCCTATCTTCCTGTTGCTTTGTATTCTATCTTCCTCAGTGTTCTTTTGTGCTCCGCCTTCTGGTACTCGATATCCTACTTCATGTAATTTCATGTGTTCTACCTCACTGTTACTTTCTGTCCTATCTCTCTGCAGCTTTCTGCTTGATCTTCTTATTACTTTGTCCTCTACCCCCCAGTTACACTGTGCTCTATCTCCTTGTTACTTCGCGCTCTATATTCCTGTTATTTTGTACTGTGTCTTCCTATCAGCTTTACACTCTATCCTCCTGCTGTTCGTGCTCCATCTCCCTGTGCTTTGTGCTCCGTCCCCCCCCCTGCTCCACCCCTGTGCTTTGTGCTCCACCTCCCTGTGCTTTGCGCTCCATCTCCCTCTGCTTTGCGCTCCATCTCCATGTGCTTTGTGCTCCATCTCCATGTGCTTTGCGCTCCACTCTCCTGTTTTGTGCTCTGTCTCCCTGTGCTTTGTGCTCCATCTCCATGTGCTTTGCGCTCCATCTCCCTCCGTTTTGTGATCCATTTCCCTCTGCTTTGTGTTCCATCTCCCTCTGCTTTGCGTTCCATCTCCCTGTGCTTTGCACTCCATCTCCCTCTGTTTTGTGATCCATCTCCCTCTGTTTTGTGATCCATCTCCCTCTACTTTGTGTTCCATCTCCTCTGCTTTGCGCTCCATCTCCCTGTGCTTTGTCCTCTATATCTCTACTGCTTTTTGCTCTATCACCCCATAAGTGTATGCTCCATCACCCTGTTGCTTTGTGCTCTCTTTGTTGCTTTGTTATCTACCTCTATGTTACTTTGTGCTTTATCTCCTTGTTCCTTTGTGCTCTATCTTACTTTGTGCTGTATCTCCTTGTTCCTTTGTGCTCTATGTCCCATTTGCTCTGTGTTCTATCTCCCTGTAACTTTCTCCCTTTTCAAATTCATGTTATTTATAGCTCAGTTGGCCCCGAGGGGCCATATCAGGCCTGCAACATCATCAAATTCGATTCTTTACACATCCTATATAAGCAAAAACCAACAAACAACAACTCTCAATAAACCAAATACTTTAAAACATGCAAAATATACTTGAAAATACTTGGTCCTAAAATCTCACAGCAGACGGAAAATTATTTATCTCTTTCAAGCACTTAAAAATCACATATGATTGAACACCTTTGAACAGGCTTTTTCATGGAGTCTGCGGTAAAACTGCCTTGTACTCTCTCCATTGCTTTTGTCTGTTTCTCCCTGTTGCTTGGTGCTATTTCTCTGTTGCTTTGTGCTATTTCTCTGTTGCTTTGTGCTCCATCTCCCTGTTGCTTAGTGCTATTTCTCTGTTGCTTTGTGCTCCATCTCCCTGTTTGCTTAGTGCTATTCTCTGTTGCTTTGTGCATTTACTTGTTCTTTGATGTTTCCTCCCCTGTTTGCTTAGTGCTATTTCTCTGTTGCATTTGTTCTCCATATTCTCCCTGTTGCTTAGTGCTATTTCTCTGTTGCTTTGTGCTATTTCTCTGTTGCATTTGTGCTCCATCTCCCTGTTTGCTTAGTGCTATTTCTCTTTGCTTTTACGTCCTATCTCCCTTTTGCTTAGTGCTATTTCTCTTTGCTTTGTGCTCCATCTCCCTGTTCTTTGTGCTATATCTCCCCTTGCTTTGTCCTTCTTCCCTGTTGCTTAGTGCTATTTCCTGTTGCTTTGTGCTCCATCTCCCTGTTGATTTTGTGTGCTTTCTCCCCTTTCCATTTACAGTTTGATTTTATGAATTTTCTCCCTTTCCATTTACAGTTTGATTTTATGAATTTTCTCCCCTTCTGTTTACAGTTTGATTTTATGAATTTTCTCCCTTTCCATTTGCAGTCTATCTCCACTGTTGCTTTGTGCTCCATCCCCCTGTTGATTTTGTGTACTGTCTCCCTTTTCTTTTACAGTCTATCTTTCCCTTTTCTTTTACAGTCTATCTTCCCTTTTCTTTACAGTCTATCTCTCCTTTTCTTTTACAGTCTATCTTTCCCTTTTCTTTTACAGTCTATCTTTCCCTTTTCTTTTACAGTCTATCTCTCCCTTTTCTTTTACAGTCTATCTCCATGCTGATTTTCAGTCTTATCTCCCACTTGCTTCTGTTCTCTTTTTCTGTTGCTTTGTGTTCTATGTTCCTTTGCTTTGTGTACTCTGTTCCTGTTGATTTGTGCTTGAACTCCAAACTGCCTTATGCTCTATCTTTCTGTTGGTTTGTGCTCTGTTTCCATGCTGCTTTGTATTCTCTCTCTCTGTAGCTTTATGTACTATCTCCCTGGCTTTTTTTGTTGTTGTTTTGTTTTGTTTTGTATTTTTGCACTCTATCTCTAGTTGCTTTGTACTTCACCAACATGTTGTTTTATGCTCTTACTGCCCACTGCTTCTATTTTCCTTCTGATGTGAGCCCTATTTCCCTGCTGCTTCGCTCGCGCTACATTCCCCGTTCCTTCTCATCTCCCTCTCCTCATACCCACCACCCCTCCCACACTTGGCCTGGAGTGGACGCATCCATTCCTTGTCCCTTCCAGCCCTGCTCCCCCCCCCCCCCTCTCCCCTCCCCCCTCCGCCCCCCCTTCCCAGGGAGGACTGGAATGGATCAAGGAACTCGGGCAATGTATCTGTCGCTGAATTTCCATGTGCTTTGGAACTTCGCTCCTCCCAAACCGCGTCAGCTCAAAGAGTTCCTACGTCTCTGGTACCCACTCTGCATATATAGTAACATATATGAAGGACAATAGTCTAGAGCAGTCAGCACCATATTATAAATCAACATAACAGAAACTGGAGGGAAGGGAAGGCGGGATGGGGGAGGGACAGGGAAGGTGGATGGGTGGAGGAAAGAGAGAGAGAGAGAGAGACAGAGGGAGAATGAAGGTGAAAGAGGAACCAGGGGTTTAAGTATAGCCTAGCCAACCACGCATGGCCCTTTCAGGGCTGTGAGCACATAGATCTATAGTCAAAATATTTATCAGTTTACAATAGCTTGAACTACTGATATCTATAGTCAAAAATACACATCAACTTACAATAGCTTGAACTACTGATATCTATAGTCAAAACACACGTCAATTTACAATAGCTGAACCACTGATATCTATAGTTACAATACACATCAATTTACAACAGCTGAACTACTGATATCTATAGTCAAAATACACCTCAATTTACAATAGCTTGAACTACTGATACCTATAGTCAAAATACACATCAACTTACAATAGCTGAACTACTGATATCTATAGTCAAAATACACATCAATTTACAATAGCTGAACTACTGATATCTTTAGCTGAAATACACACATCAATTTACAATAGCTGAATTACTCATATCTATAGTCGAAATACACATCAATTCACAATAGCTGAACAACTCGTATCCTCAAGATGGACAAAATGAAGCCATGCTAGGGGCGCCTGCTGTTCTGCTTAACTGGTCATCACCAGATAAAGATTTTTACAAATTCATTAATCAATATAACAGTACAAAAACTAAAAGAAAGAACAAGGAAGGTCAAACACATGCTGAGGAATGGACAGCCACTGTCAAATGTGGATAGCGTTTACAGTATCATTACCTAGTCATCAGATTACAACAACAAAGCTGTCATGTAACTAGGCACAAGATGTTTAAAGACTTTTCAGAACAAGGACAGAAGAATGAGCTTCAAAGACAAAAACAGTGAACAAGTGAAAAAAAAGATCAAAACACACACATACAGTGAGAGAGAGAGAGAGAGAGAGAGAGAGAGAGAGAGACTCAGAGAGAGAGAGAGAGAGAGCCAGACAGCCAGAGACAGAAATACAGAGAAAGAGAGACAGACAGACAAAGGACACTACTAGCAAAGAATTTCCAGACAAGGGGGGGGGGGGGGGGGGGGGAGGGGGGTGCTGGAGGAGTCCTATTTAAAATGAAAGGGCCCCCCTGACATCCCCACTGGAGCATGAGCAGGGATACATGGGTTTGCCAGAATATGGCCGTGTCCTTTTCTCCTGCTGCCAATTCAGTCCAATCCAATCCGTGTTCTTTATAGCCTAGCTGACAGCATGGTGGCCACAGCAGGGCTGTTACCATGTCAAAATTACTTCCAGATATGTATACCCCCCTATCCCCACCCCCACTCCACCCCCCCA
Source organism: Conus canariensis (assembly GCA_033310375.1). Lineage (NCBI taxonomy): Eukaryota > Metazoa > Mollusca > Gastropoda > Neogastropoda > Conidae > Conus > Conus canariensis. The sequence continues at coordinate 115,572,949 of CM065714.1, forward strand.
AAAAAAGAAATTCCTAGCATGCTAAGAAATGACTTAAAACCAACTCTACTTTGCCCCAAATCATAGATTAAATACAAAATATTCAACTCTTTAAAAATCAAATAAAAACAACCTGGTGGAACTTGTCTGAACAAGGGCTTCAAGCCATCTGCTGTAAAAAAAAAAAAAAAAAAAAAAAATTTAAAGCTTAATTTAATATCATGAACTTCCAACAATCTGCAAGAACATGTCTCAGGTCCAGTGGTGAACACCCTCCATTTCCCACTGATAAATCTACTGTGGTAACAAGTTATTCAGAAACGTATTCTGCTGCATAATGATTTGGGTTTTTTGTTGTCATTTTTTTTTTTTTTTTTAAAATATTTTCTGCCTTTAGGCACTTTACCGTTTTTTACTGCACTGCATTCCACAGAACTAATTTCCTATCCACGTGAAATTTTGGTGAAGACTAAACTACCCTCAAGGAAAAGAGCTGTTTAGTCAACTGAATGTACCACCACCATCACAAGTCCTCCCCTCTCATCTCTCTCAGATCAGGGATGAGTCCTTTGTTGTTTCAGGTTCTTCTCTTGTGTACAAATTCTACAGACTTCCATCTGCCCCCGCCTAGAGCCAGTCTGTCACACAGGATCATGGAGTAAGCCAAAATAATCCCCCTTGTCTGATCCCAGGATTGAAACTGTCGCATGTCTTTCCCACACAAAGCATCACTGTCCTGCTCACAGAAAGTAGGGCAGATTCTGGCATTCAAAATTTACCGTTGGCACGTTTCTTACCAAAGATAAGAGCATTTTCCTAAAAACAAAACAAAACAAAACTTGTCAGTAAAAGCCTTCTGTCCACTGCACCCCCCCCCCCCCCCCAACCCCAATAAAACCTTTCTCTTCATACTCACCCTGTTTCCCATCCCCTGAGACCTTAGCATTATTGAAACTGACTGCTTGAAACTTTCAGAGACAAATTTTATCTATCTTGTAAAACCATGTAAAACCAAGAGATGGCCAGTCTCTAAAAGCCAAGGTAACACTATGAGAAAAAAAAAAGCAAGAAAACAGGTTAGCATATTATGTCTGAAAAAACTACCAAGGAGTTTTACTAGGTGTATTTTGTGGTGGTGTAAGCTTTTAAGTGTATCATATTCACGAGCACAAAATACACCTCAGCTGGGATTCATGATGAGCCCAGGCTGGACTTACAGACTTACAACTTCTTATGAGCAGACAGTGCCACTGTGGGTGTGTTCACTATCTGCTCATGGAATACTGTCAGGCACTTAGTCCACTATCAGCTCTACATATACATCCAAGACCTGAAGCGTATGGGTGAACAGATCTGGATGAGGGGATAAACATGTAAGGCAAAAGGACAAACCAAAATGAAAACATTGAAGCAAACCAGTGAAGAAAGAAAGAAGATTGATTTCTTTTATTTGTATGGAATTAAAGAATAATATATGATGTAATTATTGTTCGCAGGACCATTTTGTTCTATATTTCCTCTTTTTCTTCTTTAAAAAAAAAAATTCTCAGCTGTACCATTGTTATATGTTTATGTTCTAGACATGCTTGAGTGTGTGCATGTGTGTGTGTGTGTGTGTGTGTGTGTGTGTGTGTGTGTGTGTGTGTGTGTGTGTGTGTGTGTTCAACACATGCACACACAGAAACATACTCTCTTAAACATACATACACACACACCTCAACAACAAAAATTGTTAATAGGTAGAGAGTTAAACAAGCAAACAAACAAGAAAGAAAGAAGCTAGCAATGCTCAATCTTCACTGAACTGCAGTACTTGCAAAGAAAAAATTATTTATAGTACACACACTCACACATATTATCAAGGAAAAGAGTGAGAGAGAGAGAGAGAGAGAGAGAGAGAGAGAGAGAGATTCAGAGAGACAGACAAACACATACAGAGAGAGAGAGAGAGACAGTGCACGCTGGCGCACGCTTGTCCATGCACGTTCACATGCGCCTGCATGTGCATGCTTGAGCGCACATGTAAATGTCTTCATCTGTGATGGAACATCCCCCTCTTTTTCCACTCCAGTCTCCCCCAGCATATGATTTCAACATCTTCAATATATTTCCTGCTCAGAACGGTTCAAAGCCCCCCCTACTCTCCCAACAGCACAGCCCAGGAAGACATTAGCACCCAGCTTGCATCACTGCACAGGCGAGATGACAACCCATGATGTGCAGATCAATAGCTTTCACAGAGAACACACAACATATTAATCACAGAAGAAATTAGCTCTTTGATCTGGCTGGGCAGCAGGAACAGATGCAAATCCCACTCACATGACGGGCTTATCAAGGAAGAGCACGTCCCTCTTCTTCTGCCGAACTACAGACCTGGTCAGTCTCTTTAAAGACGCAGTCACTCCCTCTCCCTGCTCCTCCACCTTTAAACTTTCGTGAACGTGCTCTTTTAATGTAGATGATTTTTTTTTTTTTTTTTTTTTTTTCAAAATTGTGAAGGTTCCATCATTCAGCTTCATTTAAATGATACGTGTTGTTATTATTTGTCCCCATCCATCCTGATTTTTCTTTTCTCTTTCTGATTTCTTTTTCATTTATTTTTTGGTTGCTGTGGTGCGTGTGTGTGGGGAGTGCGTGCGTACGTATGTGCATGCATGCGTGTGTGTGTTTTGAGTACGTATTTTCAGGCATATGGTAGAGAACCCTGAATCCTTCACGTTCTTTCCTGGGAAGCAGGTAGGTAGAAAGTGAGCACTTGTACATTCTGATCTTTTTGTCTATGATAGCGTCAGTTTTAAAAACTGAAACAAGCACAAGAACACCAGCTGAAAATACTGATCTCAAAGGCTCCAGAGCTTAGGCATAATAGAGGTAAAAGAGTTCCTTTCTTTCCTTGCTCTACTCACTTCATTTTCATTTGTGCATTTTCAAATTTTGTGACCAATCAACAACATGCCAACTTTTCTTTTTTTTTTGGGGGGGGGGGGGGGGAGGGGGGGGAGCAATGGGGGTGGGGGGTAGGGGGGTAAGGGGAGAACTTCAACCTGGCCACAGGTTACTTATTCACGTTATACAGCACCTGAATATGAATATATGGACAAACTTCTTTTCCACTTGAAAAACAAAAAGTACACCCTTTCTTCCTCTCTCCAGAGAAAACGCGTCCTTACCAGTCTTCTGTGAAGACAGATGTGGGTAAAGACAGGAGCCATTCACGAGGGGAGCAACCCAGGAAATGGCCTGATTAGTCTTGCCACTCACCCTCTTGTCCAATCTGGGGTTACATGACTCTCCTTCAGACCACTAATATGTTCTTGCTCCATCCTACAGGCTTTCGTTTTCTTATTAATAACCCCCCTCCTCCTCCATCACACTCTACCCCTACCCCACCCCCTGCCCATCTCTCCTCCTCCTCTCTTTTACCTCTGAGAGAGGGAAGCAAAATTAGGTGATATTAAATGTCACAGCAGAACCTAGTACTACAGTCTAATCGAAAGGGAGCCAGATGAATGGACAGCCACAGAATGTCCTCCAGCTATTCAATCATCCCCATCCCTACATACCTCCTACTCTGTGTCTGGAGTAGTGAACGTGTGTGTGTGTGTGTGTGTGTGTGTGTGCGTGTGCGTGCGTGCGTGCGTGCGTGGTGTGGTGTGGTGTGGTGTGGTGTGGTGTGGTGGTGAGTGTTGTGTTGTGTTGTGTTGTGTTGTGTGTGTGTGTGTGTGTGTGTGTGTTGTGTTGTGCGTGTGTATGTGTGTGTTGTGCTGTGTTGTACGTGTGTGTGTGTGTGTTATGTTGTGCGTGTGTGTGTGTGTGTGTGTGCTGTGAGAGAGAGAGAGAGAGAGAGAGAGAGAATGCGAATGCGAATATTTATTCAGACTAAGGCCATAGCCCATACTGAAGGGGTGGTACCCGCAATATACATGATATCAATTATTGAAATGAAGGAAAATGACAAGAGAAAGCAAGTACATATGCATCATACAATGTTATTAGGAATACACAGTACATAACCTCTTTTGTGCTTGATAAATGTACATAGCAAGGTTAAAGAGAATGTCTTCGTTTCTTGACGCCAGGAGTAAATTAACTCTGAAAATACAAGGGTCAGAATAAAACTTTGGCTTTATGAATTTTATCCTGAGGTCATGAAAAGCAGGACAGCAAAAAGGGAAATGGATTTCATCTTCCTTGGCCAGGTTACATAAACGACATGTCAGTTCATTATCACTCACAGCACTGTATCTGAAACGGTGACAAGCTATATCAGAAACACCAAATCTAAACTTGCTTAGCGCACTCTTAATATATCTGTTCGTATCCATTTTAATGTACGGCTCTATCACATTAGTTGTTTTAAAGAGTCTGTATTGCGCAAATCTGTCACTGCTATAAATATGATCATGCCAGTCCTGCCATCTGCAGTCAATAATTCTTTGTTTAAAACATTTCAAGAACCCTACAATATTTTCAATGCCCTGGTTATCCCAAACATAAGCAAAGCCATATGAATTTAAACAGTGACGAACATTGGTAGCCCATGTCTTCTTGCCATTACAATCCAAATTTCTCAATATCTTATAAGCTTTAAAAGGTATTTTAATTTCGTCCATTCTTGTTATTTTCAGCCAATATTTAAGAGAGAGTGAGAGAGAAAGAGAGTGTACATGTTGAGTGTGTACACTCACACATGTGCAGACAAGCATGTATGCATGCCTCATTGGTATACTCTTGTGTGCATGCCTTTTGGAAGGTGCTGAGTTGAACATTCATGCTCTCCAGTTGAAGTTGGTGGGGTTTTTTGTTCCTTAATGCCTGTCTTTTGTGTCTGATCATTGCTCATTTCAGCTCCCCCAATCCTTCCACCCCTCTTGTGAGTGTGTGCATCTCTCTCTCTCTCTCTCTCTCTCTCTCTCTCTCTCTCTCTCTCTCTCTCTTTGTGACACACACACACACCTTCCTGTTCTATCAAGTTCCTTAGTCAGCAGTCTAAAGGAAGCTACCAATAACTGATAGTCATAAGGCCACCTATCAGCACCTATCTAAAGGCAGGTGAAGACAGTGCTTCTCTGGGTCCTCCCCAGCACCTTCGGGTGTTTCTTTTTCTTCTTTGCCTAAACTAGGCTGACCCTGGAGAAAGGTCCAGTGACGGTGAGGAAAGACCCACTGACCACAGGGAAAGTCCTGTTGACAGTGGGAAAGACTACAACTTTGGATTCTCTCTTGAGGGCACATAAGACCGTATGGCGAAAGCTTGGCTGTGTCTGGAGTGGCACTGTCTTCATCTGTCCGTGGGCAGGGGTGGTTGGGTCTGTGGGGTGTGCTCGGCAGCTGGAGGGTTTTTCGCCGGTGGGCTCTGCAGTCATGAAATACGGGCTGGTACACCCATGGGGATGCTACTTTAAGGCTGTTAAGAGCTGCATCCTGTAGTCTGATTTACCTCTGTTCAGGAGCAGTTATGTCCCTTGATGTCTTAATGGAGTGTCCTGCGCGTGCCTGTACCCATCGTCAACACAGCGCAGGCCTCCAAGGGTGGTACAGGACTGCTCTAAAGGCAGGTGAAGACAGTGCTTCTCTGGGTCCTCCCCAGCACCTTCGGGTGTTTCTTTTTCTTCTAGTCATAAGGCCACCTATCAGCAGAGACTACTGTTCAAGTCACGTAGAACGTGTTCAGGAAGTCTGTTCAAACATACACACACCAACACCTTTTAACCCCCCCTCCCCCTTGCTGCTGCTGCTAACTGCTTAGACTTGGAGCCACTGCTAAGTGGGTATCTTGGAACCAGGGCTGAGTAGGTGGGTGTCTTGGAACCAGGGCTGAGTGGGTGTCTTGGAACCAGGGCTGAGTGGGTGTCTTGGAACCAGGGCTGAGTAGGTGGGTGTCTTGGAACCAGGGCTGAGTAGGTGGGTGTCTTGGAACCAGGGCTGAGTAGGTGGGTGTCTTGGAACCAGGGCCGTGTGGGTGTCTTGTAACCAGGGCTGAGTAGGTGGGTGTCTTGGAACCAGGGCTGAGTGGGTGTCTTGGAATCTGGGCTGAGTAGGTGGGTGTCTTGGAACCAGGGCTGAGTGGGTGTCTTGGAACCAGGGCTGAGTGGGTATCTTGGAACCAGGGCTGAGTAGGTGGGTGTCTTGGAATCTGGGCTGAGTGGGTGTCTTGGAACCAGGGCTGAGTAGGTGGGTGTCTTGGAACCAGGGCTGAGTGGGTGTCTTGGAACCAGGGCTGAGTGGGTGTCTTGGAACCAGGGCTGAGTGGGTGTCTTGGAACCAGGGCTGAGTAGGTGGGTGTCTTGGAACCAGGGCTGAGTGGGTATCTTGGAACCAGGGCTGAGTAGGTGGGTGTCTTGGAACCAGGGCTGAGTGGGTGTCTTGGAACCAGAGCTGAGTGGGTGTCTTGAAACCAGGGCTGAGTGGGTGTCTTGGAACCAGGGCTGAGTAGGTGGGTGTCTTGGAACCAGGGCTGAGTAGGTGGGTGTCTTGGAACCAGGGCTGAGTGGGTGGGTGTCTTGGAACCAGGGCTGAGTGGGTGGTGTCTTGGAACCAGGGCTGAAAGGGTATCTTGGAACCAGGGCTGAGTGGGTGTCTTGGAACCCAGGCTGAGTGGGTATCTTGGAACCCACACTGAGTGGGTATCTTGGAACTGGGTATCTTGGAACCCACACTGAGTGGGTATCTTGGAACTCAGGCTAAGTGGGTATCTTGGAACCCAGGCTAAGTGGGTTTCTTGGAACCCACGCTGAGTGGGTATCTTGGAACCTAGGCTGAGTGGGTATCTTGGAACCCAGGCTATGTGGGTATCTTAGAACCCACGCTGAGTGGGTATCTTGGAACCCACGCTGAGTAGGTATCTTGGAACCCAGGCTAAGTGGGTATCTTGGAACCCACGCTGAGTGGGTATCTTGGAACCCAGGCTGGGTGGGTATCTTGGAACCTAGAGTGGGTAAGAGTTTTGGAACCTTGGCTAAAAGGGTGCCATTTACATAATGTTGTTTGCTTTTCCCATCTGGACATTGTACTGTATGTGCAGTCTCTAAACCAAATGCAAAATCATCGAGTGCATTTGTGAAGTTTTCAGGACTACAAATAAGAAAGCAAATAGATCATCCTGGCAGCCACACTCTTACCTTCAGAGGACTGCAACTTATTTAGGGAGATGATGGCTGTTGTGCTCATATTACTACATGGTTCAAACAGACCTTAACTTGAAATAAAACAAAACAAAACAAAAAAAGAAGAAAAAAATCACGGAGTCTTCAAGGATATCTAAATGGCAGATTTTGACATTTCAAAGACAAACTAATGTATGGGGTAAATACTCACAGCCGACATTTACAAACTGAAATAATAATCTAATACTAATGTTTTAAACAACCATCTCCAGTCTGAAGGCCAAATTACATCCTTCGAATTTCTTTTCTTCAAAATTCCTTTTCCTTCCTTCTCTAAACTTCAGTGAACCAGATTTTTCTCTCCCTCAAACAACCCCTCCCCTCCATCCCCACCCCCTACCCCCTGCTTGACACAAAAGGACAAACACAAGAACCTCTGGTAAAAACACTAAACAACCAATGAGAAAAACAAAAACTAATTAAAAGAATGTTTTTTTTATTTCAAAGGTTTTTAAGGTTCAAATTTCTTCCTTTTTCCCCAAAAAAAGAATTGTGGAGAATCAAGAAGCGTAAGAACCATTTTACACTATACTGTATGACACAGGAAAACAAATCAACAAAGGCCTCATCATGGTCCAACTTGGGTCCAATCAGATGTGAGCAAGCATACACAAAAACAAAACAAAGGAAAACATAACTAAACTGACGTCTGACCAGCCTGGCAGATGCCAGGATGTGTTATAAAAGAAAGCCTAAACTCCTTTTATAGTCTCAGACCACAATGAAACTCTATAGCATTATTGTCATTATTCTTGTTGATCATCGGAGATCTCAATTTCTGTGGCTCCTCATGCCCTGCTCTTATATCACCCTTCTCTTTTTTAGCCTCAATCCCCTCAATGTCCATGCCAATATGAGTTTATGTAAAGTCTTCAGTATTAACAAGTTTACGGATGACTGGATAAAGGTTGTGCCGCATTCTGCAGGACGCTCATTCACACTACCTTTGCAACCAAGCAATTATTGTTGTCAGTAAGTGATCTTTGTAGGCAGTGTAGGCTTATGTTGACTCAAATTAAACATCACTGAACACCACCATGCAACATACCAGCAGTGCAGTGTCTCCTCAGGTGGGTTGCCCCTGACAACTTGATACTGAGCGCTCCCTGTGGACTACAGTGTTGGGGATACAACAGGAACCGGACATGGCGTTGTACAGGGGGCAAGGGGGTTGGGTGGGAGTAAAGATGTGGGGCACAAAACATGAGAAATACAAGGATGTCATGCAGATTCTGTTCTCATAGTTCTCCCTGGCTATCAGCCCCCTTCAGTAATCATCTTGTTTCTATCCAGCAGGAAAAGGCAGGAATAACCCAGGAGCAGGAACAGACAGCTGATGACAATTACTAAGACAACCACTTCATTTTCCTCACAGAATTCAACTTACTCAGCAGTGATCTATGGGTGTTTTTTTTCTTAATGAAGATAGTAACTCCTTTCATATAAAAACACCTATACTGTTTTGTGTATTTTGTCACATCTTCTTGCACCCTCTCAGTAGTATCACCCTCATATTGCTCATTCTGGCCTTACCATGTACAGCCATTTCTACACTCAAACCAACCAACTCCCACCCCACAGTATGCGATGCAAGCCACAGCATCAATGTGCTATGCTGGCAAATATGTTTTGTTCAACAACTTGATCATGGTAAGCCTATGGTTCTCTACACTATGTGAACACGATCCCAATGCAAGTACCTTTAAGACTGTGTACCTCCCATCTTCCACATTCTGGAACTTACTCCTCAAGGGCCAATCCCACCACACAAAAGTTGTATTACTATTGAAAGTTTAAAGCGTATCTATGACCCCTCTCATTTCCTTTTCAGTAATCAAGAAACAAACGTTTTCCCCCTGCCCTCCTTTTAGCACTTGGCTTGGTTCAATTTCTTGGAAAGTAAATTTTAAAGAAATGAAAAATCTAATGTTTCAGTCCCAACTTGGTTTAAAGTTTTTATGAAAGAAAAGAAAAAACACCAATACACTTTCATCTGTCTGAAATTTTACAGCCTGATGGTAGTTCATAGAAAAGGCAAGTGGACTTTAGCAACAACATTCAATGAAAGACAGGGACAAAGTTTCTAACAAACAAAAAAAAAGCATCCACCACTGGTCAACAACCTGAGAGAACAAATCACATGTATAGCCCAACAGACCATGGAAGCCACATCAAAGAGATCAATAGAGTTTCTGTGTTGCAAAAACATACACTTTCAAAATATATTTTACTAACAAAATTTGTTTTAAAGACAATCATACAGACTCACTTTATAACAAATGATGTGACTGTGCACATGTTTAAGTTGTAATTGTGCATTAATAATTTTTGTAAAGTGCCAGGAACCTGTAATGCAGAGAAAAAAGAATATAAAGATGGGAAAAAGGAAGGGGGAAAGTACTGACAGATACAAAGAAAGACACCAAGAAGCAAAAAAGAAAGGGCATCTGTGGAAAAACAAAAGAATAAAAACAAAAGAAAGGAAAAGAAAGAAAGAAGAAAATTAATATGAGAGAAAAAAAACAATGGGATACTCCATGCCCAATTTGCTTTTGATGTTATCAATGACCATTGCACAAAACCAGACATTCCACCCTCTCAAGACTGCTCCTGTTAAACTGAATCACGCTTTCTAAGGCAGAGGCAAAACTTATTTTTAACAAGTGGAGGGGAAAAGAGGACATGAAACGACGGGAGACAAGAGGAAGAAGAAGTTCAAGGAGGTGGTAGGAAGCAGGGACTGATGCTGGAGTGAAACGACAGGGAGACAAAACGAGTAACCACTCCAGCACTCCACCCCCCTCCCCCGCTCTCCCAATCCCAGCCTAGACAGCCCAACAGATGAGAGGCTCCTAAACCACCCATTAGCCTGCCACGCCATGATTGGAGCTAATTCCCTGGTCATGGCGCCCAGGGCGCTACCAGGACCAATCAGACGCTGCTGTCTTGTCGTCCCGTCATCTGCCGACTAACGATGCCCACAAATGACCGCCAGCACTGCCGCCTCAGAAAAAGTTTTCCCCGCGCCGCTGCTTCGGTGGGTATTGACGCCCACCACAGACGTTCCGGCAGACAGTGAGTGCTCAGCGATTTGTTGAGCTGTGGGTGACAGCCACAACACACACTTTGCTCTGCACAACATTTGGACGGCCACAGAACTGCTAGCAAAGACGGTGCGTTTCACTGAGTAAAACTCTTTGTACCTTACCCAGTGTGCAAGACCACTCAGTTGCAGCTCATTAAGACTTGTTTTTCTTTGGTCTACAGAATATTTCATTACAGTGCTCTGTGAGGACATCTAGGACAAGAAAAGGTATGGACAATTTGGTATCATGTCTGATATATGTTGGCTTGTCAGAGGTGTCTAAGCTTTGTTCTTGTTTGTTTTGTTTTTTTGTACTTTTTTCCTGCAGCTTTTCTTTCTTTTCTTTTCTTTTTTCTTCCTTTTTTCCTCTGTTTTTGTTTTGTTGCTGTTGTTTCTATATTGTAATACTGCAGCCTTACACATGTTTTTCTTATATTTGTATTACCAATGAAGATCTGTGCAAATGCCCCCTGGATTTAAAATCTTAATATATCTTAACACACATTCCTTTTTTATTTTCCCCTGTTCAACATACAAATTTCTTCTTCTAAAGAAAATGCTAGAGGCAGAATGAATTATGTAAAGTTAAACTTTTGTCATAATAAAAAGTGTGTAACTTAATTCAAACTTCCACAAACGACACCCATTCCTGTCTCTTACACACAAAATCTTATTTGTCTAATGCATGTGCATTAAAACAACAAAAAGTTTCAAACTGCAAGAGAAAAAAAAAGCCCAGACATTTACAACTGCAGTATAACAGCTATCCGTCCCAATAACTGCCAGGTTAATGACAGAGGGAGAGTGGGAGTTATAAAACATTTGGTGTAGATAAGCATGCCATTAAATATTAAGGACATCAGTAACACAGGTTTTGCATGCCTATCAATACATCCACATACACAGAAAGAGAAGGGAGGGGGAGGTACAGCATAGTGGGAGGACAGAGGGAGCAAAAAACAAAAAAGGACAAATGAATTTGAAAGATTATAACTAAGAAAACAAACCAAGCCAAAAAGGAAGCAAAAACTGATACAAAGAAAGAATAAAAGAAATCATGTCATTCCATTTTTCATCAATTTCTCACCCATTCATTGAATATCTGTTCATTCGCCAGCCAAGGCAGAGGGATAAAGGGGAAAAAATAGAAGTGTGAAAGAGCTGAGAACGAAGACAGAAGGGAAGCATGGGGCTGAGGCGACTGGGAGGGCTAAAGGGAGGGTGGGTGGAGGGGGGAGGGAGATAACAAAGAAAAGTTAAACAGCCTCTAGGGAAAGGGCGGACAATCGTGACTCTGCCCTGCCTGAGTCATCCCCCTGGGACTTCTGCGATCAATGCATGAAAACATTAAAAGTGAGATGAAGAGCCACCATCTTTTTCGTCTTTCTGGATGGCCAATATTTGTGATGGGGATGGCGCCATTAGAACCGGTCCATTACCCCGGCTGTGCAGTCAAAGCATCGCGTTTGATTAACAGGTTCTGTTGAAGGGTGCGATCACTCTCCCACATGCCCACCAGTTAGCTGTTCTCTTTCGAACACACACACACACACACACACGCACACACATGTGCACATTCTAACCCGCTTGCTAGCATATCCCATCCATCCATCGGACCCCTCCTCTCCTCCACCTCCTCACAACATTCTTTCCTTCTCACTTGCACATGCACACACACACACTCTCTTTAAATGCATGCACACACACACACACACACACAGATTTCTTCTTAATCTCCTGTGTCACCCACACCAGCACTCTTCCCTTACTTCTCCTTTCCACCCGCCTCTCCACAGTTCTTGGTTCTGTAAGCCCATGACTATCAGGACAGCCATAAAACGTGGCTGATCAATCAATGCTGTTCATTTACGGCCCCCTTTTTTTCCATGTCTCCATGCCCTTGTCATTGAAATTAACCAAAGCTCTCTATGCTTGCAGTCAATGTTGTGGAGGTTCTACTCTCTCTCTCGTTTCTATTTCTTCTCTGCTGTAACCAGAGAAACAGATGTTCTGTAACTACTCAGTTCAGTGAATATTACATTGAGAAAAAAAAGCGGAAAGAAAGTAAACACACACACACACACAACAACAACAACAACCACTACCACAACAACAACAAAATAAAAAAGAAAGAAACAAAAGGTGCTGTAAAGGAAAAACTGCACAATGTTATCATGTTTTTAAACAAAAATCCAGTACAGAGGAAAGGAAAATTATATATAGCGCGTAATCCCAAAAGGACAACAGCTGTGAAAAAAGAGTATGAAGAGGGGTGAGAGGATGAAGGGGACAGAATGTGGTGGTGGAGGGGGGGGGGGGGGGGAGAAATAAAGATAACACTGAGGCTGCCCTGGCCCTACAGACATATTAAAAGTGATATCAAATCAAGATGGCGGGGGGCAGTGATAGGACTACACAGAAGGGACGGGTGGGAACAGCAGGACTTGGTGGGAGGGCTGGATTTCTTATGTTAACCTGTGCCATTTTGACGAGTTGATCTGAAGACACGGAGAGAGGTAGGAAAAAGGGAAAAGTTAGCAATGTGTGTGTGTGTGTGTGTGTGTGTGTGTGTGTGTGTGTGTGTGTGTGTGTGTGTGTGGTGTGGTGTGTGTGGTGTACATGCATGCATGCATGCGTGCATACGCACATGTGATGCACATGTGTGCGGAGTGGGAGAGTGGAGGGGCATGGGCGGATGGTCATTCATGCCTTACTGACTTATACAGATGCAGAAGTAATGTCCTGACTCACTGGTAAAACAGACTGGGCACAGACCCATGACTTTCACCCGACACAGAAAACCATGTTTGGAGTGATACAGAAATGCAATACTTCAAAACTGCTAAGCACAGACCCAACCTTTTGAAAACAAAATGTACTTTTAGAGTCAAAACCTTCTAATTATACTCCTAAACACAATTAACCTTTTCATTCTGCCTGAGGTGAATGAGTGATATGAAGCTGTTTCCACATGTTACCAAACTGGATCAAATCACTGTTACAAACAAACCTTCCTTACCAGTGCAAAGATTGTTTTTTTTTTCTTCCTTTCATCTCTATCTTTTTTTGCATTTAAACTATGACTACAATACTGTAATACTAACAGTAACTGAAACTGTTGAAAAGCACACCAAAAAATAAAAAATCGAAACATGACATTTTAGGAAACGAACACACAAAGACATATCTAATAATCATTGTTGCTTTTATGACACAATTCATTTTCCACTAAAGTTAAACTAAAAATCAGGTCACATTTTGGAAAAAAAAAAAAATTAAAAAACAAAGAAACATACAGAGTAAATTCAGAAATATGCCGTTAACCCATTTGTCAGCTGATACATGCCTTGACAGATTGTATAAATAATGTCAGAGGTAAAGTCTATTACATATTTATTTTTACACAACAATCTATCTTTTTCTTCCTTCTTTTTTGGAGAAAAAGAACGAACACTACCTTAATCACTTGACTAGATGATCCGCCTGTCTGCCATGTTCCTGTACCTTCCAATCTGCCTGTATTCACCCACTGACGACACTTATTTTCTTTTCCATGCAGATCATACCTGAAGGGTTAAAAAATAAGTTGCACAGTCCTGACCTCACTGCTCCTGTTTTTGTGTCATATGAACTTTGCTTCATAAAAAAAAAACAAGATACTCTAAATTTTATCTTAATCTTGTAACAAGTGCAACTGGCAAAAACAATCAGTGACAGAGCATAAATCATCTTATATGACTGTCAGGTTCTGCTCAATAACAACGCCTTAGACATCAACATCTTCTGTATAGATTTATCTGAACTGTTTCACGCTTCAGTGGCAATAACTTCTTTGACCAAGATGTAGACAGAGAATGTTTAAGTTCGGACCGATGTTCAGTTCTTCCATGTACAGGTGACTAACTGCAACAGTCAATCATGAACATCAACTGCACAAAACACACACATCCACTTGAAACTGCGTCTACTCCCAGGTTTTGGTAGTACATGTGGTATGATTTGGATTTGCAAGGGAGGGAGAATGGGTTGGGTGCACTGAGAGAAGTAAAGGGAGAAGGCAAAGAGGGCATAAAAAACATATCCCAGTTTCATGAATTCTTCTGGTGCTATTAATAAAAAACATAATTTGGGAGTTTGGTACAGTTACATTTTAATTCTTTAAATAAAAACTTGATAGCTAACATGTCTAAACTTGGGTCTCTGGAATTATTTCTGTGGGACTTTGCTCTTAAATTCAGAGATGAACATAGTGCAAAGCAAAAAAAAAATTGTTAAAATAAAAAAACAGGATGGGGGAAAGAAAGGGGGAGGGGAGGGAGTGGAGGAAGGGGGGGGGATGGAGTGGGATGGGGGCCTCTTTCAAGCTCCAAAACTTGGTCAAGCAGAAGGTGGGGGATTCTTTCGCCCTGTCAAAACTTCTAAGCTGTGGGGAGGTGAAAGAGGGGTAACATCAACCATGCTACAACTTGGTGTCCTTACTGTTCAGGTCAGACAATTCAGGGAACCATGTTTTGATCCTTTCTGGCTTTCTCAGATCATCCTGCTGCCGTTCACAGTGGAAAGATATTTAAACAACAAATGCACCACAAAACAAAAAACAAACAAAATAAAAAGAAAGAAGAAAAGAAAGACTGTGACAGCTGATATGTTTCATCCCTGTAAAGTTGATATGTGCATAAGCTAGACAATTTAAAAACAAAGAAACAAACAAAAAGACCTACATCACCTTTCCCATATCAACAATTTTCCTTCAGTTCTGTTAAAAAGTGTACGAGTTATTTTCAATTAAAGTTTTTTAAAGTAACGATCTCTGTAATGTCAAATGTTTCCAACAAATATTGCAGACTTTTTCTTCAACAACCCAGACATTTAATCTACAAGTCCTGACAAAGAACGGAAGCAAAACTCTATTTCATGGAGTATTTGCTGCTGGGTGAACAGTGCCTCTTTCCTCCCGCCCGTCTCAAACCTCACCACGAGCTGTAAATCCCATGCCTCTTTGTGCAACCCTCTCATCCTTCTCTAGCTCCTTTTTGCAGGGAAGCAAGAGGGGTGTCCATGGCAAGAGGTGATCAGTGTCACTTGCTCCAGATAATACCAGCTTAGACAGGAGCACCAGACAGATAACTTTACTTGTCAGTGACAGAGCGAGAAAGACAGAACCAACTTCGTCCAAGAGAGAGGGAAGGAAAGAGGTTACAGAACCAGACTCCATAAAGACAGAAAAGGAGGGTGGGTGCAAATCCAGATTCCTCCGAGACGGGGAGGAGGAGGGGGATCGCAGAAGAGACTCATCCAAGACAAGGAGGGCAGACATACAATGGAGTTCACCGGTGACGGGACAATCTTACGTACACTTTGTCAGACGAGATGAACTCTTGTCTCAAGTGGTCTGGCTGGCTGTCTGCTTGCCTGCTTGCGTCTCGAGTTTAACTCACTCACAACTGCCAG
This sequence comes from Conus canariensis, assembly GCA_033310375.1. Lineage (NCBI taxonomy): Eukaryota > Metazoa > Mollusca > Gastropoda > Neogastropoda > Conidae > Conus > Conus canariensis. The sequence goes on from CM065714.1 coordinate 115,588,633, forward strand.
TTTACCCCCTTGCTTTCCCCCACAGTATGGCCATTTGTAAAGGTCAGGGGGAAAAAAAATCCAAAGTGTTGTAATCAAATTCTCAGAACTGCTGAATTACACAAGAATTTTAGCTGTGCAGAAACATTGCCTTTGCTACCTTATTTGTCTACTTTCCAACTATGACAAACCTGGATTAAACGCCATTTTTGGCAAAAGACAAGCAGAAAAAGTTGCGCAGGCAATAGCTTTTGAGTGCATGTATGTGTACGCACACAAACTGCTACAAACTCTGCACTGAATGGTTACATGCTGATGAGAACGGCTAATGGTGCTTTTAATTGCTGACAGCATTACGTAAACACTGTGGTGCAAAATCAAATCTTTGAATTTCTCAGATTTCTGATCTACAATGTACGTTATAAACCCTTGTAAGCTGAACATTTTTCCTGTCAGGAATATAAATACAAGTAAAAATAAAAGTAAGTTTGTCTTGCTTATTTGTTTAGTACTGCATCGCCTCATATTGTGAAATTTTGATTCATTTCCTAGTCTCAGCATTGTACACAGCCTCTAGCGATTAACCAGATTGCAACACATTATTTTTCCAGAGATTAGATATAAGACAGCTGGACTAAACAATCACTTTTAATCAGTTCCAGTTCAGTCCTTTCTCATCAGTTTCTAGTTTTACACAGCGTCACTTCCTATCTTTATACAGCAAGTCCTAACTTAAACAAAATGATTAATGGATGAGAGTAAATCATACCCCAAATGAATGTATAGGGCCTTCTCTGATCAAACTCTTACGGGGTGAAAAGTCGCATTCCGATAAAAGCTTACAGACAAACAAACAATAAACAACACATGCAATTACTGACATGGTAGCTAGGCCCACCACTGGTCCCTCCCCCTCTCTCCCTGTTTCTCTCCCCTGCTCTCCCCCTCCAAAAGTTTGGGTTACAGAAATGTGCCACACACACACACACACACACACACACACACACACACACACACACACACACACACAAAAGAAAGGCTGATACGTATGTACCCAAAACTCTTTAATGCACATTGTTTACTTTTGTGTCCAGGTCTTTCAGTCAAATCAGGACTCTCCCCGATGAAAATGAAAACCCAACCCCCCCCCCCCCCCCCCTTTCCTCCCTACCCCTTCCTCTCCCCCCTACCCCCCTTCCACATCACCCTGTAAAGTTTTGGAACTTGCATTTCAAATAGTGTCATCAATGTGATGAAAATCTGAGCATCAAGTAGTGTACTGTCTATTTTACAGTCCAACCAGGACCAGGACCACATGTTCAGCTTTTGCAGATGTCTTTTAGTTTCATAGCATCTTGCATCTTGTGAAGATGGGCGGACAGGCTGGCTACTGCCTTCTCTCTGAAAAGAGTACCCAGGGCATAAATGATGTTCAAATTGAAGAGCCCTGTCCACAGTAAGCTTTTTGCCTCTGGCCTTACTATGACATCATCATCAAAGATCTCGTGACTTTGGCAGCACCTGCTAGAACACTGAAAATCAAACCTGCGCTATGTTCAGATCTCAAGCACCCTATGATCTATGTTTGCTTAAAGTGTTGTTGTGGAACCGCTGACTGCTGACACAACAATGCCACGTGATTTGAGAGACATTTTCCTTTCTCCAGTTTATAATTGGATCAGGATTATTTGTCATGCAAATAACTCATAATTTCTTGTTCCCCACAGACATCAAGAAAAATGCATCTACCGCTGGTTCTCAGCCTTGTCTGCATTCACCTCCTGACCTCTGCCAGAGCTGCCACCTACTACGTCAAGGGAGAAAACTGCAACAACTGTTGCAGAGGGCTGCCAGGGCCACAGGGAGTGCCTGGTCTTCCCGGTCTCCATGGCACCCAAGGGCAAGACGGGACCACGGGGCAAAAGGGGGAGAAAGGGGACACTGGCGAAACAGGGCTCCAGGGTAAGACTTCATTGGCAGTGTGTCTTCACAACCATTCAGTCATTTACTCACAGGGGTGTTCACAACAAGCACTGCCTTCACCAATGTACAACAGGTTTGATGATGATGTCATAGTAAGGCCAGAGGCAAAAAGCTTACTGTGGACAGGGCTCTTCAATTTGAATATCATTTATGCCCTGTAAAATCTTCATGATGGTTCACAGAAAGCAAAACATTACTGCTGTCTGACTGATGACAGCTGCCCAATCAAAAAGCTTTTAAAAAAAAAAAATAAAAAATAAAGACACCAGTAGCAACACCACTGCTGATGAAGACGGACGGATGTCCGTCAAAAGCTCCAAGTAAGTGCTTGTTTCTCAGCTGAGTGACCAGTTCAAATCTGGTAGTCGTTACAAAAAAAAGAGCGAGAGAGAAAGATGAGGGAATACACTGTGCATGAAATGCTCTCCCTTCACACTCTTGAGTCATGTCAATGCAAAGCAGAAAAATGTGAGGTCTGGTTGGTTGGCTGATCTTTTTTTTTGTTTGTTTTTTTTTTTTGGGGGGGGGGGGGAAGGGGGGTGGGGAGGGGGATGGGGTGTGTGTAGATGTGGCAGGGTGATGAGAGAGGGCACTGTTGTTCAATGAAAAAAACATGTACTTTTCCACACAGTGCTCACATCCCTGCATCCCTTCTCTAAGAGTTCTGGTGGCTGCCAGGTACACTCCTGTTTCCACACCCCACTGAATGGGGATCTTTAATGGGTCTAACCAATTTCCTGTGTGCTTAGACACAGGACAGACCTTTAAACAACACACAGCAGAACTTCCGATCAGCTGGGAAACCAGGAGAAGGGGAGGGCAGGGGGAAACAGTTTCAGTCTTCAATCATCAGGAACAGCTATGAATGAACCTTGAACAAGTGCTCTAAATATTCTGATACTGCGCCAATCTTTCCATGGTATTCTTTCATTTTCGTATTAAACATTATACACCCCAATGAACCATGTTATCTTTTTTCTTCTGGAATGAAATAAAAGAGACTGGGGAGAAGCAAGTGAAAGTGTGTCTGTGGGAGGGTGGGGTGGGCAGAGAAAGAAAGACACACATGAGAGGGAGATAGAGAGGCGTTTGTGGGAGGAAGGGGGGGGGGGGGAGAGAGAGAGAGAGAGGAGAGAGAGAGAGAGAGAGAGAGAGAGAGGCATTGTGTCCTAAAAGCTTTATCAGAGACAGAGAGACAGAGAGATCTCCTATTTGACCTCTTCATCTTTTACCAAAAAAAAGAATTCATTCTTTTCAGCATATTACATTAATATCATGACACTCTTGATATAATTAAATTTATATGTCACTGATTCGGACAAGGGTACGGGGTGCAGGGAACAAACAAAAAAATGGTAAGGACATCTAGAAGATTTATCAATGATCAAATCAAAGCTATTTTCCAGAGAGAGAGAGGGAGGGGGGGGGGTGGAGGGAGGGCGAAGATGGGGATATAGAAGCGATTTAGGAGCAACAAAAATTATCACAACAATGTAAAATCTATCAAAGATTCCACTAAAACTGTGCTCTAAGGAGAGAGAGAGAGAGAGAGAGAGAGAGAGAGAGAGAGAGACTAGGGCGAGAGGGGGTGTACAGGGAGGGAAAGGTACACAGGCACAGCAACAAAACAAAAAGGCAGCTGAAACGAAAAAGTAGAATTTATCAACCATCGAACTATAGAGCTATCCACCACCACCACCATCACCACTCCCTTCAACATTTTTACAAGCACTGCTGAAAATCTGGAGTTCACAGAATACTTCCATTTTCAATGAAACCTATTTCCAAACTCTAATCAAGCTGGTCTTCACAAACCTCAACACATTAGCTTCACATGAACGCATTGCTCTGAAGATCTCCTTTCATCCGTTCTTCAATCCTTTCCAGTGGAATACCCTTGCTGGGGTTCTCTTTCTGCAGTCATGCAGTCAACAGTTCCACCTTCAACATGTTATTTTGTGTTGTTTCAATTGTGATGCTTGTATCAGTCTGTTCTAAATTTAGCTGCCTGTTAATTAAACAAAACTGGATGATATGGAGGGTAAAGACTTGAAGTTCCGGTCCCCTTGGATACCAGATGATTAGAATCAAAACATAACAATAAAGAAAAATGTTACCAACTGGATCTCAACAAAACACAATTAACAAATATTGCAATAGAAGTTCCTTCCAATACAAAAAAAAAAAAAAAAAAAGTTTCATCCCACAGGGACTTTGCCAAGCTGCTGCGAAAAAGACGATATCAAAACATTTTATGATAGAGCAAAGCATTGTCCTCACAAAGTTGTGAGACAAAATGTCACAACTCATTTCGAAGAAAGGACCATTAATTTTTCCTCTTTTTTTTTCTTTTTTTTTCCATCTTCTCTGAGCTGAGACGATCAATTCTCATCAAAATATCACAATTCTCCATAACTACACATCATCTTGCTCAGGTATCCATTAATACTTTCATCAAAGAAATCAGTACTACTTTCTGAGCACGGAAAGAAGAAATGACTTCTTCAACAATGAGACCAGCGTTAATATTCATAAAACATCAAATTTCTGCCTGCCTACAACTCATCTTGCCTACTGTTCATTGGGGCATTCCTATCAAACAACCGACAGCCTGCATGCATGCGTGCGTCAAACATAACCTCAACTAAATTCCACTTCTAACCAATCCCTCTTCCTAAGCCATTATGACAATACAAATATGAATGCATTTAAATGTACATAAGTATGTTCATGCAAGTAAGGTATAGGATGGGTTTAACATTTTGCCAGAGAACTTCTAGAGTAAGTTGTTCACACACTTGGGTCTATGCAGGGGTGGAGAACTTTGCTGTATGTTCACACTCAAGTATGACAAATGATGTCAAAGAAGGCCTGTACTACAAATAAATCTACATGATGACTAACAGAATATATTTACTGTGCAGGCCAGCAGGGACTTCCCGGTGAGGACGGCATAAAAGGTCACCGAGGTCGCAAAGGTCAAAAAGGAGAGTGTGGACAGCCTGGTCCTGTAGGGCCTAGAGGGGACCGTGGTCCCCCGGGCAGCCTCGGCCAACCAGGCCCTCAGGGACCTAAAGGAGCAAAAGGACCTCAACCTCCACGAATTGCTTTCACAGTCAGTCGCAGCGACCCTCTGGGACCGGTGATGCAGAAGACCCCTGTGACCTTTGACAAGGTGCATACCAACCTGGGCGACAGCTTTGACATCTACTCCTCCCACTTCATCTGCAAGATCAACGGCACCTACATCTTCATCGTGCACGTCTTAAGCGCAGAGAACCGAACAGCCTACGGCTGGGTCATGCTTAACAATGACCACCAGATGGCCTTTCATGGAGATGCTCAATCACGTCACGGAACAGGCAGCAACACCATCATCCTTCACCTTCTCCGAGATGACCATGTATGGGTGCAGCTCAATGAAAACTCGTCCTTACTTAATCACTTCTCTTCCTTTTCTGGACACATTCTTTTTGAAGACTAAGCCGTACAAGACAGAGACTCCTTCTTCAGACTTTCCACGTAAAGCACACACGCCTTAGGAATCCATATGATCAAAAACCCTTTTCTTGTAATTATATCCATGTGAGAAATGGCAAATCCGAATTTCAAGACTATAAATTCTACAAAAGACCACAAACACAAAAGCAGCCTGTTAAATGAAAATGCACTCACAATGATATTAACACTTGTACACTTGTACATGTACTCCACGTACACTTGTACATGGATCACATACATACGCACAAGCACAAACAAACCAAGTGAGCACACATACACAGAAAAGCAGTTGAGGATGAAATAAAGTCAAACATGAATTATTACAGATGAACGATCAGTGTTTAACTGACCATGTACAAATGTAACATATAACTAACTTATTTCAAGCTTCTATTCCTGTTCCCAACAGAAGCTAACTTTTCCTGCTTTGATCAAAATGTGGTTCCGGTGTTTTAGATGTTTTTATAGTCCTTGATATTGTGCAATTACTTCAATTTTTTCGATTTGTTACTGTGTATTTGCTGGTGCTTTCTTTCATCATATTTCATAATAGTATAGCACTCTCTCTTAACATACCCCACCAAAAAATATATATCACGTAAGTATCTTTGGTGCACATAATCATGATATAATCATAACATCTTATATAATCTTGTAGTTTATACATAGTTTCATTCCATTCTGATCTAAAAATATCAGTCAGATTCTTGTCACAGCCTGAGCTTTGCATATTCATATCAAAAAGGGAGATGCCTAGAAGTGCTTGTTTATTTTTGTGAGTCTGCACATTGTGATAGTGATTAGATGTAACCTGACGCATCTTGTTCTTCTCATCAACTCTTCTCTTGAAAAGATCTGAATACAATTTCACTAGCTCTTATCGTAAAAAGAACTGAATACACAGTTTTAATTTTGACATTTTCCTATGTTTCCTATATTATTTTTCCTTCTCATCTTATATATGGCAGTTTCCCGAAGTTGGAGTATGGCTGCCTTAATGGCGGGATAAAAAACAGTCATACACACAAAACTCCACTCCCTTTGTTGGGTAGATGGGATTAATCCTTGCCTGTCTATACAGGGAGTGTCCGCAGGAGTATCAGCCTGCGTACACAGAAGTATGCAGTGCACAATATTCATTCTGTGACTGATAAAATTTTGAATCCATCCAGTCAAGATAAAATACATGGTCTTGGGACTTTCCTGATCAACTCTTCAATATGGAATTAATGTTTGTTCCTCTACATCACAAATTCAGTACATTCCTTCAAATCTGGAATTTTACCTATTTGAACCACTGTAACTTACCATTATGACAAGAATTCGCATTCATAAAAGCCTATTCAGTTTATGCATAAATGTGTTAGTGCATGCATGAGTGGACAGGGCACTGGAATGTTTGGATTGGTAGTAATGTGAATGAATCAGGGGAATTGGTGAGAGGGAAGCTTTAAGCATTCTTTCACTAATTTTGTGCAAAGAAATATTCATAATAGCTGTTAAAAAAAATTTTGAACTATGGTATTTAAGGGTCCCTCGTGGGGTTCAAGCCTGGAACCCTCAGCATACCATTCTCTGATTCCGACCATTTGATCACAGCGAATCCTGGGTACTGTTGGAAGTTTGAAATAGCTTGAAATCACTTATCACTGAGCTTTGGTATGTAGACTCAAAAATTAATGACTTAACTTCATAGTCTCAAAATTCAGCTTTTACGTGCTGAACCAGATAACATACACACTTCTTTATTCATTTGACTGTTATAATTAGGAGGCGGGGGGGTGGGGGGGGGGTGATAACAGCAACGTAGTGGGAAAAAAAATAACGAAAAGGTCAGCAGGAAAGCTCAGAAAAACTAACTTTTTCTCTTTGCTTTTTGTGGTGGCTCATATTCGTAACAGCTGACACTCCATAATGCACAGTGTTCACTTCAATTTCATCTCAATTTTCCACTTGAATAACTGTTATGAACAATTTGTACTTGCGCATTTCCACTAAAACCTTGTTTTTCAGCGCTATTCACAAATCTCTGGAGGAAGGGCAGGAAATGCCTGTTTTGTCCTGTATATCAACTGCTAACAAAATCTTGACTTTACTTACGGCAAAGGACACTGCTTTTCATTTTTTCCCAGAACCATTAAAGGAAGCTACTAGAATCATATTGAAATCATCTTTCCTCTTGGAAGCTGATGGTTCTTACAGAAGATTTGATGGAGAGCAATCCATTTAATACCTTCAGGGATGATATTTAACTGGATTTCTTGCTTTCATTTTTTTTTTTTTTTTCTTTTCTTTTCTTTTTCCCATTTTGGGTTCACATGATAACTGGAACCATGTCAGGTTACCATGACCCCCCTTTTTTTTTCCTTTATCAGTAAGTCTTTAAAATGAAGAAACTTAAAGTTTTACTCTAAAAACACCCTGAAGGATAGGACTGGTAAATAAATTTCCATAAACACAAACAAAAAGAAGCCTACCAAATAAGAATACTTTATCTACAGCAGGAACAGGAAGAAAAGTATACCTAATGCTTGATGGTATCAAAACACACCACACACACACACACACACACACACTCACACACACACACACACACACTCACACCCCACACACACACACACACACACACACACTACACCACACACACACACACACACACACACACACACACACACACACACACACACACACACACACACACACCACCACCACACACACACACACTCACTCACTCACACACACACACACACACACACACACACACACACACACACACACACTCACACACACACACACACACACACACACACACACACACACACACACCACACACTCACACACACACACACACACACACACACACACGGTGCACATGACCACAACAATGGGGAAAGAGAATCAGATTCTTCTTCATTAACACACACCCCACCTTGGTGTGTCCTATTCTGAATTGCAGCCAGTGAAATTAGTGAAACGCATTGAAACCACAAACAGGAGGTAGTCCACCACAGTAAAATTCTCCCCAATATATTGCACAATGTAATGGAATCTCTAGCTCCAAGTGAACTCCAAACTCAACAGCTTGTGCAGTAAAAATGTATGCTATCTGAAAGAGAAGTACAAGAAATCAAATGAAAATGTGTTACTGCTGCACCAACACAATAAACATCATCACTGCAGATACCAGTCACCAGCCCAAACCCTCCAAAGTGTAATAACTTTAGCAAAAGGTAGCTTGGTTTCATATGTAACTCCACCCTCCACCCTCAAAATCAATCAACAGGTAACTGAACTTGTGAGCTTCTGCATGTGAGCCACCTAAAAAAAAAAAAGAATGGAACCCCATCTCAACAAGATTCTGCCCTCACAAATTACGCAGTAGAGGTAGTCTTACCCTTTGAAACTAGAAATACACATACTCTGAAAAAATAGCTCAGGAGTCGTAATGGTATAAGCAGAGGTACAGGACCCTCACACTAAAACATCAAAAAAGTTGTAGGCTGTTCAGAAACAATTTGCCCAGAATTATAACGTAACAGGAAGGTCAGGTAACTGATTTTACAACCCTCAAATAACACAAGAGTTTAGGCCAAATTCATCCCTCTGTACAAAGCAGTCCACAACCTGAGTAAAACCCATTTGTCAAGTTGTCGACAGCTGCTCCAAATCTGTGACCTCCATGAAATTCCATGGAATCTTCCAGAAGGCTTAGTGTCTACCACACTTAGTTTCTGCCCTCAGGCTGCGGAAGCCTTCCACCTGACAATTCAGTGCCAAAGCTGATTCTTCAGGCTTTTCAAGACACTTCGTCCTATCACTGACCCTTCGATCTTGCAGTTTGAAGTCCGCAGTATAAGGCTACAACGATCAAGGTACACAAATTATTTGTTTTTATGGTGAAGAGTTAATGAGAAGAAGAAGGTTTCAACTTTAATCTTCCAATTGAGTAATTCTTCCAAAATATTTCAGAAATACTTATATGTGATATTCAAAGGCTTGAAGACATATGTTAATTTTTTTAAAATTCTCTTGTTGATTATTCCAAAGTAGCATGCGTGTGTGTGTGTGTGTGTGCGTGTGCGTGTGTGTGTGTGGAGGCAACTGATTTTTCTTTAACAAAAATTCATAACTACGAACACTTAAAAATTATCTGTTCACACAAGAAGCAGACTAGTTATCAGTTCGATCTAACAAACATTAATTTTGTTCTCTTCCGGCATAAAAGAACTTTGAGGTAAATAAACACAACATGACTACAGGTAAATGAAAAAAATTCCAAGCAAATCAGAACTGTTCCCATAAAACCCCATGACAGCAGCGCAATAAGGCTGCATGCAGTATTTTATGTCAAAAGAGCCCATAAAATGCTTGGCCATGTTAGTCTCATGAAGAAAATGCCACCTGACCACATGAAATGTCAATAAACCATGTGTGCAATGCACCAAACTGCACAAACAGTATACGACAAAACAGCCTCACTAATGTAATTAGCACAACTGAATTTCATCAAATGACATATACATAAAGGGAAAGCATTCCAACTTGTACGACATTATGATAGTCATACTGTGTGCTGTCTTACATACGCACAACACAGAACAAATTATGACTGGCATTTTTGTGTGTGTGTGTGGATAATAATCCAAACATCAGTAAACGTGTAACAGTAAGTCAGTATAATAAATCATTCAAGGGGAAACGGATGGCATTCTGCCACTATTAAGCTTCCTTGCTCTAACAGTGTAATAATAAGTCAGTATAATAAAGCATTCAACGAGTAATGGACGGCATTCTGTTACCATCATGCTTCCAGACAAACAGGCTTGTTACCCAGATGTTACTCAAAAACTGATCTGTTCAATTACTGTTTAATATTTCTTTTGTTGAAAGGCAACTATTTCAATATTCAACTTTGGTCACTAGCCTAAACATGGATCATTCGTGTTACAAATGTGTTGGCTTACAAACTTTACCCTTCACTATTTTTCATGTATGTTTTAATGTTAGCAATCTTTGATGTTGATGTTTAATGGTACAAATAAATTCAAATATAATTAAACTCTGTGTGTGTGTGTGTGTGTGTGTGCATGTGCGTGTGTACCTCTGTGTGTTGTAAATGTGTGTGTGCATGTGGTGTGCAATGTGGTGTCTTTTGCTCTGTGTGTGTGTGTGTGTGTGTGTGTGTGTGCGCGCACGCGCACGCATGAGTGCATGCATGCGTGGGCGCATACATTCTTCTATCAGTTCACCATGCACCTAAAATTTCATAGATCATTACAATGTGGGTAAAATTTTTGCGAGTCATGTTGCCATTTTTTTAATGATCAAAAGTTTTCATCATTTCAGCGGAACCTATGCACAAATAGGCCAAACTTACAATGTACATGTGTCAGTTGTGTGTGTGTGTGTGTGTGTGTGTGTGTGAGAGAGAGAGAGAGAAAGAGAGAGAGAGAGAGAGACAGTGTGTGTGTGTGTGTGTGTGTGTGTGTGTGTGTGTAACATGTAACAAATGACGACTCAAGCACTGACAAATCTGTTGTTAAATAATATTTAGCCAAGCATATCTTTAACTGTAAAGGTTGGATGTTTTGTGTAAAAAGGCTTGAAAATGCAAATTTGCAGTGGTTCATCTAACTATTCCAGCCATATGCAGAAGCTATGTCCATAAAGCTAAAGACTGCTGACAAATGACTTTTTTTTGGGGGGGGGATTTGCAATACACCATTTTGTAATAGCAGCAGCAAATAAAAGACACAAGTTTCTGTCACCTGATAATATTCAATAAGTAAACATCTGTTAAATCATCTTTTACGAATGGCATAATCCTTTTCAGGGGAACCTCCCTCCCCATTCGATCTGTCAAATCTTTAAGTCGGTAAATGTCATATCTTTTAACCCCTTCATCACTAGCCATTCCTGATTGCATAAATTCCCAGCACCGTCCATTTTTCTGCAGACACACTTTTTTATACACCAGTGTATATTAAACATGGTAATCTCTAGGACTAGGCAAGTAACTTGGAAATAGATTGTAGATGAGTAATACAATAACATGCTGGATCCTCCAAATAAGGCTCGCTCCAGTCTGACTCGCCAGCCAAAGACGTGTGCATTAACTTGGAAGTGTCATCTCTGGAGGCCAGACCAGATGCTGACTTCTCCTTGTTGTTGTTGTTGTCGTACCCTGGCTGAAAGACTCCAGGGATCATCCAAACAGCTGAAGTACTTGAACACTATGATACAAATGCATCAGCTGGGGATGAGAACATTACACGTGTGACCGTTTATGATTACCCCGCCACATGGGCATCCACACTCCGACTTCGGGGGATTTTGGAGACTGATAACGTTATGCTAGGAGCTTGGCACAACTGAAGACAATCCCTGTGTAACTATGCAGAGCATACCAACATTTTGATGTAGCCTTAGTGTTCTAGGCTATGTCAATTGGCCTGACACAGCCTTAAGCCAAGGCGGAGATGCTGACTGATCAACTGGAAAAACCAACCTGCTTGTGAGGCTGATGCTGGGAGGGCCAGACCAGAAGGGTACTCATGGTTGCAGACTGCCCCTGAGATTGGAGCTCATGGGTGAAAATGGGCTGTCTGCCCTGGAGGAGAACACAGGGGCTGAGACACTGGGGCAGCCCTAATAGGATGGGTGGAGGCCAGCGCACACCAGCCAAGGCAGATACAAGGGCAGTTGCTGCAGCCATGAGGCCATGTGACACCCGACCCATTGATGGGGCAGCGTTATAGAAGGCTTGGGAGGTAAAGGATAGTACCCCATACAGGCCTCAACCCTTCAACAAGCAGAGCTGAAACTCACTGCACCGCAGAAACCGAGCCTGTTTTGGCCGAGGCGGAGCCCACCAAAATGAGGGCTTGAGGAAAGGAGGCAACTGCAGTGCCCGGTACTGAAAAGTGTGCTGCAATGGTTGTCTCCCTTTTGCCCCTGCTTTGGCATGACGCTTTGCAAGATGAGAATTGGTTCACCCCACCCTTGAGCCCTAAAGACTGCCTAAGTAGGCTGTGCTTGAGACTGTGAAAGCTGTATCTGGGCCCCTTCATCAAGAGATTGGGAGGGCCTCGGCTCTGAAACTTCCCTGATCAGCAAGCTGCAGTTGGAGTAGGTTGGGGGGGTTTTTCCCCGCGTACGCAGACTAATACTCCTGCAGACACTCCCTGTATAGACAGGCAAGGATTAATCCCATCTACCCAACAAAGGGAGTGGAGTTTTGTGTGTATGACCGTTTTTTATCCCGCCATTAAGGCAGCCATACTCCAACTTCGGGGAAGGTGGATGCTATGTGTAACATGTTATCCATACCAACGGCAAAACGGGCCTTCTCTTCCAAAAGTTGGTGATGGGATTTTACGTGTGTGAAAGATATTATACGTGCATTCACACATAGAACCTCGCTTTATAGTCTCATTTGAAGGACCATATGGGAAATGGCGTCAGAACCAATGTTAACTCCGGAGGAAAAATCCCCCTGTACTGAAACGGCTCGGCAGAGATTCAAACCCGCAACACCTGGATCACCAAGATTACGAGTCTGGCGCTCTACCACTGAGCTACATTCCGGCCCCCACTGGAGTAATTGAATGGTGAACCTCAGTTAGCCATAATTTCCGTGATTAAACTACAGTTGGGCCTCAAACAAAATGGGGCAGGTGAAACGGGGAAGGAAGGGAGTTGGTGGGATAAGCAAAGACAGCAAAAGAGGGAGAGAAAGGGACAGCATGGAGATAAAAACGGGAGTGAAAGGAGAGAGACATACACAAAGAGCGGACTTTGAAGAAAGCATAGGCGCTACTTATCTCTGACATAGACTGAGACAAGGAAGAAATCAACATCTTGAATCTCGCTTACACTGCACAAACACTGAACGCAAACTTCTCCCTTGGAAAAAAGTAAGAATGCATTAACAAGCAAACAACAAAGCTCAATTATTGTCAAGAAGAGCACAGTAATATGATTATAAAGATCAGGTAAAAATGGCAGCTGAAAAACAGGCGTTGTAGGAGTATGTGCATAGCTCCATAACTTTCAGTCTCACTAGTTTCTCCTGCCTGTGTTCTCTGTTATGTTACAGCAAATCAGTGTTGGGTATGAGACAGTATAGCCAACAGCTGTCACTTATCAAACTGAATGTAACAGTCACAGAATGTTTGTTGCATGGATTCATACAACAGAAACTTTCAAGTCATGGTGACGCGGTGATAACTGTTGTATTGACTCAGGTCTTCTTGACGGTTGCCATCAAAACTGTTTATCATCAGAATGAGGTTCTCAAAGTAAAAGCATGAGTAATGTCCCCTAGATCAAAACTCGTTCACAACACTACAACTTATTGCACCTATGAGCCACGGCTCAGCATATGTAATTAAACATGTGCTCACAAATAGTTATGGTAATTGCCAAGCTAAAACCTACAACTTTTTATGGCTCAGCATATGTAATTAAACATGTGCTCACAAATAGTTATGGTAATTGCCAAGCTAAAACCTAAAACTTTTTATTTCTAAACTCTGATCTCTGAGGCCACTAAAAATGGCAGCATCTTTTTCATGTATTTTTTATGATTCTATTCTTAGCTCGCTGTAAGGTTCTCTTCTGATCTGCGTCCAATCTGACAAACTGAGAACCAATGTTTTACAGGAATCAAACTGATCATTTGCAACACACAAATGAGCATTTTTAATGATAGCTGGATATCATTTTCGCTTGAACAGTCACTACTTCAGCATCGCATGATCAAGCAAACACGCCCACGTCAAGAAGCAAAGCCTAAGACGTGGTTTTCACATGAAGACTGCTGAACTGACCCCTGAATCGTCAGTCCACTGTTGTTCCTATTCTTTCCCTCAACATTTTCCTGAATTACTGTTTTTACCAGGTCACTATATCTGATTACATGGCAAAACCCAAGTAACTCTCTTTAACTGATGTCAGCAGAACTTCACATGGTCGGATTACATGGCAAAACCCGAGCTAGCTCTCTTTAACTGATGTCAGCAGAACTTCACATGGTCTGATGTCCTGCTTGATTCTTTGATGCACATGTTCATTAACATGATCAGTATACCTGGTGTTCAGTATTTTGCCCTAATACTCATGTCCATGTCTACTGGATAACCACCATGAAATATGACACAAATCCCACAATGGCCTGAAGTATGAACACCAAAAAAAAACCCTTGACGACAGAAAGGAGAAACAACAAAAAAACAAACTATAGAAAAAAAAACTTGAAGACTGGAAAACAACACAAAAAAAACTATCTTGATGGTTCGGAAAGGCTGCTGAGAGGAAAACAAACACCATCAAACAAACATGACGGCTTAAAAATGTTCCTAAGAACACAAATACCAAACATCAAACAAACATGACGGCTTAAAAATGTTCCTAAGAACACAAATACCAAACATCAAACAAACATGATGGCTTAAAAATGTTCCTAAGTGTACAAATACCAAACAAAACATCAAACAAACATGACGGCTTAAAAATGTTCCTAAGTGTACAAATACCAAACAAAACATCAAACAAACATGACGGCTTAAAAATGTTCCTAAGAGTACAAACACCAAACAAAACATCAAACAAACATGATGGCTTAAAAATGTTCCTAAGTGTACAAATACCAAACAAAACATCAAACAAACATGACGGCTTAAAAAATGTTCCTAAGAGTACAAACACCAAACAAAACATCAAACAAACATGATGGCTTAAAAATGTTCCTAAGAGTACAAATACCAAACAAAACATCAAACAAACATGATGGCTTAAAAATGTTCCTAAGAGTACAAACACCAAACAAAACATCAAACAAACATGATGGCTTAAAAATGTTCCTAAGAGTACAAACACCACACAAAACATCAAACATACACAATGGCTGTGAAAACCTTCTGAGAGGAGTACAAACGCCATTAAACAAATCACAAAATATAGTATGACGGCTTAAAAAAGCATCTAAGAAGAGTACAAATACCATAACACAAAGCAGCATAATCACCTAAAAAGCTTTTGACAGGAGTACAAACGCACATCAAACAAAATGCAAAACATAGTGTGAGGGTTAAGAAAAAAACAGCTTCAGAGAGGAGTACAAACACCATTAAACATAATGAATTATATACCTTGATGGCTTGAAGAAGCTGCTGACGGGCTTGGGCGAGTCTGTTGACTTTTTCGCCTCCGTCTTGTCCTCTTTCTTGGGCTTCTGGGCCTCCTTGTCACTCTCAGTCTTCTTGTCTGTGGTTGGAGTAGATGGCTTTCTTGGTGCTAAATACATTAAAGAAACAAAGTGATAATGCTGATTTGTGTCCAGATGTTCACTCCTAGAAATATGATGCAGCACCACAGATTCATAGTTCTGCACACAAAGCATAACAAATGAAGAAAAGCAAGTTTCAGATTAATGGAAAAAAAAAAAAAAAGGCTAATGCTCTCAGCAACGTAACTGGTACAAGCTTTTGAATTACTCAAAATCATGATTTCTCCAACAATCAGCATATGACTCAGGCTTTGGTATACTTCTGATATATTACACTCCCTTTCTAGATTCTCTCAGTGCACAAGGTTACTAAGAATGCTCATAACTTCAAACTTTTCACCAATTCAATGCATGCATTCAAATCAATCATTGTGCTTTTCTAAATTACTCTGTTCAAAGCTGTGCCCAAATCATGGCATCTAGCATTGCATTTCATGGGAAGCAATTACAGAATTTGTTCAATTAACTGATGAAAATACTCCTTCTAATGCAGAAATTGGTAATTATGAGAGTACTCCCAAAGTGACATGTCTAAGGCACTTCTGCCAGGATGGGTTTATTTTATGTTGCCTACAAAAATGAAATGAGAACGCACATTCATATTACATTCCAGGCACAAATTAAAAGTTTTCCAGCATTAGGCAGTAAAGCCTAGTGTTTGAAGATGCTTTTCACTTGCATACAAAGGTGATCCACCAATTCTTCTGGATGGCACGTTGTACAACAAAACATGAAACTCTTTAAAAATTCTGCCTTTATTAATATTCATAACTTATTCTGCCTTCATTAATATTCATAACTTCTTTTACTGTTGTTACATAGCCATGCTCCAAATATCCAATTCTACAGTTCAGCTGCTTTCAGACTCTGAAAACAGGCCTCAAAGGACAGCGTGCTCTTACACACAATAACATGTTGGTCAAATAGATACTTCTGTAACACTCCCCATATGGCCAACAAACACCTTCAGAAATGACTCCGTCACATGCCCTCAAATAACCATATGACCAGATCAGACAGCTCTGGTAATGAATCTCTATGGAAACCTTGACGATCTACAGAGCTATGTTTGTGAGGGCAATTGGCACAGTCAACCAACTATTGACAAAGAACAACATATCTATAGTAGGAACAGAAGAGCCACTTCTGTTAAACTGTTGCTCTCCCACACAGCGTTCACAGACATACTCACCAAAGAAGCTACTGACAGGAGATGCTTTCTTCTCCTCTGTCTTGCCTATCTTTTTCTCCGCTTTCTCTTCGTTGGCAGCTGGTTTCTTGTCTGATTTGTCCTTTTTGTCTGTAACGTAATATCAACTACACTCAGAGTATAGAAATCATTTCTGGGATGCCATTTGCACTGAAGAAAAAACATTTAAATGGCAAACTTTTGATTACTTTCACCAGGCGCAGTATGTTTTCCCTACAGGACAGAACAAAGGCTTGTAGTGTGCATCACAACAATCCAATTAAAAGCCAAAGTTCCACAGCCTCATGGTCTAACAGTCAGCGAACTGTTGAGAGGTACATAGTGTATAGGGCAAGGCATGGAGATGGAAACAGTACCAATCCTCTCCTTCCATTACATTAACCTTCAATGATCTAAATAAGGTATCCATTTACAGCTTAATGGCCAAGGACGGTTTTCAAGATGTTAAAAAAAAAACACGACAACTTGAGCGCTTCAAAATCATGACCATCACTTAATATGGTATTGGACAGACTAAAGCCATTATGTTCATGAAGGTTTCTTTCACATTATTTTCAAAAACTTCTCCAAATTCTTTCTGCAGATGTCTAACATATAGCCCCAATTATTGTGCTGGCCAAAAATCCGGAAGATCTGTGAACAAAGGATCTTGGTCTAAACAAAATTTTATAGACAGGGGATGCAGAAAAAAAGATATTTTTTGATTAACAAAAACCAGTTTTGTTCATATTAACTGTCATGAATCAGCTGAGGCATATATAAAATTTCAGGTTGTTTTGATGAAAAACTGGTTTTTGTCAACATTCTTCAAGTGCAAAAAGGTGCAAAGTCTGTCCAGCCGACCTGTCAAGAAGGTATTTGGTAAAATATTCAGATATCTACCCTTCATTCCAAACAAATAATAATTCCATATAATAATGATGATGATAATAACAATATCAATGGTCAGATGTTAAGCGCTTTCACCTTGAGAGGGAGCTCAAAGCACTTTAGCATAAATGATTACACATTCACACATTTACCAAAAGGAAGAAAACATATTTAAAACACACACACATACACACACACAAATATACACACTCCGTAACTGAATGTTATCGATAGGCAGTGTCAAAAAGATCCATTTTCAGGTCAGTTTTCAATGATTTAAGAGAAGGAGAGTGGCAAATGTCGTTTGGTAAACTGTTCTGGACAGAAAAGAAAAATTTACCAGATTTAGTTTTTCACTTGAGGAACAAGTAGCCACCATGTACTAGTACATGACTGTCAATGGCATGGGGATGGATAAATCTGAATCACTTCTGTCAAATATTGAGGGACAACATTTGCGATGGAGCAACTTTCTACTAATACCCGCAGGAATTGGTAACCGATTAACAGACAGCAGAAGGGAGGTGATTTGGTCCGTCTTTTGGCTCTGAAAATTAATCTTGCATATAAAGTTGCATCCATATCTACAGCCATTTGAATGGAGCTTCTTGTGAACAACCATGTCAAATATGTGCATGCTGAATATGTCAGCACTACACATTTATAAACACACAGAGTCACATCATTAAGTTCTTAAAAACAAAACAAAACAAAAAAAAGATTGATTATGACATTACACAATTCTCACATCATTGTCCTGTGTTCCCCTTTACTTCATATATGTGAACCTCTATATAACAGCACTTTTCAGCCTTGAAATACAAATTTTAACCTTCATTGTCCTGTATTTCGTGTGACAGAAGTCGCCTAGACTATTAAGTTTATATTGGAATTTGCTGCCCGAATTGGGGTACCCACTTTAAAAAATTGTAAAAAATAAACTAATGGATAGAAAGACTTAAAATTTTCAGCAAAAATCTATGGAAAGCTGAACTTTGGTTTGCACTTGTTATTTCAGGGGGATGTGAAAATATTTTTATGGCTCAAAATCACAGTACTCTCCTTCAGCGCCCTTCAATTATAAAGTCATATTTCCATTTTGCTTGTGAAATAAAACACTAAAATTAAATACTGTCATAATCAAGTACCTTACCTGACTTCTTGGTTTTAGCTTCCTTTTTTGTGTTCTCTTTCTTCTGTTTCTTTTCTGTTTTGATGTCCGGCTTGCTCTCTTCCTGCACACACAATAGTTAACTGTCAATAAAAAAAATTTTTAAAAAACTGAAAAGGAACAAAACTTTTCAAAATAAAATAATTTAATCAAATCACACAATGATGTACTTCTCCAGTCTGACATCAACATGAATTAACAAGCTCAAAAACGCAGGAAGACAAACAGCTCAGTGAAGTTTCTTCCCAACAGTGGTTGCCTCTCACTTTAACATGTTCATAAATATACCAGGACAAGTTATTTAACTGCCCCGTCCCCCCCTTCCCCAATTCTCTGTCGTCCATCCCCCTTAACTTTTACCTTCCCCTTCATCTCCCTCTCTTTCATTCTACCACCTGTCTCCTCCTTCCCCTCTCCAAGCAGCTTTTGTCTCTGTCCTCCCCCATCCCTATCCTCTCTCTGATAAAAGTTACTTCCCTTAAACCAGCTTCAAATCCACAGCAACACTTAGGTAGATTTTCACATCAGAATGTGACTGTAACACAAATGATTTGCTGCTATCTGCTCAGTATGGGAACAGGTCACCATGCCAAACTGGGTGAAGATCAGGTGAAAACTGCAGACTGACATTAAGAGCAAGAAGACAGACCGCCACACTGACAGAACGCGCCTAGGGCTACTGTTCACGCTAGTTTTTCAATGTCATGACTCACAAAACACCTTTCAAAAATATGCTTTAAGAGTCAGCCAGCAGACTCTCTAAACTTGAAACATTGAGCTGAAACTTTAAAATTCTGCTGTGCACATACCTACAGCAGTTTGCTGCAAAAGCCTGCAAATCATTTAGGGTTTTGCCAATCAGTGTGAAAGTGAAAAAGAGGCCATACATTTCTTGATACAGCCAAACATAGCTCTGCATACAGTGCATCTCATACAAGGCAAGCTGGCAGTAAAATGCATGAGCCAAGCGATGACTCAGATTTACAAAAGCAAAATGGTGACATTCAAAACATGGCCGAAACATAAACAAAAATGATTCAAAACATGAATGATGACCCTTTGGAATTCTATTCTGGGACTCAGGTGACTGCCTAAAATCTACAGCCAGCCAGAGCCCTGATGAGACTGGCTATTTTGAACAATTGAGGACCAAGCTGCAACATTTCAACCAGGAGTTCCCGTTCTGCAACTGCCATTTACTTCCTCTTTAAAACATGCTCAAAGAATTCTACAGTTTTTCAATTTAAATCATGTGTGATCAACACTGTCAGACGAGTGACAGTGACAGTACAATTAACATGACTGAATGATATGGTGACCAAGACGAATGATTGCAACGACAACTCATACAACATGGCATAGTTAACTAACGTCCAAACCTCAGGGTGTCAGACCAAATTTCACAATATGCATGTATTTAAGCCAACAAAATCTTGTATATGAACCAGAATGGAAAGGACAATGACCAATTTTCTAATACGAGTCATCCTGCGCAGGTAGACTTTTCATACTGACCTGACCTAGATTTTTTTAAGGTTATTTCCAACAGGCATGCTGAACCAAACGTACACTTTGTGTGGGTGAATGTGTATGTGTCCATAAAACAGATACTTTGTGTGGACGAGTATGTCTGTATGAGTGTAAGCACACACTTGGTGCCATGTTTGTGTGAGTGCCTGTGTGTATTAGTCCGTGTGCGTGTGTGTGTGTGTATGTGTGTGGGTTTAAGTGTGTGTATGTGTGCGTGCACGTGCTTGGGCATGCATGCATGCATGTGTGGTTGTGTGCATCTGTATGCTCATCAGTGCACATGTACTTATGCACACATCTGTGGGCGTGCTGAGCAGGTATGTGCAAATAACATCATGTGAACGCAATATTTTTGAATATCTGTTCAAGGGCACATTATGAATACTTTCATTTTCTGAAAATGATCCAGCCAAAAATTAACATCTGACAAATGCTCAGGTGTCATGATTTGATGAACGAACCTCTATTGATGAAACCTCCATCGACTCTTCCTCTTCTGGTTCTTTGTCCACTTTTGCATCTTGTTCTGCCATTCCTGTTGAGGATTTCTCATCTTTATCACTCTCAGGAGACTCTAATTTCTTTTCTTCTTCTGTTGCCATTAGCTTTTTCGCTTCTTCAAGTTCCTTCTTCGTCTTGGACGGGTCATCTTTCTTCAAACTTTTCCTTGCTGCACACATGCATTTGGACAGAACTGTGCACAAACACACCTGACAATGAACAAATATTTGAAAATGTTTGAAACAGCGAGCCAAAATACAAATAACATGGCGCATGATACAGAAAAGATAAAAAAATTTCAATAGCTTTTTTAGTCATCACAAACGTTAGGTAATACACAAAACATTACTCAACAAAAGGCCAATGGGAAGAAGTGGGGAACTGGCATCGAGATAATGGAAGAATTTTGTGTTCTCAGAATGAACATGAGCAATCAAAATGGTCAAGTATTCTGGAACACCGTTTTTCATAGAACACATAAAATACAAGAAGCAAAACTTAAATGGTTCCAAATTAGGATAATCCACAGAATCATTGCAACAAATGTATCCCTTAAAAGAATGGGGCTTACCATTGTTGAAAAATGCAGTTTTTGCGAAACAGAAAATGAGACCATTCCCCATTTATTTTGGCAATGTGACATCATTCAAATATTTTTGAAAAGCCTAGAAATCAGCATTAATCAAAAGCGTAAATGTGGAAAAGAGATAAAAGTGGATAAATCAACTGTTTTGCTTGAATTTTCACAAAATCACAAAGCAGATGAGATTTTTTACTTTGTTATCCTGCTCGCCAAGTTCTTCATATACCGTTGTAAAATGAGTAAAAGTCGGCCATCTCTTACTCCGTATTTAGAGCAACTCCATTATCGATACAAAATAGAGAAACACTTACCTTATGTCAACATGGATTATGCCGGTTTTCTTTCTAGGTGGAAATGCTATGAACCTCTTATCAATGAAAACAATTGACTCCAGAGAATGTTGTATGTACTATGACCATCTTTGCACTATTCTATATTTTTTCTTTTAGAATTTCACTTTAAGAATGAAAGGTCAAGTCTCTATAGTTTTCATGTGTGCGTGTGAAACATGATAATATCATCTTCTTCTACCCTATAGTCTCTGCCGTGCATGTTAGACATCATAGAAAGCCACATTTCTGTAAAAGCTGTGGTTGTTTCGCCTTAGGTATAACATAGCAACACATTATGTTGTTTTTTTTTCTTTCATTTCTCACCTGCTTGTTATTCTCTTTCTCTCTCTCTCTCATGTTGTGTGTGTGTGTGTTTGTGTGCATGGTGTTTATATGATTTGTTTTTGTATTGTTGGTTGTTCTGTTACTTTTTATTATGTCTTTCTTTTCCAATCTGCGTAATTCATTGGCAGATGATTATGTACTCATTCATTTTTTTTTTTTTTTTTAAAAGGTCAAGTACAAACATCATGAACGCAAAACTGATAAGTGCATAGCTAACAACTATCAGATTCACATTTTTTAAAATGGGAGCAATTTCTACTCCTAGTATTTGTATGATAACTGTTTTTTATTCTCTTCATGCCCAGGTCTGCGTATCTTTCAACTCAAAAACACTCCTCTTCCAATGTCTGCATATGCAGATCATACATTTCATAGTTTATGCTGTGTGGGGAACACACCCTACTGGAAACTAACAAAGCTGCTTTTGCAGTTACACAGAAAATATGCACTAAACACATAGTTTTAAATGTCTTGCCTTTTTATTGATTGACTGGCAATTTTTCCCAAGTTGTACTTAACATCTGGTTTATTTTGGCTGTGAAAGAAAAATACTCCATGCATAATGTCAGAAAGTTCTAAAATTCTAAGTGTGTCTAGACCTCTAAGGAGTCAGTAGTCGAGGGAATGTTAAGAGAAAAAAATTTGAAGTAATGTTATAAGAAAAACATTTGGTTGTCAAAAGAGTATCGAGCAGGAAGGAGGCAGTCGCAATAGATTGGTGAGTACACCAAGATTCAATTTGTAACTGCAAAAAAAAAAATTGAAACCAATGTGACTGCTTTTCTTTTTCAACTGTCACTTAACTTCTTAACTTTGCATGACCCAACATTAGCCTCTAAATAGTCCAAATTAGGGCACAACTTAAAAGGAACTGGCAGAGGACGTAATAGTCTGGATACTCGTTATTTTATTAATCTACACGACAGATATATACATACAAACATACTGCTTTTAAGGGGAAGGTCACAAATTACAGAAGTACAATTATATATACCTGTTTTTCGCTTAGGTATGGAGAGTGGAGAGAGTGCCTTTTCAGGTGTTACTTCGCCCGCTACATCTCGTGACAAATTTCTCATTGGTATGGAGAGTGGAGAGGCTCGCTTGTCAGGAGTTACTTCTCCAGTTATGCCCTGTCCAACCTGTACAACACAAAACATTAAATGTTAATTTTTTGTTTTTTTACACAAGAAACAATGAATCCATATTTGGCCAAGTATACCCTCTTTGTGACTCATCTGTCTCATACTTTTCAGTAATGTTAATCAGATTTATTATCTTTATCAGTGTATGTTACCATGAGAGAAAATCACAGTCCAAAAGGCTTCCAAAGGAAGCAAGCTATGGGTGGTATATATAAAACACTAAGAAGTAGCAACATTTTCTTTTCTTTTTTTTTCTTTTTTTTCAATCAATGATGAACTTTTCAGCCTTATGTTGAAGATCTGAAAGGATGAGGAACAAAGAAGGACAGAAGGATGTAATGTAACCAAACTAGGTCAGCAACAAGGGTGCAAGTCAGTTCAGCTCTGACAACCTCCAAGAATTCAGATTTTATTTTTCTGTGTGCTAAAACTGATCATTAATATAAGAACTTTTCTTGACATTATTTACCGATGCAACACCATACTTCTGCAAGTCTTATTACAGTTAAATTATCCCATGTAATCAAATGTTCCCTGCTTCTGACTAACACAAAAAAGGGAAAGCTATGAGTGCAAAACAGAAGGCAGGATAAGTGCGGGTAACCTGAAAAATAACACTGTCCCTATTTAACACAGAACATATGTGTAAGTATACGTATACATATTTTCTTGTCAATGCCTTAGAAAACCTGGTGTTATTATTTCATTACTCACCTGTTTGACTGGGGTTGTTGATCTATCCTTCCTTATATCAGTACTGTCTGTTCTGTTGCATTCTTTTTTATCCAGTTTCCTCTTTTTCGCCGATGATTCTTCATCATCGCTTGCCTGAGCCTTAGTTTTTCGACTGCCATGTTCCTTGACAAGGCTGGTCTCCAATTCAAGAGCAGGGTTCTCTGGGGAAGGTTCTGCCACAGGTGATCCATTTTCTTCTCCTTCATTATCGTCATCACTGTCAATAATTCTGGCTCTTTTGGACCTTGACCTTTTCACTGGTGAATCTGCTTCAGTTTCTTTCCCTGGAGGGGAATTTTTCTGTCGCATGGGACTTTTTGTTGGAGGTCTGAAAACAAAAATCACAAATTACTCTAATATTCATCATGAAGTAAAAAAAAAAAAAATCGCATTACTTCTGCATAGCCAAATAATACACTGTATGCAGCAATTTGCCCCACAGTAACCTTATATGACAGAAGTCTTACTTCATCAAGCAATGTAATATTTTGTTCTTTCTTGGACATTAGAAATTACATTTCTTGTCTGCTAAAATTTTTTCTTCCAACCAGCTACTTTCAAAACCAGCTTTTCAACATTCATAAGAATTATTACCTATTTAAAATAACATGGCACTTACACCAATAATGCCGTCAGTTTCAGTACACAAGAAAAAGAAGAAAAAAGCAGCCAGTTTAAAAAACAAAAAACCATTAAAGAACATTAAAAAAAAAAAAAAAAAAATCAAAAGGTATCGCAAGTTTTCTCTATGAAGAATCCTCACTTGATTTCAGCCTTTTTTGGCGAGTCATGACCAGCTGAATCATCTGGCTTAGGTTTCGCTGATGTAGTGGTGAAAAAAGATCTGAAACACATTTTATTTAGCCACTTAAAACATAATTACATGTATAACAATAAAAACAATATGCAATAGTTTCCAATATGATTGAAAAATATCAATGTTGACAATCTTTTTTAACTTCCCTTTTTTTTTAAACTGTAAATCGTTCTTGCTGCAAATGTAGAAGTTGGTGGTAATGCATTAGAAGGAAAAAGAAATATTCAAGTACGTTAATTTGGGCAAAACATTAAATGGTAATATCAACATTTGCCCAAAGTACTCTTCTGCACCGAAAAACAGCTATCTCAACTTGCATGTGCCCAAGGATATGCAACTGTGAGAAAGTTCCTTTTCTGTATTCACACACACAAAAAAAAGAGTACAATGGTGTATATCTGGTTATTGCCAACATTTCTCTCTTTTCAGTGATGTCCTCTTGTTGATGTACTTTAAGTGAACAGATTGTTCAGTTTCGACATACTAATAATCATGCACAATTTTAAGTCTTTATCATATTACCCTTTACACTTATTCCAGAATGGCTATTCTAATGATTAAGGATCTTCTTCATAACTTGAGCTGCTCAAACCAATTATTTTCTTTAAAAAACAAATCTTCCTTGCACATTTTCTACAAGAGTTCTATGCATATTCAGATTAGGGGGCCACACCACACTGCCATATTCCAGAACTGATCTATCATGGGATTTAAAATGTGTTAACCTTGTGTTTGAACTGAATGTGTTATGCAGTCACCCCTGCTATTTTATTGCCCTTTGGCAGTAGCAGTGGTACACTGTTCAAAATTTAGATTTCTGTCAACTATGAACCCAAGTCTTTCTCCAGCTCAGTAGATGGTAATTCAAGGCCATCAATTTCATATTCATTGCTAGTTACAATTTACATGCAGGATTTTTCCATGTTTACTGTAAGTTTCTATGTGCCACACGAGCAAAGAACAAATTACTGCATGGCCAAATGAAGAAGTAAACAAATTACAAATAAATGCAACGCATATTGACCTACCTAATTGGTCTTCTATACTTAGGCTAAACAAATAAAATTTGAGGCAATGAAAACAAAGGACAAACAATCAAAGAAACAACAATCACTGAATCAGTCACTTATTTTTTTTAAGCTGGTGCAAAATGTTTTGGGAATGGAAACAAAACTGAAGGAGACACAATCTAGGTTAAAGTAATTATAAGAATGATGATGAAATAAAGAAAACTGCAGTTGTTGTGGTAGCAGTAATTTATCTGATCATCATTATTCTTTTAACACTAATAACAGTTTGAATGATAAGTGAATGTCTGTTCGTCCTTCGTTTTTATTGTCTTGAATGTTACTTGTCTTGCTTGAAGAAAATCAAATAGGCTTATGTGCATTGCGTTTGTTTTGCGATTCGTTTACTCCTTCGGTTGGTAGCGCAGTAATTCGTTCTTTGCTCGCGATTCGTATTTCCGCATGCAGTCATCCCACTTCGAATCCTTCTATTTGCCAATCATTTGCCTTGTTAACCAGCTTGACTAGATTGCACATTAGTGTAAAAAAAATATCATTATGATCATACTCATTTACAAGACTCGTGCTATATTTGAACGCAGGAGCAACATAGCATGATTAATCATTAAACATAACATCTGAACATCAACGATTCCAGAGTGAAGGAATGTTAAGATTTGTTTGGGATCAATAACTTTCCCACTATTTAAACAACATTAACAGATACGATGGTCACCCTCACGTGATTGATTTCTGCATTCTGTAGTCTGTGTTTTCACGCCCTCACGAACACTTGCTAAATCTTACTTCAGTTGCTCACAGATCGAGTCCGCCAAGGCAGCAGACAGCTTACTTTCCCGCGATGCTCTACTATTTTGTGCCTGCGTCCTGAAGATGTCAGAAGGGAGAGAATTGGTAATTGCTTCGGATAAAATTGTATGTAGGTATCTGTCTTTTGGCTGTTTAAACCACACTTAAAACAGTACTCTGTATTGGAACCGCAGCAGGCTAGATTTAAAGTAGATACCTTTTATTTTTCGGTCGTGCTTTTAACAAGATATGTTTACAACAGTGAAATGGACATCGCTGTGTTTATGCCTCATTTGACGACGTGACGTCACTTCCGTATTTATCCCAACGGTGGACACAGTCTGCTACAGATTCCAGTTGGAAACTGGAAACCATCAAGACTTTTTGCCTAGACTGTCGAAAGCCTATCATGTATTTATTTGCAATGTGATACATCAATCTAGAGACCTATTTTCAAGGTAAGTAGTCTGCAAAGGAAAGATGTAACGGATGTTTATGTGACGTATGGATCACACTGTATGTTAGGGGTTCTGCTGATTCCAGAATGGATGACAGGTCGCAAGTGTCCGAGTGTAAGATCATGATACATCCACACCAGATGGAAAATTCTCATATTATCAGAGGTTTCAATGTGATAGAGCTGATTTCATTGAAGCACACAGAGATGTATGCTGATTGTTGCTGCGAAGTATCTGTTTGCCAAGTCAGAAAAAGCAGTCTGTCTAGTCTACTTATCATAATAGTAATTAGTATGCATGTACAGATTCTCAGCATAGAAAACATCCTCCACCCTCATTTGTTAAGAAAATTTACATTGTGTGCTGAGATTTGATTTTTGTTCAGTCTGTTGTCAAAGGTCTCTTCTTTCCATTGATACTGAAGGTCAGTTACCAAAAAAACTATTTGGATGATTAGATGACATGTGTTTGGGTTTTGTTTTTCGTAGTTCTCTCTTGATAATAAGGGGTCTTAAGGATGGCTGCAGCGGACACATGAATAACGATGGTATTGCTGTCTGAGTGTTCATGACTTTTGAGTGGGTAGTTGGTGTTGTCATCTGTTTTCCATGAAGTCCCAGTATACTGGTGTATGTTCAATGTTTTTGTTTCTGTAATCCACAAAACACCTACTTGAATTAATGGGTTCAGTATTGTGCATAAGACAATCCTTTGCATTCTTGTAATATGAAATGTCAGAACTTCCCAATCTTGATTTTAAAGGAGTAGGCTGCTCCTTCAAAATCTTTCAAAACTTTGTTTTTTCAGTTGAAACTGTTTAGAGAGTATCAAGGTAAAAAGGAATTTTTCATTGCTGAATGTTGAAAATGTTATGACTCAGTGACCAAAGATTTGTCTTTCTCACTTTTGCTCTGACTTGTATTAAATGCCATACACTTTCAACAAATATACTTGCCATCTTGGTTTTCTAGCCATGCAAATTCGTAACGTAAAAACTTTTTTTTTAAAGATTCCTCATTATATACTTTTGAGGAGTTTATGTGTGTGTGGTTTTTTTTTATTAACATGATTCAGCAGCAGAAGGTGATTTGGTGATGGCATTATTTTGATGACAGCTTGAAGCTTCGTAGAACTGCTTGCTTCAGCATGTTTTTTTTTTTCATTTTGTTTGTATGAGTTATTTCCTTGGGGGGAAATTGTTCAACAGCAGTGCCATATATTAAGAATTTAATATCAAATACAGGTTTTTGTTGTTGTTTTTTGTAATTCGACTGAGAAGAGCACATTTCAAATGGGACAATTCTGATTCTAGTCAAATTCAAGTACTTCTGTCAGCT
Source organism: Conus canariensis (assembly GCA_033310375.1). NCBI lineage: Eukaryota > Metazoa > Mollusca > Gastropoda > Neogastropoda > Conidae > Conus > Conus canariensis. The sequence continues at coordinate 115,617,235 of CM065714.1, forward strand.
TGTCAAAATGGATGCACACAACATTGATGTAAAGTGTAGACATATGCAAAGGCAAATATTTTGCTGCTTTTTCTTGTACCATCAGTCTGCAAATTTTTAAGCATATTATGCAATTTCATTGCATGTATGAAACACAAACGCACTAAATGGGGAGCCTGAAGGTTCAGGCTCTATCAAAGTACATGTGTTTGCTTAAATATAGGACTAGAAAAATCATGTTGCAGTTTCCACGTTTCACCCTCCAGGGGCTGCCAGGGATCAAAAGCTGCATTATTCAATAGAGAAAAAAGTTTCCTAACCAATAGACTGTCATACCAGATTCTAAATCATTCCTAATGTTTATGATTATCAGTGCATATGCAGGGTGCATGTTTTGATTTAACTACTTTATTAATAATGAACAAGGAAGAAATACAGATAGACAAACTTCTAGCCTTGCAGTCCTTGTCACTCTTCATGGATTGATCCACCACACCCATTGCCATAGAAATATCTTGCACCAGTTTCTATTTTGTGCAGTTTTCCTACACATATTCCTCTCCCATCACAACCATCTGGACAGTATCCACCTGTACCCATCCTCTTCCCTGTCCCTTCTCATATCCTCCACCCTCTCCATGTCACCCAATTCAACACTCAAGCCCTCCCTCACCTAGTCCCAATCTTGGTGCCTATGACACTTTTTTTTTCTTTTCTTTTCTTTTTTTTTTTTTTTTTTTTTTTTGTTTTCTTTTCTTTTCTTTTTTTTTTTTTTTTTTTTTTTTGACACTTTGGCAGTATGTGCATAATATAATGATGGATCAGATCAGGCACCATTGAACATCACTGAAATGTTCACAGCTGGTGAGGTGGATGACAAGGGATTGTGATTGTAAAAGAAAGGGTCTTGGTAGTGTGTGTGTGTGGTGTGTGTGTGTGTGTGTGTGTGTTGTGTGTGTGTGTGTGTGTGGTTTTGTTTTGTTACGGGGAATCAATGACTGCCACTGTAAATACTATGATAGCTCCTATACTTTGATATAAATTATAAGAATCACATCAGTAATCCTGCTTTTACTCAAAATTCCATATTGGTGTACATTACCATCGGGTCATAGCCAATATGAGAGTGTTGTACTGTCTGTCATATTTCCTATCATCAGCCAGTCCTGAGAGTTGGAGACACCTGAAGTTTTGGTCTGGAAATTTGATAAACACGTGTAGAAATGCATCCATTAATTGGATAAAACTGAGTTGTATTTTTCCAGTTTTGGTTCTGACCCTACAGCACATTCAGCTGTGAGTTAGAGCTAGCCAGGTCTGAAATAATTACACAGAAATTCTTTTCATGGACTTGAATCCTTAGTCTTCTAGCTCATTGTCTCCAGTGCTAACCACTGCACCAAGATGACTGATATTGCTGATCTTTGTTATCAGTGACCTGTTGGAGCTTTTTATCATTTTTCCAAATAGCTATGAAAGCTGTAGGGTTCAGGGTGGTGGACTTCAAGGTAGGGAAGAGAATGGAAATATTATCTAGGAACAGTAATTCTGCACACAGTGCCAAGTGTGATAGGAAGAGTGGTATATAGTGTAATAGGGAAGTAGGGAGATAGTGGAGGGGATGAGGGAGATAGGTGAGGGGTAGATGGGGTACAGATGATGGAGTAAAGGGTGAAGGTGATGGAGCCCACGCAGACAAGGAACATATAAAGGAAAAAAGACAATGCCAGAAAAGTCATGAGATAAAATACTGTATCTATTATGGTTAGCAAAACTGATAAAGGAACAGTACATTTATAGCATGGCAAACATGAAAGGAAAATATCACACTGTTTTAACTAATAAGTTGATATTATAATCATTTTTGTCCGGTCATATAGTTTAGTGTTGACGAATCATGTGTAAGTTAGATACACAACACTTAAAAATTCTCTTTGATGGCTGAGAGATGTCTTTGGCACCAGTTTCTCAATAGTACTGTTCCTGACTTGAAGTTCTGTGTAATGTCAGTGGAAGACTATGGGTAATATTCTCAACAATGTGGAAAACAAATAGAAATGAACATTTGAGAGCCTATACTTGAAAGGTCTCAGTGAGACTATGAATAAATAATCATGTGATCAAACATATCTAACTGACATTGTAATTTTAAAATATGGCAGATGTGCCATCGGGTGAAACTATTACTTTGCATCAAATCTGAAATGGTGGGGCATAAGGCTGAAGTGCTTCATTATATAAACAGATGTGAAAAATGACACAACCAGTAACATAAAAGGCCTGGAATAATATGGCAGTGCTAAAACTGATAGTTATAAGAATGAAGGAGCTTCACATGGCCCTGACTGAATTTAGCAGCACCTATGAAAGATGCATACCTGAGCTTTACTGAGACCAGGCATGGCAGACAACTCACTGTGACTTGCTGGCACACACACTTGTTTCAATGACTGGTAAAGTACGTTCACGCTATGCTTGGCAACTGAAAAAGTAACACAATAGATCAGTGGCAACTGAAACAGCAGCACAATAGACCACTGCTCCTACCAAAGCGGAGAGTTTTGCTCATGTCAGCATGCGTGTGTGTAAGGTTGGGTGGCAAGAAACCAGTTTGATCAGTAAGGTAAAACCATCTTCATTAGTACAAGAGAGTACAGGGTTAACATGCTAGCGTGATTTGAAATAATGAATTCTGATCACATTATTCTGTGGTTTTACGTCACAGACTAGTAGTGACAGCATTCAATGGATAGTTTACAAACTAGCTCCATCAATTCATGGCAGTAGTATGCACATAGCGTGAGAGTAGTCGATGTCAACAAAAATTACTGTAACTGCATCTTCAATGATTACAAGATCTATGCAGACAAATAAACGAAAAAACAAGCTAATTAGTCGGTTAAAGAATGCATATACCAAGAGCATAATGACAGAAACAGAAGTGAGTGGCTGCACCACAGTAGTGTGACAGCTTGGCTATGGTGTGAACTTGCTGATGGCTGGTTGACTGACTGGTGGCATTTATATGTGCAAATACTGGGCTGCAAAAACAGTAGTACACTGCAATTCACAAACTGGCCATGAGGAACTGTTTTCAAGGTAATCTGTGCCAGTGTTAATTAATTAGATGCATATTTCTCTGTGATTCCATCTTGGAGGAAACTGCAGAATTCCACATTTCAAAAATCTCGGTGAGAAACTTTCAGTGATCTCAAGTTATGGATCTACAGAGTTAAGTTTAATTAAGACAATTTTTAAAAGGCGTGTTTAACAGATTTTTAGCAGAAATATATGTTTCACAAAAATGAACAAGCCCAATTTAATTGTAACACTATTTAGTGTGTTGGGCTTTTGTCTAAATAACTGATGATTTTCAATCTTAAGATTGAGGGAACTTGTCTGTGGTGGATGTTATAGTAGTGGATTCCTTTTATCTAGCAGTATTTAAATTTTGAGCCAGACATTGGTCTGTGTTTAGGTGCTAGGATGGTGGACTTGACATCAAATTTACTCTTGTCCATCGGTCACACTGTCCAGATAAGAGTGTGGCATGACGGTTTCACTATAGCTTCAGATTCTTTGTGGACCCATGCCAATATCATATTTTTAAATGGCATGTAGTATGTTTACCAGATGGGCTTTTGGCCAGTTTCACTCCATTATGAACAGTCACTTTCTGCATTAAATACAGTCAGAGACTGCTTGCAGGTAGAAAACAAGAAACTTTTAAGAGTAAGCCTATGGCTTCATTTTTTTTTTTTTTCCAACTGACTGTTGGATTCTAGTACCCAATAAATATTGACTTTCCTCATTAACAGTTTTACAGATGTTTCGACAAGCCTTCAAAGAAAAAACTAGCAAAGTTGATTCAAATTAAATTGACCTTTTCAATCAATAAACTGTTGATCATGCATTCTTTCTTTAGTTAATTCAAGTCTGTATGCCCTAGTATGTGTTAAATGTCTTGACTACTGTAGCTTAGATTACGTGACATCAGTTAGCAAAGGTCAAGCAAGTGGCCCAAAGTTAGTTCTTCAAATCTAGAAAAATAGAAAAATATTTAATATGGCCAACAAATTCTTATTTTCAATTTAATACCAGACACCACACATCACTTTCAGACAAAAGAAGAGCCCTCTAACACCTCTCCCTTTGCCCCTAGCTCCTTCTACCCTAAAATCATGGTATGTAATCCATACTGAAATTAGAATAGGGAAAGGTTTGCAAGGGTGTGAACGTCTGTAGAAAAGGGTGTGAGCATTATTCATTAAAGAGTTTCTTAACATAATTGGTTTCAACAGCTAGCAAACCAATGTCAGAGGGAAAAAAATTATGTTACCTTTTGTCTTGGCTTAAGGTTACATTTTTGGAATAGTGCAAGTAAAGACAGCTTTTGCTTCAGCTTCCTTTCTTTTGTGCATCAGGATGGATTTATTCACCAACCAGTCTCTGGTGATAACTTAAAATTGTTTGAAGCTAGATGGTGGTTTCTGTTTACCACCTGCCTTTTTGCATTGAAACGAAATGCCACTTTGTCACCCATTTGTATGATGAAAAAGAATGAAATCATTCTTTGAGTGCGCCCCCTCCCCCTACTTTAAAAAAAATGTTCATGTATGAAAATGTCACTTAAAAGTTTATTTCACAGTAAACCTTTGTGTTAACAGTTAATTATATCAAGAATGGAACTGACAAGATTGTCTATCGTCTAGCTGACATTTGTGAGTGTGACGTAAATTTATTGTTCAAAATAGTAATAATAGGTGGAAGAAAGTACTCATGAAGCTCTCTGTGCGCATGTCTGCTTGTTTTGACGCGCTCATGTGTCTGTCTGCATGTGTGTGTTTTTCGTGTGTGTGTGTGTGTGTGTGTGATTTGAGTTAGAATGAGTATTTTATCATGTTTCTGTAATATGCGCGTTGGGCTCTCGCGAGGTAAAGCGCTCTATAAATATCCTTTTACATTACATTTCATGAAGTAAAGGATTGATGTGTGTGTGTGTGTTTCAGATGGGCATATCCAATGCAACAGTTACACCTGTAACTGCATTGAATACAACTCGGCCAACAACCCCACTGTCAACTACAGTAGGCCCCTCCCCATCCAACACCACAAAAATCATCCCCACCACTGCCAACTCTAGTTCGTTTGATAACATTACGTCTGCACAGCCTCTTATTTTTCTACAGACTCCAGTGGCTCAGGGAATTGCCGGCACATTTGCCTTTGCTGCAATCCTTATCACTGTTCATCAGGTAAGCTTCAGGT